>CM067508.1:25871885-26471885 GCA_034509495.1 Acestrorhynchus altus
AGACACTTAAGAAAGAGAAACAGAGCATTTTAACTTTCAGGGAAAAGACATTCCTTTAGCGAAATTCCAAATTAAGCTAGAGTGTGGACAGTATACCATCGAGAGACTTTTGGAAACTGGAAGGTCTGGTAGAGGACAAGTCTGACTGACCCAAATCCACAACAGCATGAGACGACCATATAGACAGTTCATGACAACATCTTAAGCTCCGCTTAACACCGTGCCAAGTCTCAGTTTCAGCTGTGAAAGAAGACTTGGAGCTACAGTCATTGCTCCGATGGCAAAATAAGAAAAGCCTGGACCACGCTGCATTAAAACATTTGATGGTATTATCATTAATATTATGACCACCATTAACTTTCATCATTACCTTCATTACTATGATTATATTAGTTTAACTAAACATAACATCAGATGGAGAGTCCAAGTCCTGGTTCCTCCCAAGGTTTTCTCCTGTAGGTTTGAGGGTGTTTTTCCTGCCACTGCTGCCTTTGGCTTGCCTACTCGTTTTATAGAGAGATTGGGCCTGGGTGGCACAGTTGCACCACAAGTAGTGTCTGGAGGATGAATGAAGAGAGATTAAGTCTGAATCCCAAGTGAGCAACCCAGTATTGACAGTGGCAGGGGGAAAGCTCACAGAGGGAGAGGAAGAAAGCGTGACTATCTAATGGATACAGAATAATAAGAAGCGAAAAACTAAATAGAAATGAGCTTCATTCCAGTCCCCTCAGTACTCTCATGTCTAAATACCAGAGATTAATGTTAGAAGTATGAATGTTAGAACGTATGACTGCTATGTTGATATGAATATGTTGACTTATAAAGGGGTACAGTAAGTCCTGGTGCCTCTCAAGGTTTTGTCCTGTAGGTTTGAGGGCGTTTTTCCTGCTACTACAACCTTTGACTTGCCTACTCATTTTATATAGAGATTGGGCCTGGGTGGCACAGTGGCACCACAAGTAGTGTCTGTGTCACAGCTCCGGGTGCCTGGGCCTCGGCTCACTGTCCGGGGGTAGTTTGGTGTGTTCTCTTTGTGTATGTTTGTGTGTGTGTTTCCTCCGGGTACTCTGGTTTCTTCCCACCTCCAAGACATACAGATGGGAGGTGAATTGGCCATGCAAAATCATCCCTAGGTGTGTGTGCGTGTGTGTGTGTGTGTGTGTGTGTGTGTGTGTGTGTGTGTGTGTGTGTGTGTGTGTGTGTGTGTGAGTGTCTGTGGTATCCTGCAATGGATTGGCACTCTCTCCAGGGGGGTTATTGCTGCCTTGCTACCAATAATTCCAGGTAGGTAGTGGACAAAGGATGAAGCAGGTAAGAGGATGAATGAAGAGAGATTAGGTCTGAATCCCAAGTGAGCAACCCAGTACTGACAGTGGCAGGGGGAAAGCTCACAGAGGGAGAGGAAGAAAGCATGACTATCTAATGGATACGGAGTAATAAGAAGCCAGTAACTAAATAGAAATGAGCTTCATTTCAGTCCTGTGTCTAACCACCAGAGATTAATGTTAGAAGTCCGCTCAGGGGTAATGAAGGTTAGATGCATGACTGCCATGTCGATATGAATATGTTGACTTAACTCCTTTATAAGTAAGCTTAGTGGTAATGGTTTTAGTAAGGGGTAAGGGGTTTAAGAAAACATCGATATATTGAAGTATCACAATATTGTGTTTTACAATACTGTATAGATTCTCTGAAACACAGCTTTGACTTTTCATTAATAGTTATAATGTAAAGATTGGTGGCAGACAGTTTGTCTGTTTGTGTTGTGTATAAACCTTAACCACTTCATATCATACCATCTTCATATCCCACTGATCTGATTGGATAAAAAAGTGAACTTTGCTTATACACAGATTTGATGCATATGATGGTGTATGTTTCTATACTAGGACAGTTTTCATATATTTCATTTTAATTATTAGTATAAATCATCTTGCTTAAAGGATTGCAGTACATCACAGTATATTGAATTGTATCTCCTCTATCATGATACATATTGTTTCACCAGGTTACACAGATATAAGGAGTGATCAAGCTTCAGGGGGATTTTGTGACTCGGCTGGATAGTATATGGTACATGCAGGTGGTTCCGTAATGGTGTAGATGGCCTGGAGACCCGACAGCAGGGTTAACCAATCAGTGTCAATCTTACTGCAGACCTCAGCTTTGTAGAAAGACAAACACAGGCGTTATCGGAGCTTTGCTGTTGTGATAAATCCATATTTTGTTGGCCTCTTTAATTCTCCTGATTGTATTATTTAATTTAGTCTGAGTGAAGAATATTATATATTATATAACAAAAATATATGTTTTGTTATCAGTTTCTGCTTGGAGCTGTCTGGAATGCATTCATATTTTGCAGGTGAAGCATAATTTAATACAGGATTTCTACATTTGTCTGGGTCCTGTCAAGGTAACAAATGTGTTTTGTTCAGTTTGGTTCAGGTGAACAGATTCATCATTTGGACCTGATTTTGCTTTCTCGCCATGTCTCTTGAATTGTTTCCTGAGGTATCTGCCCATGACGTGGTGCATGAGGCAGGCTGAGATTCTTCACTGTTAGACGAGTTTGTCAGGGAACTAAAGGGAAGATTCCATTCATGCAACTTAATCATGCTGTTTAAAAAAAGACAGTTTAATCTTCTAAATATCTGCATGTATTTTGTGCTAACTTGATTTATCTGCATCGTTTAATGTAGGTTACTATAGGGTTTTTCTTATTACAACAACCCTCATCTCTCTAAATGTTATTTCAAAATCTGCAGGCCAATTGAAAGTAGCATTTTAATCCACCCAGAGCCTTTTCCTGTGTCTGATTGTTATTTAATCTGATTATTTCGTTTTATAGGGAAAGCTACATTTTGTAGACATTATGTCACTTAATGTCTATTTGGGTTGATTGTCCAAAATACAACCTATTCTGTTTTTTTTCTACCTGTCCACTTGTAGCATTGATGAGCAAAATACACACACAGTCTGCCTGTCGTGTAATTAAAGAAGAACTGAGATAATCCTGCTCCATATGAAGTTTATGGAAGAAAAAGAAATTGAATGAATGGAACAAAATAAGTATTCCTTATTTCACTATGGTTAAGGATACGTTTAGAATAAGGGTTAAGGTTAGGAATTGGGGTAGATTAAAGTTAGGTTTATATGTATGTGAGGTTAGGTTATGATTACGTTTAGGTGTAGATTAAGGTGCAAGTTGAAGTAGGTTTATGTGAAGGTTAAGGTGTAGATTAAGTTAGATTTAGATGTTGATTAAAGTGTAGGTTAAGATTAAGTTTGGGTGTAGGTTAAGATTGGGTTTAGGTGTAGGTGAAGGTTAAGGTATGTTAAGGTGTGGATTAAGGTTAGAATAAAGTTAGGTTTAGGTGGAGGTTAAGGGTACATTTAGACATAGTTTTAGGTGTCATTTAAAGTTAGATTAAGGGTAGGTTTAGGTGTAGGTTAAGGTTAGGTTAGGTTTAGGTATAGATGAAGGTGTAGGTTTAGGTATAGATGAAGGTAGATTTAGTTGTAGATGAAGGTGAAGGTTAAGGTTAGATTAAGGTTACATTTAGATGGAGGTTAAGGTTAGGTTTAAGTGTAGATGAAGGTGTAGTTTAAGGTTAGGTTTAAGTGTAGATGAAGGTGTAATTTAAGGTTAGGTTTAAGTGTAGATGAAGGTGTAGATGAAGGTAGATTAGGTATAGGTCACAGATGAAGGTGTATGTTCTCCTGTAGATTACAGTAATGTTTTTTATTTTTTATTTGTGGTTTTGCTTGGTCACAGAAACATGGGGTTTGACCAGTTAACTCTCAGATCTCAGCCTCAGTTCTTCTAAGTCGACTCTAAGTGGCCTTCATTTTGTTGCTTGAGGTTGTTTCCTCTGAATGTCTGAGTCGATTTATTTAGTGCAAGAATGTGCTGAATGAATGTGGACATTTATGCTGTGAGATCAGGCTGAAATAATGGCACTACAAAGGTTTCTTTGAGTGATGCCATATCAGAAGCACCATTGGTTCATGAAGAATTTAAAGTTTTAAAGAACCCTTATATTTGTGCATGGAATGTTCAGATACTGAAAAGGTTCTTCACAGTAACAGCAAAGGTTCCTGTTGGAATCAAAGCTTGTTCCTCTGTGTAAAGAAACAAGCAGGTTCAAGTAGGATCATTTTAAAAATGAAAAATCATCCTAAAAGAGAGCTGGGACTGTGATCAGAGGCCCTATATGCTACATGTGCTGTGTAACTGTAAGATGGCCTCTCTGTCTGTCTCCTAGAGCCCACTGTGAAGTTCACAGTGATGGGTGTTAGAGCTATTATCAGTTAATGCCTAATGACTCTGTGGTAAACATAGTCATTTTTAGAGCAGTGCATGAACTGTTTTTTTTAGCTCTTACCACTGTCACAAGACCAGTGTCCATAAAGAGATTTATCCTTTTTATCTTTACAAAGGGAACTAATTATTCTGGAGGGCCTTGTTCCTCATTAAATGTTCCAAAAACAGCTTAAACCGAAAAAATAAGGTAACTTTGATAACATGGGAAGAATGCTGGGAGCTATTAGGTTTTTCATTAGCAGGGTTGTAAAATATTCTATGATGGAGATTACCTGCTGAAACAAAGTGATTACTAAAAGCACCATTAATCTGGCCTTTTCACAGAAGTATTTCATTTTCAGTGGTCTTTAAAGGTTGAAGGTTCCAAATCTATAGGTGCTGTAGCATCTTTGACCCTCACCAGCCATGAGAGCACTATAAAATGCGTTTGCCTATTGATATTGCATCTTCCAACTCCATGCTCTTCTCTTGCTCGCTTTCAGTAGGGATCCTGATGAAGCACATGTGTGCTGTGTTTGGCCAGGAAACTCTTCTTGATGCTGTGAGATGAAAGTACGGAGCTTTGTCAGGCTCCCTACTCTCCCTACATGGCTCAGTGTTACTTCTGGCTTCTCCCGAAGCTGAAAATGCCCCTGAAAATGAGCAGATTTTGGTCTAGAGATGACATCATGCAGAATGCAATGGATCAGCCTTCTCAAAAGAGGTGCCCCAGCACTGCTTCCAACGTTTGCAGATCCGCTGGGAGACGTGTGGGGCAGCCCAAGGGAACTACTTTGAAGGAGACCAGCGCAAGGTTGTTGTATCTGCAAGTATTTTTTATGAATAAAGGTCGATGCTTTTTCAAAGCACCTTGTACAGTCATTTGAAATGAAGTTCAAACAGAAGCATTGGCACTACCTTTAACAAAGATCCACCTCAATTCCTGTCTATTGTGAAATGTTGAGTCCATCTAAAGATGCTTCATTATGTATGAATAGATTTTTTTGCCATGGTCATGAGACTAGTAAAGGCAAAGTCTGTCCAGAGAGGTCACTACCTGACAAGGGTCCTTTCAAAGTAGACTCCACTCATTAATATGAGGAAAGCCAAGGCTGTGTCAGTCGTCAAAGTCTCCAAGGCTTTTCCGAGGCAACAGTCCAGAATGTTGCTTAATAACCATCTCGGTTCTTAATAAATACTAGATTTTTTTTTTTTGATTTTTACTCCAAGGCTGTAAATATTGTTCTGGAATTAATTTATCACAGAAACAGTAATTAGATTCATAGTAGAGCACCAGGGATGTTGTTAATACAATAGGAAAACCAGTGAATCTTCCCGTACATACAATTTATTGACAAGCTCACATTTTCAACCAAATGTAGCTGGGAGCACAGTTGCATTCATGTGATAAATTACAAAGGCGTTCCCTGCTGACCAGAAGTGTCAGTCATAAAGACAGTTTTTTATAGCACCCGACAGGACTGCTGAGCCTCTAAAATTGAGACAGACCCCATCCCTCTCATAAAAGGCCTCTGCCAAAACATGTCAAAACTGTCCAATAGCTTGATTCTATCAAAAATGCACCAGTGTTTTAGTTATTTCGAGTTGATGAGTCTGAAAGATGTAGTCATATAGTGTTATTTTACTTCTTTAATTTGGAATTTTGCGAGCACCCTCACTCTCCAGGAAAACAGCACCACATAGAACCACTTTTCTGTTCATTGTAATGGTCCTCAGCAGGCCCAGAGCCTGGAGCCTTCAAAGTGCATCCTATGATCTTCATACTCGAAGACGCTCCTGACTCTTAGACTCAACCAGGCTGTCTTCCGGTACTTGGAAAGGAGCTGTGAAAGTGTGTACTGCTTGTTTTTGCTGGCTTTCATCCAGCCTGCACTTTGTGTTGTAGACGCATCGATAACTTCCGCAGCTGGCACTGGAAGATGGGTCACAGTAATCCATCTATGACTAAGCCTGTGTGAGGTTGTATCCACAATCCCAATATTTGTCCCTGCAGCAAGACCCCGTTTTATAAATAGAACTGTAGAAAGGTAGTCAGCTGAGCTCCACTGTTTCTACCCTTAAGCAGTTGTTACCGTCCTTAGTAACTGACATGAAATTGAAGCAGGGTTTATGGAAATGCTCAAGTCGACTATTAGATTAGAACGTCTAAATGGACAATTTACATGGAACAGACTGGACAGAGCTCATATCATGTTCTGCTACTGGACAAATGAAGTCATCTCAGCTAAGAATGATAGACTTAAAGAGGGACCAGATGGTGGCTCAATTGAAAAGCTGAAAAGTTTAGAGAACTGAAGTACACATTGATATAGAGTGAGAGCAACTCTGAGAACCAGTTAAATCAGATCTGCTGAGATGACTGTCTGCACTGAAGCCATCTGAACAGGCTGTTCAGTATGCTGGTAAACCTGATTTGTTTCTCAAATCAGATTTGTTGAGATGGCTGTCTGCACTGAATTCAAGATCAGTAACTGCTTATCCGCTCTGGTGATGTGGCTTTCATACATGGAAGCAGGGGAGATGGAAGTCAATCATCTCGCCCGCCATAAGGTCATCCTGTCAAGTCAATGTGGTTGTTTGCTACATCTTGACGAAAGACGCAAAATATCTTTTGAATCATCCGAGCATCCAAACTGAGAGTCAAGATCTACGTCAATCTGACTGTAATCACATTTCAAGCCACCTCCAAATGTGGATCTGAATTGCTATCCAGACTCAAAATGAGGATACAGATATGTTAGATATGCCGGATTTGGGATGGCAGTCGGAACAAAGCATGTGTAACCAGTACTGCATAACAATGACTGTAATAAATGCTCACTGTTAGCTAGTTAGTTTGTTATTTAAATAAACCATAAATAGGGACAATAACGTAACCACTGGGGTGTGAGCGTTAATGGCTTCGGGGTATCTGACCAGGATTTTGTTCAATAATTTAATGTCATTTCCCTCTTAACAGAGAGCAGTAACCTTTACGTCTACATTTCAATTGCCTCTTTTATTTCAGCGTAAAATCAATGATGCCTAACTGCCCTCCTAAAATAGGCCTGACCCTTCAGTACCATAGACCATGTGCTCCCTCTTCCCAGGGAGAGTAACGCTATCAGGACAGGACAATAAAGACAAGAATTTCAGTCGCACGGCTATTGTATCATAGTTGTTGCTTTGGTCAAGGCTGCAGGCTTTGCTGCAGGTATCCTACGCATGTGTCTGAGTCTTGAGAATGACCTTCAAATTCAGTGGCTAGACATGCTTTCTTTATGGCACTGGTCAGATTTTTTTTTTTCTTAGTTCACCCGGAGGTTCAGCTGAATCGTTATTTTTCTTTCACTCAGGACATAGTGTGTGCTTTTTTGGTTTTTTTTGCCAACGACAAGGAAGAACTGTGTGACTCTTGTGGAATAATAAAAACCAAAGATCAGCAGGTCAAACTGGCAAAACCACTTATTACACCTGCTTTGTAGAACACACTCACTGTGACCTCTCCCCAAGCCAGAGCGGTAAAAGGTTAATTCCTCCTCTCTTCCTACTGACTCTTACTTGCACACAAGCACACATGTAACTCACACACACACACACACACACACACACAAATATACTTTCTCTCTGCAGTGGCAGCGGGAGTCTTGCCCATCTCTGGACTTTGCTGGCTGCTTTGTTACTGTGCAGGTTACTGTAGCAGCCAGTGAAGCAGTTCGCTAAAGGGATGCATCTCTCTCTCGTTTTCTGAACATACCTGTTCATTGGTTTGGATTAAACTGACCTTAAGTGGGACACAAAGGTCTCTGAACAGCACCCAATTAGTGCAAGTCAAATTAAGCCATCTCTCAAAGGCTGAGCTGCTCCTCCCCTACAACCACATCTGATCATTCTCACTCACAAAGATTCCTGGCTGAGAGCTGCTTCATGCACCTGGCTTGTAACTTTCACACCCATTTACTCACTGGGTTTATGGCCTTCTCTCTGCTTTCTCTGCTTTTCTGTCACCGATGCGAGAAAATCTTCCCCAAAACCTGTTGCTGAGCTCTGTTCCCAGCACAGAATTCCCTTTGGCGTAGTTGAATGGTGAACACGTTTCCTTCCAAAGAAATTCCATCATCAGAACAGCACTGGAATCAAATGAAACGTGTGAACGTGGTGGTGACAGAATTAAACACGTATACATTTTGCAACTAGACGTGTTGTCTGATGTTGGCAAACGGTATTTTCTGCTGTTTTCGTGATGTTATTTTTAAGTCCTTAATTCTCGTGTTCTCAGTGTCAGAGAAAAAAAAACAACAACCGCAGTTTTCCATAAAAAGCGGGCTGTTATGATTTCTAGTAATAAACAGGTGGGCCATGAGGGGGACACGCTTGAGAACCGCTGTTCTAGTGCATCATAGCATGTGTAGCGTTCAACAACCTTTTATCAAGAGGTCCATTACCCAGAGGTGGCCTCAAAGAGCCTTTATATAGGTCAGCACGAGAAGCACTTTACTCCCTGTTGTACCAAGACCCAGTGTCTAATGAGACCACACCTGAATCATTTACATCACTGCCTGAGGCACATCTGCATGGGTTTTGTAGTCGTTCTGTCCAGATGCATTCTTTTTGGTCAATGACTTTATGTATGATCTGTCCTAAATTGTGTATAAGTGAAAAGCACATCCTAGCACAGGATGCTTCTACACTTGCAGTGTGACGGAAGTGCTTTTCTGCCATGTGTTCACTCTGTCAGAGCAAGCATACCTCAGCTAGCTTGTGGAGATGACCACCGAAAAAAAAGCACCAGGGGTCCTTTGATAGAGCTGTGCTTCGTATCAGTGACAGTGTGTCCTTGTTATAGGAACAAATAGAGGCCCTCGCTTTCTCCTATTGGTTTGAAACTTGTTCTTCTCACTCCATTCTTTAAATTTAGCAATCTGTACACCCAACGAGAGGCAATGCAGCCTTTTCTTCAGTTTAGACGTGTGGATGTGGTTTGGCTGAGGTGTTTTCGGGAAAAAAAGAATAAGGAGTCTTCATTCCCATAAAGATTCTCGTGAAAATAAGCTTCTCCGTCTTTGTGGAACCTGTCCAGTTACTTTGAGCGGTCAGCAGCAGTCTGTCATTGATATGCAGTTCCATAGAGAGGCAAATAGCAATAATACAGGTAACACCTCACACAGCCTGGCAGGAACTTCAGTTAATGTGTGTGTAGTCCTTACACACCTCTAATCCTGTACAACATGTCCCCTACAGAGCGAGTGTGAGCTGAGCCATCTCCCACACACTCACTCTACAGAGTGTAATGAGAGGTACCGTGACAGTGCTAGGCTGGAGACACACACACACACACACACACACAAATAGAGAGAGCAGAAGATTGCAGCTTAAACCTCCACAGTTCCATAGTCAGTGACTGCTGAATCTTCGTCATGACTGACACCTCCACACGCTGTAGAGCTACATTTTCATGCAAATTGTGATTATGCCTTTGTATATATACTCTCAAGAACCACAGAAGAGCTATTGGAAGGAGTGATAGCCATGGTGGAAGCCACAGCAGGCTATCTTAAATTCTTCTGCAACTGCCAGGTGTGCAAATGAGGCTTTCTCTCAATGGCTGTATTTCAGCCCGACTAAGGCAACAGCTGTGTATTGTAACTGCAGATGATTGAAAGTTGACATTAGCCCAGCCCATATGTGTGTGTGTGTGTGTGTGTGTGTGTGTGTGTGTGTGTGTGTGTGTGTGTGTGTGTGTGTGTTTGTGTTAGAGCCTGTGCATCTGTGATTGGGGGTGACATAAACGGATCAAGAGGTTAGTAAAGGATCAGCCTTCACCCTAGGTCAGATGACCACTAGCTAACTCCTTTATAGCCTTAGACCTTACATCTCCATCTGTGCCAAACGGTCTACTCAGCTTAACCCAGTGAGTGAAAGAGTGTGTGTTTGTGTATGTGTGAGTGATTGTGCATGATTGTGTACGTGTGCAAAAGGGTCACACAGTCTGAGATGAACTTTTGTTCACAGGTAGAATAGTGGCTGGTTGAGTTGACTGATCTCTGAATGAAGGCAGGTGTTGAGATGCCTCAACCTTAGCTTTTAAAGGAGCTCCTCAATATTCCATTACTCCACCACATCTCCTCAATATCCCATTACTCCACCACATCTCCTCAATATTCCATTACTCCACCACATCTCCTCAATATCCCATTACTCCACCACATCTCCTCAATATCCCATTACTCCACCACATCTCCTCAATATCCCATTACTCCACCACATCTCCTCAATATCCCATTATTACACCTCATCCCTTCAATATCCCATTACTCCACCACATCTCCTCAATATCCCATTATTACACCTCATCCCTTCAATACCCCATTACTCCACCACATCTCCTCAATATCCCATTACTCCACCACATCTCCTCAATATCCCATTACTTCACCTCATCTCCTCAATACCCAATTATTACACCACATCTCCTCAATACCCCATTATTACACCACATCTCCTCAATATTCCATTACTCCACCACATCTCCTCAATATCCCATTACTCCACCACATCTCCTCAATATTCCATTATTACACCTCGTCTCCTCAATACCCCATTACTCCACCTCATCTCTTCAATATCCCATTACTCCACCTCATCTCCTCAATATCCCATTACTCCACCACATCTCTTCAATAACCCATTATTACACCTCATCTCCTCAATACCCCATTACTCCACCTCATCTCTTCAATATCCCATTACTCCACCTCATGCTGCTCAACACCCTGTTACTACACCCCATTTCTTTAACACCCCATCTCTGCATTTTGATACAGAAACATGGTTAGCTTTGGGTACCTGTGCTGTGGGCAAAAAAACACACTGTTCTGCATTCTTACAAATGCTATTCTAATGTGGTGTAAACCATCCCTAAGGAAGCAGATGAAGGTGGATGCAGAAATAACGTCATTCCTCCTGGACAGGTTTGTAAATATTCTATACCTGTTTAATGCACTGAACTGTATGATTTGACATAAAAAAGTACACTTTATTACTGAGCTGAATAAAGCTTTGGTGTTGAGAACACCTCACTCACAGATATTAATCAGAGCCATTTATTAAATTCATTTGAACCTGAAACCTCCCAGTCCCCTCCACCAATCCCAGTCCACCCGGCGCTGACTACTCACTGTGTTCATAACCCCCTTAATTAAATTCCCAAGATTGTACCAAATCCTTTTATAGACAAGAGTGTGAAATGTGTTTCTGATTGATTTTCCTCTGTTATTTTAAGAAGAGCTTTATTAATGAAAGAACTAAGAGTAGAAAGAGAAGTGAAACAAAAAAGAATCAAGGAAAAGGAATAAAAGAGCGATGTCGTTTGCTGAGTGCGGGCAGTGTGACTGGGTGTTGAATTATTAAACCAGTCCAGAGAGAGCTGTGTGATGCTCCTCAGTGATGCTGAGATCTTGTGGCTCAGCTCAGTTTTTTTTTTCCTCTGCTTCGTGCTCTCTTTGTCTCCCACAACAGAGACTCATCACAGAAGAACAAAGGCTCAGCTGAAGCCCCCCCATCACAGCATGCTGCTAATGCATCACTGTAGGTCTTTCCTCTACCCTCACAAGTGCCCTTCACTGGGCCTTTAGGATCTTACCTTTATTCTGACTTTACCTTCATGCAGAAAACGGCACTTTTGCACTTGTTCATGATGAATGGCATCCGTCTTTCTCTCTGGATAGAGCCCATCTTCTCTACAGCCTTTACACTCTCTCTCTCACTCTCTCTCTCTCTCTCTCTCTCTCTCTCTCTCTCTCTCGTTCTTCTGTCATCTTTTCAATCTTTTTCTCATTTCATTAATTTCAGTCTGTATCTCTCTCACATCTTGCTTACTTTCAAGATACAGCACATCCCTTTTTTTACTCTGTACATCTCCCTCTTGCATGCACACATGCTTTCAACATTCTTGATCTCCCTTGTGCTCCCTCTCTTCCTTTGGATCTCTTTCTCCCTTGCTTTTCCTCCCTCTCTTTCCATCTCTCTCTCTCTCTCTCTCTCTCTCTCTCTCTCTCACTCTCTCTCTCTCTCTCTCTCTCTCTCCTCCATTTCTCTCCCTGTGCCTCTGTTTCTTCTTTTGTCTCTCTTTATCATACTCGCTCCCTTGCTCTTCCTCTGCCTCCCTGCTCCCACTCTCACAGTCAACCTTGCTTTTCCTCTTGGATCTCTTTGGATCCTTTCCCTCTCACTCTCTTTCATCATAATCTCCCCGATTCTCTGTTCTTTTCTTTCTTTCTGTCTCACTTTCTCTTGCTTCTCTTTCAGAGAGACACACGCACACACTCTCCCTCTCCCTCTCTCATGGTCTTGTGATCTACCTAACTCTCCTGGTTTCTTCCTCTGTCTTTTGCTCTCTCTGGCTTCTTGCTCCCTTGTTCTCTCTATATTTCATCTCCTTCATCTCTCTCCTTTGCTCGTCCACTATCTCTTCTTTCAGCTTTCTCTTTCTCTGCCTCGGACCTCTTTTTCATTTCTTCTGTGCAGTTGCATTAGCAGCAATAGTGACTCTCTCTCTCTCAGTCTGTCTGTCCGTGTGTCTGTCTCTCTGTCTTGGTCTGTCTGTTTCTCTCTCTCTCTCTCTCTCTCTCTCTCTCTCTCTCTCTCTCTCTCTCTCTCTCTCTCACCCAGTACACAGATAGAACACTCCTCCAGAGTTTTTAATGGTGTGGGATTAGTTTTCAATCATAGGTGAGGCTTTGGGAGTCAAATGAGGAAAAATTGAGCTGAAGCAGATTTGGGATGTGAGGAGCTTGTGCTCAAAGGGTCGATGTTGCTGGATGTGCTCTGAATGCAGAAGCAGAAACCAGAGGCCCCAGTCTGCTTTGTCGACCTCCAGTCAATCAATGCTACATGTATAAATCATATATGAACACTGAACCGAAGGTGTTTTTGTAAAACCTAAAGGCAAAACAGACCTTATGAACATTCTATGTTAATTGAATTATAGTTTCATTCATGACTTTAATTATTCACTCTCGTGGTACATACCAATGGGAGAAATGTAGGGCAAGAATATGTGTGTGTTTTTATATATGTGTGTCCGTGTGTGTGTGTGTGTGTGTGTGTGTGTGTGTGTGTGTGTGTTGGCACTGTCAAACAATGAGGAAGTCACAGATTTGTGAATGTGAGAAGTGTAAACCTAAGGGGTCGTGTGCTTAATTGCTGGTTCGTTCTGAGTCTGCTTCATTAAAGACGCGGCCGTCTCTCAGCACTCTCACTCTGGCCATTACAGATATACTAACCTGCGAAAGTGCTTTTCTGCCAAACATGGCATCAACACCCACTCTCAAACTGCCACACATTAAATAAACAAAGCTGCCCTGTCTCTCAGTGTGGCCTTCATCTCGCCTGCTGTGGGAATCTGGCCAGAAAGGGTGAGGATGACCTAATTGAGGGTGACTAAAGGTGTCCACTGTGCAAATGGCTGCGACCAAGTGCAGCTTTTATGCTTAAGTGCACTGATCGCTGTTACTGAGAGCATTACCTGGCATTTCAATTATCCCACTCGTTTAGCGTATATGTGTGAGCACCATTAATTATTCATTGTGTCTGAAAGTGTTGAAAATCTGCTCAAAGGCTTCCCTTTTAGACTCGCTGTGCTGTAGGTGTGTTCGTGTTTAATGTTAATGCGCTGTAATGCTCACTTCAGCGGCGGCAGGCTAAGACAGGCGTGGCGTCAGTGTGATTTACTGTGTGCTGCCGGGCTGTATATCACTGCTCCGCTGGATTTCTTATTCAGGAGGAGATCCTGCTGGATATTTCATTCCATTAGAGGGGGAGCAAAATGTCAGCCGTCTCCTCCCGGTCCATGACTGCCATGTCTGACTCCATCCCCTCCCTCCACTTGTCTCTCTTACAACAGATAGATGGAGAGAACATCTCACAACTCCATAGCCAACTGGGTCCTGCCAGTCAGTAGCACTTGTAAAGCAATATACTCATTCTCACACACACACACACCACAGTGTACACTGTTCTTTCACTGTTACACACTCAACTACACAGTTTAGTGCAGCTGACAAGGATTGGGACTGCAAGTCCCCGAGGGCAGTTTGGACCTCTTTTTTAAAGGTGTTAAAGAATACATTTATGGAGCGTTTACGTTGTTATTTGATGTATAAATAGTATGTCACTGCTGTGCCTATCCTGCTATACAAGCCTGTTGTTTATATCGATGAATGAAACGTTTTAACAGCAAAACCATTATAATTATTCTTGACATTTACCAGATAATGCCACTGTCCTATCAGTTTGAAGAGATTGTAGCTACTTAGCCGCAATCGTAGCCACTTTTCTAGGTTTAACTTTTAGCCTAATGCAGGTACTCTGTGGCTTTCACTTTGTTGAGAATTTGAGCTCCCCTTCTGTGGAAAACTATCCCAGGATAAACATTCTGGTTGATTCTAATAATATTCCACACAGTTTGAGGAACACAGGGTTATGGGTTCAGTCCTGGCTCTGGTGACTCTTTAGTGTGTTCTTGTTGTGGCCATGTGGGCCTACTCATATCGGTATCCATGGTTTGTAAATTGGCTGTGGTCAATTGCAGTTAGGTATGTGTGTCTGCTCAGTGATTCTAGGTAGGTCCTAGAACAGGACAGACTTTGCTGATTTTCCTGCTTTAAGAGACCTACCAAACAGGTATCAGGTGCAGGGAAAGCATATAACTGCACAAATCCAACACTTCAGCACTGGAATTGTCCACTCAGGCTCTAAACCCTCCACAATTCTGTCCAGGAAGAAGATGGATGGATGGACGATTATGACATATTGATGATCCAAGTTTAATGACGCTGTCAGATGTAATTGAAAATCTATAATAATACTTGTAATACAGATGGGTTTTACTCTGTATGTCTCTAGTATGTTGTGTTGACCTGGCAAATGGGCATTAGTGGCAGTAGGTTTAGTGTCCCCCAATAGAATTCATTAGCACACACTAAAAGTTCATATGTCACCGTCTGGTGGGGAAAAACATGTTCAGCAGCAGATCCTGACAAGCCACTCAGAACTGAACAGACAGCCTACATTACATCTCCACTTCAGTATGGGTTAGACTACAGTGAAATCACTTTCCCTGTATGCCTGTGAGTGTGTTTTGTTCTGTCAGTGTGATGCAGGGAAGTTGAATGTACCTTCAGAGATATATATATAATTGAAATGGATGTTTAGAAGAACATCTATATTAAGTCTATCAGTGCTGCTGAGTCGCATTTTTCACTGTATTTTGAATGAGATAGTGGCTTGCTTTGTAATCAGTGTCTCTCTCTCTCTCTCTCTCTCTCTCTCTCTCTCTCTCTCTCTCTCTCTCTCTCTCTCAATCTGCAGTTGTGTGGCTGTGGGTTGTTGGGTGTAGGGATTTGGCTGGCTGTGTCTCAGGGCAGCTTTGCCACCTTCTCGCCCTCCTTCCCATCCCTCTCTGCTGCCAACCTGGTCATCGCCATAGGTGCCATTGTCATGGTGACCGGCTTCCTTGGTTGCTTGGGTGCCATCAAGGAAAACAAGTGCCTACTCCTGAGCGTGAGTATACAACTAGCTATAAACACACACACACACACACACACACACGCACACACACACACTCAATGAAACTATCCTGAAATGCACCGGCGCAGTAAACAGACCTGTGGCTGCTTTCTAATGTGTTATCTCTAATTTCACTTGGCTGTTAAATTAATAAATTAATATGAATAAATAAACACTCGTTGCCCGAGTGCATTTTCAACTACATTCATTTTGGCTTAAATTGCTGTGCACCCAGGCTTCGACTTCTTAAATGTTTTAAAAAGTCTTTATCCAGAACATCAAGGGCTTCAGAACAGTTTTAGCTCCAGGTGTGATATGAGCTATTGTTTGTCTTCTAAAGTCCCCAACTGAGCCACTCTCGCTAATGAGCTTAATGGAGCTAATGGAGCCGTCCATAACTCTCCAGGCTGATGAGGGTGGGATCAGAGCTGGAGCTGGGGGCTTGTCTCACTTCACTGGCAGAACCTTTCTAATAGCAAGGTTTTAAAGTGCTCTGCACACATATTCTCTCTCTCTCTCTCTCTCTCTCTCTCGCTCTCTCATCCTATTAAGTATCTAGTACAAAGCCATCATCTCTTTTTAATAGAGGCAGTCATAGTCTAATTGAGAGAGCTTGTGACATTAAGGGCTTTTGTGTCACTTACAAGCCTGAATTATACATTGGTCAAGATGACTTTGTAATTTATTTAGTGACAAAGATTCCACCGTCATTGTAAGTTTTTATTTATTTATTTATTTTTATATCTTTTTAAAGTAAACAATATCTAAATTATCTTATTAGTTACATCCACATACATTTGCATAAAGACATTTTTGAGTAGCCTAGGATCTCCTGAAAATAACGTCTGCCATGTGTAATTTTTTTTTTTAAGTGTACACATTTGACCCGCTCTGTCGTGCACACAGGAATTAGATCTCTGCATTTAACCCATCCTCACACAGTGATACATACACACTTGTGAATTCACACCAAGGGGACAGTGAGCACACATGCCCGGAGCGGTGGGCAGCCCTATCCTCAGCACCCAGGGAGCAGCTGGGAGTTCAGTGGCTTGCTCAAGGACACTTCAGTCATGTCCTGCAAGTTCAGGGATTTGAACCAGCGACCATCCAGTCACAAAGCTGGGTCCCTGATCACCAGGCCACAGCTGCTCCTAATGTTTTTAGACAAATAAAATAAAAATTGCCTCAGTGGATTAAAGGTTAACAGAGGGGAAAACATGAGACTAGATTTCAAATAAACACAGAGAGACGTACATTTCACCTATGAAATAGAAGCTCTCTCTCTCTCTCTCTCTCTCTCTCTCTCTCTCTCTATCTCTCTCAGAGAGAAAGTGAAAGCGATGCACAAGAAGTGAGAGTTTTGTTTATGAATCACTCAGCTTCTCTATGCAACCCAAACCAGCAATCACATGAGCGGAGTCAGGGTCTCAGGCAGCAGAGCTGATATTTTAATACCATTTCTCAGCACTTAAGCCTCTTAATAAAATAATAAATAATAATAAAATAATACTTATTAGATAGAGCTGGTGTATATTTGAATTCTATGACCTTTTGGGGGGCCCTGCTCTGCGTGCAGTATCTCTGAGAAAGCAAGATGAGACATTAGAACTGGGTGGCATCCTGTAGGGTTTGGAGATGAGAGATCAGCCGGCTGCTTCTGATGTGCTTTAGCTGTGTGTTACAGCACAGTGGAGGAAACACACAGTGATGAACTCAGAGACCTGCAATGTTCTCAACTTTATATCCACTCCTGTATTTCACATGTAAAATTAAATGTAACAGAAGGGCAAGCAGAAGAGTGTGACACTTGGCTAGCATGACAGAGGACATGAAGGACAAGAGGGACTGGTCAGGCGGGCTGGCTCTGTAGTTGGCATGAAGCTGGACTTTCTGGACATTATGGATGATGCCACTCACTCTCTGCACACCGTCATCAGCTACTAGAGGAGCCTGTTCAGTGACAATCTGCTTCTTCGCAAGTGTAGGACCAATCGCCATGTCTAACTGCCAATAGACCAATACACTTAAAATGAGACTGTTTGTCTCTCACACCATCAGACTGTACAACTCCTCTCTGGGGGTGGAGGGGTAACAGGAGCACAGAGGATGGCAAGGAGCAGTAAACAGCAGTAACCTGTAAGCTGACCACCACAACACAATCGGACTATATGCAATAATAGATAAACAAGTGCAATAATAATGTGCAATACCCCTCGAATTGGACTTTGCATATACTCTCCATATAATATATTCTCTATTTTTTCTACATTATTTTATTATATTTTATAAATTATATTTCATTATATTATTATTATTATTACTTTCTTTTGTTTTTAGTGTAATGATGCTGCTGCTGGAAGCTTAATTTCCCAGAGGAAACCCTCCCAAAGGGATCAATAAAGTTCTATCTATCTATCTGTCTATGAAAATACATATTGGTGAGCCATTTTAGACTTCGTCTCCAGTGGTACAGGCTGTAATTTTTGTTATTAAAACATTGTGTATTATAATATCTCTGTAATGCAGATTTTTCTAGTAGAAATTCTATTTTCAAATATTGGTTGTGGAATTTACTAAAGATACCAGGTCTGCACATCAGTAAAGCCATTCTGAGTGGTAATTTTCTAATTTCGACTCTTCGTTTATTATTGATTTACCTGGAATCTCATTCTCTCTTAACATAATTACATTTTACTTGTAAAAACTGACACTGCAATGTCTGTAAAGTAATAGAAATCTTAGTTTCAGATCAAATAGGAAGTTTTCACTAGTAGTACTATCTACAGTTTCTTATTTATACATTTATTTACTTATTTGTGGTTTTGTTTGTTTTTATTCATTTATTTATTTGGTAGAAACTCGTTTTTTTGACAAATAAAACCTTAAAAATCTCATGTTGTCAGTAACTATTATTATTACTTCTTTAAATCTGAACTATATTAAACAATATTAAACCATATTATAAATATGTGAGGTATAAATTCGAGATATCCTGAATTGGCATTAGCTCTAGACAGACTTCATTTACAGATATGGACCTGGACTCTTAACCTGGTGTTACTGGTCAAGAGTTCCAGTGTAGATATCTGCGAGTACAATTTCAAAAGTAGTGGTGTCTCTGGTAATGCTAACTCAGCATTCCATTAAAGATATGTCATCCCGGAAAGATGACCTATCAGAATGGATTATAAATCTGTATGTAGATCTAAAATTATTATTAGTAATAATTTCATACTTCTAAAATGAGAATTTGAAATAGTAAAACCGCATTACAGAGTGCCTGAATATTTTGGCATAGTAAAATTGAGTTACAACTTGAATCACAGGTGGTATTTAATAAAACAACATACACATTCAAATATAGTTGGCTCCGACCATCAGCTTGTAAATACATTGGCAACACCAACATTTTCCCTCTAATGATGAGGAAACAGAGCAGTAAACTAATCATTTGAAACTGTCAGTGCAGGGATTCAATAAACAAGCATCTTAAGGGCTTTCAGCTGGGCCAAAGCTGTAGCTCTTCTGCGTCCAGACAGCTCTGATCAGTAGAATGATGAATGGGAAGCAAATCAGACCCTCAGTGTGCTAATGTTTACGGCCTGACAGGCGAATGCTCTATAGAAGGTTGGGTAAATATTTAGCAGAAAGAGAGAAACGGAGCACTAGAGAGTGAAGGAGTGTGTTTGGAGGAGGGATGATTCATGTGCACGGATCTCCTACACTTGTTTCAGCTCTCTCTCTCTCTCTCTCTCTCTCTCTCTCTCTGTGCATCCTCCTTCCTTTCTAATCACTCATTGGCTTTTTCTGTTCTTTCTGTTTACAGTTCTTCATTGTCTTGCTGATTATTTTGCTGGCAGAGCTGATCTTGCTCATCCTCTTCTTCGTGTATTCGAATAAGGTAAGCACTTTGACAAATTTCACTTCCCGCCAGCGTATGAACAGTAATGAACATTCTCCTAAACAAGCTTTTAGATCTAAGCAAATAATTTGCACTATATTAATCAAAGGCTCCCTGAAAGACCATATGCACCCATTTCCTTTCCCACACATTTTCATCCCAACGTACACTGCTAGAAATAATGTTGCTTCAATGGTATTTTGGGTGATTTCATAAAAGGGCCACTTTGGTTCAGTAAAGACCCGTGTGATTTAGATGTGTGAGAAAACCAATGAATTGGTAACTGACCTTTACATCAAGATCTTTAGACCATTAAATGGTTCTCATACAGCACTTTTATTAACATGGGGCATCGTTCACCACTATCTTCTTAAGAATTGTCTTTAGGTATTGAGAAATTTTTAACAAGTAATAAATGTGCTCTTATATGTTGGAGCCCCCTGCCTATTTCTCTGCCTATTGCTCTGCCTATTGCTCTGCCGAACTTGCTGTAAGACAGCTGCCCCTTCTGTTCAAATGAAAGGTCACGGGTTGTCCTACACAATGGAGCCTGATCTTGGCCAGTTGGCACTGAGTAATTGGAGTTAGGCTTATTCTTAGAGCACATCTCTATTTTGCTCTTCGGGTCCAGTCTCTTCCAAGCCTTTCCCATGCCCTCTCCCACTTAAACCAGAGGCTGCTGGAATGTACAGGACTGTAGTGTGTGACCTTTTGACATCACCCAAGATTACTATCCATCAGCAGTGTGAGTGGGTTCCCTGTCCTCCTTTGATAAAGCCACAAGTGCACAAACGTGCTCTGCCAAAGTGACTTAGCACCAAAGTCTGGGTACTGCTGAAGACTATTAGGGTTGGGCATCCCCTTATTTCATATCAATATCAAACAGTCTCAAAATGTATACAGTTTTACAGATAGTGTCACTTTAGTGCCGTGTCATTCTGCTTCATGTCACTTAAAAAAGAGAGATGAAAAGTATAGTTTGCTCTGTTATCAACTAAGTGATCAGTTAAGTGAGTGAACATTGTCATTCAATAAAGGCTCAAACTGATAACGCTTATTTGCCTTGCATTACTTTTTCAATATGTTATTTTTGGTGCATTTCTAAAAATGATTATTATGATTTTAGTTTGAACACGATTGATTTCAAAATGTTTACTTATACAATTTTCTTTAATGATTTGTATGATTTAAAGTGGCATTACCAACCCACTATGGACCACTGCCTTCCCCTGAGAGAGTGTTTCCTCGGGGGGCTCACTGGTGGTCCCTGGCTCACAGGCTGAGAGACCCCATAAATCTAATTACTGCTAATAAAACTGTGCTGAAAATTGGCAGAAAAGGTTAGGAAAAGGTCTGGTTAGCATTAGATTATCTAGCATAATATTGTTTGTCATGGAACACATTCAGTTCTGAATCTTCACTAATAGAAGTTGAAATGATAATGACTCAAATCTGAACGAGTTGAATATGAACCTTTTATTACATCTGCAGCTCAGTAGCTGATGTTTGTTTAGTGGCACACAGTGCAGTAGTAACTGGTGTTGGAGTGACAGAAAGTTGAAATGTTGTGTTTGGACTTGGCTTAGCCTAGTTTATTTTCAGTAAATCTGGAAACAGTTGTCAGTATGTGAACTGGAAGTCAGAACTGATTTGGTCATTTCATGCGAGTGGTATCTGTATCCTGATTAGACCTGAACATGCAATTCAGGGTTAATGTCCTGAGTCGTGAGTCTACAGAGTCTTACCATTCAGTTGCATCCATTAGGTCGTATATGACTCACATCCGGAGTTACGAGGCCTCTCGCCATGTCTAACTGGTGAATTTGTGTGTCTGACATCTACATCTCATCTACAGTTGGTCAACTTGTGTCTGTCTATATATAGTGTGAAAAACGGACCAATGAACTTACATGTCACATCAGATTCAGATGGTCTCTAAGTCACATGAGGCCTCATTACAGAGAGAGCTGAGATTATTCTGAACATTTCAATATGAAGCTGGTCTGAATTTAAGAAGATATGCCCAAATCGAGAAATTAACCTTAGATCCTAGATGGTTAACCCCATGCAGTTATACATGGTAGTCAAATGCATCTCCAGGCTGAAATCTGATTGCTGTCTAGGATGGAATATGCAGATCTGCTCATAATGCAGCAATCAGTTGTTTATTTCTTCAATTTCTTCTTGTGATTGTTGCTTAAAAAATTGCAATAAAAAAAAACAGGGGAAGGGAACAGTTTCAGCAGTCTATGTTGATGAGAAAGAGTTTTTGTCATACTGAGGAGGAATTTCAATGATATTGGGAGGAGTTCTGGTTGTTGAATGTGTCTTGGAGAGACAGATGTGTTTGCACTGTTATAATGTGGGTCAATGCATTTCAGATGACCTGCTTGATTGCGTGATTGGATTTGTATGCGTTTAGAAGGCATCTTGAATGTAATTGCCTTTTTTGTGGCTTGGCCTTATTTCGATATTTTCCTGATACTAAAGACCAGTGAAGTGACCAGGTGTAAACAGGTTCTGACTCTGATATGTTTACTGCTGTTATGTTGCGTTAGATTAAATAAATGTCTTATTATATAAATGATAATTGAGAGCCAATTAAACTACTGACAGTTCACCATTGGCCATCCTATCAGTCAATAAAGAGCTGTTTAAGCAATACTAGCAATCGGCTTCCAAAAATGACCACCGACACTGAAATTTACTTATCGATCAAGCTTTGCTAAAGACTTTCTGGGAGGTTATCATTGCCTGCATCGCCTGCTTGTCTCTCAGTGGGAAAGCTAAAGTAATTCACTTACCCACAATCTATTTAGAGATGAGGATCTGCGTGTCTCTGAGGCATGCTCTATCAGTGGGAAATACTGTACACCCCACAGCCTTATCTTAGCTTATAAGTCACTCTCAGCTTCAGGCCGCAGCCAGGCTGTGCACTGCTGCGTTTCAGAAAACAACACTTGTTTTTCAAGCTTGAGCTTTCTTAACACCTGATAAAAGACAATGTTTCAGGTGTGTATTTCTTTCTTCCTTTGTGCTTTTATGTGTATATCTTTCTAACCATCTGACACTGCGCACTAGGATTGTTACCAATCACGGTACAGATCATATCACGGATCAGGTCGTTTTAGAGCTGAGCAAAATAAAGGATGCAAATATTGTTTTACAGACACATTACATGTGTGGCCATGCTTAATGTGTTGCCATTCTCATGTTCAGTGATTCTCTAATATGACGATTAGACCTATACGACAATAGTCTTTTTGTTGTGTTGGCTGTCAGGCTGTTTGCTCTGCTGTGATACTGGGTTGAGATATACTTTTAGTGTGGTATGAAAAAGTCTCTCCCGCACAACTAATTGTTTTACACATTTTATAAGTAGTCGTGACTTAATTTGAGTCAGATATATTTAAAAAAAAAATTGCCAGACTGATGAAATGAAATCCAATAGAGTATTTATGCATCTGTGCACAAGGTGTGTTTACATCTAGTGGTTGAACAAGGAACTGCAGGAACTATCTTTGCATTAAGCTTCTGTAATTTTTAACACAAAAAATATAAATCATGTGTAGTCTCACAGATCAGCTTTTAGGATCAGCTTAGCTAGATCAATATCATCTGATAAATATGGCATATTGGGCTGAAAATGGACACCCTTGTCATGTGGGATTACATACTACCTAACCACATACATACACTATACGGACAAAAGTATTGGGACATCTGCATTATCAGTGTTTCTTCCAATGGTATTAAAAGATTTTATCCTGCTGTTGAAGTAACTACACTCCAATGAAGCCTTTCTATTTGATTTTGGAGCTCTCCTGTAAGAATTTGATTGCATTCAACAGCAAGACCATTAGTGAGGTCAGGATGTTGGATGATCGCTACCCTACCCCCGAATATGTTCATATTTATTTGCAACAGAGAGTCCTATACTACCATTCCAGTAGAATCCAGTCCAGTACTTCTCTACAGGGACATGATAAACTGAGTTTGTGCATTTGCACATCTGGGTCAGCAATTGGTGCACCTTGATATAGCTGAAAATATTAATTAGAAAGGGTGTCCTCAAACACTTGAACATATAATGCATGTTGCTTCGTGCATACAGCGTTCAGCATTGTAGTTAGATCCAGCACATGATCAGAATGCATCAGTGCAGATTAGGCCATGTTCCTATCTTTCTCACCACATATTGAAAGATAAAGTGATTACCAAGTATCTGTCTCTTTATTAGCCTTTAAATTCCACTCAGTTGTCTGCCAGCCAAGAGCAGAGTGGGGCTAGTTAATCACTTGTGTCATTCACAGAGACCCAGTAGCACTCTGGCCTGTGTAACCCAGCATGATCAGACATATATGATAACCAGAGAAGGTCAGAGCAGACAGGAGTAGAGATGGGCTTGGACAGATTTGAATCCATCAGGAAGAGTCACAAAGCCTTTCATTTCTTGTCCATCATCTTTAGAGCTTCAGTTCAGACCTCTCTGAGTCAGCCATCAGAGGAATCCTTAATTCAGCCACTCATTTGATCTCCAAATCACAAGGCATTCATTATCACAGCTGCGGGAAGGATAAACTGGCAGCATATAAAAGGGCCGTCAACAGAAAGCATTGATGCCACCTTACACACTTCAAACCAAGGTGGTGATTACTTAATTATGGACACTTTCGTTTGCACTCAGAGCACACCAGGAGTGGGAGAAGATGAGCTAGAGGCATCAACCGCTGACAGTCACAATCCCTTCTTATTTGCCTCTGCCACAGATGTTCTCCTTCTCCTCCTCAGTGATGTTAGTCTTGCCTGCAGGTGTATTAGACAGATGCAGGTACAGTCAGTCCCCTACCTCATGGAACTCACTCTGTAGATTACCGTGTTGCCCACTGCACACACACACACACACCCACACACATACACACACAAACAGAGCCACACTCAGGCCCTGTAGTGACCTGCCATCTGACTGCAGCAGATGGTGGAGGCCAGGCACCAGATTAGAGCATCCGTCTTTATGCCTATGACCTCATTCCAGCGTGCGTGGCGCAGGACCCCAGCCAAATGAAGCCATATTAGCTGATTTGAGGAAAGCACGCTAGTGTGGCGCTTTCTGCAGGGAGCCCGCAGACAGATGAGGGGTATTACCGGAGTAGCGCTCCTATGGCTGTTAGGCCAGAGTGGCAGCAGAGTAATGTAGCGCAGTGACCGGCACTGTTTAGACACTAATGCAATGCCATTAATGCAGTGGAAGTAGTGGAATTTTGGGAAATGTAGCCTTGCAAGCACATACACACTACACACACAGTGCTATGTACACAAGTAATAAGGCCCTGGTAGTGGAGATCCCATCTCATTTGCTCAATAAGTGCAGAGACCTAATGTCTGATTTTGTTGGAAAATTGATTCATTGCTCAGATTCCGTGTTCTGCAACCACTTCTACGGGCTTTGTTAGGGCTGCCATAATTATGTTTGGAGTTCAGTATTTTACACTGACATATTTACACTTAAATAGTTGCACTTCAATATATTTAAAAACATTTAAATGCATTTAGGCAAACAAAATTGTCTAAATGCAAAGAGAACACTTGACAACAAAGCAAGAGGGCAAGTGAAGAAACTAAGTGAGAAAAGGGAAAAAATAGGTCAAACATATAAATAGCAAGCAGAGAAATAATGCCCGCTGGCTGCACAGTGGCAATACTTCACAAAGAAACAAATAAACCAGTATATAGAGCAACGAGAATCAGCTGTAAACATTCTATTATAATAGCATTTTGTGGATGGACATGAGGGTGAACAGGGATTGGCGTCCAGGTCGACGTGACCTACAGACGCAGCACTAAACGGACAGTTGTCAATTGCACATTGAAAGAAAGTGGTAATCAAGAGTTGTTGTTACAAAATTAGTATTTAATATTAAAGTGAGAAAGTACAATAGCACAAATGGTTTTAACTGTCCAGTCAACCAGCTGGTTTGAATGCAGATAAATTTGAGGGAATGTAAACACACAAAAACACTGCAAACACACAAGATAAAGCACTTTTTTTTAAACACTGTTTTTTAAAATTGGGGCTAACTAATTAAATGTATTGTGACCATTAGCAATTATTATCAATAGCAAATGAGAATATCAACCGTATGATTTCTATTACAATTGCTTTTATGCTCTCCCTTGATTGTAACGTTTATGATTGTGTGGCTTGTGTTTGTGTTATTGACTGGATTATGGGTCAAATCCTTGAGTTAGGGACTGTTGTGGCCTTGAGCAAGGACCTTAATCCTTCTTTTAGGGGTACTGTGGCATGACTGACCTGATCCCGCGGCACTGTAGCATGACTGACCTGAACTGGTCACTCTGATCCCTGCTTTCCAAGAGAAACTGACTGTAGTGTACATAGTGTAATGGAAATAATACTAAAAATGTTGAAAACAAAATTAACAATGAAAAGGTGTTTAAGCTCTTGACACCATTGGGGGAGGGGGGATGCGCTCATCCCCCAAACACTAATAGTTATTGCATTTTGGACCCGTTCAGTGCTTTTTTATTGCCTTACTATTGCAACATGCCTGAAAGAGAGCATTATCCATGTAAATGACTTATGAAGTGGCATTTACTAAATTGTTGAGGAGGGTGTGTTTGCTTCAATGCCCCGAAGCTGCATCACGTTTGCTCATCTCTACACTTCACATCAATTGCAGGGTATTTCTAACATCTTTAAAAATACGTTTACACTTGTGTGCTAACATAGCTTTTAAGAACAAGGACATAATGTTGTTCCTGGTGGATTAGTTGACTGTTACATTGTTGGACATCCATGGTCTACAGGTCAGTATTGCTCAGTATTTATATTGTGTTTTGTCACTGTGCACACCCTCGCTGGGGTAAAATCTCTGTATATAAAGATTTCTTATGGCTGTATTAGTTTACTCTAGTTTAAACTCCATGCTCATCATTCTGATCCACACAGATTCCACCCTGTATACAGCTCTGAGAAGATTTCTCCAAGATTACTACTCTTTTCTTGGGACTTTCACACTGTTGTCTTGTGTATTTGTTTTTGTCGGAATACACTGAAAATGAACACAGCTACTCAACTCCAAGACCAACAAAAGCATCCCAGTTTGGACAACATCTGGCCTCATGCTATCCAAATATCTCCGGAAATACAGAAGTGTCGTTTGTCATTAGCACAGGGTATTTATTGCAGTGCTAATAGCACAGTTTGTGCAGTGTGGTCAGACGGGGGACTGACAGGGTGTCAGTAGTACACACAGAACGTGTGGTCTTTAGCTAACAGCATGGACACACACATTCTGCAAGGGGAAATTGCAAGCTGTAGACCAGCTGGATGCAGTGCGCACTGATGTGAATGCAAATGGGCGGTAAAGTAAAGGGAAGGAGAGAGAAATCAGATGAATTCTTTCCAAATCCTAATGCCCGTAATTCAACCCAGGCATTTGATTTGGCCTCTGATTGCATGTGTGCTACATTCAAGACTCCACACTCGGCTCTTTTCAGTTTTCGTTACATATTTTTGTGGTCTAAAAAGGAGAAGATTGCTTGTTTATGTATTTATTTCTATTTTCTTTGGTTCATTAATTTCTCCTTACCCCTTTGTTATAGTGTAGACAGAGATAATGAAAAGATCTCACAATCTTTCTCGCTTCCTCCGTGTTTATTCACTCTCCAAAAACTGGACATATTCAATTAGTCTGCAGAGAAATCAGACACACAGCGAGTATTTCATTGACACAATTTCAAAAGCCCCAAGGCATTAAACTGAAAACTGGAAAGAGCATAAGAAGATCCTCACTCAGTACATATACTCACATGCTGTCACTGTCCAAAAGAAAACATCTCTGTCTTGTTCAATTCCATCACAAGTGTAGGACTGTGACTAGTTAATCTTGAGTCTAAAAGGGCTGAATCTGAAAAGAGTGAGACCAGATCCATTTTTTTTGATGTGCTCTAATTGGCAATAACCCAACCCCGTTAGGATTCTTGCCAATAGGAGGGTGAAGACATGCCTCCTCTGATACATGTGAAGCCAACCACCACCTCTTAAACTCCTGCATTTGCATCACTGACAGGCAGCCATGTCCCCAGCACCAATAGAACGGCTAACAGACACCTGTGCAGACCAGCATCACACTGGGTGTGATGTGGGGAGAGAGCGCCATCTACCCACCCAGAGTTTGGCCAGTTTTAGACTCCAGCTGTCGAAGGCAAGCAGCGTGACCCAGGAATTCGAACCCGTGAGCCTCGGATCATAGTGCTGGTGCCTTAGACCTCTTCAAGATCAAAGCTTATAGGTTATGGTTTATTGACTAAACTTTGACCAAGTTAGTTGGCAGCTGATTTAATAGTTGTTTGTTGACTTTTGTCGCACAATCTAGGAATGGTTATGGGGACACGTGGACTGCAGATAACTTTTAACCATTACAGTTTAACTATAAAAACACAGCAGTTTTACTGCTGCTGTTACTTTTTACAGTTTGTAGTAAACATGAAGAGAGCTGCGAAAGGGCCACAAGGCAACACAGCCACACATCTGCAGCAACATCATATGGAGTATAAAAAGCAGACATTTTCCAGTAGGTCCACCCAGAGACATTATAAATGAGAGGACAGTCACAGAGGACAGAGTGTTATGGAAGTTCTCATAACGTTCAACATTGGCTGACCTTAGTCTTGTTCAAAAAAAGCAGTACAGGCTAAAACACCCTTTCTAATTTTGGCATGAATGGGCAGAGCTAATATGTGGTAGACAGAATAGTGACATCACAAAAACACTGAATTTATGACTGCTTTTGTTTCCACATGTGACGTGTACAGACTAGACAGTGACCTGTATGTTTTAAAAGTTCTACACCATTTTCATCTTACCATGATATGGACCCTTTAACATTCATTTTAAAGCTATTTCTCGCAAAGTGTTCTACAAATGATTCTTAAACTGTTATAAATGATTAACCACTGTAAAAGTCATGTGTAAGTTATGACAGCGAGGGGTTTAAGTGAGGGCATACAGGTCCTTTGGATCCTTTGAATTTGGAATAAGCCTCTAGTTAGAGACAGATGAGCTTCCACATTAGGCAGAGGTGGCAGAGGTGACGAGCCTGCAGTTATTCTTAAATAAAATTAGATGGAAGCTTTGCAGCAGGTTCACAGGTCAGGCCTTTAACATGCCACCCTGTCCAAACACCACTCAACACACACAGACATCTGCTAATCTGCGTGTGTCCAAGTGACCCCGAACAAGACGCATACGAGAGAAAACAAACGTGCAACAATTGCAAGCAGGTGTGTGCTTCAGTTCCCATGCTTGAGTTATCCAGGCTTGATTTGCACTGTGTTTGACTTCAGCCCCAGCGGGACACGCTTTATTTAAACATTAGTGATCTATGCATTCATTCTGCGCAGCTCTAAGCGATGAAACGGACGAGATCACTGGACGAGAGCTGTTTTGTTCATCACCCAAAGGGAAGCTACAGGAACAGCCTACCAGTCTTCTGCTATTGTAGTAGACCTAAATGGTTTTATATATATATATATATATATATATATATATATAGGCCAGCTTTTCACAGTGAGGTGCTTGCCCTCCCATTCACAGTAGTTATACTGTGAAACGGACTAATTTAATTTGTGCATAATAATGAAGATTCTAATTATACAGCGTGTGTGAATTATACAGGCGCTTCACACACGCTGTAAGTCAAAAATTGTGGCCCACATGTGGTGGCCCTTAATAATGCATAGCTGTCTCCAGTGTGGTTCAGTTCACCCAAGAAAAAGCAGTGTTGATGTCAGCATGTTTTTTTTTTTTTGTTTTCTTTGAGATATGATTCAGTAAGTGTAATCTTCAAGGGTCTTAAGCTAAAAGTAACTGGGTCATATTGGCGCAGTGTGCACTGGGGTAATTGGGATGCCTCTCTTCAGTCGTGAAAGAGAAATCATTACCATGCATTTTAGGCCAGTAACAATTTTCAACCAGGGAGCCAGAGGGGTTACGGCGTTTTGTGATAAATATGAGCAGAGCTGTGTGTGTGTGTGTGTGTGTGTGTGTGTGTGTGTGTGTGTGTGTGTGTGTGTGTGTGTGTGTGTGTGTGTGTGTGTGTGTCTGCTTCTCTGATTCTCTGTCTCTATAATGAGCCTAAGGAATATCTGAGTGTTGAAGTTTTGAGGTGCTTCTTCACTGCGTCTCCACCACTCGTTTTTTTTTTCTCTATCTACTGTACTAAAGCATGTTTGACTGTCTGTAGGGTTCTCTGGAGCCCACACACAGCACACAAACACATTGGCAATATGGGTCATTCTAATGAGCATTCCTTCTCTCAGACAGACACATGTCTTGAATCTTTAAATTGCGCTAAGCCATCATTGTTAGCTTGGTGGATCATTGCCTGAAGCACTGTTAACCCCTTAAAGTTCTCAGCTTTATTACACCCAAAGGAATAATAGACCACAGTGATTTCAATGTAAATGAGCTGCCTTATTAATAAGGTATAGAAAAATGTAACAAACCTATGGACCCAACATTGACAGAGAGTCATTCTGTAAGTACCATCAGGTACTAATTTCATGTAACAGTTTTTAACCATTTTTATCCACATCTTAAATGTGTAGATATGGTCGTGCTCCAAAACTGCATCTTTTATAACCACATGCATAAAAACCTAAAACATAAAAATGTTTTATTTTGGCTGCCTGTTTTGCATGACTGGGAGATTGGCTTGATATTGGCAGATTCTAAAGGCTGCTCTAATAATCTCACGTCTTCTTTGTGGTTTCATTTGAAACATATTTGCTTAACTGTTACTTTTTAAGAAAAGTGTGTTTTCTCATATATTATGTCAATAATAACTTGTGAACAAATAGCTTCAGGTTGTGGAAACACTTTCTGCAACTTTTGTTGCACACTCCTTAAGAGTCACCGATCACACTGCCATGATCAAATCATGCCTGGATCCAGATGTCACAACATAAAAAAGTCACGTTGAACTTGTTGTAAACTTGCATCAAAAGTAGTAGCTTGACACACCCAGTTCATGTAAATAGTACCAAGTAGAAACAGAAATAGCATAATACAAATGTGATCCAAAGCTTGTGTTTATTCACGTGCAGGGCTGGAGTTCCATTTTCCATCTTCATATCTTTATAATTTCATTTGTATGAGGACACAGAAAGAATGTTGGAATCTACTGATTGTTCTACAGTCTGAATACGTTAGGGAGGTGGGGGGCACACTGAGTGACACGAGCGAGAAGACTTCAACAGAGATGGACATAGAGCTTTTTTCAGAGTTACAACAATAGATGAATGACCTTAAGGTTCATCCAGCATTGTTGATGCCACTTGTTTTATAGGATGACTCATAGAACTGGTTGTTAATGAGTTAATAAAGGCCTCATTGTTAGAGCTTTATTTGAAACAGAGCAGATCTTTTTATTTATTTAGTTTTTTCTGTGATTCAAATCGATTCTTTATCCCAAAATGAAGCATTTCTAATGCCTGGAATTAATAGAGCAGTTAAAGATGTAAGAACAGATTAAAGCTGCTGGCATGTCTAATTTGCAGCTCACTCCAGGAACCTATCTGGAGAGAATCTTCTGAAGGCATTCATTTAAAGTTATGTCGCTTCCCTTGAAATAACTCTATCACGGCTGGCACTTTTACATTGGCCATTTCCTACTGTAATCACCCCGCATCTCCAAGCTAAGTGCCTTCCACCCTCCACGGTAGTTTGAAAGCTGTGACCATCAAGCAGCTAATGTATGGGCCTGTATCTCGTTAGAATTTATGATTAAATATTTATCTCCCATGATCATGTCATGGCACCCAAGCCAGAAACAATACTGATGCAAGAGGAAATATGCCTGATAATCATACGTTCCCTGCCTATTCCATCCACAGTGTTCCCCATTTTACAGCCACACGCTGGCTGAGCCGATCCATCACTTGTTTGGAGAATAACATTAATTTAATATAGTGATCAAGAGGGGAACCAGATTACATAGATGTATTAGAGGAAGCCAATGTTTTTCTCTTTCTGTATCTCTTTCTAAAAGCCCATATATCTTCTCTGCCTGTCAGATCTTTCCTCTCTAGTGCTAATTGTTGATTTATTGGCAGTGGTTTAATCCAAGCCTTATTGCTCTTCTCAGGTCAGTGAAAATGCCAAGAAGGACCTGAAAGATGGCCTGGCTCTCTACTACTCGGACAACAACATTGGCCTGAGAAACGCCTGGAACATCATTCAAGCTGAGGTGCATTTCAACAATCTCAAATCAGATAGCAATACATTTTGTATTTGAGAAAATGGGAAAATTACCTTTCACAATAAAAGTCTAAAAAAAAAAAAAAGAACACATTCATAGCCTTTGTTTGTTTGTTTGTACTCATATTGCATGTGTCACAGTTAAATGAATTGCATAGTAGATAACATCTCCTACACACATTCTGGAACTATAGTAATAAGAATCCTTGCTGTGTAGTGTTATGGTGTTTTGTATATAATACAAAGTTAACTTAATACACTACAAGAATATAATAAAACAGAAGAGAAGTTTGAAGAACCTTAAATTCAATATCACAGAGTTTATCCACCTCCAATATCAGCAGGTCTCCTGGCCACTAAGCACTTTTGCTTAGAATGATTGGGTGGAGGTGGGGCTTAGTGGGGAGTACGCAACAAGACCATTAACACCTAACAGGGCACCACCCACCACTACGTAAAATTCTCTATATTTAATCATTAATTGTGGAGTAACAGATGCAGCAGATCTGAATTTTTAACCACTTGGGGGCACACTTGATAAGTTTACTTACACTTTAATGCAAAATCCTCAAACAATGTACATGAATGAATAGTAAATGAAAGATACTTGGCAAACCTGAAGTAGTAGTGGACTGTGTGCCTCTGTTGCTCTTTTAACATTCTTTCCTCTCCTTTCATTCCGATGTCCATCCTGTCTTTTGTCACGGTGCAGTGGAAGTGCTGTGGGGTGACTGGTTACACAGACTGGCATGAGGCTCTTAAGGAGAAGGTGGTACCAGACCGCTGCTGCCAGGAGCACTATCAAGACTGCGGCCGTAACGTCACCAACGAGTTCTGGAAGCGAGTGAGTGGACACAGTTGGCAGAACACTGGGGTGGTTGAGCTAATGTGGGTTTTAGACATTGACTCTTTGCTGTGCTGCTGACCACAGGGTAGTATTTTGGGGGGTTAACCACATTTACTGTGTCAAATGGGTTTTTTTGCAGTACAGTGTATTTCCAAATACATATGTATAATGTATTTTCTAATGCAAATAGGCTTCTGAATGGATGGATTATATATATATTTTCTTCATTTCTGGTGGAACCACTTATTTGAAAGGTTCCATATGGAATTGAAACTGGATCCTCAGGTGCACTGCTACAAAGAACCCTTCTAGCACCTTTATGTTCAAAAGTCAGAATTATTTAACAGTGTGAAGTCAGCGAATAACATTGAATACAAAGACACTTGTGACTTGGGATCTATTTTTCTTGACTCAGGGGTTTGGTGTGCTTGGTCAGGTGGGAAAGCTGTTTTAGAGCCTGGCTCCTTGTTTGAAGTTGTTCAAGTGAAATGCCATGACACCAGAAAGCACTGTTCTTCAGGTTTGAATTTTTGTAAAGGACAATAACAATAATACAGTGTTAAACGGTTCAATTTAGTTTGTACCGTTCTGAAAAAGGCATTCAGAAAAGGCCATTAGGTGTGAAACCATACCAGCGATAATGAGCCCCTCCCACAAACAAGCCAGCCAGTCTTAGGTGTAGATTTATCTATTTGGGACAAGTGTGAAAACACCCTTAGGCAGCATGTGAACAATCATTCTTGAAGCTGGTGTTGAACGCAGGAAAAATGTATCAGTGTAAGAATCTGAGGCATACAGCAGGTCATAGTGGGCCAAATCCAATCTTTTTCATATTGTATTTGAACAGCAAAAAAAAAAAAAAAACACTGACATTTTCAGTTCCAATTTGCACTTCTTCATATGGTGTGTTGAATAGGATACTACTTTGAAACTGATACATGGTAATGTGACATAGTCTGAACAGCCAGATCAGAATTTATGTGATTTTTAGAAGAGAATGAATGGTAGCAGTGAGGGAGGTTCTCAGGAGGATAGTGAGGTAAGACCTCATAAATATTTGTTGAGATGTCCTTAAAAAAAGAAATATCTAAGGAAAAATCGAAAGCTTAAAAGCAAAGTTTAAAGGCATCAAGACTGCAAATAAAAGAAGTAACCTTAAACAGTGAGCTTGAACACATTCTCAGTCATAAGCCCAGCTGTTAGGTACTGGAACTTCTTAAGTTCCATATGAAGCGCTGCTCTTTTGCTCATGTGCTTCTGTTTAGGAGTGAGCACTGTTTGGATGAGTGTCAGGTATATTAGGTCACATTAAAATGATCAAATTTTGTCAGAAATCAGATTTCAGCAACTGTATGTGCTATGTGAATGTAGCCTTCATGAAACTAATGTCTAAATGACTTGGTCACAGCATCTCCAAAACATCAGGCAGGTTTTGTGGGGTGTTTGTGTCAGTACCTACCAAAAGTGCTCCACCATGACAGACAGATTTGGTGGACGTTTGAAAGGACAGGATATAAAAGAAATCTAAAATGAATGCTAGGTAAATAAACAATGACAGGGAGGGCCTCACCCTACTCCATGCCAGAGTGTTGCCCCTCAGTTTGTTTTTGTTTAGTAGAAAAGAAGGATTTAGAGTGGAGTTCTGACCAGGGTTTCTGATGCACTGTGGAAGCAGCTTGCAGAATCTCAATCGAGTGCTATGTTTGAGGTTCTGCATTGCGAGATTACAGTGCAGTTGATGTTTCCACAGCTTCTCTCCAAGGGATCAACAGTAGCTTTTGCTTTTTCATCTTGTTTGAGAAAGCAGATATGGGAATGGGTTACAATGGCAGGACCTCACCAGCGGAGCATTCAGATGAGACATTTGTGTTGGTTTAACGACGAGTCCTATTGCCTGCAGTGCCATTAGTGATTTATTCGTTCATTTACATTGAGACCTTAGCCTGTAATAGTCATGGAAAGGGCAAGGTTCTTTACTCCTCACTGGCCTTGATAAGTTCTTAATAATGAATGAAGTTTCATGCAGAGATTTGGAAAACTCTCTTTTTAAGTTAAGATGAGAAGGTCTCTGCAGTGACTTTTTTCCTACCAAGCAGCAATGCGTGTGTGCGTGTGTGTATGAGTGTGCGTGAGTGTGTGCTGATATTTCTGGATACCCCACACGGACTCTCTTTCTTCTGGGACATGACTGCCTTGTAAATGAACTCTGTACACTGTGTCTGTTGTGAGCCATTTGAGTGAGAGCTGTGTTTTTCACTCCCTATTGTTTGTCCCTGTCCATCAGTATGAGCCAGTATGTCACATCATGCAGTCATTCTGTATTCATGCTGCACTGGTCTGACACTACAGTTGCTTGCAGTCAGCTAAGGCGGAATAGCATCTTATAGAGCTCTTTAAGCAGCCACTTCATGTTCTCCGCTCTCAGCAAAGGACTTACGTATTCAGCTATTAGATACACTTGGGTTTTCAAAATCCCAAAATCTCATTTTAAAATGAGAAAATATTTGCTGCACGTGTACATAATCACTCTGGCAGATTCTGATATCAGGAAGGTCATCATGTGTCTTTCTTGAGTTAAGTGATTTTGGCAATGTCAATATATATATATATATATATATATATATATATATATATATATATATATATATATATATATATATATATATATATATATATATATATATAACAAAATAGTCTTTATCCCAAATCACACACTACTCCCTAAGTAGTGTACTGTGCAAGTCAGAAAATGACTGTAGCTAAATCTAAATAGAGCATTATATATTTGTCACAAAATCTGAAATCTAGTGTTAACTGGTGTAGATATTGTAGTTTATGCCATTTTTTTTTTTTCGTAGAGCTCTGTATTCCCCATCCATATCACAGTTTTTTTAAATGTTCAGTCCTATGCATTTTCCTCTTTGTATTTTACAGTTTTCAGTAGGCGTTTCTCAATTCAGTAAGCACATATATCTAACAGTGCAATTAACTGCCCAGAATGAATAAAGTACTTACACTTGTAAGAATTATAAGTACATCAAGTGCTTATTCTTACACTTGTAAACATTTACAATATTGCATGAACTGCAGTAAAAAATGAAGTAAACCCACATTAAGAACCTACTACACATACTATACACTATATATATATATATATATATATATATATATATATATATACTAATTTGCGACACATATGCAAAATACACATCATTTAAAATTAATGACACCCTCTAAATTCAGATATTTGGCCACTGCAGATTCTCATTAGAATAAATGGGATTTTTTTTTGCCAGCATTCTGTAAAACTTGGAATGAATGCGTCTGTAGGCGGAACATCATCATTGAATTATGTGTTGTTGGCGTTTTCTTGGCTTTCTTGGATATTTTTCCTCAAAAAATAACATTATAACTTTTTCTTTTACCTGCAGGGTTGCTTTGAAAAGGTGGAGGAGTGGCTGGATGATAACAAGCACCTGCTCGGCACTATTGGCATGTGCATCTTGGTTGTCCAGGTAATGTCTGTGTATGAGCATGTGTGTGGGTGAGTGCTGGGCTCCATTCCTCTGTATGCGAGGTTGGAGGTAATGAGCTTTGCTTGTTTCACGCTGTCTAACGCTGCTGTGCTGAAATATTGACGTCTGTTTTAGCAGCAGTAGCACAGTCAGCTGAAAACTGAGTGTTGGAGTGTATGATTGTCTCCAGAGTGTGAATCTTGGATAGATTTTCATGCTTTTGGAGCTGTTTGTATTTGTATTTGTGTGTGTGTGTGTGTGTGTGTGTGTGTGTGTGTGTGTGTGTGTGTGCTCACTGGTAACACCACCAGGGCTGTAGGTTCAATTCCCAGTATGGGCATCATGTGCTACACTAATAGCAGTTCTTGGGCAAGACCCCTAACACTACTCTGACCCACAGCTGTAATATGAGTAACCTTGTAAGTCACTCTGGAAAAGAGTGTCAGCTAAATGCCGTAAATGTAGATGTGTGGGAATCATATGAAAGCTCACATTGTAGCTTTACCTGCTTAGATTCTTCACTTCAGAGAGCATCACCTGTCTGAGGCTCTGTACTGACAACATGATCTACAAACTGGCACTCCAGGAAACTCCTTCAGCTTTAGTTGTAGCTGTATCGCAGTAATATTCAGTGCACCTTACCTTACTAAAAAAAACACCTTCATATTTGGAGAAAAATAATAGAGAACAGATGTTTGCATTGCGGCTCGTGTGTATACAGAACCGCAGTATTGGAATTTTGATCAAATATATGAAATAATAATCAGACAAACAAAGACCGCATCCTGTTTAGGCAATAAAAACGCAGTCCCCCGCTCTGCCCCTTTAAGATAATGGCTGTGGGAAGCAGACTGCACACTCTGTTTGATGTGAGTATCCAGGTCGGCCTGAAATGGAAACTTCAAAGAGGCTGCATATTTACATTGCATCTCAATTTACCTCATTGACATAATGTTTCTATGCACCACACATTACCTCATCCTGGGATAGAAAGATAGCTTGCCTTGCCCTCAAACCACCAATGTGAGGGAAGGCCAATTTCCCCCAGTCCTTGTGAGATAAGAGATGGTTTTTTTAAACTGTGCTGTTCTGCACTGTTTACCTCCCAGAGTCCTGGAATTTCATTGCTCCTGTAAGAATACCTAAGTAATAATCAAAATCTGAATCTTTAACTTGTTAAAACACAGTGAAAAGGGGCTTACCAGAACTGATTTAACTTACCAAAGGAAACTTTTAAAAGCCCTATTCGGATGGGGTTTGTTTTGGCTGGGAGGTTTTTACCAGACGATGTGTCCAAATGCATGTCAGTCTTTCTTAAAGACGATGCAGTTTCCCAGGTCAGTAGATTTTCTGTAGTATTGTACCTCCTGTACATTTACTGTAAACATTAGAAATATGTGGGTAAATATCCCTTTGTAGCATGTGGAAAAGGAGTGTTTTGCTGGATTTCTCAATTCTGAGATGCTCAAGAAAGCTTTTAGTTTCATCATGCATGGCACAGATGCTTCCGGACACTCAACTCAGTGGCAAACACCTCATTAGAACACCTGGAATGGAGGCTATTATTAAAGGCTGTGCAGGACTGTGCATAGAGGATCACAGGAATGACCACGGGATGAGGGTGTGGAAATATCACGTAATACATGATCAGATTTGAGGCCACGTTTCACAAAATGCCGATATTGATGTGGGTACTGGGGAGATATTCTGGATCAGATGGTAAAAAAAGTGAATCAGATTTATTTCTGTAATCTTTTGTAAACTAAGGCCTGCAAAAGAAGGCATGCACAACCAACTTTAAATAAAGTAGAAAAGAAAAATATCGCTCGGTTTCAGTACTGGATGGTACTCAACGTTTCGATGTTATCAGCACAGATAATAAAAAATGGTTTTGTTAAACTGTTAAACTTTAAAGAGCCAGCAAGTTTTATTTGGCAGATTATTCCCAGTTCTTCCTCGCCTAATTCAGGAACCATTAAAAAAACTAAGAGATATAACCATACGATTAATGATTGTGCAGGAGTTTGTCCATTAAATATTTTTTTCAGAAGCAATATCAAGGAATAAGTAGCCTGCTGTGCTGACACTGTTCTTCATGTACATAGGAGGCTTGTTTGTGTGAATTTGGCAAAACACCACCACCAGTCAATGGGAGCTTATTGTGACTCATAATATATGTACAAAATAAATGTGTGCAAACTGTAGACGTTAGTACATTTTTGTGCTACATTTTAGTCATATATGTACAAATCTTTGGAGAACTCATTGTCTAACTAGGCATCTTGTTAGATGTTCCTGCTGCCAAACGTGGGTAGCTGGGCAGAGTGTATGGTGACATATGTACCACATACCCTTTTAAAGATTTTCTTAACAGCTGATGTAAAAAATATTTCTAAAGGTCTATTTCAACCCTTTCACTCTCAAAGAGCTCTCTGAGGCCTTCAGAAAGTAGATGAAAATTGCCATTCCACTCTCCGGAAAAAAAAATGTACAAGTGGAGAACACTGAAAACAACTGCCAACATTACAGGACACAAAGTAAAGAGCTGGTATTATTATAAGGCCTGTGCTCATCTCTGTCTGGATGTCTGGTTGTTGTTTTGCAGCTCCTGGGTATGGCCTTCTCCATGACGCTGTTCCACCAGATCCACAGAACAGGAAAGAAGTACGATGCCTAGCAGAGCTGCAGTACTGAGGAGGGGCTCCACTGCATTATCATGGGACTGAATCTGGAGGCCCCTCTAAATCCGCTGTGTACCACCACTGGCCATGTCCTAACCTTATCCCCCATCCTGACCCCCCGAAACCACCCTGTACAGACATCAGCCACTCGTCCCTTCTCTTCTCTTCTCTTCTCTCTCCCGACACCACTCACCTGCCAAAGAGAAAGAGGGACTGAGAGGAAGGAGGAGCTGCGACTGATTGGTTTGAAAACTCTGGGGTGGTTGTCACCCTCTCCCTCTCCAGCTCCTGTAGAACCTTTATTTTGTACGCTTGGACTAACTAACGTTTGCAGGAAAAGGAGAATATCATGACAACAATAAAACTGCGTTGCTTTACTAATGCATAATTCCCACCCTGCACCGCAAGGACAAGACTTAGAAGACTGATAACTGTGCCACCCTCTGGTGGTCTTTATTTGAAATGTCGTTCACGTGTTCAGCCCCCCCTCGGCAATGGAAATGACAAAAGGTTCCATCTTAGCATGCTGCAATTTTCTACTCGGTGGAAACCTTTGCCATTTCAGTGGAAGGCTGTGTTCTTTATGTTTTATTAGTTTGTTTGTTTGGTTTAAACCCCTTCCTCATCACCCCCCCCCCCTTCATTCTCACCACTGAGACGGCTGGGTAGGTATTTCATTTGCAGTTGCAGATCAGAGATGTTCGTGTATTCAGACTAAAGTCTGTGCTCAGATTTGTGATGGGCAATTTGAGAGAGGATGCTAATGGGTTGGAAACTGCAGGCAAAAAAAAAAACAACGAGTCTGTTGTTGATAAAAAAAAGGAGGACAGGCAGTTGAGGATATTTCAAGCTGTTTGATCACCATGCCATGAAGATACTCAAACAAGATCACTCAATCAAGTTACATCATATAAACACAATATGTAACAATACTCCCGGATAGAGTCTCTTTCAGAGGCAGAGATGATGAGATTTCAGAGTCCCTTTGTTACATAACAGATAAGCACACAAAGCACACAGAGCAAGCTGTGGCTTGAACGATGGACCACAGTTGTCCATTTCCTCTCATGGAGGGCCAGAGGTCAGCACTGGCAGCTATTAGTTTCTTCTCCATCTTGTTCCTTCAGATGTTCCACCCTTGCGAACTTTTTCAACAGGCAGCAGAGTAGAGCTGTGTATTGGGAAGAACCTGCTGAAACAATCTCGAGTAGAAGGAATTGCCAAACATAAAATCTCTATGCTTCAATATATTGCTATTTTTATATGTCCCTGCTTCAGAGCAGCGTAACCTATGTTCATTAATGTATCTGAGCATTGTGTCTCCATGGAAATGAATACAAAGAGGTGCATCTTTGTACAGATCCCAGAACATCTCTTTGATCCTGACCCTAATCTGAGCCTAATCTGAAACCCTAATCATAAAATCATATCTCACGTACAGAGATAGTGACCAATTCAGCACCACATATAGACCTTTCAGATTACAGAGCAAGCCAGAGCGTGGCTCCAGACAGCTTGTGCATCATTGATCATCTACTGTATCTGCGAGTGAGTCTGAGGTCTTTCTCTTTCGGCTCACCTTAGCTGCTCAGCCAGTGTTTTTCTCTTTTCTTTCCTGAGGTTTCAAGTCAAGAAGGTACCACTGAGGTTATGCCTGTTTGCCTTTCCAACCGACATTCCTATTAGGTGATCTGATTTTGTATCTGTGCCTCTACGTTCTGATCCTTCTCCTGTGACTGTCGTCTTTTGCTCCCTCCATCTCAGAGGGGAGTGGAAGGAGGCAGATCAAAGACGAGACGACTGCAAACAGGGCCTGGAATGAAGTGGAAGACTATTTACCAGCTTAAAGTCTGGTGGGGTTTAATTGCCTGCTGTAGGACATGAATTAGTTTGTCCAGACTGCAACTGCGGTCAGACAGCCTGGGAAAACAGAGGGGGGGGGGGCTGAGGGGGTCATCATGCTGTCTCCTATCCATGTCAGCTTTGACTTGGACAACTCTAATGGAATTGTGGGAATACAATGTGCTGTGCTGATGATAGTACTGACCGAGACATGTCTTTCTTTGGTTAACTGTTTACTGTAGTTTAGAAGGAAATTGGTTTTAAACAATCAGGGACCAGAGGTGGTCAGCAGTTCAGATTTTCATCCTAGATATGCGGACACATGGTGAGTAGACGGAGCCTGCTTTGGATGAGTAGAAGAATGCTGTCACTTGTGCATTGCTGCTATGAGTGATTCTTGGTTTGAGGTTCTTTAGATGAGGGCATGAGGAGAAAGATTAACAGCTAAGAAACAACAGTCTATCAAATAACCCCTTTGCTTGCTAACACCCGGGGGAGGTCTGGATGCTGAGAATGTTTGGGATTGGCGTGGAGTTGAAGAAAATCATCTCTGCAGGCCAAACAGCGTACTGTTAGTGGCATATGGTGAATGAACGCAGAGGGCGAGCAAATCTGTTCCTTTTTTTAGTTTCGTAAAACAAACCTGAAACTGGACAGAACTAGAGGTGAAGTGAGGTCACAGTGTGTTTGCGCTCCATACTAACAGTGCATCGGTAACGTCAGGTCAGTATGTGGAGGAACAATGTTGACCCCTGCTCTCATAGTCTTGATGTGCCAGAACTGAAAAAGTTAAGTTCTTTTCTGAAAGACGTCAGTCAGAATGATTTTTTGCAGAAAGTGCAACCCAACCCACTGTCTCTTGCAGGGGGTTTAATTTTATACATTGTTTTTGCCATTTTTGTGTTATTCGAATTGTATTTATTCATTATTAATCTGGTTCTCATTGCATATCATCTCAACACAGCTACAACAAACAGCTTAACCTATAGATGGGAAAACATATTCATTGCATACATTTCCCGACTTAAATTCTTGCTCTTTGGTTGCCATCAAGTATTAGAAAAGTTGAGGAAAAACAGGCCTGTAACATTAAGACGGTGGTTACATTATCATTGTTGCATTCTTTCCTTTTGTCATTTGTACGTTGGTTGTCATTTTTGTCTGTTTTTATTCCATATGCTGTTTTAATTATTTTATTATTTTGCATCCTATATTGGCTTTTGTGAAGGTGAGCTCAGCGAATTTCCAGTCTGGAGGCCTGAAAGTCAGGAGTTCTTCTGTTTGCTCTTCACAGTGAGACAAACTGTATTCATGGTGGGCAGACGCTTGCTGTGCATTCACAAGTTTCTTTATTCAGGTGTTATTAGAATAAGGCACTTATGAATGTATAATATTATTTGTTCACATACCCACAATGAAGTCAGTGCCTGTTTGCTGAGCTGGGGCCAGATTCAAAAAAGCTTTCCTAAGAAAAAAAAAACAACAACATACAGATAAAGTAAACAAGAACTTCATATTCCAATAGTTCCAATTCTCAAAAATTAAGGAATTTTCAATTTTCCTCTAAAAAATTAAACCTTTGTTTTAAGATTTGCTTAAGATATGCTTTGTTGCTTTCTTCTGTAGCCGGTTGCATCATTTTTCATTCAGTTCAGTTTATGCAAAATGGACAAAAAAGTAAATTGTTGATGGTGGAGGCAGCAGGGGAACAACAGGGGAAAAACAAATCCTTGGAATACATGATAATTGTGGTGGAAGAGTCTCCACTTTTAATTTGGTTAAATTCGACATTCAGCTATTTAAACTGATCGTTTCAGCATCTGATTTTATGAACTCTTACAGTGAAATGTGAGGTGATCTGAAGGTTAAGAACATTTGTTGAAGAATACCAATTTTTTTAAGAAGAATGTATTTATTTTTTAAAAAATTCTTTCTTAAGACACTTTTGTGAATCTGGCCCCTGCTCTTCCTATGTTAGTACCCCATGTTAAGCTTTATAGCCAATGACTTCACTCTATCTTAGTTGATTTTTACTGGCCCAAAATAGAAATCACACACAGAATTCACATACTGCAAAGAGAGCTTGTGTGCAGTATATTGTATATTTTGGTAAGCCTGTTTCTTAACTGCCATTTTCTACCCATTTGTTGTTTCTCTAATATCTTTTATTTGTTTATTAGATTCTCTTTTGTTTTGTTTGTTTGATTTTGCATTTGTATTTTTCAGTTCAAGAGTGTATGGTGACTCAGTTCTGTACATGTTGCAATTTGTTAGTACTGTATTCATACACTATATGGACAGAAGTATTGGGACACCCTTTTTCCTAAAACCGAGGGGTTAAAAAGAATATATCCTGCTTTCTACTAGATTTTGGACCATTGCTGAGGATTTGATTGCATTCGATCACAAGTGTGTTAGTGAGGTCAGGATGTTGGATGGTAACCACCCCACCTCATCCCCAACTCCCCAACTCATCTTGAAAGTATTGGATGGAGCGCCATCATTCCAGCTTAATGCGGGTAGGCTTTATACGCCTCTAGCCCACACCTGGCATTAGGCATGGTGCCAAAGGTTTGGTGTTTATCTGCTCCGGAGTCCTATTCAGTTGGCAGTACAGGGAATAGATAAGCTGTGTAAGTACATTTGCACATCTATGTCAGCAATGGGTGCAACTTAAAGTTGCTGAATGCATTCGTTACTAGGGGTGTCCACAAACATTTGGACATATAGTGTATTTTGACACTGTTGCAGGGAAGCGTTTTATCAATGGATTCGAGTATCCATATTAACATATCTAAGCTTTCCATCCTTTTTTGAACCACTGTTCCGGAATCGAGGAGTTAGTTTCAGAAAGAAGGGATATGGAAAGTAATCTCGTTTCTACCACATTTTGCGTGTGTGTATTTTTGTACTACAGTCCTAACCCCGGCACTAACCTGCATATACGAGCTGTGGAAACGTACGCTCTTGAGTGATGTGTTTGATGTAGTGTCATGGTGGGTGACAGTTCTAATATCGTGTCAACCCAACTTTGTCCTGTGGATTTTTTTGCTACATGTAAAGCACTATAAATATCTATATTAGGTGGTGCACTAAATTTCATTCTTTAAATCCTACCATTTTTTTTTTTTTTTTAAATAAAAGAGTGTCGCAAAATTCCATTATAATGTACAGTCATTGACTTTCTCCTTAATGACTATTCAAAATGGGTTTTTTTTACATGCACCATAGTATACACTACTCTGAAAGTTATTTAAGCATCACCACTTTATCTTAGAAGCTTCTTCTAAGTGTGTTAAGAAATGTGTGTGTCTGCAACAGGCGGAGTCTTCAGCTGGTTCCAAACTGCTTTGGAAAGGCCTGCTATGAAGATCCAACAGAGTATCCACAAGAAATGAAACGTTACAGCACATCATTGCAGGGAGAAAGAACAGTGTTTAGAACCAGTCAAACTAAGAGATGGTTTCTTATTTTCTACACATTAGAAACAGCAACTGCTTGATATGAGTGCAGCATTATTTTTCTACTGAGCTTTATTGATTGGTTAATCTAACTTCTGTACCATTTCACCGTGGCTATTTTTCAAGACACTTTTTTTTTCTTCTATGCAAAGCCCTGTTTAGGCTTTTTACAGATTATTTTGTATTAGTTCCATGTAATTATTAAATAAAGTTATTAGAATTCATTGAACACATATTTCTGTCTGTTTTACAGGATTAGTATATACAACCCAACCATCTGCCAACTGTATATAACAAATCTTTATGGATGTGTTGAGACTAGTCTCAGGTCATGCTGCTTGCCATCAGTGGCTGAAGTCTTAGAGAGCAAAACTGGATGTGCTCTCTCTGGGTGAGTAGATGGTACGCTGTCCCCACATCACGTCTAGTCAGATGCTGACTGCACAGGCATCTGTTAGCCTCTGTATCAGAGCTGGGGACCTGACACTTTGCTCCAAGTGCATTGACCAACCAGCAATGATGCAATGGTGCCAGTTTCCAAAAGAGCTGGTCACTGGCTTCACATGTATTGGAGCTTAGTGGTGCTAAATTGTTAAAAGGCTGCCTTCTTTTTTGAAATGTTATTTCATTCACTTTCGTTTGTACTGTAGCCTCAAGCTGTTTTCAAAGTCAAGCAAAGTCAAACACCTCAATAGATCACTTGTACAGAACTGTTCCCTTCTCAGATTTTCTATATTTCTGCATAAATGTGATCTAAAACAAGTCCTAAGACTAGAGAAGGAGAAGCAATACGATGCAATATTACATACCTGCAAGTTGCAAATGTATGTGAGCCTTTAGGATCTGCAAATCATCCTTTGAAAGTGAAATTAATCAGGTGATTTCAATGACATGAGAATTAGGTGTGTTTTTATTCAGAGAACAGGGATCTTCACCGATGGACGTGGACATGTTTCACGGCAGGATGTCAAGACGTAAGGTTATGAACCCATTTCTAAAGTGTTTAGACTCCCCTCACAATCAGACAGACAAATTGAAGAAATTCAAGACCATTATTTACCCTCCCAAGGAGTGGTCAACCAAACTCAGGCCATGTAATGATCCAAGAGGTCACAAAGCAACCAAAGGTTACTTCTAAATGACTAAAGGCATTTCTCACATTAAAAACAATAGTGTTGTGTGAAGGGTTGGTAAGGGTGGAGGCACAGGCTTGCTTGTTTCTCAAGGATTGCGATCAACTCCACTCACTCTTTCACATCCTGACGTTTCTTCTTATGAATTCCATGCTGTTGCAGTATGTTTTCCCAGCAAATTCCATATCATTGTTCTCCATCAACCTCCTGGTGCACTGGGCAATTTCATTGATGAATTGGACACTCTCCTGAGTAGTCTCTCTGTTGAGACTTCACTTATTCTCATTGGAGATTTCAACCTTCCATCTGAGAAACTGCAGTCATCGTGTCTCCTCCAACTCCAGTTTTCATTTGACCACACCCTTAACCCGTCTGGCCCAACACACAGGGCAGCCAACACATTGGACCTAATTTTCAGCAAACCTGACCCCAGCCTTGGATCTGACAGTTAATCCTCTTGATTTTTCTGCCGATCACTTCTTGTCCTTCACACTTCTCCTCTTCTCTTACCTCCACTTCAACCATCTTTCTATATTTTGATTCATTCTCCTCCCTTCCACTAGAAACTGCTATAAGCACTTTCCTTTCATCCATCTCCTCTTCAGTCAGCCTTCTCTGTCCTCTCTCTCCAAGGCCTGTGAGAACCTTCAGACCTACCCTGTGGCTGACCGGTTCTGCACAACAACCGAAGAAAGTTGAGACTGGCTGAAAAAAGGTGGAGAAAATTGCAACAGGACTCAGACCTCTATGCTTACCAGGCCCTTCTTTCTCAATTGTCAGTGAAAGTAACTGTTGCGAAATCATCCTTTCACAAGGAGAGTCTGGAAGCATCGGTGTCTGATCCACACAAGCTTTTCTCCGTCTTCTCTTCTCTCCTAAACCCCCTACTCCCCTCAACCCAGAAGATTTTGTCACCTTCTTTGAAGAGAAGATTGACAAGATCTGCAGATCCTTTCTACCTACCTGTACTCCTCCCACCAGACACACTTCTCCTCCTCCTACATCTCTGTCTTGTTTATCTCCACTATTCAAAGATGACATCCTTCATCTTCTCACATCTAACACTCCAACCTCCTGTCCTCTAGACCCTATCCCTTCTACACTATTGGAGACAACTGCTACAGACCTTCTTCCTTTCATTACATTAATCAATCAACAATTTCAAAAGTGTCGTCAGGTCATGTTCCATCTACCTTCAAGCCTGCCAGAGTGGTCCTGATCTTGAAGAAACCCATTCTATACAGAATGAACATAAGCAACTGTAGACCAGTATCTCTTCTTTCTTTTCTCTCAAAAGTCCATGAAAGCTCGGTTTATAATCAGCTATCTTGCTTTCTCACCCAGAACAATCTACAGAACCCCCAAATCAGGTTTCAAACCAGCACACGCAACAGAAACTGCTGTCACTGAAAAACTCAATGTTAGAACCACTGGTCCTCACCCAGATCTTGCCATAACTCCTTTGCTGTGTTCCCATCACTGGCTTCCTTTTGCTGCCTGCTTCAGATTCAAAACTTTGATGCTGGCCTGCAAAGCCAAAATGGACCAGCCCTTCTGTACATGATAGCAATGGCCAAAACTGGATCTGTACCAGGAGCCCTTCGAAAACACCAAGTACAGCTCCGCTTGACCCACCATCCCTCAAAATCCAAGGAAGACCAGCATCTAGACTGTTTTCTGTCCTGGCACAAAATGGTGGAAGGAACTTCCCCTGGGGGTCCGAACAGCTGAGTCATTCACTTTCTTCAAACGCAGACTGAAGACCCATCTCTTTCAAAAACATTTAACCTCATTAAAGGTTTATAATTATAATGAATGTTTTGTTCTTGGCAGCATCTAAGCTCGAGGAATCTCTGGAGCATCGCCTCTTCTAACTAGCTAAATATATCTTCTGAATGAACAGCAAAACACTTTGGTAAGTCACTCTGGATAAGTGCATCTGCCAAATGCCTTAAATGTAAATGGTGTGCATGGCAGGGTTGTAAGGAGAAAGCCGCTATTGTAGTTGCCCATCTGCAGAATGCTAAAGACACGAGGACAAACCACAATGCTACTGGAGGAGTGTTTTGGGGTCTGATGAAATCAATACATCTTTTCAGTTTAAAGGAGGAATGTCCTGTTTGGAGAAAATACTACATACCAGCATAAAAACCATTTGTGCAACATGGTGGTGGGAGTTTCATTTTTTGGGCCTGTTTTGCTGCATCTGGGCCACAACATATTGTCATCATTGTTGGAACAACGAGCTCAGGATTATGATAGCAAATTCTAAAAGCAAAATGTCAGCTTACCTTTCCTTAAGCTGAACCTCATGAAAATATGTGTGATGCAAGACAGTGACCCTAAACACACAAGTTGTTTTACCAGAGAATGGTCAAAGAAGAATTCAGTTAAATCCTGACCATAATCCAATACAAATGTTCTGGAAGGACCTGAATCAAGCCGTTCAGAAACTCAGATCCACCAATATAAGAGCTGAAGGTGTTCGTACAGAGGAAACAAGAGTTGAATCAACTGAGGTGTGTTAGTGTGTGTTATGCTGGTGCACGTTTTCACTCACTGTCCGATCTATTAGACACGTCTACCAGGTTGGTTCACCTTTCAGATGTAAATTCAGAGACAGAAGAACATCTGCAGCTGCTCTGTTTGGGTCAGTCATCCTCATCCTCATCCACAGGACGCTGTTGGCTAAATATATCGGGTTGGTGAACTATTCTCAATCCAACAGTGACACAGTTGAAACTCTCCATCAGCACTGCTGTGTCTGGTCCACTCATACCAGTGTAGCGCACACTAACACTCCCACCACTCCCACAACTCCCACCACTGCACCTAACACTGCAGAGCTGAGAATGACACACCACCTACAATACCTGTTGATCAGGTCCCAACCATTGAGGATCAGGGGGAGAGGAGGCTAACAAAGTATGCATATAGATTTTTAGATCCACACATTTTTTATATATATATATATATATATATATATATATATATATATATATATATATATATATACACACACACACACACACACACACACACACACACACACACACACAACACACACACACACCTATCGAACCCCATGGAAAGAGTCTAGCGTTCCTCATTCCTCTCATTTAGCACTTATTCAGCCAGTGTGCATCATTTTTTCATGTAATTCTGCAAAATGTAATAAAAGCCTCAGTGTTTAAGAAGGTAATAATATAGCATGAATAATGCATCATCATTTGAAGGCTGTTCTTTTTATGAAAATCACCATACATTTTTGGGCAATCAGCAGTTTTTATGTTTCTGTACTTTCATGTTTCTGTAGGGCTAAACCGGAGGACAGGTCGACACCCTCAATTTACTGGCTTTCACAACTCATTACAGAGGTTACAGGCCAGGTACAGCACATGGATTAACTGCAGTCTTGGATTTACTTGCTGTGGAGATATTGGCTCGTTGCACCACCATAAACTAGTCACTTTTATTCTAGGTTTCGTCTTGATGTGGGAACCCTGGTTCATATCCTAAAGGACTTCATTTGGCATTTGATTTAATGGTACCACATAACATTACTGAGTATTAAGTTGTTCTTGGATGTATAAATAGTAAATGCACTGCCCAAAACAATTAAGGGAACAGTTACATCACATATCAGATCTCAAATTCATATTTAATATCATTACATCATCATCATAATCATATAAATTGTGTAATTTGTTGGAAAGAAAAAAAAAAAGTGTCTACACACACTGGCCACATGATGCCGGGCATTGTCCTGCACCAGGAGGAAGCCAGGGCCAACTGCAACAGCATAAGATGTGACCATGACTTTAAGGGTTTTATCTTGGTACCTAACAGCATTTGGTACCTAACAAGCCCAACACTGACCCACCAAAGCAGTCATGCTGGATGATGTAGCAGGCAGAATAATGTTCACAATAGCATCTCCATGTGAAAAGAACGGGGCACTACTGGTGGACCTGCCAATTCTGGTGTTCTCTGGCAAATGCAAAATGAGTTACATAGTGCTGGGCTGTGAGTAGAGGTCTCACTAAAGGTCACTGGGCCACTGGCCACCATCATGGAGTCTATTCATGACAGCTTGCTCAGAAACATGTACACCAGTAGCTGTGTTGGGGACAAATCAAACCTTCTTGCAACAGCACAAATGAATGTGCAGTTGTGGTGGAGCTAGACTACCCGTCACCTGAATGAGATGCAGGTACCAAAGCATTGATACCAATGATGTTTTTTAGTGTGAAAAAGGCTCAAAAGACTATAGAAAGACTATTTACTTCACTTCTTTTTAATGGAGGCCTCCTGGAAACAAAGATAAGCTCCATTTTGATTGGTTAATTTAGACCCTTTTTGTTTATTCCCGCATCTGAATAGTGTTGCTCTCTTGTCTAGGTCCTCCTGGTGTTCATTCGGCTGTAATGTTAAGATAGCTGAAGAGACTGTAGAACATAGGGTTTGCTGGGGGCCCACAACAGTGTTTAAGGACCACCCTTTGTCAGCTCCATGTACGGAACTCTCGATTTGTACTGTTCTGCGTTCTAGGGCACCTTTAACGACCGCTGTTGGTCCAATTAGTTTTATTAAGTCAATGCATCATCTTCCAGGAGACTTCCATCTGCTCTCAGCTTTTATGGAGATGCCGATTTCCTTTTCCAGTAGGATTCAGCACCTGTCTCCAATGCAACAATGTCTCATAAATCTTGTGGAATATTCTAAGTTGAGTGACTGTATTTCATGTATTTATGAACTAAGATAAGGGATAGCAAGGCACACAGTGCAACAAATAGGTAAGTATAGTATAGTATATAGAGTATAGTAGTTACAATATTAACACTATAAAAAATAAATATACATATACAGATAAATGCACACAGGGAGATGGAAGACGTATTGCACTTTATGTAGTATTGAAAAACTCTAATGGTGCGTGGAGTTAAGTGTGTGTGTGTGTCTATGGTTTGCTGAGAGCAGTACTCCTGGGGTGGGAGTCATTCTCCTGCATGGATGCCAACTTGGCTAAAATCCTTCTGTCTCCCACCACCTGCACTGGGTTTAAGGGGCTTCCCAGCACAGAACAGACTATGCTGATGAAAAGTAAAACAACAAAGGCTTTAAAGATGTCAATTTACGTGCAATGAATATAAAGTATACAAAAATGAACCTTTTCATGACATTACAGTATCATTTTGCCCTGCATTAATACTGGGAAATCTATACTGTTAGTGGGAGTTCTGCTTGGCTGTTTAAATAAAGACCAGAGATCAAATCCAGAGCTTGCCAAGTTTTTTCTGTGAACTAATGCTTGCAATGCTGAGTTCATTCTGTCCATATTAACCGGCCGCAGTAACAGTATAACAATACAGCAAAGCTTCAGGATTATTCACTGCCAGTCAGGCCACAGAGATGTTTTGTGTAACGTGATTCACTGGCTCTGTTGCACCATGTCCACTAGCAGCTGCTGCCTTCCATTTTAGGCAGTGGTCTTAAACTGAACCTCGGCAGCTTGCATGGTGGACTAAATATCCGTTCTGACCAGCCGGATTATTTGTTATTATTATTATTATTATTCTATTGTAGTGACTGACATTCTCCTTTGACATTACAATGGACAGGGACTTGAATCTCAACAGGGCAGAAACCTTTTCCTTCATCAATCCCTGGATCCGTTATTTTCTGTTCTTCTTCAGCTTCTTATTTTGGGTAAGTGAAGCTATAACAGCTCCTGGCCCCCAACTACCAGTTCCAAATGTGTCTCTGAGCAACAAAATGTTTCCAAAGTGCAAGCTGACTACAAGCTCTGAAGCTCTATGGTGGATTTTCGTATGAATAAAACATTAGAGTGCAAATTAAGAGATTTTCCTGTGTTCAAAATCATAGCCTTGCAGTAGCTGTTTCAATGTCCAATTGTTTTTTAATGTTTTAACATTTACAAATACTATTGATCAGAGTGGCTTCTTGCTCAGCTGCAAATTTACATACAATTGCACTGGCCTGTTTTTGCACACGAAAAGCCTTGCAACAGGAATAACAAAGACACTGCAAAACTGCAAAGGGATTGCAACATAAGAACTCCAGATACACCCCATTATCGTGATTATCCATGCTCGCCATCTCCTGTTGGTGTGCATGAGTTGTGCAGACCTCTGCATATTTGCCACTACTGGACAACACCCCTCAAAATCGTCAACACTCTGTGATTGACACTCTGTAAAGCAGGCTGGCTTGTCTAAGTTTGACTGACCGGCCCAAAGCTGTGTGTGATCAGTGTTCATTTTGCGAGTGAGGGAGCAGAATGAGTGGCCATGTGCTGGGTTGAGGATATGACAGCGTGACACAGTGTAGAGGTCCAAACTTTGAGCCAGGCTGGCCTGCTACCGCCAAATCACCCTTGCTCTGTTTATTTACTGCAAGCTGCACCCCTAGACTTCTTGCTGCCACATAATCCATCAGTCCTTTGTTCCAGTTGCACCAGTTTACTGGGTTATTCAGATGCTTTCAGGACAGAGAGCGAATCAAATACTTCTATGCATTCATAAAAATTCAACTAAGTGGTACTTGGCTTAGATTTATGAGTTTTTAAATCAATGCACTATATGTCCAAATGTTTGTGGACATCACTTCTAATTAATGCGTTCAGCTACTTTGCACTCAATGCTGACACAGCTGATGCAAATGCACACACAGCTTGTCTAGTCCCTGTGGAGAAGTGTTGCCAATAGGACAGGACTCTCTGGAGTAGATAAACATGGACCTATTGACCCAGTGCCAGGCATTAGAGTAGAATAAACCCTCCACCAATGAGCTGTGGAGCAGAGGAACTGTTCTCTTGAATGATGGAGTGCTATCCAGGACTTCTGGTATGGGGTGGGGAGTTAGGGATGAGGTGGGCTAGTAATAATTCAACATCCTGACCTCACTAACACTAATCACTAAATTAAATCAATGCCATCCTCACAGCAATGCTCCAAAATCTACTAGAAAGCCTTCCCTGTACAGCCGAGACAGTTACTCCTACAAAAGCAGGAAGCAACACTTTTAAAGACATGAAAGCCAGTAGCTCTGATATGGCGCTGCAAGGCTTATGCTCCATCACATGGAGAGATTGAGCTCCCCTTGGCAGACACTGCCACCGGAAAATCTGCAGTCTCAAGGCCTGGTTTTACAGTTTGTTTGCAACATCACTGCTCAAAATAGTTCTGAAGGCAGCACTGCCTCTAAGGCAGAACAAACACAATTGGTTCAGAGAATAACCAATTAAAATCACAAGCAGGTGGAGCTTTTGAAAAATATTTTTTTGATCTCACCTAAGTCTGTCTTGAAAACTAGCTAGCTACAGGGGCTGGACAATGAAACTGAAACACCTGGTTTTAGACCACAATCATTTATTAGTATGGTGTACTATGGCCTCCTTTTGCAGCCAATACAGCGTCAATACGTCTTGGGAATGACATATGCGAGTCCTGCACAGTGGTCAGAGGGATTTTAAGCCATTCTTCTTGCAGGATAGTGGCCAGTTCACTATGTGATGCTGGTGGAGGAAAACGTTTCCTGACTCGCTCCTTGCTCACCCTGGATACCGTGGCTCTTGCTGGCACATCTGTGACCAAGACAGCAAGTCTTTGTGATGTATCAAGACGTGCACCACCAATTTGTCCTCTTTTGAACTCTGGTATGTCACCCATAATGTTGTGTGCATTACAATATTTAGAGCAACACTGTGTTCTTACCTGCTAATTGAACCTTCCCTCTCTGCTCTTACTGGTGCAATGAGCAATTAATGAAGATTGGCCACCTGGCTGCTCCAATTTAGCCATGAAACCTCCCACAATAAAATGACAGGTGTTTCAGTTTCATTGTCCAACCCCTGTAGATTCTAAGGCAGGATTACACAGCTTCTATCCAGTCTTTTCTACAGCTTGCCACTAACAGAGCTGCCTTCAGAACCCCTTTGAATAGTGATTTTGCACATTTGTGGGGTTACATAGCAACCATTCCCTATGCCTAGTCTAGAGGTGATGTGGACTGGGGTTAAAAGTCTCTTTTTTGATCCCCAGATAAATATGATTAGTATGCAATAAACTTTCAAAAGTTCTCACTTGCAGAACTTTCAAAAATGGTTCTCTTTTACACAGAAACCTGTGAAGCACCATTATTTTTATACATTAAAGAAAGTAACAGCACTGCAAATGAATGGAGAATCACTCACAGCTGAGCCACCTGTCTCACTGACATTGACTTTGAAGATATCGCCACCTCCGTACTCTGACTGCCTGACACTGTGGATGACCATATGGCGTGAGAACACAGCATTCACTTGGATGTATATATACTACTATTGTTAGATTTCAACAAAAGTTTGCAAATGGAAAAGTTGTCACAGGACTGTGATCAATGTCAGCATAAACGCTTTGCTGGTCTGCTGCCTGTTATCTGCATGACTAATTCTAATTTGGACAAAGAGCTGCACTTCATTACTGACATAAACCCAAGTGGTGGAGAGAAAATACAGCAGAATGATCTGCCTTTTCGTGCAAGAACGACCTTCAGAACTGATCTCTTTGCAGCAGCCTAGCTCAAGCAGTTCACATGTAGCTTTGGAAAGAGCTGAGTGGGGTAGCAGGAGATCCCCTGATCATGGATGCTTTTGTCATCTTGGCACATAATGATGCTGTGAAAATATATGGGAGAAGAGATCTAAAGCTTCATCTATCTTCAAAGAAGATACCTTACAGCTTCTTGTCATGGCAGCAAACGATTTTTTCCTGTAGAGTCTCCAGTGACATCATAATTGATCTCAAATCTAGGCCTTGCTTTGGGGAACCAGCCCTTAGGGGTAGAACGGCATGACTTTAACATGTACAGTGCTCAGTTGAGAACAACTTTTCACACTATTAACTCACACACCAGATGAATGATTTCCCCCAATGTTATTGTGTGATGAAGTCTCTAGAGACAAACTGAAGATGCCCTAGCTTGTCCTCTGGTGAGTTTTGGAAATTCATGCAGTTCTTATCTTTATAGATGGAAAAGGCGTTCCTGTAAGAAACAGCCTACTGGGTTCAGGGTTTATAAGGCTGGTTATGGTAAGAATCAAAAAGACAAAAACTGAAAGGGAATATTTTACTAGCAGAACTTCTCAGGATCTACTTGTAAATTCCAGCTGGAGGTTGGGAAAGTTCTACAACCTTCTTCAGAACTTTAAGAATGCCATTAATGATGCCTACTACTCTTGTGAACTGCAGGTTAACATATAATAATGGATGTTATTACTACTAACAACAGCTTAATCAGCTTTAGCTGCTCGACCAGTTTAGTTTAGTGTAGGGTATGTTTTTGATTCAGTTTGATGGTTTAGCTGGTCTACGAGCATGATCAACCTAACCAAGCTAGACAAATAGTATAACCAAGCTTGACCATACTGGTTGACCAGCATGATGCACAATACCAAGTTGGTTGATCAGCAAGACCGAATCAAATGCAACATACACTATGCTGCTCAAGCGTTGGTTAACCAGCCTGTGTACCAGCATACGGTATGTTTTTGACTTGCTCTTGACCGTCGAAGAGCTTATATCATCTGAAAGCAGTTCTGAGCAAAAGCTGGTCTTGAGCTGGATTTGTTCTGCAGATTACACATTAACATTTAAGATCTATATCTGTTTCTCTTTCAGGTTTTCTCGTTGCTTATAGTTGCTATAGGAGTATATGCTAAAGTCCAAAAAGCAACAGGTATGAACTTTTTTCTTTGTCTTCTCTTCAGTTTAGGGATCTATATTCATTTATCAAATGCTGGCACGATGCAATAAATATTTAATGCAAAATTACTTGGATGCCTAGGCTAAGCTGCAGATACAGCATGGTCAGTTGGGTTTATGGATTCTTCACAGACACAGTTCGAGACTCATTCCTCATTGATCCAGCCATCATTTTGATAGTGGTGGGGGTTGTGATGTTTTTTATCACCTTCTGTGGCTGCATTGGAGCACTGCGAGAAAACATTCGACTCCTGAAAACAGTGAGGATCTGCTCTAATTACCTTTGGAAAAAGTAGCTGCACCACTCCTGACCAGCTAATGCTTACTGCCCTCTTCCTTTCCAGTTTTCGTTTAGCCTCACCCTGGTCTTCCTCACCCAACTGGCCATAGCAATTCTGGGCTTCTTCTACTCCGACCAGGTAGACGTCATGCATATTCACATTCAGAATGAGATTTGTCACACCCCGTTACATAATCATTGTCCCATTGTTCTGAAAGGCAGTGCTTCCAGTGAGATATTCCCCATCCCAGATTTGACCATCATCTTATTCAAGCCAACATAGTATTATGTAAGGAAGTGATTCATCCCCCTGTTCTGTCTATTAGCAATATAAACAGTAAATGCTGTGGTCCCCAAAGTGAGCCCTGATGAACTCATGCTCTAAAAGATGTTGTTTACTATTTACACACTTGACATAAAAGTTGACAACCATAATTAAATGAATGAGGCGAGCTAGATGAGGATGTGACAGAATGTGAATCTTGGCTCTTGGTCCAGTTTTAAGATGAACGAACCAAAATAAATACATCAAAATGACATGGAATGAAACTTTGTTGCATTGACTTCCATTGAGGGTTTACAAGTTCTTTCCTTCTATGAAGTCGTGATTTGTAGAAAACAAGATTTTTGCATCACAGTGACGACATACATAGTCACGTCAGAGCCCGCTGGACAAGCACAGGAAGCCTACTGTCTCAGCACTACTCACGTCAAGCATCGTGTCCCCACAGTGTGCAGCCATTGGTGGTTTTCCACAGACTTTTACAGGCCTCATTCAGACACAAAGCTACTGTGAAGGAGAGAACATTAGGAAAAAATAGATCTCACTTGGGGAAAGTGATTAATTACCACACAACAGCATATACAGCACAACCGTCATACTGCATTAGTCCTAGCTAGCCAATACAGTCCTTTCTGTAAAGGACCAACGTGTTCCCCAAAAGACATCTGCATATGCAGTACCCTGAACAGACGCAGACTAAGTTAAAGATGTGGAAAAATACATAAGGAGTCTGCTTGTCCTTTCAGACACGGGATGCTCTGGGGAGGTTTGTGAAGAAAGCCATTGTGCATTACCGTGATGACCTGGACCTTCAGAATCTCATGGATTACATTCAGAAAGAGGTAAGCAAGAGCTCCAGCATGATTCTATTTGGGTACTCTCAGTTAGCAATTAGGATGAAACAAATCACATATTGAACATCTGTCAGACCACTGTACACGGGAAAGTATTGGCATAACTGCTCATTCGTTCATTCTTCCAAATGCAAGGATATTAGAAACAGTTAATCCTGCTTTTGTTGGAATAACTGTGTCTAGTGTCCAGGGAAGGCTTTCTACTAGACCATTGCTGTGAGGATTTTATAGCATTCAGTGTCGAGCATTAGTGAGGTCAGGATGTTGGATCGTCACCACCATAACTCACTCCAAACTCCCCAGGTTATCCCAAAAGAACTGGATGGTATCATTTTTCCAGAGATAACGGTCGTACTGTTCCGCAACTCAGGCCTTGGGGGGCTTCGTATCCCAATAGCCCTCTCCATGCATTAGGCATTGGGCCAGTAGTTTCAAGTCTATCTGCTCCAGAGACACCTACTCCTTAATAATAGACAAGTTAGGTGTGTGCATTTGCACATCTATGTCAGCAATGGGTGCAAAGTAAAGTAGCTGAATGCATTCATTGCATTGTGGCTTGTCCACAAACCCTTTTTCTGTTAAATCAGAGTGGTGGTCAAATCAATACTTTTAGTGATTCAGGGTTTTTACTTTTTCCTTTTTTTTTTTAACACTAAATTGATTCAAGTCTATGCGGAGCTGTAAGAAGCTTTTAAACAAAGCTCTGATCTGAGGGCAATTTGAGTTTCATAGTCAGCAAACCAATTGGACAGAACTGTAGCTTCTGAAATAGGTTTTTTTAAACAATGCTGTAATTTAGGGCCAATTTGAGCCTTTTATACTCACATAAACTGATATCTCCTGTTGTGAAATGTTTTATTTGGCATTTCAGCATCTCGGTCATTGACTAGCTGTAATCATGAACAGTTTCATGACAGATTCCTTCATGAACATTGCTAATATTGACTACAGAGGACTTGGCAGCCAATCAAAACAGCCAAGGTTGCAAAGTCAGCGGAACACAGCGTTTGATTCATTGTTGGCTGTTCAGTTATCACCATCATTAGCACCTCGATTGAAAGGTCATTCATAAGTCAAGTAAGACTCAGGGAGAGGGTACGACTGCCCTCCACTCTAACGTCTCATTATATTCATGTTCGATCTTATCTAGTTCAAGTGCTGTGGCTGGAACAACTACACTGACTGGTCCTGGAATCTGTACTTTAACTGTAGTCAGGGCAACCCAAGCACAGAGAGATGTGGAGTGCCTTTTTCCTGCTGCACCCCGGTACCTGGAGAGGTAAGCTTTCGCCGATGCTTTAATTATGTGCATATTATGTAAGTCAGTATTTATGGAAATTTATAAGACTTGAGCAACACTGCACATATCCCTCAGCTGGAGGCCTGCAGAGTTGCATTCTTTTCTAGGTATGTCTCCCTACTGATGAACCCATCACAACACATCCTTAATAACCTTTAAACAATGATGAATCTATACAATAATAGGATCCATTAAAACCATGGCAATAAAAAAATGAAAAAAGAGTGCTGAACGGTCAACTGTTCATTTATTTATTATTATTTTTAAATAAACCATTACTGCCATCTGCTGTTCATGTAAATATTGTAGGAAATGTAGATATTTGTAGGAATATACTGTATGTAGAAAATGTCTCCCAGGAAGAAAGACTTACATTTTTAATGACTGGATCCTAAACATAAATAAATAAAATACATAAATAAAATCAAGCCACTGATACAGGGAGGAGGGCAAGAGAAAAAGAGGAATCTATACCCTTTAAGTCCCCAAGAATATGATTGAATAGAATATGATCAATGTTTTTCTAAAATTATGTTTATATTTCTAAATATTGCAACAATATCTGGTGTCCCTCAGTCCCTCATTCAACCTCATAACACTGTCTTTTCTCCCCCTCAAAAAAATAACACAACCTTTCTGACATTTGTAAAAGTGACATCGTCAAAGTCTCTTTGATTGTACAGATCCTACAGAGGTAATATAAGCTCCCTTCTTCTCTAGATTTACTCATTGTCAAACAACAGTTGCAACCAAAAGGAGTCAAGTGATTGCACCGCACAACTACGATGCACTAGAAGGGAACATTTCATCAGAGTTTCCCTGAATTAAGCTCAGGACACCTCCAGAAGTCTGGCATCTGAGACCCACAGCCCTCCAAGCTTACTTCAAGATAGTTCACGTTTTTATCTATTTTACAAACTCAATACCTACAGCTTAACCACAAAACCCTAGATTCTGCCCATACCTTCAATCGCACACTGCCTTACCCCATCCAACCTCAGCCCTTCTTATCCACAACCATCACAACATCAGATACTTCTGACAATTCCTTCATACTGCCCTCAGTAGGCAACCTCTGAACCGTAGTTCAACCAGCAATGCCTTAGCAGACTTCCCTACAAAATCCCTAGCCCCTCTCTACTGATCTAATATACACCTCCCGCTCACACTCCCTCACCTCAGCCACCAAATCTGCACATCTCAGCCTTTTCCTTTCATAAGCTCCCCAAACTCATCTTCAAATGGAACAATTTCTTTGCTCTCAGAGTAGAACACAATATCAAGCCTCAGTGTAGTTACTGCAATACAATGTGGAACCTGTAGTTTAGTACCTTCATCTGCCAACACCTTCCAATCTTGTGCATCCCTCCATTTACCAATGTTCACACCATGTACTCCTTCTCCACTGCACTGCCCCCCAAATTAACCTGCCTCCACTAACAATGGGCTTGTTAACTTCTAAGCATTTCTAAGCTGAAGACATTCATAGCTAAATACCTAAACACCTGATTATGCCTCCTTGTGTAGTGACCCTGCATCAAGCTTACCTCACATGCTGACAAAATGTGTTTCAATGTCCCAGTCCCAGCACACAACCTACAACCTAGAGCTTCACTGCCCAAGGTTTTGTGGAATTGGCAGGGCATCATAAGTAACCTCCAGCAGATACATCTCACAACAAACTGCTTTACAGAAATCAAGAAATAAAAAGGTCAGGAACACAGGAAAAATGGGAAGAGATAGATCCCCTAGTGAGCAAACCAAAGGGTGACAGTGGCAAGGAAAAACTCCCTCAGAGCTGGAGGAAGAAACCTTGGGAGGAACCAGGCTCCTCTGGTCAAACTTCTTATACACAGTAAGGGGACACTGGACCCCTACACCTCTGTTCTGATACTCGGTTATACCGATGGGTACATACCTCTGTTCCGATACTCGGTTATACCGATGGGTACATACCTCTGTTCCGATACTCGGTTATACCGATGGGTACATACCTCTGTTCCGATACTCGGGTTATACCGATGGGTACATACCTCTGTTCCGATACTCGGTTATACCGATGGGTACATACCTCTGTTCCGATACTCGGGTATACCGATGGGTACATACCTCTGTTCCGATACTCGGTTATACCGATGGGTACATACCTCTGTTCTGATACTTGGTTTTACCGATGGGTATATACCTCTGTTCTGATACTCAGGTATACCGATGGGTATATACCTCTGTTCTAATACTCGAGAATACTGCAACAATTTTAGTTTGCTGGTAAACATAATAGTAACAGTAGACACTTTCTACATAGTTGGTGATGGTGGGTGAGCAGCTAGTCCATGGCAGGGTGGGAAAATAGTCCAGGTCCAGTAGCTGAAAGGTGGAAAACCAATGTAGGGGAGCTTGGGGTCCTTCTCAGATGGGGTAGAAGAGCTTGAGGTTAGCACCTAATCAATTCAGGCCAGTGGCTCATGATCTAGATGGTCTAGTGATTCTTAACTTCCCTATGTTCCCCATCTCTTCCACTGCCCCAGTCTCCCTTGTGAGGCTGCAGTTGCAAACTGTACATCCACACATCTTCATTTTCTCAAATAGAACGTGTAACCATTGACCTTCTCTCTGGTGATGTGGCCTTGTTGAAGGATTTCCATGGATTGCCTGACCCTAGTCCTGCCCTCCCATTTTGCACATGCCCTACCATGTCCCTGTTCTCCAACACTCTCTTCACTGACAGCACTTCCTCTCTGGGATTCCACTTTCTTCCTGCTTTAATCAGCTCCTCTTTTGACCCTAGGAATATATCATTTCTTACCTTGCCTTTGCTCATTCCTTTGCACATTTAAACTGAGCTTGTCAGTGCTTATTTTAGCACCCCTCTACCAAACCATGCCATACTACTAAGGCAATGTGGCATCCCAGCCACTCCCTTAAAGCATTGTTCATAATCCTTATAATGTAACCTCTGCACTTCAGCAATCGGTACTTCAAACAGTCCATGGCCTCCTTACATGAGGCAGCAAAACAAACCACTAACTTACCAGGCAGAAAAGACTTATCAGTGCAATTCTTAGTCTCCACCACTTCCTTCCTCTACCCCACAACCTGCTCTTTATCTTTCAGTGTTGCACAACACCACCTACCTAAACTCTTAACTGGTGCAAGAAAGACCTTCTATCCTGGAGACAGTTTTCGTTTCACAATTGACATACTTATAGACTTACGGGGTTTAAATTTCATCCCTGCCAACCTTAGAAATCCAGGCCAGATGCATTTTTTCACATGGCTATAAGAGGAAACATCTTGGAAAGAGAGGACATACGGTCACCCTATTTTAACCATATTAATGTGACGGGGTTGACTGGTTGTTACAGGGTTCAATGAATGTGTATTTGTCTTCAACTATTGCTGAGAGTGACTCAATACTGTAGTACCCTAACATTCTCCATGTTCTTTCAGAGAGTAGTCAACACCATGTGTGGATTTGGGGTTCAGACCCAAAGGTACTTGGATGCTGCCAAATCCATCTACCCAGTAGGATGTGCAGACAAAGCAGTGATGTGGATTGAATCTCATCTGCTCTTGGTTGGGGCACTGGCTTTGGGTCTAGCTCTACCACAGGTAAAACAGCCATAAATGGAAGTAAGGCCACTTTCAGCAAATAATATTGCTTAATACTGATTAATTACTACTTAAAATGTACAGTATCTCACAAAAGTGAGTACATCATATTTCTGCAAATATTTGATTCCATCCTATTATGGGAGAACACTATAGAAATGACACTTGGATATAATGAAGAATAGTCCGTGAACAGCTTGTAGAGCAGTATATATTTACTGTCTTCTGAAAATAACACACAGCCATAATATCCAAATTGCTGGGAGTGCAAGAGAGAACAGCTCACAGTGAACATGTCCAAATTGTGTCCAATTGTACTATTGGTGCCATGTGACTTGTTAGCGTTACAAGGTTCCAGGTGTGAATTGGGAGCAGGGCTGTTAAATTTGGTGCTTTGATTCTGGCCACTGGATATTCTCACATCTGAGGATGTGAGAAATTGAATTGTTGCTCTCCACAAAGATGGCCTAGGCTATGAGAAGATTGCCAACACCCTGAAACTGAGCAACAGCACGGTGAGCAAGGTCATACAGGGTACATTCAGAACAGGCGACCAAAGAAGTTGAGTCCAAGTGTTTATTGTCATATCCAGAGGTTGGATTCAAAAAAGAGATGCATGAGTGCTGCTGGCATTGCATACCATACGCCGCACACTGCATCAACTCAGTCTGCATGGCCATCTTCCAGAAGGAAGCCTCTTTGGAATCTGATGCACAAGAAAGCCCACAAGCAGTCCAAGAGCACAGATTACTGGAACCATGTTCTGTGGTCTAACAAGACCAAGATAAACTTGCTTGGCTCAGATGTTATCCAGCACGTGTGGTGGCACCCTGGTGAGGAATCCCAGGATACCTGGTTCCTGCCTACAGTCAAGCATGGTGGTGGTAGCATCATAGTCTGGGTCAGCATGAGTGCTGCTGGAACTGAGGGAAATATGAGTTCCAACATGTACTGTTTTGTGTACTGACGCAGAACATGATCCCCTCCCTTCAGAATCTGGGCCACATTGCAGTTTTCCAACATAATAACAAGCCCAAATATCCTTCCTGAGGAAACTGAAGGTCAAGGTTATGGATTAGCCAAGTATGTCTTCAGACATGAACCCAATTGAGCACATGTGGGGCATCCTCAAGCAGAAGGCAGAGGAGCACTAGGTGTCTAACCAGCTCCTTGATGTCAGGAGTGGAAGACAATTCCAGTAACCCGTACAGCTCTGGAGAATTCCATGCCCAAGAGGGTTAAGGCAGTGCTAGATAATAATGGAATTCACACAATAGTGATACTATGGGTACAATCTGGACACGATCACTGGGAGATGAATTCACATGTGTTGCCAGATATTTAAACACTAATGGCTGTGTTGATTTATTCAGTAAATGAATACATTTAAACTGCTATACACCTGTACACCACGTTATAGCCAAGTTTCATGTTTTCATGTTGTCCCATGAAAAGATATCAAATATCTGCAGAAATATGAGGGGTGTGCACAGTTTTGTGAGATACTGAAAATGTATCAGTAAATCATGTGATCAGTTACTAGTGTATCTCAAAAAATTATAAAACTGAAAAGTTGTATTTTAAATTCATTACATTTAAATGTATAAGTTTTTTTTTTTTACAGTTAATACTGCAATTAATAATCTTAATCTAATTGAATTAAAACTTTCTAATATTTTGAGATTCTGGATTTCTGGTTTTCGTGAGCTATAAGCCAAACTGATCAACAGTAAAACAAAAAGGCTTGAAATGTCACTCTATGTGTAATGAATATAATCTGTGACAGTTTACAAATGAGCTTTTAAACCATATTCTAATTTTTGAAATGTGTTGGTATACTCGAAAAAGACAGGCTATTCCAAACTGTGTGGGAATGGCATTGTTTCACATGCTCAACCTGGTTCTTTTCCTCTAGAGTCCTAACTTACAGGACATGTGTAGTATTTCTTTTTCAGTGCGCAGTTAAGATGTGAGGAATACACTCCCCGAGGCCTCATTATCAACGTCATGTTTTTCTCACAAAGCACCTTATATCAAGTAAACATGAACACTATATGTCCAAACATTTGTGGACACCTCCTCTAATGCCTTCAAGGGCATCAGGATAAGGAGTATAACCCTTATTATACAATATCTCAGAATATCAGAACATAAAGAAAGATCAGGAGCAGCATTTTGAGCTAATGGTGTTCAAATATAGCTTTTAAACTGTACCTTTGTCTGCAGTACCATACAAGATATCCCGAACACAAAAAAACAAAAAAACAATTCATAACAAGCAGTCAATTTTCAAAAAGTTAAGTCCCCCTCTGACCTGCCTCTTTTTCTTTTGGATGGTAGATTGCAGGCATTGTGCTGTCTCAGATCCTCATCTCTCAGATCCAGAATGAGATCAGCTCCATGTTATAGAGGCTGCAGCAGAGAGGACTCCACAGCCAGCTGCAGGGTGTACTGATGAGTGGCAAATTAAAGGGAAACGCTGAATAAATGAGTGGAGAAACATAAACAAGTGTAAAACATGAACCAATGAATCTGGTAACATGCTACCATGCGCTGTTACATGCATGAGCAGGTCCATGTGTCTTCAAACTGGTATCAATAAGGCAAGAGGAACAGACCCAAGTGATTCTTGAAATCTGGGTTCCAAATTGCGCAACAGATGGCAGGAGCTTCAATCAAAAAGCCTGGCTTGGGAAGACATCCGTGAAAAGTGGTCATAACTACATTTAATGGGTTTGTTGCACAAGTTTTAATGCAGTATATAAGAAGAACTCTCCGGTGAGTGAGAATGCAGGACAGGGTTAGACTCTGTACGGAGAGATGTACATTATATACTGCTCAAAACAACTAAGGGAACACATTAGAGCCCAATGAATGAAAGATTAATTCTGAAAATCTACTGATATAAATTGGCTACGACGTTGTGAACAAAATGACAGAACTGTCAACTAAAACCACAATCACCATCCCGTGGAGGGCTGGAATCAAAAACATGCTGAAAATCATTGTAATCATTGAAATTCTTGAAAATGTTACTCAGTCAGGTGTGGATAGTGTTCTGGGGTTCTTCCTGGATCATGGCATCAGTGAGTTCCTGGATAGTCTGTGGCATGACTTGGTGGTGTCAGGTACACCATACATAACGTCACAGAGGTTCTACATCCGATTCAGGTCTGGGGAAAGTGAAGGCCAATCAATGACATCAGTGCCTTCATCATCCAGGAACTGCCTACACAGAACTGCCACGTGAGGTCAGCCATTGTGCTGCAGCAGGAGAAACCCAGAGCCCACTGCACCAATGTATGGTTTGACAATGTGTCTGAGCATTTCATCTCAGTACCTAACAGTGCTCAGGGTACTGTTGGCGATCACAGGTAGGTGTGTGCAACCCTCTAAGGATATTCCTTCCCAGACCTTCTCCAAACCAGTGTTTACCATGGCATCTCCAGACTCTCAATGTGAACTTGCTCTCATCTGAGAACAATACTGGTCCTTCTACTGGTTTGATGCCCTTTGATGGCCTTGTCCTGCTCTCCTCGTGTAACGGCCTGTGTTTTAGTATCTCCTCCACGCTGTGAGAAGAATCAGTCAGAAAGGATGAGGAGAAAGTACCTGTGACCACCACCAAAATCATTCCCCTTTTTGTGGTTTGTCTTGATGTTGCCTCTCCAGTGCACCTGTTTTCACTTTCATTTAGCCCCAAAGCATGTGAACAGATTGATATCCTTGAACAGACGGTGTTATATATTGTGATGATTAAGTGTTCCTTTCATTTTTGAGCAGTGGATTATGGTTGTAGTGCATAAATCTCTCATTAGAAAAATTAATCCACATTTGATAGTTCAGTGGTGTGAAAACCACAACACTGATCTGACCTGGTGTCTCGGGAGTGCTGGGTTATTGATCACAGGGTTCAATACTCTGAGTGTAGAGTGCTCTGACCCCAGCTTTCTAAGCTATGAGAGATATGAAAGCAGAATTTCATTCAAATGTACAGGTTTTTATGACAATAAAGGGGAAAAATGATTTATAAATTTATCAGGCCTCAATGTTAGACCACTGCATAGATGGAGGGGGTCCGGTTGCTCAGTTTTGCTGTGGGGTATATTTTATTTCCATGGTTTCCATGGTGAAGGGTCCGGACAAATTCATTGAATGTTATTCTGACCCTCATTATCAAGGTGTGGTCTCTTACTGTACAGGGAATAAGGGGTCACTCAATCGTTTGATGAGTATGACATTCATATAAAAAGGAAATCAAAGCACACAGCTCAACTGAACATGTGGGAGATTCTGGACAGATGTGAGAGACAGTACTCTCCACTCTCCATTATCAGCTTGTTGTTGTTGTTGGAGGATCACTGCAGTACTTTTCCAGGGGCTCCTAAATTCTATGCCATGCACTGAAGATACATTGGTGCAGTGTGGAGGAGGCCCAGCTTATTAAGACATGTTGTGTTGCTGTAATGTTGCAAATTCTTTGCTAACAAACCTAAAATTATAAATGCAAAACCAAGATTTGTTATGAACAGAAGTTTCAGATTTATTTAACTGGTGTTATATTAACATTCAAGCAATCAATTGTAATAAACTTAATTCATTTATTACATTTCACGATGGTTCAATTTTACTTCTTTTTTTTTTTAAACAACTGCTCTTATGGCTGTTTCATACATTAATTAAAGCAAAGCACATCTCATATACTTGCAGAAACTCTGTTAAGTGTAAGAAATGTCTCTCGGCAGCTACAGATGTAGAGAATGTGCTCTCTGAATCAGGCGGTCAGTGAGAGGAGAATTTGGCCTCACGGCGTCTCTTTCAGCCAGTAAGCACCTGGACAAAAGAGTAGATAAATAACCAGATGCTGTCAAACAGAAATTGAGGCTTATTAAAGTGAGTGGCAAAATGTAAATGAGTAACAGCAGATCTGTCTCCAATCCAATTATTAAAGGACTTGGAGTTGTTTCTGACCTGGCATATCTTTGATGGTGTTTGTCCTCTGACTTCAACGCAGCATGAATAAGTAGCTGGCTGAACAAATCCCTCTTTGAAAAAGATCAAGTTCAAAGAATGTGTGTTACTTGTGATGCAGGAGAGTAAAGCAATGTGTAGATGTTAAGCTTTCAAAAAACAACATCAAACAACTGTGTAATACAGCCAAAATCACTTATCAATAATTCCTACATACAGTTATGAGGAAAAACACCTTTCTAATAATAATTTCTAAGACATTGTTTAGCAATTTTCTCATTTTCAAGGAGTTCCAGTCACAGTGTACATTTCCAGGTTATCATCCACAACACATAGGAGCACCGATAATGTCTACAAAATACAGATGTTTCTTATGATACAAAGGTTGTGGGGAAACCTCCAAAGTGAGCTGGTTAAATGACTTACCTGTGCATCACTGCCTCCTATCTCTAAAACGCGATATCTGATTGGTTTGAGCAGCTCCACTGTGCTACTGTAGTTGCCTTGTTCATATTCCACCAGTGCCTGACACATGGGCAGCCCAACAGCCTCAGCCAGCTTGTGCTCATGATTTTCTCCTGGCTCTCTGTGAAGAGAAGATGTAGACTTCTGGAGTAACTTCCCTACTGCCAAGTGAAGGCTTTCTTCTACTACTACTAGTAGTAGTAGTACTACACAGCTGTGAGGATTTGATTGGATTCTGCAACAAGACAGTGTGAGCAATGGGTGCAATTTAACAAATAGCGTAGTTGTTCTAGATAAGAGCAAACCCTTAAACCTGCGACCTAATTTCCAGCTTTTAACAGATGTTGTACTCAAATGTTGCTCTCTAAGGACATCTTCCAGTCAAATCTCATTGCAAAATACAATGTATTATAAAAGACACTGTCATGGGAGAGTCTTTCCAAGAGCTTTTCACTTTTTCATTCATCTTCTTAGTAAAATCTTTACATATTCTAGGAATGCCACAGCTGTCAGGATAAACTGGAGTCACATAATGTATGCAGTCAAGCGGTTTGTGAGAGTGTTGGCCTCTGCCAGAGCAAAGACCTACACAGACTCAATCTTACAGCTAATCTGTGGGTTCTCCAGATAACACCACGGCCCCTGCCCTTATTACACCCCCACGCTTCCCTGTACTTTGGCTGTTATGTAAGGACTCCCAAGTGTGTTACGTAAGATGAATGCAGCTTACTTGGCTAGTTCTCGCAGGCTCTCCAGCAGACTCCGAGTTGTGCTTGTGTTTTTGCAGCCCAGCGACACCATGAGAAAATGCAGGTCATTAAAGAGTAGAGTGTGGTCTTCAGAGTGTGGCTCAGTGACCTGCAGAAGCTCCCGGTAACGTTCCTTCACGTTTATTCCTACCATGACAGGAAACATACAATGAGAATGACTGTTAGCTAGGAAAGTGACATCCACTCTAAATCATAAACTATACACATATTATAGGGCTGGCTGATATTGATATTTATATCTATATTGGGATATAAACAGAGAGGCATATGGACTAATGTTGTTGTTTAGAAGCAAAATTGTTTATATCAAGACTTTGATATTTTGATGTTCGTTTTCAATCTTGCAGAAAATCTATTTTTCTGCTCCCTGCTCCTCTTCTACTCTGCTCCCCACCACCCCCACTCATGTTCTCATATACACAGCATAGAGAGGACATAGGACAAAGCTCTAGCATGAAGCTGACTTAGTGTACTAAGTGTGTATTAAGAAGAAATGAAGATCAAATTTCGATATGTGAATGTATCGTATATTATTTATACTCCGTACTTCAGCTAAAATATATCGGGATATGATTTTATTCTATATCGCCAAGTCCCGATTCAGTATAAACCCAACATTTATAAATTACACGACAACACAGTTTAAAACCTGGAGGGCTTCAGCTCTCATGTTTTCCCTTCTTAAACATACCAAATCGTCAGTTCACTTAAGCCCTGAATTAATCAATATAGTGCTTATGAACAAAATGAAGTTCTGGTGATACTCAAGAAAAAAAAAGAGATGCTAGATAGTTAGGTTGATGTTTGTGGACACCCCTTCTAATGAATGCATTTAGCTACTTTCATTTGCACCTATTGCTGATACAGATGTGCAAATTCACACACACACACACACACACACACACACACACACACACACACACACACACACACACACACACACACACACACAAACACACACACACACACACACACACACACACACACACACACACACACTGTCTAGTTCCTGTAGAGTCGTACTGCCAATACAACAGTCTATTTGCAGCAGATAACATAAATCTATTGGAACCTTGCATAATGCCAGATAGATTGAGGGGATAGAGGGGTATAAAGCCCCCAGCACTGAGCTGTGGTCCAGTGGAACCATGTTCTCTGGAATGATGGTGAGTTGAGATGAGGTGGGGGTGGTGATCAACCAACATCCTGACCTCATTATTATATAAATGCAATCAGGTCCTCACAGCAATGCTCCAAAATCTAATTGAAAGCCTTCCCCAGATACTGGAGACAGTTACTCTCCAGCAGGATAGAAGAAGTCAAAAAAAAAAGAAGAAGAAACAACAATGAAGGAGCAGGTGTCCCAATACATTTTTCTCTAGCAGTACAGAGGCAGTGGCTCTTTTTTTGTTTTTAGATGAAAGTGTCGGTGCCTCACCTTCCATCTCCAGCCTGTACAAGAGAGAACAGGCATCCACTGTATCCAGCATGGCTCCAGACTTTACACAGCGACGGTACACCTGATATTCCCAATTATACACAATGACTTAACTGTCCAAAACAACAAGTTGTTCACAACAACTGTAAACACATTACTACAACTTCTGTCAATATTATATTAATTACACATTAATCATGACTCTTAATGCTTTGAGTCTTGAAACATCTAATAACCGTGAGAAAAAAGTGTTTATTTAACCTTCTGAACAAATAATTCCAGTTATAATTTGAGAACATTTAAAACAACTGACAACATGGGCAGGTCAGGCTGTGCTCCTGGCACAGATGCTGTCAAAGTGCTGCATCTACCATCAGAAAGAGACCAATCAAGCTTGATTTTCATGGGAGGTGTGCAATGAGGAAACCCCTTCTGTTACAAAACACCAGGGCAAGACTAAGGTTTGCCAGAGAACACAGAGACAAACACCAGAACTTCTGGAACAATGTGTTTTGGACAGATGAATCCAAAGTTATATTATTTGGACAAACCAAACACAGCATTTGAGCATAAGAACCTCATAGCAGCTATGAAACATGGAGGTGGAGGTGTCATGGTTTGGGGCTGCGTTGCTGCACCAGGGTCAGGAGGGCTCGCCATCACAGAAACCAATATGAAATCTTTACTGCATCCGAAGGAGCCTGTAATGTAATCCCATCTATACACAGACTGGTGCTGAAACATCACTTAGCAGATAGAATGCCACATGGAGGAGTGGGGGAATCTTTTTCCAGTCATTGTCAGAGACTGTTACCCTGCCTGTGTAACTCAAATGTGACTTTCCTTAAAATCACTCAGAGTGAAACTCACTCTCACCCAACCATTCACATTCTGTATGGAATATACTACAGTTTCTGACTATTGCTGCAACACACAGACATAGATTATTGATTGAAGATCAAAGGTGTTGAGAACACTAACCTGTTCATCATATATTTTCAAAGCGGCTTCATATTCTCCCTGAAAATCACAAACACAGAGCATAAAATCATAGTTCACAACTGCAAATTCACAGTGTGAGTGAGAAATTTATTTCACATGGTGCTTTACACACATCTCTATTACAAAAATGGCTCTTTATGAAATTAAAAGTGGTTCTTAGATGACGTCACTCAAAAGAACCATCGGAAGCACCTTTTTTTAAAGTGTGCTGTGCTATATGTCAGGTGTGGCTGTGAGGTGTTGGGGCAACAACTGGAGCCAATGATGACAACAAGCCTCGAGTGGCGAATATAAGGAGCTTCCCAAACACACTGAGGGGGAGACTCACGGCGAGGAGATCACAGACAATGAGGAAAGGACTTGAATGGGAGAAAACACGGCAAGTGTCTCTAGCAGCTCAGTGGTGCTCAGTCTTCATTTTGTCATTCCACATTGCTTGTGCTGCCTCCTGCTCGATCCTTGTGGCCACGCCCCCATCCCCATGGCATGGTTCACACAAGGTTAATACATCTTTTAAAGAACCAAATGCATTTTTATCCAAGTGTGGAAATATTAATAACTAGCTAGGATATCAAGTTTGATAGCTTACCTTCTCAATATGATAAAGAGCCCAATGCCAGTAATTATGGCATGCCAGCATGTCACAAACCTTTTGAAAAAAAGAGAAACAAAAACATTTCATTTACTTTACATTTCTGGCATTCAGCAGACGCCCTTATCCAGAGCGACTTACAAAAGTGCTTTGCTGTTCACTTAGAAAATATCCTCAGCTCGTAGACGAGGCTGGAATCCAGAGATTTCTCGCTCTTAGATCCTGTTGAAAACAGATGTCTGATTGGGGACCAACAAGATTCAGAATAAACCTTTATGGAGTTAAATACTCTTGAAACAGATGGGTCTTCAGTCTGCATTTGAACACAGTGAGGGACTCAGCTTTTCGGAACCCCAGGGGAATTTCATTCCACCATGTTGATGCCAGAACAGAAAAGAGCCTGGATGCATGTTTTCCTTGTAATTTGAGGGATGGTGGGTCAAGACAAGCTGTACTTGAGCAAGGTTTTGAATCTGATGCGGGCAGCTACAGGAAGCCAATGAAGGGAATGCAGCAGAGGAGATACGTGACTATATTTGGGGACATTTAAGACAAGCTGCACTGCTTCAAAAACACTTCTCTGAATGTGTTTCCAACTACAATGTAATATATATCAACACAGTACTCCAAGACCTACCACCCAATTCTTCTCAGTGGATTCCATGAATTTTAGACCCTTCTCAATCTCTGCCTTCATCTCATGGACATGAGCTACAGAGTGGACACACCAGCCATCTTGAGGAGTCAAAGCAAGGCCCTAGGGTTATAACAGTACAGTACATATTAGTTCGGGAAGGAGAAACCAAGTTTAGGATACTTTAAGAGATGCGTTCTTCAAGCAACTCTGTCCAAGCAGATAAATTACTGCATACTTAAGACCATAAAAGCATTGACTGTTTTCTGAGGCAAGCAATTTATTACCTCTTTAGCCATTTTTTCAGCTTGATCATAGAAGTGAGTCTCGAGAAGCCCAAAGGAATACATGCCTTTTAGATAACTAAAGAAAAACATGAAAGGAGTGCTTTACTTTCATACAGCTCTCCATCCTCTCAGAAAAAAAGAGTGCAAAACAATTACACTTTAGTATTTGTCACTTTTCCTGTGTGAAAATCATTTCAAGATGTTTAAATGTGAATTGCAAGTTACTCATCATTGCTTTGCCACAAGAAAAGGGGCAGAATTGAATGTGTCGCTTTATACTATAGAGATCAAAAATGGTTGTATGAGTTTGTGTCTTGTCTGCATTAAAATCCAAGAGACTTTCTTGAATGGTATGTACAATGACAACGAAGAGCAAGTATTATTTGTATGATGGGTCGCTCTCAGCACTGCAGTGATACTGACACGGTGGTGGTGTGTTAGTGTGGGCGGCGCTGATACCAGTGGATAAGACACAGTAGTGCTGCTGGACAGTTTAAATTCTGCGTCCAGTCACTGTCCAATCTATAAGACACTCCTACCTAGTTGGTCCACCTTGTATCTTGTATCTTATCTTATCTAAGCTCAGCTCTTTCTGCACAGTTCGTGTTGGTCATCCCCTAGTCCAACAAAAGGGGTCACAGGACGCTGCCCACAGGAAGATGTTGGTTGAATATTTGTGGTTGGTCAAGTATTCTCAGTCCAGCACTGACATGGAGGGGTTTTAGCACTCACCCAGCACTGTGGTGTCTGATCCACTTGTACCAGCACAACACACACTAACAAACCACCACTATGTCAGTGTCACTGCAGAGCTGAAAATGACCCACCATTCAAATAATACCTGCTCTGTGGTGGTGCTGTGGGGTCCAGGCCATTAAAGAACAGGGTGAAAGGAGCCTCAGAAAGCATGCAGAGAAACAGATGGGCGAGATTCTGCTTCTGTGTAATGGACTAAAGTGCTCCTGTACACTCAGTAAAGCTGATCACTTGAGGGCAGTGTAATATGTTGTACCTGTAGAGCGGCATGTGAGGTTTCCAATGAGGAAGCACTCTGGCCACAGAGTCCCTCATTTGAGTCTGCTCACCCAAATAAAAAAAGCCATCATGGGAAAACTTCAAGGCCAGCATATCTGTTGGATATTCCACCAAAATGTCCTCCCAAACATCACAGGCCTTTTGCAGTGCCCTGAAAGACAGTTCAATTTTACAATCTCACAACGTCAGCGAGCTTTAGTTAACCATACTAACATTTTTGTTACTGTACGATGACGCTACTCACTTTGTGATCATGTGTACAGTTAGTATCTAAATAACACGTGTCCCACGTATTATAATATGTCCTAATTCCTACATGAATTATTATAAGCCAGGGAATCAGACAGGTCTTTGGACTGAGGAAAGATTAGCAGTCCTTGTGCAAGATAATCAATGTGTAAACTACTCAGACTCACCCTCGGGAGAACAGGTCAACAGCTTTAACATGCAATCTCTCTCGGGGTGTGAGGTCCTGGCATCTGGCCAGCTCCAAGGTCTTTTTCACAGCGCCTGCCAGCTTCTCGTCCCGCAGCACAGAACTTCCAGTACCTACTAGCTCTAGTCCAGTGCCGATCACATGACCCATAACTGCAGCACAGTGAGCATAAACACATACTGAGGGCCCTGAAGGTATACTTAATCAAGATTTATTCAGCATCAACAACAAACTTACAGGATTGATACAGAATCTTCAAATACAGGAGAAGGAAAAGTATTTTGGAACATTTCTATCACAAAATTTGTGAAGAGCAACTGCCCAATTTACAATGTCAGAGTGAAAAAAGGCAAAAATGTAAGTACGAGGGCTTACATGACATTGGAGTAAAATAAATGATATTGGGCAAATATAACCTCCATCAGGTTGATCTGTCAAAGACTATAAATGTTACTTTTGTATCAAGCAGCTAAACATTTAATAAAATTTGCCTTATATGACATTACACATCATGCGACTTGAATCCTGCGTGTGACTACATAGTGATGATGATGCTGAAAGGGTGCAGCCCTAGTACAAGATTTGTGCAGAACAGTGATTAAGGGCTCGTCTAATGAATGTAAAGTTGCAATTACTTTTGAGCTTCTCAATACATTTCCACCATTGTTCAAACAGTTCTATTAAAGGTTCAAACAGTTCTATTAAAGGTTCAAACAGTTCTATTAAAGGTTGCATGTTGCTGACGTGTGCAAACTATGACCACTAAGAGATTCCTGATTACAAGACAACAAGCTTTGCAGCATGAAGAGGACAACTAACGAAAGACCCGGAAAGCCATGTCGTGTAAAACTTGGAATGCCTGTCCTTGTCTGCATTGTTCTTGTTCTAAAATGTTCCTAAATGTATTTCTAGAATGTTTGTATCTGGAATTCTTTCTTTTCTTCTGCAGTCTCTTTTTCACATTCTCCTAGGTCATAAAAGGAGAAATGATTTGGAGGGACAGGTTTTCTACTGACCATGCCCACTCCAATTCCCACATGTACAAATCTACAAGCAAAAGTATGTACCTGCTGTGAATGAATAACCAAATGAAATAAAAGGGCTTTCTTTATTTAAACCTTTCAGCACAAATGACTCCACACTCCAAGCTTTATTCACATACCAAAGTTTGGGTCAGCTGCTTGGACTGCTGCAATACACCCCTCGATTCCTCCTAAAGTCTCATCATTACGCCAGGTCACATACTGACAACAAGCAGAACAGGACAGAAGTAACAGATCACCTACTGAGAAAGTGGCCTAAAGACACGGCATTTATGATTTATGAGCTCTCTCTTTCACATACACACTCAGACTGTAGACACACAGAACCCCTTAAGCATCAAGGTAGAAAAATTATATTTCAGGAACAGATATTCTACCAGAAGCATACATTTCATTTCCCACTCAGAATTCTTGAGGAAGTCTGAAAGTTGAATCATTTGGAGCACATTAAAGTATGAGAAACATCATGCAAGGGCTGCTCTGTGATTATATACCTCAATATTATAAAGGTACAGGAATGTCCATCAGATTCAGTACTATGACTGTCATGATGATGCATATTTGATGATGCACTAATATAATAACAAAATCTAAACAAATCTAAATGGAAAAAAATAAATTAGATGAAATCAAATGGAATTGAGAGAAATACAACATTTTATACGGCCTTCCAAAGTGTCCACTATCAAAACATTCATGATATTAATAAAGCACTTTGTACATTCCGTATTGGAGTAAAGTTATACTGAGCAGACAGAAACTGCCTTTGGTGTTTTGAAAATGAGAACAGTGAGAATATTTTTGTATCAAGCAGCAAAAAAGTTTTAACTTGCACATATTGCGATAATGATGCTGAAACAATATATTGTGCATCCCTACATCATACTATCTCTGCAGGCAGTAATGCTTCAGTAAAGTTTTATAAGCACTTCACTCCTAAAATGTATAAATCAAATCTATAACTGTTAGAACGGTTTCCTATTGAATGAATGAGTTTCTTTGTCAAAAACAGTATTTTCTTATTGATCACGTGTCCCTCACTGTTTCTGACACTGGTTCTGGTTCTGTAATTTTGGTCATTTTCATCAATTTTAGCAAACAGTAAGAACAGAATAACTACTCACGTAATTAACTATACTTAATACTTAATTTACAAATATTTATTTACATTGATTTTTTTACAACCATCTAATATTGCATATATTATCTCACTTTAATCTGCAAAGTTTAACAGAAGAATTTTATCTGAAAAATATTTTTTTTTCTCACAGCTACACACACATCTGATACACCTGACACACACATCTGATACACCTGACACACACATCTGATACACCTGACACACACATTTGACACACCTGACACACACATTTGACACACCTGATACACACACTCTGATTTATCTGATACCCCCATCTAACACACATCAGATACACACATATCTGACACATCTGATACACTCATAACATGGGAATATATCAGTTTTGTAAAGTCCAGCACAGTCCAGTTTTCTTTAGATAAATAAGCTGTTTCCTCACTTTACCTTCAGGAGGGTGGATGAATGAGCTCATTTGGGGACAGACAGACACCTGCTCTGATCAGAGGGGGAAAGTGCAGGTCCAGGACTCGTCTCTCTGACTCTTACCTGACTCAGTGTGGCGTCGAACAGTTTACAGGCCTGGTTGCTGGAGGTGGACAGAGTCAGACCCTCTGCCTCCCACGCCTGCGAACACAATCCAAACCAGTCACTAAAGTGTGGGACCAGCACAGCCCAGTACAGCAGTCCGTCTCCAGTCTTCTGGAGGAGGACAGTTATCTGACAGAGACACCGCTGAGAACCAGAGCTGCTGTAACTGAAACTTCAGGAAAACAAAAACAAACACAGTGTGTTTATCAGGAGCTCCGGTGAGTAAACAAACCACTCACTTACCTTACAGTCTCTGAGAGCAGAGGCCAGCATCGTAGAACTGCCTTTACTCAAAGAGCAACTTTAACAGGAACACAGTCTGAAAAGGAGAAACAAAACCAGGACTGGACTTTACTCCCAGTGGATTTTACAGACCATACACATTTCTGACACACACACACCCCTGACACGTCTGATACACACACATCTGATTCACACATCTGACACACACATCAGATACATCTGATACACACACCAGATACTACTACTAATAATAATAATAAACAACAACAAAAATAACAACAGCAATAATAACAATAATAAAAAGTAATAGTAATAATAACAATAAATAATATTATTCATATTAATAATAATAACCACAATAACAACAAGAAAAACACTCTATATATAATAATAGTGTATAATAATAATAATAATAATAATAATAATAATAATAATAATAATAATAATTCTTTAGTGTTCTGTTCTCAGTTCACCACAAGAAAAGTCAGTATCATGTAACTATGATTCAGCTAAAAATAACTGATTTATTTTAACCAGCAGATCAGATCATCAGATCAGATCATCAGATCAGACACTGAACTGTGGAAATCATAAGGTTTCACATGATTTCATATGATGGTTTCATGAGGGTTCATGTGCTCTGCAGGCTGCAATCACTTCACACAGCCACCAGAGGCCGCTCTTCTCAGCGCTCAAAGCAACAGTGAGGTGGGGGGGACGTGGGGGCTGGTTATTTGGCGTAGAGACAGAAGATCCAGGTCCAGACAGTAAATCTCCGTCTCAGGGTTTTGTTCACGTTGTTCGAGCAGCTCCGGGCAGCTCGGCCAATCACAGAGCCGCTCAGACAGTGTAAACAAACCCGTGGGCGGAGCTTTCCTTCGTGGACCTGGAGCTTCCACCTCTGAACTGACGGTCCAGGAGGATATTGTATATTGTGTGTATTCAAGGCAGGGCAAAGGAGGGGTGGGTTATGGAGCTTTGGATTTGAGACCTTTTCATCTATTCATAAAGTTAAAAATAAATAATCTAATTGCACTGGCAAAATAAGAATGGTAACATAAATGATCACCTTATAATTAAAATTAATGAACGATTTAAAAACAGCAGTGAAAGTTCTATATCTAGTTTTTGTTGGAGAAACACTAGACCTGGCACCACTGAGTGTGTGAAAGGTGTTTGAGGCTAATATCAAAAGGTAGGCTGTTAAATGGTTAAAAAAAAAATCACTCACAATTTCAGGTTAATAACTTCTTTCATAATTAATTTTTGAGCAAATTGTGTTGGAACTGACCTTTCGAAAATCCCCATTGCATGATGCTGCCACCACCATGCTTCACTGTAGGAATGGTATTGCCTAAGTGTTGAGCAGTGCCTGGCTTCCTCCAGACATGATGCTTGGCGTTCAGTCCAGAAAGTTTAATCTTTGTTTCTGATGTGTTTTTTTTTTTTTTTTTTTTTTTTTGACAAACTCTAGATGGGCTGTCATTTACCTTTTACTGATGAGTGGCTTCCATCTGGCCACTCTATCACACAGGCCTGAATGGTGGAGAGCTACAGAAATGTTTGTGTTTCAGGAAGATTCTCCTCTATCTGTCAGAGAAACATTGGTGCCACCTCCCTGACCACGGTCCTTCTACCACGATCACTCAGTTTGGCCAGTAGGCCAGCTCTGTGAGGAGTCCTGGTGATTCCAAACTTCTTCCATTTACAGGTGATGGAAGCCACTGTGCTCATTGGAACCTTCAATGCAGAATGTCTGTGCTCAGATCTGTGTCTCGATACAATCTTGTCTCAGAGGTCTACAGACAATTCCTTATACTTCATGTATTGATGCTCTGACATGCACTGGCTACTATGGGAGCTTATATACACACAGGTGTGTCTTTCCAAATCATGTTTAATTAACTGATTTCCACTTGTGTCCTTCAATCAAGCTGTTCAAACATCTGAAGGATCATCAGTGGAAACAAGATGCACCTGAACTCAATTTTGAGTGTCATGGCAAATGCTGTGAATACTTATGTACGTTATATTTTTGTTTTTATTAAAGAAAAAATTGCAAAGATTTCAAACAAACCTCTCTCACTTTGTCATCATGAGGTTTTGTGAATGGAATTTTGAGGGGAAAATTTTGTGTAATTCATTTTGGAATAAGGCTGTAACAAAAAAATCTGCAAAAAGTGAAGCGCTGTGAACACTTTCCGGATTCACTGTACATAGTTTTTATTGGACAGAAATGATATGGATTACTTATGGACAAAGTGAAGGACAAAGTGCTGTAAAGAACTTTAGGGTCAGTGAAACATTGAAAACCACTGGGTCCTTGTGGGTTAAAGCAGCACAAATGTAAAACTGTCACAAAAAAAGAGGAACAAAAGCTTGTTTTATTACCATTTTAACTTCAGTCCAACACCCTATATGCAAATTAGCTACAAGAAGCATTTACAAGAGTGACAACATACAAGTTTAAAAATTAGATTCCATTTTCTTTACATATAATACATGTTTTCCCAACACATGTTAATAAATACCAATAAACTTGAACTCTGTAAAACAATTTACACAGTTTAAAACAACTAGCCTTGAACTCGTGTAACTATCTTTCACAGTTATGATTACTTACAGGAATCTGTCTGCCTCCACAGCTCGATGGTGACCAAGCTGAAATGTACAGTTCCACAAAAGGCATACAGGTTGGACTAACATACAGTCGTTGATTTGCAACTGTATGTTAGTTATGCTTGAACACTCGTATTTGATACAAATGTATTTTTTATTAAAACAAATAAGTTAAAAAAAAAAGCCATGGATTTGTGTAAAACCATGTAGGTGTGAGGATGGCTTGTATTAGGTGAGAAAGGCATAGTAAAACAAAGCCAGTGCAAGTGGTCCTCAGAGGTTCTTCATCACCATCCGTGCTTGCTGATATTAGCACGAGACTGTGCTCTCTTCCATCTCTTTTTAGAAACAAATGAGATGAATCACATAAGAGGTTGATGACCATGTGATATCTGATATCAAATAATATCCAACTGTGGCTGCTAGAAATAATTAAAAGGGATGATTCTCCAGTATCAGCAATCTTATTGAATAGAGTACTGATTTACATTGGCTACACTGAGTAGAGTTAAAACCTTAATCCACTGGTTTTCCTTTCCTTCATTGTCCCTTTCTAAGAATGTGCATTATGTTCCATTGTTTCTGTAAATTGTAGTGTAGCTACTAGAAACTCACTGATACGTGATCGTAAACTGTTAAATAGAATAGGAGAATATTACTAGGGGATAGCACTAGAAGCTGCAGCTGAGGTGCTCCACTAAGACTCCATAAACACGTTTAACATCAGCTAAAGGCCATGTGCTATATACAATATAGGATATGTGACATTGCTCATCTCATTCTGATATGAGGTGTCTGATGGGAGAATGAAACAGAACGTTCCCCACTGGATATGTACTGGATATCCTCTGGATATTAACTGAATGTCAAGAAAGCCACTGCATGCTTCTCTGTAAAACAAATATAATAAATACATTACTAAACAAATGAAACCATACTTGTAACTGAATTGTGGCAGAACATTGCAATTGTCACGTGGAGCTCAAATAGCCTTGTGGATCACTTCTCCACACTGAATTGTGAATATCTGACGAGAGAGAAAGTGATCTCTATTTAGTACGTTGCTCGTACTTCCAGTCAGTAGTAAACGTAGAAAACAACTGGGAAATGGGAGTCCAAGGACTTCTCTCCGCTCCTCCAAAGCACTCGTATGCAATAGGTGCTGAATGAGACATTCTTAAACCAGCTGTATTGGCCAAGCCTGGTTCATTCTGGAAAGTCCAAAAGTGCACACACATCCACTCTATTTCTGCTGATTCCATTTTTAACCAAAAACAGCTTAGAAGACAAAAAAATACAATCTCCAGGTGGATTTTCTTCTTCTGTAAAGTATGGCATCAAGAACATCTTGCAGAGGTGCAAAGGCCTTGGCTGTGTTCCCAGTGGAGCGGAGCAAGCGGCAGTGGCCAGCCCTGAGCTGAACCAGGACAATGCGTAAACATCGCCAACTCGCTTGTGAATTGATGTGCAAACATCACCTACTTGCTGAATGAACTGGTACGAGAGATACAGACAGACTTGACTGAGTCTATACATTCCCCGTGGTGGCTCTTCTAAGCCCAGTTTAGATTGAAACCCTTTGAGAGCATGACTGCTTCTAGGTCTTTGTCCTCTTCTTTTTCCCTGAGTCTCTGCTCCTCCAGGAGTGCCACTAGAGAGTCTCTCTGCTCCACCACTTCCAACATCTCATTCAGAATCTGCTTCTCTTCTGTCAGCTCTGCTTCCGTTTTCAGATGATCTGTGGGGGCAGACAGACAGACTAATGTCACGTAGAACATGTAAGAATGCCCCAATCGCATTTGAAAGATAGCATTAGAGTCAAAAAAGGCCTTTTGTTTTTAAATGAAATGGCATCATCTTGAAATCTGACTCAATCCAGATCCTGTCAGGGCTTTTTTACCCCATTTCAGTTTAGGTAAGCCAGTCAGAAACATTATCTACCAACAACGTCCAGTAGAGAAGGAGTTTAAGCACATAGAGCAACATGGTTGGTTTGGTAATTAGCACGTTTGCCTCCCTATCTGGTGTTTCCATGTTCTCCCTGTGTTTGCATTAGTTTCCTCTAGGACCTCAAGCTTCCTATGTCCAGATATTGATTGTGACTCTGTCCTTTGTGAAACCTCCTCCCTGATGAACCCCCCTGGTATCCTGAAAGGTGGTGAAGTGCAAATAAATGTATTTATTGTAACTGGTAGTCTATCGTATCTTTGCAGAAATGCACTGGCTTTATTTTTGTTTAAAGCTATAGATGGCACGTTACTTTTCTGATACCAATACTAAAGCCTTGAGTTTTAGACAAATACCTTTAAAAAAGCTGTTTGTAACTGAAGAACATCTAAATGCAGCCACTCAAGCCACACAAGAAACACTGTGTTTTTTGAGTGAAGTCAGATTCAGTCCAAAAAGTTGAATCTTTTTGTTTCTGATGGTCGGAGAGTCCTTTAGGTGTTTTTTGACTCTAGATGGGCTGTCATGTGCCTTTTACTGATGAGTGGCTTCCATGTGGTCACTCTATCACACACGCCTGAATGGTGGAGTGCTGTAGAAATGTTTGTGTTTCAGGAAGATTCTCCTCTATCTGTCAGAGAAACTTTGGAGCTCTGTGCCACCTCCCTGACCAAGGCCCCTCCTTCCACGATCACTCAGTTTGGCCAGGAGGCCAGCTCTATGAGGAGTCCTGGTGATTCCAAACTTCTTCCATTTATAGAAGATTGAGGCCACTGTGCTCACAGAATTATTAATCCCTAGGTTTCCATGACCCTGTCAGCAATTTACATGCTGGTAGTCAAGACCTTTCTTGGACTGCTTTTGGCACTCTCATTTTTCCTTCTTTTAACACACCAACGTCAAGAAGTCTGTATATGAACATCTAATCTACAGACTCAATATTAAACAGCTTGGATTGGGGTAAAAAATGGATTTACAGAAAACATAGGTTGGCTTTTTTAAAATAAAAGGACAAGGACAAAAAATAAAAGGTACCTTCAACTGCCATGCGTTCTCTGAGCTCCTGCTGCAGTCGACTCTGCCTGTCCTCCAGTTCCAACTCACGAGCACTGGGGAGAGAGGCAACGATATTGGATTTTTCACATTATTCCATCAACTACAGTCATTTAACTTCATACATGTCGACCACAGTGACTCCTTGTTCCCTAGCATGATAGGTTTCAAGGCTTAAAGCAGAATTGGGTGATGGATTACTCACAATATCATCAGCTCTGACTCATAGCGCACCAAGGCATTCTTCTCCTGGACAAGTTTGAACCATTCTTGCATCAGCTTCGGATCGTCCTTCTTACCCATTCCTGAAAAAGGCAAATCATGCCAAAGTGAGAAATCTTCTGGACATCCAGTCTTTGACACAGAGTTCCGACATGGACACCCACACAGCCAATGCAATGACAGCCAAGCTGGGATGTCTTTTGTCAGGGGATGTAGGGTTTAGGGAAGAGACGGGGGGACCAGAGCAAGACCACTGACCTGGGGTCAAGTGTGCTGCTGTTAAATTCACAGAAGATGGCGTGGAGGTACGAGTTCTGATTTTCAAAGTACTTTATGAGTGGTGTTGAATCAGACTGGACTTCTGGGGCATTTTGTTCTTCTCAAGGCAGAGGAAAAGGCTTAAACTCTCATGTTTCCTTATATAAGACACCAGGGATCCTCTCCACTTTATGCTCTTATCCAAATGTGTCTGCACTAAAAGCAACGATGCACTCAGAGAAAAATGATTCAAGGAAAATGTACTGTAAGGAAGCAATTTTCATTTGACTTTTTTCTCTGCGATGACCTTTTTTATATGGTGCACTATGTGTCCTATTGTAATTTTACCCCCAATAACCTGTTAGCAAGAGACAAATGCTCCAGAGGCTACTCTTTGTAATGCTTTTGATCTACAGTCTTGTGAAAAAATTAAAAACACCCATAAAAACCTTTCATCTTTAAAATACTTAAACATACCAATGTTTGCTCTTCATTCGAACAATACTGAGAGATGGATGTAATACATCTAAAAACTAAACCAATATATTTTTTAAAAATCATTTAGTAATTAACAGAAATGTCATTTTCTTGTGAAAAAAAACCCCCAAAATTTATTACTACTTAAAGTGGCAGCCATTAAGATTTTTACATTGAAAACAATAGTATTCCTGAGTGGGGAGGGAACAAAATAATACATAGTATCAGTGTGCTGCCACGACCATCACTGCAACGTCTGGTCATTTCTAAAAACAGGTGCACGTCTATTTTCATTGATTTTTTTATTTTTATTTCTTTATTATAATGGATGATTCACAGACTCTGATGGGGATGAAGAGCAAAATACACTGAGGACAGACTGGAGACATGCACTGGATGGGCTGCATTGGGATAAAATCTAGTTTGGGATTTTAGACATTTTTCCTCATTGGATTCCTCGCTGATCATTTATGTCATGGTGGCTAAACAGGGTTAGAGAAGATTTTCAGACATGAAAGGGGGACGGAATAGATCCAGCACTATTATCCGAGGATTGCAGGTTCAAATCCTGGGTCATGCCGCTTGCTATTGGCAGCCAGAGGCAGGGAGAGTAGAATTGGCCATGCTCTCTCAGAGTGGGTAGATGGTGCTCTCTCATAATTTCACACCCAGTGAACAGGTCTGTTAGCCATTGTGTTGATGCTGGGAATCCGATGCTTTTTGGCTGGATGCAGTGGCAGCAGTTTGAAAAGAGGGGGTGGCTGGCGTCACATATATATGGAAGGAAGCACGTGTTTGTCCTTATCATGTGTCGGGAGCATTGTACATGATGAGGAGAGTCATGGGGAGAGTGCATTTCCAAAGAAGTCATGAACTAAAGGGTCTAAAAAGCTTTATTTTATATTACAGCCATCTCTCAAAATTGTTCAAATGGAGATCAAATGCTCATATGTTTAAATATCGTACAAAGATAAAGGTTTCCAAACTACTGTGCCTGCCTGGGCTTTAAAGTTGTGGCAGGCAGGTTGAAGTCCATGGCCTATGCACACACAGTCACTGGCTGCACAACTAGGCAACTGTACATAGTCAGTCCATGCTAGTACAGTCCCAACAGCTTGTGACATAGCCCGTTTTCCATCCCTTTCAAACACACACTCGCTGTGTCACACTCATACAATCACACACATGCAAACACATCAGTGGAGCCAAGCGGTGTCAATGGGCCAACACGGGGGCAAACCTGGATGCAGCACGACGTACTTAGCTGACAGAGAGGAGGCTTGCGCGACACAAAAAGGAAAAACACAGTACACACATAAATCGAATGGCTGTGCTCGCCGGCGCTGCCGTTGGCTGTTTTGAAACAGATAGGCAAAGCAGAGATCCATACAGACAGAGAGAGCGATAGAGAGAGGGACAGAGGAAGAGACAATGATTGACAGGTTTTTGGAGGCTCAACTTATCCAACGGACACGGACTGCCAGCGGCCTCCACCACACTCAGCCCCATGCTCCCCCACAGAGAGAAGAGACACAGAGAGAAAACCCAGAGAGAAAACCACAGTTAGCACAGTCTCAGAGCAGCTACACCAACATCACCACTGAGGCTGTCTTAATCAACAGTACGCACACACACCCCACACACATTGTAGGTAATGATTAGTTCGACCCGAGGTAGTTTCAATTGAAAAATCTTTAGGCTTGAACAGAAACCTTAAAGGTCAATGGCACATTTTATTTACCCGTAATGAGTTTGTTACATGTCTTCGGTAGAAAATAAACTATTTTTGTAAGATTACACAAAAGAAGCTATTAACAGAAGTACCAGTACAGCCCTACAGACTAAAGGCATAGTTTAATCATAGACACTAATATTGCTAACAGTTCATGGAATCTACAGCTTTATCCCAACCTGTGGTGTATTCACTTTCTGCAACATGCAAAAATCCAGATTATCCATTATGGGGAACACAATTCCAACATGACTCGTCACTGAGCGACAACAAATGGTGTTTGCACACTATACATTCAACGCAGTGTGGGGTTGTTTCACTGTACTGAAATTTTGGCATTACAATTTCAGAAACTCCTACAAAATGGCGAAACCCCTAAAGTAGTGCCCTTTCGGACATAGTTTAGTAATCACCAAATTGCATGGTGTAATTTATAATTTGAACAATACTAATGATAGTTAATGCTACTCTCACTTGTTTTATAGAATAAAGCATGAGTAAATTAACATGAAAGTCTTTCTTTTGAAGTCATTTTTGTTGTGTTTTTTAAGTAAAAAGCTTAAAAAGCTATTTTTGTTGACAAAATACAAACATTAAAACATTTAAAAATGTTCAACTTCAGGAAAATGGCCTTTGTTACATTCTGATAATGATATAAATATAACGACCTCTCAAGAAATCAAAATAAGCTTCTCTCAAGGCAGGAGTCCTCCGGGTCCACCAGGACCAAGGTTAGGAGCCACAGCCTTAAGGCTCTCCCCATCCCCCTATAAGAAGCTCTCTCTCTTTCTATACACTGTACAAATACATGCTATGAGCCGCACACACAAACAGACAGTTAAAGGAGGTTACAATGGACAGTTACGACACACAGCCGTACAGACAAGGCTCGAGGAGGATAACAGACACCAGATGGTCTATTTCAGGTTTAGTTCTCTGACAAACAGCAAAACCAGGTTAAGCAGAGCAGTCTGCTAGTAAAACAGGAGCTTTCGTGCATGTTATCAAGGTAATGAAACTGGAAGTCCTTCTGTTTTTAAACATAAGAACTGATCTAAAGGAGTTTTTAAATGAATGGAAGGGGATTGTAAGATAAAGACTGGGTCAGTGCTCCACCAGTCCGGAGCAGGCACTCAAGAGTAAGGCCGAAGGCCAGGTTTGTTGTAGTAACGGGGCTGGCCGACGGCAGGCGAGACAGAGTTTACATTACCTTCAGAGGTACAGCATGGGCAGAAGGACAGGGGTCTCCAACGAGGGGTCCCGACATAGGGCTCAACTTCCACAATACAGGGAATGAGAGAGAGAGAGAGAGAGAGAGAGAGAGAGAGAGCGAGGAGGAGTGGTGGAGGTGATGAAAGGAGGGGAAGGGCAGAGGAGAAAGGGTGAATGCAAAAGAAAGAGAGGAGGGCGGGAAAGATGAGGGAGAGAGAACAGTGAGGAGAAAAATCAAAAAGAGCGAGAGAACTACGGGAAGAAACTCAAAGAAGTGTAGTAGTATGTGCACATGAGCGAGAGAGAGAAAGAGAGAGAGAAAACGAGCAAGAGAGTGAAATACTGAAAATACAAAAGAATTTAGTCGTAAATAAAATACAGCCCACTTTGAAATTTCCTCTGTTCTGGGGAGAAAAATAAAAATGAGGCTGACTCGAGTGCACAGGCTCATGTCTCTAAATGTCCTCGCTCAAAAGATCAAAGAACGATCAAAGAATATTGGCTGTGCTGTGTACTGATATTTACATGTTCTACAAAGTAGGTCTACCCAAACAGATAAGCTGCAGTCACTAAAATGAGCACAAACTGAATGGGGGAGCAGTCACCATTCCATCTTTGAGGATGTTTCACATCTATATGAAAGCATCATCCCATTTTGCAAGACAAGCGTCTTTCCTCTGGCTACTTTTGAAGTGAAAAGCCAGAACTGACACATGGTGCAAGTCAAAACAGAGAACAAGAATGACGCAAAAAAAGGAAACGACATCAAAAGCTCGATCCAATGACTGACACATGAGCACTGAAGTATGTGTGGGGGAGGTGGTCTGCAAGACATGAGCAAAAGGGTCAAAGCCAGCAGAACAAGGCCTTCTGGTCTGGGATGTTGGGATGACTTGCATAAGCAGGTGAAATGTTGGAACAAGGGACTATCACAGAGGTGCCTGTGACTCCAGGGAATGTGCAGTTATTAAGTCTAGTCTGAGATGCTATAGATCAATAGCCATCAGATCAATGCTCCATAACACAATATTGTTATGCTAAAGATGGTAGAGTGACATGAAAATGAGAACATGTTTGACTAACATTTAAACAGATGGACATTTGATCTTCATTTGAACATTATTGAGATGGAGGTGACATGACTCAAATAAAACCAACCATTTTAATTTGTATGCAAAATGTAATTAAATAGAAATGCAGGCCACCATATTAGGACACCCTAAGCCCTAACAACTTGTATTTCTTCTTTCTTTCTTGGCTGAAATAATGTCTATCAGATGTTTACTCCTCCATGCAGAATTCGTACAGCTATGTGATGTTTCCACATCAGCCTTTATACATATGATCTTACATTTTCCTCAAGACACAATAAAGATTTCATAGTTTTTTCTATGATGGAGAGCTCTCTAAACCCTGCTATGAAGCAGCTCCAAACCATGACACGTCCACCCCCATGCTTCACAGCTAGTATGAGGTTATTCCAGAAGTCCTGCTCTTTGTCAATGTGTTTTCTACCTAACTTTAGTCAGCAAGGGTTCCCAACTTGCATTCCTCCTATGAATGTAAACTTGTTTGGTCTGTGTTTGATGGTAGATGCTGTACTTTGGTATCAGCTGTGTTGAGAGCTACCTGTAAATCCCATGATGCCAAGTTAGGATAGTTGGAGATTTCTTCACCTTGCAGTCTGCTCTTCGGCATATCTGTCTAGGACAGCCTGACATCAATAATTGTTTTAAGATCTTTTTAAAATCCTTCCCAGACTCATATGCATCTACAGCCTCCTTTCTATAGGCCACAGAGAGCTCTTTGGATCTGGCCAATTGATACTGCTCACTTGAACAACCAAGAGCAAACCAAACTAATGTCTGAGGTTTAAGTAAGACAGGCTCAAATCCTCTCTAGCCGCGTTCAGTTCATGTGCTTCATCTGATTCTAATTTTAGACACTGTAATAAATCTGGAGGTGTGCTAACTTTACCCTTACAAGTAAACTGCCTTTCTATTAATTACATTTTAGTAATTCATTTAGTAATTAACATTTCTTAAGTTGTATGTTTTACCTCCATTTCTCAATATTTTTCAAATAAAGATTACATTTCTATAAGCGTACATCTCTTCAAAAAAGCTTTGGAGTTCTAATCATTTCACAAGACTGTATGTCAGGACCTAGTATCTGAAGAATTCAGCACAAGAAAGAGACAGGAGTTAATCACTCTGCCTCACCTTTAGTGATCAAACCAGTCATTTGGGGGGAAAAATTAAATCCCCTGTAACATAATCCTGTTAAATCTTTGGTCCCGGTTACCAATTTGAGGTCATCCAGAGTGCTGGAACTGAGATTCTGAGTTTAAACCCAGCTGATACTACAGAGCCCTGCCACTGCAGTTATCCATGGATGGGAGTCCAAGGAAAGGAGGCATGTGCCAAATCCTCTTCCCAGAGCCTGGTAGCACTGCATTCCTAGCCAACATGGAAATACTGATGACTTCAATGGAACACTACATTACAAACTAACACAAGCTTTGAGTTGAGTGACACTGGGTGTCCCCAAGCTCCAGAAAGCTGTCCAGTAATATACCACAGCAAGCTGTTAATGGTGTGAAAAGTACTTGAGTAATTAGGTTTATTGGGCATGTTACAGCAGAGCACACAACTGTGCTGGACTCTGGACCTCCAGAACTGCACATGCAGATCAACCACTTACATCCAACCAACTCCACAATGCTCAGACAAAACCTTCTTCAGGCAGGGTTCTCTAAACATCATAATTATGGACTGTGATGGACTGACCTTAAATACTCAGTAATGTTTATGCTTATGGTCAGACAGTAGAGACATAAGTGTCTAAAGTGCTTCTCAAAACCCATATTTTCTCTGACCCCCACCCCCTCCTTATTTTACAGCATTTCAATTGGTCAGCTCATCCAGAATTACTTATATAGTGTACAGAGCAGCTATAGGGTTTGAACTACGGTGAAAACAAAAAAATGGAGATGTTTTTCATCAGACAGCACCAATACGCTACTATTAACAAACTTTGTACATGGCACACAAAAGTTCTTCACTAATTACCCAATGCCTTCTATTAAAAACAAGCTATATCACATGATATAAGCTTCAGAGAAATGAATTTATATTTTTATTTCAAGGAAAACATATTCAGAAAGAGGAAAATGACAAAGAAACAGTACTCATTGCCCGGTATTTTCAAAAGATGATTTGTTTCTTTCTCTTTTTTAATGCCGTTTTTGTTTGAAACAGAACTCCACGCTATCTCCTGGCAGTGCGGACATCTAAAGCATAGCTTATCAGCAACAACACACTCTACAACACATCACAGCACGACACGACACGTTGAACAACTGGGGTACTATTCAGAGGGTCCATGTGGGTTTGGGCGAGGCAGACAAAAAAGGAGCAGGAGGAGGAAGAGTCTGAGTGGAGAAACGGGAAGTTCTGAACTCTGACCTCTATGCACACGTACACACATGCGCAGACCCGCACAGACACTTGCACATGGCCCCTGGGCAACTGAGCAGGTATGGGAGGAGAGATTGCAAGGGCAGAGGGATCAAGCTATGCTCTATACAGGCCAGGGAGAGCTGCTAATGCTGTTAAATACAATCCTGTTAAATAAACAATCCTGTGTATGTGTGTGTGTGTGTGTAATCTGAATATGACTGAGTGAGAAACTTATTGATTTTTAATATGAATTTGTAGCTGAATCTGTACCAAAAAAGCAATAATTCAACTTACATGACAATTTTCCAAAATCTTTGCTTCAATTGATTGCCCTGCAATGTGCCTTATTCAAAATGCAATCCATGTTGAAACTTTTTTTTACACTAGGCTGTACAGGTGGAACTAAACTCCACTGCCAGATGTGAAATCCCAAAAACAGTATTGATTAGCTTGGAGAATATTAAGGTTTGGGAAGTTAATTATAGAGGACCAGGCTGGCCAATACATTTTTTTTATCCCAATTTATCCCTCCAATTTGGACGACCCAATTACCCAACCCCGTCACATACAGTGATCCTGACACTGGGAGGATGAAGACAAGCATATGCTTCCTCTGAAACATTTTTATTTCTGCATTTATACATTAATTATACTGTATTATATTTATTTATGTATTATGTATATTAATGTCATATATATATATATACTGTATATAAATACACACTCTCTGTTTCTCATTGTTCTATTTATTTCTTTTTTTATATTGCTAATTGACTTCTTTCTTTCAGATTTTATTAAGTAATTCATTTTTTGCATATATAAGGGACAATTCAGTTTTTATGACATGCAGTTCTAAAACCAACCCAAAGCCCCCCAAGTGTTCAAAAATAAAGTAGCTATGATTAAAAAGTTATCTTGTCACATGACTTACATGCAGAAGTAAATCAGTCATACAATACTTAATGCTAAACTGACTGACAAATGCATTTGAGGTGTATCAGAGCCATGACAAGCTGAGGGGGTGGGTGGGGGGCAGGGTGCACACAGTAATGGGTACGAACTTCAGTAAGTAAAGTGGGGAAAACAGAGATGTGTTAGCTTTTGGTTAGTTTGAAGCGACAGGTTTGAAATACATACCGCCCAGATGCAAGTCCAGGATCTCACTGTAATTAGACTCTCCCCAATAGTCTACAATAAGGATATATTAGAGATATGTTACTGCACACACGCACACGCACACACACACACACACACACAGCTAATGGTAACACTCTGTAAGTCCTTCATGCATGAGCTTGCAAACACTCACTCACTCCCACCCATATACTCTCACTGTGCGCAGAATACACACATACGTTGCATAATAGAGTAAACACACACATGTGGTTACAGACATTGTTTGTACAAAGCATGTCTTCGAAATGACAGAATGGGCACATAGATTTGCTGCTGAATGCTGCTGTGCCCTGCCACAGGCTCTGGGTGGAGTGGGGAGGAATCCAAAATGTCCAGAAATTCGGTGATCATATATTCAAACTGACCAATACAAATGGGACAGCAAAAAATCTCTCCCAATGAGAAGAGAAAAAGTTCGCCATCATATACAAAACCCCCTTTTTCTTTCGTTTTAAACACAAATTATACAAAATAGAGCAAATATTTATTGATGAATGGACCAAAAGACATGGTCTAAATGTACCTGTGATAAGGTCTGACATTTAGCACTGAAGGTACACTAAATTGAGAGATCTTCAGTATTGTTATAGCAACAACTTGGGTGTAACACTACACAGAAGTCACAATTGGTTCACATCATGGTTTGGCACAATGGTAAAATGGGCTCCCAAATGTGTGTGTGCAGAGACCAACCTGCATCCACTTCTACTTGGTATTTAGATGATATTTATTCAGCACTAATCTTCAGTATGAGCACATTCAGACTCACTATACCACTTAAGATGATCTTAATACTACTGTTGAGAAATTGACCTGGGATCAGTCAGCTGCTCTTTAAGTCAGCATTTGATTTATTGGTGTTTTACTGGGAAATACCCAGTCACTGCAGACAAAGCCAATGTCTTCATCAAACTTTGCACATGCCTGCAGACTTAAAAGTGTTTTGTTTATTCTTTATACAACTGCATGCGCCAAACTGTGAAGGAACTGTGACAAATCAGTACATATAGACGTACTGTTACACCCCTAGTAGTAACATACAATAATAAAATTCTTCTTGACCTGCTGTGTTGCTAATGCAATTCACAGCGGATATGAGAATTGACCATATTCGTCACTTCTATGATGATAACTGTAGTACAAAACCAGCCAAGTGTATTTGTGGGCCCTGAGCCCCCCTGTTTTAGCACATCCCGTGAGAGGGCACACAAATCTATGTTAGACACACAGAATCAGCTTCACAGCCATGCAGCTGAAACACACACAAGGAGAAACCAGGAGAGATGACGTTTGGGATGAAGTCACGGATGACGACTTTAAACACCTACTACCATTATCGGCATCGGATACCTGAGCGCCTCTTGCGCTGTTTTGGACTAACACTAGAACCTTTATATAACCCTTAAAGAAAGTGAAGGATAGAGAGGTTAAGAAACATCTTCAGAGATTCATTTTTTGTTTAAAAAGCACTAGTTTTACTCATTGGGTGGTCAAGGTAGGGGCAAAAATGGGAACAAAATGAGAAGAAAGAACTTGCCGAATGATGCTGTTAATGCTAATGTCTAATATTACCCTGATCATAACAGATTGGATGCATCTACACCTTCAACGTATCCTTGCTGACTTTAAAAATACATGGTCTCAGAGGAAGATCTCACAAACACTTCACAGCTCAACACATCTTTGCAACCACCTAAAACAATGGTTCCCAAGGCTGGACCTGGAGTGCCCCTGGCCTGTACATTTTAGTGGTGTCCTGCTTGTTAATTAACTGATTAGCTGGATCAGGTGTGTTGGGAGCAGGGTAAACACTAAAAAGTGAAGGGTAGGATATGAAGTCTGGACTCCAGAAGGAAAGTGACCTAAAGAATCAAATTAGAATCAACAGCGTGATCAGAAAGTTCTTGATAGTCCCTTGTCATGACTTTCTCAATTCTTGACTTATATATGAAGAACATATAAAGTATGAATCAAGCTGCAATGACACTTAAAAAGGAATAACTTCTCACTTCAACACAAAAGTCCATTTCCACACCAACAACCGCATCTGTATGGGATGAGGAGCTCATAGCTCCTTAGGCCTCAGAAGATGAATGGTTTTGGCTAGTGTTTTTGTATACTATGTACCATCTGTGTAGTGAGGAAGCACTTTAGGGGGTTATGGATTTACATATCTTATTTTCTCCGTAATCCTGCTTGTGTTACACAGTTGGCTCAGTGTTTGGGTTTTCCTCCATGTTGCAGACTGGAAGAGGAATGATCATGTGACCATTAAGTGGTAAATGGAGAGTAAATGAACACACACAGTGGGGAAAGTATTAACAGAACTAATTATAAATAAAAAATAATCAAAATAATCAACTAAGCTGGTCTTTGATTGTGTAGGTGGTTGAGAATTTGGGCATCCAGAAGAAGACACACTCTACACTGATTCGACTGCTGGTTGAGATGGATGACCAGCTTAGCTTGTAACCATAGAGAATATTTTCATTCCTTTGATGGTTTAGCTGGTATATCAGTACTGACCAACCTGACTTAGCTGGTTATCAAGTTGGACATACTTGAGAACCGATATGATGGTCATGATGCTCATGCAGGTATACCAGCTAAACCCTCAAACTCATCAAAGGATCAAACTAATGCTAGTTAACAGAAGGTCTGTAGGCTGTGGAGTGTGATACAGTGCCACCAGACCTACTAACCTCTCAGATTAAAGCCTTCAGATATACACTACAAATGGGCTACTGGAATGGATACTACCTATGCACAAGCAGCCAGTGGCTGAATGGACCCACAGAGACCCTTATTTCCACCCAAATGGAGTGATCATTCTGCTTGTTCGGGGCAGGATGCAGAGTGTAAAGCAGCTGTGGGTCCATCTGGGTCTATGGAGTTTCAGATTCCCTCACAGTTGTCTTGCTTAACTGCTTAAAGATATCAATATGATTCAATCCAGCCCTGCTTTGCATCATACTGCTTCAGGGGCGCATGATCTTCAGCTGAATGTAGACAATCGTTTTCAAGGGAAAACGGAGTAAATAAAACATGTGAACCCATAACCTCGTGGGGCTTCCTTAGTTTAATGATTTGTGCCTTATGTCTGAGTTAGGTGTAGCTTAAGACATAACCAAAGCATCAATAATCTAACAAATAAAACAAAGAAAAAACTATTTTGGGTTTATTTTTAAACACAGCAACTGAACACAAACCAAAAGGTATGACTCAATGGGAGAAAGTAAATGGATGAAATGTTTTCAAGTGCTTGTCATTATTTTATCTGCACTGAGATTTGGAGCTAACAGGAACATTCAAATCTACTATATGCTGGTTAAACTTCCTCTCCAGCCAGAATGAGAATCAGAGGCAGACTAAACTTTTACCCTGTACAGAGATGGGGAAATGATGAAAGAATGAGAAGTCTGAGGTACCTGCTTCCCCTCGCAGTGCCTTCTCCACAGCCACTCCTCTCTCCTCCAGCTGCCTCTGTTTCTCCTCCACCTGCTCCAGCTGTCTTTGAATAATCTGAGGGGCAGAAAGGATCAAATAATGAAAGCTTCCATTTGTTCAAAGTTGCAGATACTTCTCATGCAGTCTTCTGTTGTCTACATCCTTAAATCTGCACGGCCTCACTTGAGCTCTGTGGAGTCTCTTCAGTTCCTCCTGTTTGGCCTGACGACGGGCTGCCTTCTGGACCCTCCGCGTCAGCTTGGCGTTTAACTCTTCCTCTGTGTATGTCTTCTGTGGAAAGAAAAGAAGTAAAAAAAACATGAGCCTGAAAAAAAACCCCTGTGCAATAGAGCTCGAGGCTGTTTGAGCAAGTTGAAGAAGTTCAAAGAACACAAGTGGAGGATTTGTACAGAGGTAGCTAATCTATGACACCAACTCTTCATTTGCACAGCCACAACCACTACATTCTTAAAAATAAAGGTGTTTCAAGAGGTTCTTTAAGTGATGCCATAGTACAAGCTTATTGGCCCAGGAAACTCAGAGTCACATGTTGTAAACTCAATCACATGTTCTACATATCACACATAATGCATAATGCAGCCAATCAGGTCTGTTTATTATGATGAGCACTGTGACTTGACTGAATGACATATATAGGACAGGACTCAACACAAATCTGTCATCCTGCATTTAATAACAAATAGCACACAGGACACTTTGCTCTTTTGGAACACTTTCAGGACTTTTCCGGAATGGCACAATGCATCTGTGTGTGATAATCGGACATGTTATAAATGAGAAGGCCGATCACTGGTTGAAATATGAATCGGAGTTCTCATAATATAAACATGTCCCACATCTGTTTACAGATAATGTCCCACCCTTAAAGAAACAGAGCCAATCAGCTTGCTGATTATGCCAGGTCACCAATACTGGGGAAAAGCATGAATATCAAATGCCCCCATAATTATAAACCATAATGCAATTTAGAGTTCATGATGTTTGAGAAGCACTTTTTGGTTCCTTAAAGAACCCTGTCTTTAACAGAGACATGAAGTGCAAAGAATATTTTAAAGGTCTAAAGAAACTTGATCAAACTTCATGTAAAAGTTCCTTGCCATCTAAGTGGTTATTTTTTAAACAAAAAGTGGGTCATCTATGGTATCATTCAAAGAAACATTTAAACCATAATGTTGCATAACAGCACCACATGATACTCAGCTACAGGGAACTGAGTCACTGAGTCAGCTATGGTCTACACAATTAAAATGATAAACATGAATAACAACCTCCTGAAAAAATAAATGGTTCTTTAAATCATGAAAGAATTCCATCATATTGATGATGGAGAATGTACTGCACAGGGTTCTATATAAAAGGGTGGTTTGATTGTTACAATGTTAAGCTTGTAACTATAGAACATTTTGGAGCCATACAATACGCTCACTTAAGTTCCATATAGCAGAACCCTCGACAGCACATTTTCCATCAATCTGATGAACCCTCTGACAATGCAAAGAACCCTTTATTCATGTACTGAAATTCTCTAGGAAAAACCATACTTAGACAAACTTTACTAAGACTTCACTATAGGCCCTCATTCATAAGGTACATGACAACTACACAGGCCTTTCATGACAAGTGCCACAAGTCTGCTTAAACAGTTATTAAGGGTTATTCCTTATTCCTTACTTATACCCAACTATCATTAGAACTGTTTTGTCCATTTTCAAATGGACCCCAGAGAGTGTTATAATAACAGATGCTTGTTGGAAAAAGCTTTTAATAAATGCTTATGCAGGTTTATGCCAGTGTACATTAAACAATGCATTACCATAAAGTGGATTTACCACTATTTTACCATTATCCACTTTACAAACAACAACTCAGACGCTAGTAAATTTCCCTACAAACAGGTCATGCTCGGAATGACTCTGATTACATCACAGTCCTTTCTAAACTTGCATTATTAATGTGAGACTAAAGCCAGAGGCACAATATAAAACATATTTTTATGTATTGGACCTCAAAAAATGAGAGCTATAATAATGAGCATTGCTGTGTAAAACAAAAATTATCAGACACTAATGGTGCTTTAACTCTGTTTTGAAAGCCTGTTTTACCAATGATTTCAGACAGACACAAAGAAAACAAAAAGCAAGGCCGAAGAGAGTTGAAGTCTTTAGAACCCACATGGATTCCGCAACTGCCAAGGACGGACAGGATAAATGCGAACCAGTGAAAAAAACAGTACAGTGCAGAAAACAGATGTGCTGAAAGCCTTTTGGTAGGAAACATATCATGTGACCACAGATGCAGAGGAATCCACCAGAAGAGAGGGGGCACTGCAGCCTAGCTGATTCATGCTCATAAAAGGAAATCATTAGTAATACAAGAATGAAGGAACACAGGGACCACAATAGACAGGAGTTAGGTGGTAGGCTGAAGCATGCTCAGAATGGGTGGACCAATGGAAATAAACACACTACCTTTGTGGCATATGATCTCTTGAACGCCAATGCATGAGGAACATAAACAGACTTCGGGATAAAAATCGAACAATGAAAAACAAAACACAGAAAAAAATGGTGTGATTGAATGGGTTAATGTAGAGTTAAATCAAATCAATCTACCCATCTACAGCACACAAAAACAAAACAGGACAGAACCAAACATGTACCCATGCTAGTTTCAAGTGATTAGAATAAACAACTCCTTGTTTTTACAATCATTGTCCTTTTTATCTGCTCCACTATAGGAGTACGTTGTAGATCTGTAGTTTCTCTGCAGATGGACTACAATTTGTAATTACAGAATTACAAAGTGCTCCTATAGTGGAGCAAAACAAAAACGAGTGTAGAAAAAAGGTGGTGGTAATGTTATAGTTGATCAGTGTACACCCATGTCTAAAGTTAATGAAGCTCTTTACTGTTCTTACGAGATGAGTTGGGTGTGTGTAGGACTCCAAAGGGAAGCTATTTGACTGTCTACGTGCATTAAAGATGGTGACAAACCACAGTCATGGGATTTAAACTTGTACAACACCCAAGCCCAGCACGGTACACCTGAAAATATTTCATTAATTCAAGATAACAAGTAACACAACTATACGGTTTCTACAACACAGTCCATCTACAAGAAACTCCACATATCTAACACCCTGTAACACCAACACCACAAACTTCAGCCGACAGTGCTCACTTCCCTTTCAATTCTAAAGGGCCAGATGACCTTTCTTTATTTTTTAACATGTATGACCTACATTTATGTCATCTTTGAATAACACAACAATGGTAAAGTTGCCATATAAGTCACAAATTTGCTTTTTAGCAGCACTTGGAATTTGGAAATGCCTTACTGCATCTGGCCCTAATCATATGATCTGATCTCTAGCCCAGTGTTTCTCAACCCTGGTCCTGGTAGCACATTTTAGAGCTTTCCATCATCCCAAAACACCTGATTCAACTAATCAACAAGCTTGGGGGGGGGACCAAGGTTGAGAAACGCTGCTCTAGCCTATCACAAACACGCTTGAGATAATGAATTTCTTTCATGAATGCAACTCAATAAACTTATGCTCATGTAAATTGAGAAATACATATGTATCAGATTTAGCATGTCCCTTACATAGAACCTTAAATCAAACAAACAAAAAATACAACTGAATAAATGAACAGATAATTAATTGGAAAAAAAAGCTCTGTAATAGACACAAAAAAAATACCCTGGTTGCAAAGTTAGTGATCTTCAGGTAGAATCTAATCAAGACAATACTAGTCTTTAGTCAAGGTAAATAGATCCATTTATCAAGATACTCTCACTCTCAAAAATAGGTACACAAAAAGTTACACCCAGAAGAAAGTGTCAAGATTGCAATGCGATAGGGAAGGAAGATAAAAATGACCAGGAACAATAAATGGGTCAAATGTAGACTGATATGGGCAATATTTGAGCAACTGAGCATTCCCCAGTTGGAACAGTGCACTGGAGGGTGTGTTTAGAAAAGGTGAGGCTACTGATCAAAGGACCTCATTAAAAGTGCCTGTAATGAAGATGGTGCCTCCACACACAGTTTTGTTGGTTGTCTCCACCAAGACAGAAGTGGGATTTGGCACTAAAGGTGACCCACAGCCATTCTGAGAGAATCAATGACTGTCAGGCCCGACACCATTTCAATCATGCATTGCAATTGGTTAATTGTTTCCGGGATTATTTTGACAATGAGTGTATTATGGCACAACAGTATGCAACCAGGGTACAGTTTGTTTTCCAATTACTATCCTATTAAATACCGTTCTTTAATTTGTTTGACTGCAAGTTCATTCTAAATATGGTGCATTAGATCATTCATCCTGATTCCTTGCTTTACATAACAAAATTCTGATGCATTCAGTTCGAGAAGAAATTCACCATCCTCTAATGCTTTCACCTTCCAACAATGAAATACCTCTTCCTCAGGTTTATGGGGCTCCATGTCCATAATTTTCTCCATCAGTCTTATTCTCTCAATCTCATTCATTCTATTTTTGGTCCCTCTCTCCTTTGCCTTTTCTTTGCTCCTCCCCTTCCCTCTGTCTCTTTGCCTTACCCTTTCTTTCTCTTTTCTTTTGTCCTCCTTCATAACATCTTTTTTCAAATCGGACACTAGGTCAAATAAATCCATATGCCGCTAAGAAAGGCAAAGTACTGTATTAATATAAAAGAAAATAAATAAAAACAACAACAAAAAACAGCAGAAAAAAATTCAACCGTTTAATAATAAATTAAATAATAATAAACTCACATCTGCCTTTGATTTCTGGGAAGATCTCTCCAGAACATCATCACAGGAAAGATCTGAGTCCTCAGAGAAGCTGAGGTTTCTTCTTAAACGCAAATCTAACAAAACAGATGATGTTGAGACAGAATTTAAGGCCATTAGGTTATTCAAGATTTGAGGTAAAGCAAAAAAGAAACTGGGGAAATCTATCCTACTCACCTGAAGATCTGGCCATAGGTGATGCTTTCTTCACTCCAGAGTCTGCTGTCATGGAGCTAGATGGTGTGCTGCTACACGACTCTTTCTTCTTTTTGTCTTTCTTGTAGCCCGAGAACACTGCTTTCCACAAGGACTTGTGTTTGGGAGGCGTCTCTTCAGTACCAGAGAGCCTGCTTTCATTCTTGGCTTTCTTTTCTTTCTTGTTCTTGCGTGGAGAGAAAAGGGAGCTGCGCTTCTTACTTTTGGCCCCTGTGGAGCTCTCAGAAGAGGTGACAGAGCTGTCCAAACTCTTGTTTAAGGATGAGGTAAAGAAGCGCTCAGGAAGCGCCTCTGCTTGCTTTTTAGACTCCAAAGCTTTCACAGCTGAAGCTTTGGGGGAGCTTGATCGCTTTTTGTTTTTAACAGCTACCTCCGAGACATTCCAGGCCACTTTGGCCACAGCGCCCTTAGAGGACTCTGTGTCTTTCATCTTATTGAGTTGTTTGGCCATGGCATCTTTAAGAGCCTGGCTCTTCACAGATTTCTCCCTTTCTCTCATGCGCTCTTCTGCAATCTCTTTGGCTTCAGGAGAAAAGTGCTGGGGACCTCTCACTGCTCTGGACACCACAGCTCCAGGAATGTTGGGTTTTCCATTTTCCATAGCCAGAGCTAGGTGGAGGGGTGGTTTGTCTCTATTCACTCTGCTGGTAGGTGGAGTGTAAAACCTATCCTGCGCACTAGTGTCAGGGGTACGATCATCATAGGTGTCCTCCACGTCGTCAGCAAATGGAATTTCCTCCACACATTCCACAAAGGACTTCCTCACCTCCTCTCGTCGTGGTTTATTGGGATCCTTGATCCTCATCACCACTGGTGGGTTAGTTCTGGGGGCAGGGACTGGAGTAGTTGCAGGTTTAGCCTGGGGAGGACTGGTAGGACTCTTAACTTTGGAAGGTGCTTTCTCCACCTTTGAAGGTGCTTTCTCTACCTTTGAAGGTGCTTTCTCCACCTTTGAAGGTGCTTTCTCTACCTTTGAAGGTGCTTTCTCTACTTTTGAAGGTGTTTTCTCTACTTTTGAAGGTGCTTTCTCCAATTTTAAAGGCACTTTCTCCACTTTTGGTTCATCAATATTTAAGCACAAGTTGTCCCAAGTAACCAAAGGCTTCTTGGTGAGTGTTGCAGGTTCCTCATTTGGTGGAGGTGGAGGGGGACTGGAGGGAGGTGTGAGCATGGTAGAGTCAGAATTGTTGTAACTGTCACTGGTTGCTGTTTGGCTAGTCATGGTGCTCCCATTTAATCCCAGACCTGAGCTGGTGCTCAGGTCCCTTCTCTCAGAACCATTGCTTTTGGGTTCCACAGGAGAGATTACTTGCCCTTCCAGGGTGATGTTGAGCCTCCGGATGACTGAGCGGCCCGTGAACGTGGGTTTCATCTCTTCCGAAAGATCCTCTGGGGTCTGGGGTTTGGGTGATGTAGGCTCAGGAGTAGGGGATTTGCTTTTTTCTACTATACTTCTACTCCTGTCCAGTGGGGAGAGCCCCAAACTCCTCCTAATTTCAGCACTCTTCAGCCAGAACTCCTCAATGATGTCTGCCTTCTTGACTGGCGTCTCTTCTATTGAATCCTGAACTTTAAGTGGTTCAATGATTCTCCTCTCCACCGAAGTGGGTTTGGCCAGTGGGGTGGATGTTACAGCAGGAACTGGCTGAGTCCTCACAGGAGAGCCTGTGGGGAGGGGTGAGGAAGGCTCCTGACATGGTAATGGCTGAGCACATATGGGCGACAAGGGGTTGCCTGAGGGTGAGCAGGCACAGGGATCAGGCTGGACGGGGGATTTGGGGCTAACTGTTTCCTGTAGAGGTGCTGGTTGGGAGCGAATAGGAGAAATGATATCAACAAGGGTTTTAGGGCTTTTGGCCTCAGAGGTTGGTATGGCTGGCATGTGGTGGTTGATACCATCAGGAAGAAATGGCTCAGGGAAAAAACGTTTACCAGGAGATTTAACCAACACTGGCGACGTTTTTTCTTTCTTCTGGAATTGAAAATGGCAGGGCAAACAGGTCAATGCTATCATTAAAGATTTGTTGATGACTAAACCAAATTAAGCAAACAAACAAACATTACCTCCTCAACTGGAGTAGCAGGTTTTTGTATCGGAGAGAGAATTACATCTACTATGAATTCCCTTGGGCTAGCAGAGACATGCTCTAAGAGAATAAAAAAATTGCATATTCAGATTTCCTCATTACATTATGTTAGTTAGGTACACTATACATACAACCACTGCAGTACAAGCAAATTCTGAAATTCTCAGTGCTTACCCTTTCTGGGAAGATATTCGATGCTATCTATCTTGCCAGTGTCCACTGGGAGAGGCTCTGTATCGTCAACAAGCTGTAAACGAGCTTCAGCCTCTGCATCTGAAGGGATGTCCTCTGTGGCATAGAAATGATTACATGCGGACACTTTCGGTTTAAATATATCATCTACAACGAGCTATGACCAACACAGCTGTGGTCCATCACAAGCCTAATTAATGACAAACCTTCGTCTAGCTCGGTGCCTGGATCAATATCTGGACTCCCTGCCTCAGCATCTGGGTCATCCTCCTGTTCACAGGGCTCTGGTTTACAAGAGAAAAACACAAAGTCAGCACCCTATTTTGGACAAGAGGGCCCTAATGTCTGTCTTAAACTACACAGAGCAAATATCTTAAAGCAACAGTTCAGCCAAAAATCCAAGTCACACAATACACCTTTCAACCCTTATTTCTTGTCAGTTAGTAAAGTTATGTTTCGGTCTTTAGGTTTACACTGGAGTCTACAAGCCCAAAAGATTCTTTGCCATGCAAAAACCTTGTATCTTCACTGATCAAAGCCAAAACATTAACATCACTGTCTTGTTCCTACACCTACTATCCATTATGCAGCTCAGTTTACCATATAGGAGCTCTTTGTAATGCATCTCTGCATATTTTGGTAGCTTCCTTTAACTCTGATCTCCAACAAAGTATGCAGAGAAACAGATCGGTAAGTGGAGCTAAAACAATGGACACCGAGTATAGAAACAAGGAGGTGGTGTTAATGTTATGTACATTTTGCTGTTTCATATTTTAACAACGAGAATCTGGCAGCTATTTTTCACACTGTGTCAGAATTTCATGAAAAATGGAGCAGAAGACATACTCCAAAATGACCTGGAAGGTGAAAGTTTATAAGGCTATTTCCTTCTCCTGTAAAGGAAGCCATTTTGGACATACAAGGTTTTTGTGTGATGGTGACAAATTATATACACTCATTGTCAAGAAAAAAAAAGCTGCACAAATTGCACCCAGAAGAAAGTGTCTGTCATGCTCTTCAGAGGGAAGATAAATGTTACCAGGAACAATAAATGATTAAAATTTGATATGATCTGATATAGGCAATTTTAATCATACTCAATCAGTTCCTGCAGATTTTGCATTATTGGTGAGGTGTTGACTGAGTGTACAATAGTATCATACACATTTGCAATTGGGAACAGATGCGACTGATCATGGCGTTGTATCTGTGTCTTCAAGGCAAGCTCTTGTGACAGCAGCAGTAAGCAAACGCACATTGTCCTGTTAGTGGAGTGTGTTCAGAAAACGTAGGGCCACTGATAGCAGGACTACATTAACATAATGATGGGCTGTCAAAGTTCCTGTAATGAGGACCAAAGGTGACCTGGCATTGTACAAAATTGCACCCCACATGACACCAAGCCTTCTGGAAGTGTACTATGTGACAATAAATCACAGCCTGGTAGTTGGGGATCCAGCCTAGTGACTGGAAGGTCGCCGGTTCGAATCCCTGAGCTGGAGGGCTGTGACTGAAGTGCCTTTGAAAGAGGCACTGAATTCCCCAGCTGCTCTCTGGGCGCTGAGGATAGGGCTGCCCACCGCTCTGGGCACGGGTGCTCACTGCCCCCTGGTGTGTGAAGTCACTAGTGTGTATGTGTGCATCACTGTGTGTGGATGAGTAAAATTGATAGTGACAATATATACTCTCCACATAGCACAGTCTGTCAAATGAGTTTAATTCATTATTAAATCATTAGTTTGGTTGATGACCACTGCCTCCACACACAGATTCATTGATTGACCTGCTGTCATTCTGGGTGAATTCATGACAGTATGTATGCAGTTGCGTATTGTAATCAGCCAATTACTTCTTGGTGCAACTACCTTTTGACAAGGAATGTAATTTATAAAAATGGACAATGGCATGATGAAATTAAAGTTCTATAATTGCCACTATTACTGTTTTGGGTGTGCAAGTTGGTTTTGCCCACTAAAGACAAGTCTTGTAATAGCTTAAAATGTCAACCATAGTTAATTTAAACTTTTCTCCAAGTATGAAAATACAAAGAGCAAACAAAAACAGGACAAACAAGTGCATGAGAGGGTCATTAGTGGTTAGCCTGGGTGCATGCTCATATCCATTCACACGTGGGCAAATGGATGAGACTCATGTTTTTGCAGCTGGGGAGAGGTATGTTATCAAAGAAATGTTAATAAACAGACAAAATGAGACAAGCAGATATGCCCCCTTCCACAGACCAGACTAAAACCAAATTTAAATTTCAGGAAAACATGAGAACTTACAGAAACAACCCTACAGCCTGATAGGCTTTTAAGATCTCAACATGTACCATGACAAGGGGTTTTTCATTCCTGAACTTTTTTAATATGTTAAATTCCACATTATGACTTAAGTGGTTACAAAAGGGGACAATAGTACAATAGTACTTAAATACTACAACAATGGCACTTCACACAACCAAAAGTGAAGAACGTCTTTATTTCTAAGAGTCAAAGTTCCGTATTAGGTGATAAAACCCTTCTATTTACTCCAAATGAAACTAATAAAAACCTGTGTGATATTTTCTCCAGGAGCTATTGGTACATTCATGCACATTTTTTGGCAGTGCCCCTCAATGCCACAATTTTGGAAAGTGATGATATCCATGTTCCTTGTTGGGCTCTGATCTGCCAATGATATTCTTTTCAGATAAAGACTCAAACCTATTAAACCTGAACCTCTTCACAGAAAATAATAATGGATATTTTAACTGAAGAAAAAAAAAAAGAAAAAGAAAAGAAAACTGCTAGATTAAACCATGGCACCACTATTGGACACTGGACTTAAGCTATTGATTTTTATCAGAGATTCATTGTGTTTAGAAATGTGGTGCTAAGTGTGTTGCTCTGAGAAAGACTAATTTTACAATCAAAAAAAAAAAAAAAAAAAAAAAAAAAAAAAAAAAAAAAGGGACCTTCTCTCTTCTCTTGATGTAAGGGCTCTTTGCCAGTTTAAAGCTTATTCCCACTCCAAAATGAATCTTAACAGAGCTAAAAATGGGTATTCTACAGACCAAATTTGAACTTAGAGTCCAGTTTCCGGTTCTGTATTTTGCTCTTGCTGGAAGATAAGGGAACAGTAAATGTAACTGATTGGCCATGTAGTGCGATTACAAAGTCCAAGACTGCAAACTGGATTCAAATTCCATACCTGAAGACCTCTGTTCTATGCTTTTGCTCAAATAACTCTTTGTTGCACCTTTATTTTTAAGAGTCAATTTCAAATCCAATGTTAAAGCCCCGGAAAGCACCCGAGGATGTATATTGAACTGCAAGCCAAAGCCTTTAATCTTGATTACACAATGTATCCTTTTTCACACAGATCCAGCATGCAGGAGTGTGTGGAGTTAGCGAAGCTTCATCATGCAGCCAGCGTATCCGACCTGCATGTGAATGCATCAGTGTGATCTGCTCCAGCATGTTCCCATGCTCAGAGTGTGTGCACGCAGGTGTGTATAAAGAGAGGTTTCAAGCGAAAGCTGTTGCTCTTGTTTTCGACACTACCTCCAGACATCGAGTCCAGCCAGGCCCTGACAGCCTCGTGCCGCGCAGAAGGGTGGGAAGGGGCTAAAAGGATTTGATGAACAAGCATGTTAAAAAAAAACAAACAAACAAACAAACAAACAAACAAAAACAACACATACACAAGACAAAATCAAACAAACAAAAAACAAGGTGGTAAGAGGGTGGGGCTTAAATGGGTCTTATCTCATGAATACAAGAATACTGAAACCACATTAAAGGTAAACGTTAGGGACACACACAAAACAAAACACACACAAAAAGCACATAATATGATAAAAATGAAATAAAATTAAATCCAATACAACACCAGCAAAAAAATAAGTGACAGCCCACAACACAACAATGTTCTGCCTTATATTAGTGTAGTCAGATCAACTTAAATACATATGACAAAAACAAGCAAGCAAACAAACAAACAAACAAACAAACAGATCAACAAAAAATGAGCAGTGGCAGACAATACAGCACTGTTCACCATTAGGGACGTTAAGAAAAGCTTATTAGTGTGGGTGAGAGGAAGGACACTGAGATGAAATGTGTTCTCAAAGCATTCGTAGCCAAACATACATATCCAAGACTATCGCACTCTCCCTGTCTCTTGCTCTCGCTCTCTCTCTCCCTCTCTCTCTCTCTCTCTCTCTCTCTCTCTCTCTCTCTCTCTCTCTTCCATGTGAACGCACAACAGTGGCCGAGCTGCCTCCTCCTCCTGGGCTGGGTTACCTGTGATGGACGTCGGTTGGGCGGCCTGGCTGGGGAGTGAGGGCTGTGAGCCCATGGCTGAGGCTGAGGCTGAGGCTGAGACTGAGGGACCCTCCTTGTGCCCATCCTCTGCCTGGGTGTCAGCCTGAGGGAGCAGAGGGTCCACTGGCTGCAGGACTTGGTTGATCTGTAGGTTCCTGGCTGTGCCGTTGGCACCGATTAGATTCCACATGGGATGTTTTGAGGGGTGTTTACAGATATAGGAAGGATGCCAGAGGGCCAAATATGGACAGAAACGTAGAGACGTCCAACAATGAGCAGAAAAGAGAGTGTGACAGGGGATATTGGAGCAGACAGACAGAAGTAATGAAAAACAGAGACAGAAAGAACAGAAAACTTTAGAAAAGTTATGCTTCAAAGGTTGGAACAATCAGCTTTACTAACCTCACAGGACCAGTAAAAGCATGCGGTGACCGAGGAAATTAAAGTTATGGGTCAGCTGCAATACTAAATATAATATGAGTAAAAAAGCAAATCACTGGCTTAACTTTTCTTCAACACTGCATGAATATACTGCAATGAATATTCAGATTAGAAGCGAATTAAAGGAGAAGAAAAAATTCCAAACTCAGCACTGCAGGCATGCTTCAGGAACAATGTTCTTAAATTGTTAGATAACAATTCCACGTAGGCTGATGAATTAGGTACACAGCTCAGTGGAAAAACTATTCCCCTCTTTCTGAATCCCATTCGTCACATTAACTGCCTTCAGATCTTCATGCATAATCTAACAGAACACTGACAGAATGTGAGGAAACATAAAACACACTTTTTAAATGATCACACCATTTACTGAAGGAAGAATAAATGATCACACCATTTACTGAAGGAAGAATAAATGATCACACCGTTTTTGGGGGTTTGTGGACATCCCTGAGAAATGACTTTGGAAGCCTTTATCTTGCTTATTTAGACCATAACTTCTCTCTCTTCTTCACTCTTTTTTTCCATCCTTTTTTGTTATTTTGGCAGAGAGCCCTGCCTGTTGACACTGTAGAGTGACATTCATATTTAATCAACCTGGGTCACGAACTGCGGGGCAGCTGTGACCTCTTGGTTAGGGAACCAGTCTTTGACTAGTTAAGTTGCTGATTTGATTCCCTGAACTGGGAGTGAAGTGCCTTTAACTCCCTTGCTGCTCCCTGGGTTCCGTGGATAGGGCTGCCCCCCCGCTCCGGGAACGTTTGCTCACTGCTCCCTAGTGTGTGAATTCACTAGTGTGTTTCATTGTGTGGATGGGTTAATTAAATGTGAACAAGCACAGTGGGTCTCTGTGCACATTTATTCTAACTTTGGTTAACTGGTTGACTGTGCAGCTAAGGGGGTGCTTTTTACACAGGTCTAGTTGTAGCAAAGGGATACATTATTTACCCTTCAATAAACAAATGGATCATTTAAGATATGTCTTCAGTACAGTACCTTTTTAATTCTCGTGTGAATATAGTTGTAATTAATACTATGTGCTTCCCCTTCTGGAGAGCACTAAGCATGCATTTGTTGACAAGCTGAGAGATACAGATGTGGCGTCTGAAGTGAAGCAGTAGAATGATATTACAGGATTTTATGCCAATATGTTTTACACAAAGTAACACAGTTTTGTATAGTTCTGTACAGAGACACCTTCCTCCCTATTACAGCGAGTACCCATTAAAATAAAAACTGCTGGATACTATTTTGAGTTATGCATCGACTGCATAACTCATTACCTTTTTGTAGGTACACAATTTAGCATCTATAAATGAAAAAATCATTCAGAATCTGTATTTTGTGTGTACTATATCTGTATTACACAACTGACAAATGACAAACTGTGCAGCCTCAGCTGTAATGTGGAGTCAGTAACCACAAGGAACACACACAAGTCCAACATCTTCATGACAAAAAAAAAAAAAAAAAAAAAGGTAAAAAAAATCAGGCGAGGTTAGATAATGCAGCCTTTCTCCAAACCAATTATGATGTTACAGAGTTCCAATGTGTGTGTGCAGACCAAACTCATCCACAGGCAGAGCTACCTTTAAATGTACCCGTATCCTCTTCGTCGGTGAGGTTCTCCAGCCAAACCCCTGACTGGAGCTCCCTCTCCCAGGGGCAATACTCCCCCTCTGCCAGCCCACACAATTAACCCGGCACAGACAAACACACGCAGCAGGGGAGAAGAGACAGGTGACGCCAACACACACACAAGACAAACCAGCCAGCCATTCACACGCACGCATACACAGAGCAGGGGGTGGAGGGAATGAGGAGAGAGGGAGAAATTGAGGATGATGTTTTCACAGTACAGGATGACAGACAGCATGATCAGACAGTTACAAGCAACCTCGCACTACATTCACAGAGCAAAAAGGTCATTTTCAGAGCAGCTATACTGAGGGCCTGGTGGTGTACCAGTGTAAAATTGGATATTTACATTAAAGGCATTTGTTGGAAGCTCTTAACCATAGAGATTGACAGACTTCTGTCAATGTTCTGACTTCTGTCGTGTTACACAGATAAGGTGAATGTAGCATTTAACCTGCCCAAGGACAAGGAGTACTGGTCTAGCGGATTCTTTTTGCCTGGGTAAGGGAATCAAAGCACAACCAGCAGGCCAGTGTTACCCAGTATGCCATACCAACTGATAAAATGAAAATTAACAGAAGACCTCTCTCAAAAATTACTGAAAAAATAAATAAATAAATAAAATAAAAAATAATAAACAAAGAAATATAATGTATAAAAGACGTGTGTGTATATAAATCACAACACTATTCTGTGAAGAATGACACGTTAAACTGGATTTAGGAGATTTAGGAGACTGAATGGGACATATTTAATTCAGATTTTAGTATAAATGTAATATAGCCTCTACATCCTGCATTGTACTGTGAAACCGGCCATGTTTGCATGGCTAAATGAAACTGATAATATGTCAGGTTCTGTGCATAGAGTGTTTTATAGATGGATACTGGGGACAAATTTGGTAAATATGTTAACTCATTCATCTTCTTCAATTATATTCTCAACTTTATGTTATGGTTTTGGGGGTTTATTTATTTGTAGTTACACTGACGGTAACAAAAGTTCAGATGATGACTTTTTTCCATATTTGGACACATGAATATACTTTGAAAAATGATCAAAAATCAAATTTAAATGATTCTCATAATTTGAAAACAACATAGAACCTGTACATTTGTACATCGTTATGAGCCTAGTAAACACGCATTCAAGCTGATATGAGCATCATATAATATTGAGATGCTTTGTGTATCATTTCACCCCTACAGTGTGTATTATAAAAGATATACAAGATAGACAAGTGAGAAATGTGATCTTCAGAAAACATTTTACTGTCAATTCTATAAGCTGGTGCCCAAAAATCTAATGATGTTGTAAAAAGTATAAAGTAAGAAAAAGGAAGAAACCTGTAAATGATATCCATAAAATACCCGATTCCAATTGAGCTCTGGCAATAAAAACTATTTCAATCTGCAGGTTCTTTAATCTGCAGGTTCTACTTTCTCGTGTTTCCAAGGCTTAAGATTTGAGAAATACTCACCAAAATATATTAATAACTGTACAAGCATAATTACCAGCATAATTATCAGACAAACACAGATGCAGAACACACAAAGAGACTATGAGGTGGACAGGGAAATGGGAGAACATTAAACACACAACCAACCTCAAAGCAACCTCTCCAAATTGTACAATTCTTCCCGTCATTGTGGCTTTTGCATATCTGAGCGGGTCATCTGACATTCGTTTAACTTTATAATAATTATTTCCAGAACTGTATCTGATATCGTTTAAAAAAATATATTTACCATCACTTGATTCTTCCTCTTCTTCTTCTTCTTCTTCTTCCTCATCCTCATCCTCCTCTTCATCTTCCTCATCCTCCTCATCCTCTCCCTCCATCACTCTTTCCCTCTCTTCCCCATCTGGTCCATCTGCTCCAGTAACGCTCCCACCCTTTAGTTTTGCGTGGATCTCCACAGCCTCCTTCCAGGGGACTCCTCCAAGATCAGAAGGTCCGGCTGGCTCCAGCTCCTCATCCTCCTCCTCCATGTCTGACTCAGAGCTACTGCAGAGACAAATGAGAAAATAAAGTACAACCATGGAGTCATTACATCCAATCCATGTCCGTACCATAAATTACGCATGCATGAAATGGATATATATAAAAATAAGCAATTAAGATGTTATTATAATGGCAATGACAATCTGGTACAGGAGTGTCCAACCTAAAATCTTTACATGGTCCCTGATATGAATAAGAACAGCCATGAAAAGTCCAAATTCCCAAGAGCAGACCTGACCAGTTAGATGTGCTTCCAGATACCTATTTAACACACAGCATGAAACAACATCACAGCATTTCCTATAACTTCCTAAAAGTGTTGCGTATGTTATATACACCAATCAGCAGATGCGAATCAGCACCTCCAAATCTGAGGCCATGGTTCTCGACCGGAAGAGGGTGGCTTGCCCTCTCCAGATTGGTGGAGCTGTCCTGCCCCAAGTGGAGGAGTTCAAGTATCTCGGGGTCTTGATCACGAGTGGGGATGAGAGGGAGCGTGAGATTGACATGTGGTCGGTGTATCGGCCCATTGTGGACAAGGTTTACTCGATTTACCGGTCAATCTACGTTCCCACCCTCACCTATGGTCATGAACTGTGGGCAATGACCGAAAGGACAAGATCGCGGATACAAGCGGCCGAAATGAATTTCCTCCGTAGGGTGGCCGGGCGCTCCCTTAGAGATAGGGTGAGATCCTCTGTCACCCGGGAGGAGCTCGGAGTAGAGCTACTGCTCCTCTACATGGAGAGGAACCAGTTGAGGTGGCTCCCTGGACGTCTCCCCGGGGAGGTGTTACAGGCACGTCCCACCAGGAGGAGAGGGCGGGGTAGACCCAGGACACGCTGGAGGGACTATGTCTCTCGGCTGGCCTGGGAACACCTTGGGGTCCCTCCTGGGGAGCTGGCTGAGGTGTTGGGGGAGAGGGAGGTCTGGGCATCCCTGCTTAGACTGCTGCCCCTGCGACCTGGCCCCGGATAAGCGGGAGAAGACTGAAGGTGAAGCCTCTGTACCTTTGTTTATGAAGTCTTCTGTGAACAGTAGATTGTGAGACCTTCACTCCTGCCCTCTGAACATTGCTGCTGATATCAACAGGGTTTATGGTCTTTCATTACAGCATTTTCAATGTTTCTGTCATCCACTGCTGTTGTTTTCCTTGGTCTATTGTTCGGCATCTACCTTGTTTTTCACCCACAGACAGCTCTCTGGTTTTCATGTTGGTTCAGACATTCAGCACTATTTATTGTTTAATAATCACAGGACACACCTGGGTAACAAAACTCATGTGTCAATCACATTTCCCAATACTAGAAAACGGGGTGTCATCTTCTGAACTGTACATCAGGTCCAGATGTAAAGATCAATTAAATTAAAAGCTGCAATGTTGATCACTTGTCTCATTTTCATATTTTAATCCCAAATGTTTCAGTCTACAGCAAAAATAAAGGGAATGGCCTCAATGTTCCAATATGTGTATATGGTTACAAGGACATCTATACAAGGATATATAGGCAGATATATTAATCAGAAAATAAACAATAAGCAATGGGAAAACAGGGCAAGTATGAGAATCCAAGACACACAAACCCAAACAGTAAAGGCTAGACAACTGGGTCAGAACATCCCAAAAACACATCGGGCAGGTTTGTGGTATGCAGTGGTCATTACTGAACAAAAATGCTGTAATGAAGGACAACCGGTGAAACAGCGAAAGGAAGATGGAGCACAAAGCTCATTGATGTGGTTCATGGAGGCACCACTTGGCTACTCAATCTTAACCTCTTACACATGCAAAGTAAAGTACCTGGAGCCATCATCTACGTCTGTTCCTTTATCCAGCACACTGCTGAGGTTGTGTTCTGCTAGAGTCTCCTCGGGAACCTCCTCCAGCTCCTCCTCACGCTGCATAGACAGTCGGTAGTTCTCCAGCTCGATGCGCTCGGGGGTCCCTCTCAGACGCTTGGCCAGGCTGGGCTCACCTACACCGTTCACTTCTGGAACTACAGGGGACAGTGAGGGAGAGATGTTGAGTTTGGGGATTGAACGCAGGTAGTGCTGGACTGAGCTCTGGAGGCTTTCAAGGATGGACAGGAACCTCTTGATATAGCTAAAGCACCTGCAATATTAATTTTACTCTACATATATAAAACAAATTTTACATATACTTATATTTTAAATATACATTATAAGTATTAAATAGTTTTATAGAAGTCTAACCTGTCCAGTGACCCCTACTACTACAAATAAAAAAAAAAATACCTCTAATACTGTGTGCATTTTGTGTGTTCTGCAGAAGGAGTGTGTGTGTGAAAGTTAAATTCACAGTATGCCAACATTATTCAAATCTCATTCATTTCCATATCTAGCCAATAGAAACAGACGAACACAAGCTTAGTACTGACTCGTAAAATTTATTAATGCTTTATGAGCCTACAGCATATGATGGAAATCAGAACTGAAATATATGGTATTATTCCATATATTACATATTAATTAAATACAGAACGTTGGTACCTTGCCCTTTTCCCATCCTACAAAGCAACATTATGGTGGATGTTTTCAAACTTTCACATTTTTTGATCAACTTTGAGTTGGACGTGTGCAACAAATCCAATCTGCTATCAAGGCAACAATAGGAATTAAAATGATGTTGCTGTGTTAAGCATTCCCAGTAAAACCAATCCACCTCCAGAAAAACCCCAGATAAAGTTAAAGCTGTGAAAATGTGTGTAGCATATGAGTTAATATAAATATATATGTTTAAACATTTTGAAAAGAGGAAGGTGATTATGTAAATGTGTTGTCAGGTGAAATGTGCAGCATGGCGTAAATCTTTCAGCAGAGTGACGAAAAAACAAAGAAACCCAAACTATCGGAATGAGCTATAATTACACATATAAATTGTGAGCAAAATTCAGATTATATGTTACTACCCTCGATAAACACAAGCCAAGTATGCATATAAACAGTAGCCTATATTATATAATGAAAATCATAAATTTAAAGAAACGGTATTGGATCAAGAATGTCATATTATTTAAATACATAAAGTATTTAAAGTGTACCATGTCTTTTCCCACCTACAAAGGGATTATTGGTATATAATTATGTGCCCATAATTATTATTTTTTTTTAATCTCTTATGAAATTTTAGGTGGACATGTGTGAGGAACTGTTGATTTTCCCACTACTATTCAAGAGAAACAAATCCCTCCCCTGAAAAAACAACAGCTAAAGCTAAAGCTTATGAACTGAATGAACTGAGCAGCTTATGAATTAAGAATACATATCCATGTGCAAAAAAATGCCAAAAAAAGGTATGCGAACGTGCTGCGGTGGGCAAAAAGCATAGCGTGGTGCGAATCTACATGACTGTACTGTATCAAACCTCCTACAATTATCTAAATATGTTATAAATATATCATTCTTGAACACAACTTGTACGAGATTATATTTTATATTATATTTTACTCCTGAGCTAAAGAGACTACTGCAAACATTCAAAGTTCGGACAACTCGGGGTGGGATTTAAAAAAATGATTTTTTTTATTCTAATCAAATTTCATTTGAATGATCTGATATCAATTCATATAAAGGCGAGATTGAACTTTAACATTCTGGAGTCTGTGCCAAAACATTAAGTTGCTCCAGGAACATAAGAAACACACCAGCAGAAACTGCCTATATATAAATCAAATATATAAGACTATATTTATTCAGCATGTTGTGAGAGAAGCAAAAGTACCAACAAACACACAAGACTTTCTGGCCCACCCACTGACAACTGTTCATATGGTAACAGCATGATCCGGCAGCTGTTACTGGAGGATTACAGTGTTACAAATTATGAAGGCAACAATTCTCAGCTGGATCTGATAAAAACAACAGAAGCTGCCTTGCTCGCAGTACACACAAGACACCAACCTCTTCTGGCAAAGCGTAACAGCTTCATTTTGAGTTGATTTGATCCCAAGGAGGAAACATTTGACTTGTTTGTTAATGAACAATGTGAACGGCACTAATTAACTTCCATTACAGCTAATTTAGGAGCATATTTCAGCACTGCAGTTTGTGGGGCTGACGTTCAAAACCTGTTATTGTAAGTAGACTGACAATTAACCGACACTGAACTGACTCAGGAATTGATTTGAGACCTTGTGAATTGGAATCAAATTGGGCAATTAGTGGCAATACCCAGCACTAGTGAAAACCTATATTATCTGTTCAACTGCAATCAAACACTACAGACAGAGCTGAACAAGCTGTACCACACACAAAAATATACATTTACTTAATGATAAAATCTCTATATTCATTATATATGTATAATCTTTCACTAAAACCATTAAGACTACGATTACTACTGGTTTAGCACAATAAAAGTCTTATTATACTGTTATTAGAGCCTCTAATTTTAAGACACTTCACTGTGAATCATGTGGGCGATGAAATGCAGTAAAGGAATGAGGTTAGTATGCAGTAAAGGCTTAGAAATGCAGCAACACCAGGAAAGGACAGAGGAGGTGATGGTCTACGGCTACAGACTGATCGCAGGCACTGACGCAGGCACTAGCTGAGTGAGAGGCTGCTCTGATAGGAGAGGGGAAAGGTAAAGCTTACAGAGTCATCCAATCACAGGCACTGATACAGGTGCTACTACAGGTATTACAAGGCTTCACTATTAGAACATTACAGGAACATAAACCACAAGCACTATTACAGGCAGGAACTGGAGACGAGGTGGAAGAGAAGAAGATTTCAGCACAGAACAGAACAGTAAGAGACAGGCAGCAAATAAACTCAGTACAATATTCACATCTTAAAGTACAGAAGAGAGAGCATGCAGGCAAAAACAGCAGACAGGTTTCAATTGTAAAGGGAATTCCAGCATTAATTACACCCATAGCTTCATGTGAACTGGTGCATTGTAGAGAAACACTGACTCTTTAAATGGGAGTTATTACATGAAATGGTATGGAAAACCTTAACTGATGGATGGGACACGGTTTTCTGATCATTTCCTATACAGTTGTGGTCTATAATCAATCTATCAATCTAACTATCTATCTATCTATCAAACATATACTGTGTGTATATATATATATATATATATATATATATATATACTGAAGTTCATGCAAAATTACTTTATTCCACATTAAGGTCCCTTTGACTTTGACTTTGACACCATACCCTATTTTATAGCCTAATGTGCACCTCCTCAGAAATGTTCAGGACAGATTGCAACATCTGTGATGGGTCCAGTTGGTAGCGTCGTATTAAAGCAGCAGAATACTAGAGGGAGTCATAAAAAAGTTACCATAAAATAACCGCACAGGTGCGATGAAGCAGACACAAGCCGAAGGCTGCTATTTACAATAACACACCACCTCAAGTGCTCTGTTGCAGTTCGAAAAAGAAATAAAGAAAGAAAATAGTTAACTAAGCCGTGACTGTTGCATTTGATATGTTTCCTTCAGGCAAATGATAGTCCTTTAACCAGCAACTTATTCCTACGTCAGAGTACTGAACTCATGCTGCATAGCCAATGGCTCCTTAGACAGATGATAAAATTCGCTAAACTCCACTCTCTGTATCTCTTATCCTCCTGTTTTTTTATTATTGTGAATTCATGTTGTGATCTAAACCCGGGGCGAGAGGGCTGAGCCACATGACTGGTCGATTTCACGAGTCTCAGACACACACAGACAAACAGCTCTCTGCCACCAAACGTATTTATTCACACAAACTGCACAAGCAGAAAATACCCAAACCTTAAACCCACAGGAACCCCACTGCAATAAGCCATAACCAGTTTCCACTTAACCAGCCCTAACCAGTCCACTTAATCCAATTCTAATTTTATGAGATGCAGGAGTATATATCAAACAATGGAAATTCAAAGATCCATTGACATTATTTAATTTTTTGCATCTTAAAAGGGTTTTTCGGATTCATGGAAAATGGGCTATAGAGGGTTCTATATAGTAACTTTTGATAAGAACAACATTGTGTTCATATTTTTACATAAAAAAAACTTAGAAATCCAGAATCTCAGATTATTACCATTTTTAAATTCAAGTTTACTAAATTACAAACAAAAATAAAAACAAAATCTTGAGATGCATCACTTTAAATGTAATGAATATAAAATGAATGATGTTTAAAATGTTTGAATTAAATTATGAACAAAAATAAAGTTTCATTTTCTTTACTAAAGACCCTTAAAAAATCCTTGTGTAATAGAAATATGTAATATAAGTAGTCAAGTTTCTCTACAATGCACCATTTCCTTTTAATGCAATTTACATTAATTTTGTGTACATTTCACTGACTGAATGTTCCAGGAATTCGGAAAATTCAGTGTAATTCCCCTTTCTCCACTTTAGTGCCTAGAGCTTAAATTACTTGCTAAAATGCTTGCTAGTCTAGGTTTAAAAGCTTGGTTTAACGCTATTTTTAAATGCTTTGCTTATAAGAGACATAAATGTTTAATGCATCATTTTACACAGTATCTACTGTAAGTCCAAGCTTTTTCAAAAATAATCCTCACAATACACACAAGCAACACATCACCAGAGCACACTTCAGCAGTGTGGTGTTCAGGAGGTCATCTCAGATGCTTTGGTAGAGAGGAAGCATGCTAGAGGATATTGAGCAGGAGGTTGAGAGTGAAGCAGGAGAAGAGGTATAAGCAGTAGGTAAGGAGGAAGGGGAAATCTAAGGGGTTGTGTGCCACCTGGTGGCGAGTCCAGGATAGTGTGCGCCGCAGCGAGCGCATGGAGCCCCCCACCCTGGGAGAGAGGCGCAGGACAGGGCCAAGAAAGGAAAGGCGGGTACCTGAGGGCCGGCGCTCTGCAGGGGCCTGAGCGGCCACCGCTCGGCCAGGTGTGTCCACAGCGACCAGAGCTACCACTGGGGCCTGGGGCTCCTGAGAGCAGAGAGAAAAAAGCTCATAAATACAGTGGGCATCATTTATATGATAGTCTGAGCATAGCAGCAGGCAAGAGAACATTCCTCCCTTTCCTTTATTCATTTGACAAAAATCAGAGCTCCACATTATGAAGTACTGCTCTGCATTTCTCTGGTTTGATTTATATTCTAATGCTCGATGAGTTGAAATTCATGCATTTGCATTTACCATCTGAGAAAAATATCATTTGAACTGCTTGTGCAATTGGCATTGACTCTTATTAATGTTATGTCTGGTTGGTGTATCGCCTGCCTAATATAGAGTAGGCCCCCCTACACAGCAGAAGTCCTATAAATTGTGAGGGGCGGTCTCGGTTGATTGTATCAGTGCACCTGTGATACCTTAGGTCCTTTCATGGGGCTTGTTTATTTTGTATCATTTTTAGAATTATTTTTAGAATATTACCACATCACTTCATACCAGCAATCCTCAGATCATAGTGCTAGTGCATTACACCACTGAGCCCACAAGTGTTACGTATGAGCACAGACTCCAGCAGACCTCTGGCAGTACCTTACCTCAACCGCATTATTAGACTCTGGCCTATTTGCACTTGCGTAAGGACACATTTTCCAACTTCTGTAAATCATTCTAGGTAAGTGCATCTGACAAATGCTGTAAATATAAATGTACTGTGACCATCTAGTTTATCTGCAAAGCATTATCCCCACACCAAAATCAAAAGTCTATTGTAGACTTTTAGACAGTAGTCTATTGCAAATTAGTCAGCTGCATCTGAGTGAGCAGAAAAGGCTGTGCTCAACTTGAAGCAAACATCACGGAGGTATTGTTGACGTGACATTCTGTACCTTTGAGTTGAGAGGAGCAGCAGCAGGAGCAGGCCTCTTCCTCTGGGCTTGTCCAGACAAGCGGTAACAGTAGTGTGGCTTACAGTAAAACTTCCCTACAAGATGAGAACACACACACAGAGTCAATCAGTCAATATCCAGCATTTCAAGAAAACTAAGGAATAAACTGGACTCTTTCACTTATTCTACTTTCTATTCACTTATTTCTACAATGCAAAACACTTTCCTTGCATTCATATTTGCTTCTTTCCCCAAGCCAAGTGGGAAGTTCCTAACCAGTATGGTCTTGTGTAGGGGTCAATGAGAAAGACAGGAAAATAACTACTCTGTTTGAGGCAACAATATGCCAGTGTGTTGGAAGACAAAGAAAATACTATGACACCAATCCCTATAAAGAAGAAACAGGGAGAATTCATATCTTGAGATCATCACATTACATAATGTAGTATACAAGTGATTAGACAGTTGTTCTGGCTTTATACTCCAGAAAACGTGGCTTTTAAATCAAATAACTACCGCATTTTCTGGACTATAAGCCGCTACTTTTTTCCCCACGCTTTAAACCATGCGGCTTATAATAAGGTGCAGCTTTTTCTTCTTATATATGTTATTTTCCAGGGTTTTTTTTGTTTTTTTAACTTTGTGGGTGTGGCTTACATTCTGGTGTGGCTTATAGTCCAGAAAATACGGTAATACTTTAACTTGAGGACACATCTATTTACAGATAAACGCCTAAGAACAGCTATTTTGGTTGGTTGTTTGAGTGGCTTTTTACTTTCAGTCTTGTTTCCAGTAAGGAAGCACAACAAGGTCCAAGTTGACTGAACAGTCTTGACTGACCAAGTCAAATCTTCTGGATTTTGGAGTACACGCTGATTCATATCTAGTGCAAATGCAGATGTGGATGTTCCAACCTACCGTCTCCGTGGAGACAGTGTACGTTGATTCCCGAGTCCCGCTATAGCACAAAGCTGCTATAGAAGGGATAATTGTGCTCCAGCAGGGTGTGAGTACACCCTTAAAACTCCTAACTTGTGTTGCTTAAAATAAAGTTTTACCACAATGTTCATACAAAAGTGCACGTGCTACAAATATGCAGGCATATTCTTTAAGCCAGGCTGGTTACAATGGCATACCATCCTCCACATCGAAGGCGTAGGAGGAGAGGCGCAGGGTGGTGCCACAGTAGTCACATTTGAAGCAGCTGCGGTGGAAGAACTTTCCTTCAGCACTCAGACGCTCCATCACATACACACGCTTCTGGCAGAAGAAACATACATCACTGCCCCCTATGTTCTGAGGGAACTCCTTCCGCAAGGAACCCTGTGCAAGGATAAAGATGGAGAAACAAACAAGCAAAAAATAATTACAATTGGAATATAAAGCAAGCCTTGGTCTAGGTGTTAACATCTCCAAATCACAGCAAAGCACAGCATTCCTAAATATCTGCATATTAATCAGTGTTTGGTTGTAGAGAGTGTATTACTAAAAACTAAATGCAGCCATAATGGCATTCAATAACTTTAAATGGAAGCATTAAATTTTAAATTTCACTTTATTCAGACAAGCCACAGTACGGCTGCAAGCAGAAGTAAGTGAGTCCTTTAGAATAGCTTGGATTTCTGCATTAACTATTAATGTGGAATATCAGGAATATGATGTAAGCTGATATGGTGTCTCCATGTGGTCCTTCCAGGAGTCTTTTTTAGTGTTTTTATAATAACAAACACATGAACAAAGGTTTTCTTCTGTATATCTGTTGCAGATACCCTGAGTTTCCATTTGAACTCTTTTAGAATTGTCCGTTGTGTTACTGGACTGATCTCATCACACTCCTGGGGAGTCCTGAAGTTTCTCCACAGACAAATCATCTACTACTGGATTAGTGTATAATCAGACCTTCAGAAATAATTTTGTAGTCCTAGCTATTTGTGCATCTATATAACACGTCTTCTGAAATCTTCTGGAAGTTGTTTGCATCAAGGCATGATTATGACTGACCAATCTTCATTGAGGGATCAGGAACCAGGCTTGATTTGATTTGATTTAATAGGCAAATCACATGTAAACCATACACTCAAGCTCATCTCATTTTATTTAAACACACAGTTTTACTTACTTTTTCTAGCCTGCTCTGTGGATGTTTACTCAACAAGATCAAGACATGATCCAAACCACATTTTATTAGTAATCATTACAGAAATTCAGGTAACTCCAAAGGATTTCACTTACTTTTTGGAACCCTTTAATGACATGTAGTTAACACTGCTGATCAAAAACTTCACCAGATAGATTATTAACAATTAATCTGTAATAAGATATCCACACAACGAAAAAGGGGAAAAGTCATTTCCGAATGCATGTGTAATCACACCACTCAAGCGTCCCTGCAGGAGCAAACACAGTTAGTAATTCAGGGTCCAAGCTAGAGTCTACAAACTAGAAGGAAAGCTCTTCTTTGAAGGGCATTTAAAGGACATTAGCCAAACAATTTTCCCAAGCATCCTAATCTGGGTGCATTCAAAACGGATGCTACGTGCCATCAACATCCATCAATCCATATTCTTACCAAATCCCTCTTTTCAAGAGGGAGCCTGGAGTCCTCCTGAGTTTGAAACTGACTGGCTATTTGCTCAGCCAATGAGCTCACACCCCCTGTGTACATCTTTACATATCGCTATGGAAGGAAGAGAAATGAAAAGGAAAAACAGACAGAGGAAAAGAAACAGAAGCAAAAATGAAATAAAAAAAACACTGATGCGGAGTGAAGTGAATGGTTTTGTTTAGTTGTGTGTAGGTGAGAGAAAGACATGCTGTGCAGAATTGTTTCAAGCCAAGACAAGGCACACACTCACACACTCTCTCTCACACACACACACACACACACACACACACTCACACACACACAAAACAACCTGCATCTTTGATGACAGTTATTGCTTTACATATAAGCAGTAAGTTTGTAGAAATGTTCCCAAAAGTCTAGAACAAATCTAGACATAAAAGCTCAGTCTACACATATGAGATCACATGCACAAAACATTACCCCGTGAAAGGCTTAATGTTTACACATCTGTTAGGACACCCTTCAAAACAGTGAGATTCAAACTCCATTTAAAGCCAAAACCTATGAACCCATTTAGATCACTTCATTTACACCTACAGAGGAAGGAGACAGTAGTGTTTACAGTCTTGCCCACTGACTGTAGAATACATACGGCCATGCACAAAAGCTCAATTTTGGCCACTTGGGAGTAACACTTAGTTCTTCTCATTTCCTTAGCCTATCAATTTCAGTAAATTGGGAATTTCTTGGAATTTCCTGCAGTTGATTGAGAAATTGAACAAGGCTGACATTTAGAACAGCTGATATTAGGGGACCTAAATGTTGCATGCTGTTTCTGTTCCGTTTCATACTATAGAAACAAAGCTAAAGTTGTCCACCTCAAATTTGCAACCAGAGTCTGCACAGTGGACACCAGAGGCAGAGCTGGACTCACATACTCAATTGGTAAGGCCCCTTGTTCCCAGACCACCATTAAGCTAACCGTGCAGCCTCAAGGCTCAAAGCAAAGCTGCATTAGCTTTGGTGTAGTGGTTCCACCAAGTGAATCAAACCGCCTGACATTGGAGCGACACTCCACTATGCTACACTAATTTCTTGTAACGAACTTCAGGCTTATCAGGGCTGCAAACAGTACATTTTCAATCAAAGAATCAATCAATTCTTCATATTAGAGATGAAAATAAGTGGTTTCAATGACATGCCGTGAAATAAAATGCAATTTCCATTATTCTGATTATAGTAGCAAATCTGCAATAATCAGTATGGAGAACTTCTAAGTATATTTGACCATCAGTACATTCAACACTGTCAGAATACTGAAAACATCATAACCTAATTTGATAACCTAATAATTCATGCCATTAATGAACGGTCTCACCATACGGTCAGTAGACCAGGCATTGATTAAGGAACACACAGGTGAGTGGCTTAAATGATGCCCTCCAGCATTGGGCTACCTGTCTTAGAGAGGCAGGAGAGGGTAGGGGGCTGTCTGCAGGAAAATCTCGCACTCTGTGCCACTGCTCAAAAAAGAACCGTGAGGGCTTTTTCTTTGGCTCAAGAGAGAGATGGAAAAAGAAGGAGAGAAAGATGCATTAGACTACAGTGGAAAGAAGGAAAAAAAGAACACACGAGTTTCTTGCAGGTTAACTCAAATACATAAATATATATTTTAGCTCATATACACACATATGCCCTTGAAGCACCTCCCCAACACTGATACAACGGCTAGCAGACCAACCAGCACGGCGCTGGGTGTGATGTGGGAAGAGAATGGAATCTACCCATTAGGCTACTGTGCCACTCGAAACCTTGTACATACTATTTTAAGTACTATGAGATACAAATATGAACAGAGCAGGTGTGTAAGATCATACTCCTTGACAATTTTGCTCTCTCTGACTCGGGCTGCCGATGGCAAGCAGCATGACCCAGGATTCGGACTTGCGATCCTCAGATCATAGTGCAAGCGCATTGGACCACTGAGCCACTCTGAACCCTGTGCATCCTATTCTGAGATATAAGCAGAGCAGCTGTGTATGTGAGAATGGAGAAGTCACCTTGGGCCTGGCTGGCTTGTCTTTAAAGAGCAAGGCTAACCTCTCTGCTCGCTCCTGGACACTGGGGATGTGTAAAGGCACTTGATCATCAGAGTGCAACCTCTGGTTCTTCTGTCGGAAAATTGAACCGTTATGGTCACCAGACAAAATTCAGAACTAAAGGGTCATTCACGCCAGCCATGCCTGGGCAGGGCTACCTGCTTCTGGGGGTAAGGGAAGTAGGTTTGTTGCTGAGGAGCCAGTCCATGGGTCAGCAGCCACTGCTCGAGAAAGAAGCGAGACGGCTTTTTCATAGTCTCCAGAAGAGGAAAGAGAGGATAGAGGACAAAGGACAGACTCTTAACATCATCCAGAGCAGAAATACTGGTAAGCACCACATCATAACTAAAGATCTTAAGATGTCCAAAACAAACCAAGACAACTTCAAACCAAACCATGCCATGAAAGGACCAACAATGTTTTTCAGTCGAAATATGACTGTTCATGTTTATGCTGGTTCATCTAAAGCTCTACCTGAGGCTTGTCAGCCATGCAAGGCTTCCCTGTAAATTTAGCAGCTAGTGTTTCTGCTCTTTCCTGAATGGTAGGGGGGTGGAATGGCTTAGATGCCTCCTCGGGCCAGAGTCCAGCCTCCTGTGGACAAAGAGCAACCAGAAAAGATTCTCCTCATCCACAAATACAGTCTGCAAATACTCAATACTTTAAGCCAGTGTTCCTCAATACCCGTACTGAAGTTACCCCTGCTCTGCAGATTTTAGTGGATTCTCTGCTTTAACACACCCTCTGCAAAGGACTTGTTAATAACTGGTTGAATCAGGTGTATTTGGAGCAGGGAAAGCACTAAAATGTGAAGGGGCAGGGATGCCCCAAGGACCAGCGTTGAGAAACACTGCTTTAAACTATAACACTCCAAACAGCCATGCGTCCTGAGTTTTATTTACACCAACCAGGTGTTAATGGCCATGCACTGTCATCACTGTTATGCTGTCAACTGAAATTGAAACCTTAGGTGCTTTTCCAGTTGTGTTCCAGTTCTGCCTGAAACATCACTAATGGCACTGTGTTAAGTCCAACACCACTCATTAATGGTAAGAGCAGTATTCACACACTACATAATACACAAGAGCCTCATCATGCTTATCCTCGTGCTAACATGGTTACCCTGTAAGAATGGGCAAAATGCTCCTGGGCATTGTCTCCTTCATCCTTCTCTCCATCATTGTCATTTAGCTCCAGTTTGTAAACACTGGTCTGTAGAGCACATAAAGAGCCATCCAATTTAAACAACTGCCAGCCTTTAAGTTCAGCAACACTGTAATGAGCGTATTTATCCTCCTTAACTCATAGAACCTGAGATCTTGCACTTTGCAGATCTGCTTTACTTTACTGTTCTAGGCTTCATACTACACTCACACACATACCACCACTGATACATGAAGTACATACTAGTGCAAAATTAAATAATTGTGAAAAAGTTAATTTGTGTTTATGATTTCACACCAAACGTTAGTCAGATTTACATTTCATTACATGTAAAGGGACATTTTTCATTCCTTTTGTACTGTTGATCAGAATGGCTTATAGCTCATGAAAATCAAAAATGCAGTATCTCACATTTTTACAATATTTAAATTCAGGTTTGACTAAATTACAAATCAGTATCAAAATTAAAACAAAATAGTAAGGAATACTAAATATATCACACTTATTACAATCTTGCCCCCCTACCTTCAAATCGTCTCTTAATCGCGACTTCTACCCGTTCGCTCAGATCCTCCTCTTCTATTTATCTTTCTGTACCTCCTGCCTGTCTGAGTACCCTGGGCAGCTTTCAGCCTCTCTGGAACTCCCTCCCATCTGACATCCGTAATATTGATTCTCTTCCTCTTTTCAAATCCAGACTTAAAACTCACTTGTTTAAAAAAGCCTATTCTTAGTCATTTGCTCCCTGCTGAATTTCATGTACATTTCTGTCTTGTTTATATTTTGGAAGTGTCTTGTTGTTTTCATATTTTGTACAGTGTCCTTGAGTGTCGAGAAAGGCACTTTCAAATAAAATGTATTATTATTATTATTATTATTATTATTATTATTATTATTATTATTATTATTATTATTATTATCAAATAAACTTTTTTGCACCATTTCAGGTTTTTCTGCTGAATAAATGTATGGAAAACTACAAAAACATGCCACAAAATTGGCCTAAAGTTCTAAAGGTTGTAGAACTTTGCATACCATCACAAATACATACACAAAGCTACATTCAAATGCATCTTCACTGAACCTCCATTCTGTTAAAGTGTCACCAGATGGAGCTACAGTATCATGGACAGATTTATCTATTACTGGAAAGAGGCTGCCTTCTATACACAACCAATCCAAAAGTAGAAACTGATATAAAATGTACAAGATATGTGACTATTGAACTTCAAATTTACAACAACTTCAAACACTGACTGTATGGCACATTCAATGATTTTACCTTTAAGGGGGGAGAGAGAGAGTTGGAAAAACAAAGGTGCACTGTTGCTTCAAATCTGAACCAGTGCACAAGTTTTTGACTGTAAATTATGTAAATGAATTATCTCATGTACACTGTATTGTATGTTTGTGTTTATGAAAGAAAATCATAAACAAAAAAAAACAAAAACAAAACAGCAAACACAGGGTTAGATAGTAAACTTCACATACATAAAGCAAAATGTAGAATCTTCCTAAAATTCCTGTAACAACCCATTGTCGGCTCTAAGCTCCTCATCCTGGGCTCTTCACGCTGTTACAGCACTTTAGTAAAGTGGGCAGGAAGCTGCTTGCAAGAACTGAATAATGCTGCATATTCGTGTAAATAATATATAAAAACCCAAACCCTAACAGAACTGAATGTGACAAAAAACAAACCCAACAATCAGTGGAATTCCAAGATGAAACAGTGGAAGCTGGTTAGGCTGAAAGACAGGCAGAGAGCAGAAGGACCATGTCGAGTGCATGGCAATGATGGTCACCTGTGTGTGTGGAGAGAGCGATGGAGAGGAGGATGCAGAGGATGAAGGAGGAGAAGAAGAGAGCAGAATGGTTTTCTTAGGGCAGCTTCGTAGCACATCGCTGCTCCTGCTGGCCTTCAGAGAGACATGAGAGGAGCAATGAGCACCAGAAACTTTCAAATGTCACATTGCCAACAAGTCCCTCTACGAAACGTGTTCAGTGTCTGCAATGTAGATGACATTTGTGTTTCCAAAGCTTAGAGCTATTAATTCAAGTGTTCTTGTTAACATTTAAGAAAACAATTTTGAGTAAAATACAATATTTATTTTTCATTAGAACTTGACCATTTCCACGTGTCCATATTGACCAACATTACATGTCATGGACCAACAAGATAAATTAATTTAAAAAGCTTTTGATATTTTTAACACCAATTGTATTAACCCTTTATTTTCAGGTATTTGTTTACATAAGGTACAAAATAATTACATGTAAAGCTTTTTAATTTTACTTGAACAGTGTGGTTTATATCAGAACCAACATTAAAACAAATGGTCATAAAGATTTAACCCCCCCCCCCCAGTCACGTGGTGCTCCCGACACTAGGAGGGTGAAGGCAAGCACATGCTTCTTCCGATACATGTGAAGCCAGGTACCGCCGCTTTTCAAACTGCCGTCATTGCGTCATTGCTAGGCAGCCAATGCGCTCAGAGAAAAGTGCCGTGTCACCAGCTCCAATACCATGGCTAACAATGCCCGTATCAACCAGCATCACACTGGGTGTGATGTGAGGAGACAACGCCATCTACCCACCCATTAGCATGGCCAAGTGTACTGTATTTGATTGCAAGCATCATGACCCAGGATACTAACCCACAATCCTCGGATCATAGCACTAGCGCATTAGCCCGCTGAGCCACTTGTGCATTTCTGTTAATCGCTCTTGATAATTTGGCAACGTCAGTGGCACCCGTTTCGTAGAATGGCTCCGGCCAAAAAACACACTTCACATTTAAACACTTACAAAACTGAGTCAAAATACATGGCAATCAATCTCAAACTGCATCAGTCTCAAACACACACACATACACACACAAACAAACAGACCACCCATAAAGGAATGTGCAAAAACAAAGTTAACAAAGCCACATCTAAACCACCACTATCCAACAGGGAGGAATATCAAAGAAATGTAACAATAAGCAAAGGCTAAACATCATTAAGCATTTTTATGGGAAAGGAAACCAATGGCTAACAACAGCAAGCAGAGGGAATATCGGGTTCTACCAGGACATCACCCACTATAGTGCAAACTCAGCTCAGTTTGATCATCTTAAATGCTACAGGCACATCCATTCTGAAACTTCTAGTGTGTTTTAAATTTAGAGGACACTTTACAATCCCTGCAAAGCCAAATGCAGACTATTTAGTGTCCTTAATGTGTGCTTTCCACAGAATCCCAGGGTCCCGTCTGGAAACCATGATGCAGCTTGCCAAAGAGCAGCAACACTGCCACATTTCTCAGTCCTAAAGGGATACACTGGCAGATTTTAAGCTACAAAAGCCACCTCACACTTCCTTTCATACTGATATACAGTCCACATCCAAATTATTTGATAAGAATTTAGCACGTTTATACTACAAATGATACGCCGTTCTTCCTTCCATTTACTCTATGCTTCTAATAACAGGAAATGGGCTGAATTTAATGCTAACATTACATATTAATGTTGGTAATGTTCACATAACATGACGACACAGAACATGAAAAATATTAGCATTTAAAAAAGGATTATTACAAATTATTTCTACATAGACCAACAAAAACAATTATTTAGTACGGTGCACCCTCAAAGCTCTCCTCATGGGAATCTATTACAGTACTTATAGTTCTCATCTACAGTTCTCACCTATAGTTCTCATCCAGCACCTCATTTTTTAAATCAGTGCTTTTATTTTTTCTCTACAATTTGGAAAGTGCCAATTACCTAATGCCCCTAACCCCCCCCCCTCCCAACACTAGAAGGGTGAGGACAAGAACACGCCTCCTCAGATATATGTGAACCTAGGTATGGCCTCTTTTTGAACTCCTGCCACTGTATCACTGCTGGGTTGCAGGTGGGTGCCCAGCGGTGGGTGCCCAGCTCCAATACAAAGGCTAGTAGATGCCTTTGTCAATCAGCATCGCAGTGTGGGGAGAGAGCACCATCTACTCACCCATCTACCCACCAATTGGTATGTGGCCAATTTTGCTCTCTCTGACTCTGGCTGATGATGACCAGCAGCATCACCCAGGATTTGAACCTCAGTAAATCAGTGCTTACTGATGTTAAATCAGGTAAATTGGTGATGGATTTGAAAACAAGCTGCCTGGAGACCAGGACAAATCTGAAAACTAAGCCTCAACCTTCAATATCTCAAATACTTTCATCAACACCAGAAATACATAATATTTTTACTGAGAGAAATGCTTTTCAATAATGGGCTTAGGTGCCTAAAACCCAGCATGTTTTTTTCCAAAGGATAACACCTACAGGAAAGGTAGATCAGAGGGCAAGTAGGAGAATCACTAACACACACATATGCGAGGACAGCCGGGTCTCCCACTACTTCAGTTTTTATAATGTCTAGATTGGCAGTTCTCAAACTGGCTCTCAGGGGCTCTGAGGTGATTAACATTTTTCCTCTATCCCATACAGATAGAGTACAAAAATGTTTACTGAAATAATTCAGCACTGGATTGAGTACAGCAGGAGTTGCCAGGGTCCGCTGATTGCTGGGATGCTTTCCTAAAGCTAGGGTCATACCTGATCCCCTCTGCTGGGCAAAGTCTGACACTTCACCCTCTCTTTATAGCGGAAACTCATCTGTTCCTGCAACTGAGTCCGCCTCTGTGCACACATACACACATTATATATGTATACAGACACTGGACATTCACACTCGTCATCAAAAAAATAGTTGCACCCAGAGGGAATCAACCAATTGCAATGCATAACTCAAATATTCTCACGTCAGACTGTCATGCACACAGCAGGTCATCTTCAGCAACGAGTTCTGTTTTTGTTGTAGTGAAGACGACCAAGGACGTGTTCAGTGCCCCTTGGCACCGTGTTCAGTGCCAAGATCAATGGCTTGTTGTCCAAAAGTCCAAAAGGCCCGGCGTGCTTGTGTAGAGTGTCATTTTGTACGACGCCAGATGTCCTCTGTTCATTACAGGCTCTTTTGACAGCCCGATATTTACGTTAGTGGCCTTAACTTTTCTGAAGACACACTCCAGTATGCTATTCTAAGGGGAAAATGCTCAAACGCATACTACTGCTGTCTCAAGAGCTTGCCTTCAAGACACAGACACTATGTCCACTTCAGGCCTATCCCTGATTGAAAATGTGCTGGATGCTAATAGACGCTCCATGAACACTCCACCACTACAGAATATTCAAGATGCATGGGATGGATTATCGCAGGACACCATTAGGACTCTCTACAAGTCCATGACAAAATATCTAGCATGTTGTGTTACACTTGACACCGTACGGAGAGACATTCTTCTGTATGTGTAGCCCAATAATTATTGCCTGGTTTTGTTCACCAATATTGGTCTTCCAAAAATATAATCCAACACTTCCTCCTTCCTGCAACTGTTTTTTGATGATGAGTGTAAACAAAAAAACACATGCCATTTCATCAGGTACACCTACCATGTATATGTACCATCAGTGGAAGGGAGCAACCCATAGAACCAACAGGGGTCCTGTGGTGCCAACCAGACCAGTGATGATGGCAATAGGATGCCCAACATAATTGGCCATTCATTTTCATCTTGTACTGACAAGGTTGGTGCACCTAAGTAAGTGGCCAGTAAGTATAAAACATACTCACATAAGACGAACAAGCATATATGGACACAGAGATGCTGCTCAACACACTATGTTAGTACAATCAGTTTTCAGACAAAACTATGTTCTTCTACATTTTCTGTTAAAAAGCAAGTTACATTACAACATCTCCACAGCTCAGATAAGTAACAAAGCCTTAGAGATCCACCAGTATCCACTCAACCTGATGGATGATGTTGGTATGTTATCAGATAAGCAGCACTAACCATTTGCTTCTCTACATTCATTACCTTTCTCCAGGCAGGGACTGGGGCCAGACGTACTGGCTCTTTCAAAGGGGCAGGGGGTGGAGAGGGGAGAGCCAGAAGCGACAGATTAGGCATGGAGTCCCCCTGTGACCCGTTCAGAGAAAGTGACAGATGAAGTGACCAATGAGGGGCCAGGAAACAGCAGAGACAGTCAAACATGAGCCGCCGTTGTCATCGTCCGTGAAATGAGAGGAGAATGTAGAGGGGAAAAACAAAAGAAGGAGATGAGAGGAAAGGCATGCACACAGCGACAGAGAAACACTTTTGGTTCAGTAATGAACCTGCAATAGAAATGTGTGAGTGTGAAGATGTGAGAACTTTCACACATCTTTCAGAATCTCTTACAACATGGGGGCTCGTTCAACAGTACTTTCCTAACAGTGCTGTTTCATTTGTTCTTGATTCATGATGTGTTTTTAAACTACAGTTTGTTCACAGCTATGCTCTAATTAGGGTTATGTGTTGGTAATCTATCGCATTATACAACAATTAGTCCCGGCCTTGCAAGATGATTGGTGGAGAATTGCTCAAAACGCAAGAATGTGTCCACAAACACTGTATTACTCTGCTGGAAGGTGTTGCTAAGAAAAAAATGGCAGTAACATTAACAACCCAAGCAAAAGTGTACGAGGAAGTTAAAAGAATTAAGACTATGTGGAGGATCTGGAGGTTGTTTTACCAGTATCTTGTCGTCCTGTTTGCAGGCCATCTGCAGCTGCTTAAGCAGGACTCTGGACAATGGCTTCCATAAACTCGCTGACTCAGTGGAAGGCATAAAGTTCCCTTTGTGTTTGTAATTTGTCTGTGTGTTACCATGTGCTCATAAATACACGTTTGGTCTGTATGTCTCTGAGACTCGTGAAGTTGGCCAGGCATGTGACTCATGAATTCCCAGTGAGAAAAGACAAATGGAGAAATGCGGTGAGTGGGAAAAGGAGGTTAACATTTTAGTCTGAGTAAGGAGTTGGTCTGAATAAAGAGCTGGAGAAGAAGGCTGTAGGCTGTGCAGTGAGTGAGTGGAGTTTAATTTGTTTGTCTGAGTAAGGAACTGGAGAAGGAGCTGCCGGCTGCGCAGTGAGTGAGACAGAGAAGTGAAAATGCTAATATTAAAACATTTCAAATGTGATTTATGCATCAGTTAATTATTTGCTTACTTATTTTTAAACTGTTGTATAAAAGCAACAGGACACGTGATGTTGTGTGTTATTATTAATAACAGCAAGGCTATGATGAAATATGCCTGTGCTTTATCACACCCATACTGTTATTTCACGCTGTTATTATACACTACCACTCAGGGTCTAATTCTTTAATATACTGCAATACTTCAAGCAGGTCGTTATACTGTGATTTTTTAAATCCAATTTTAGGAAAACAGTCAAAAGATAAAACCACAACATTGTATGATTAAAATTTAGAGTAAAAGAAAAGCAGATTTATTATTCAATCAGAAAAGAGGGATCTGAAGTACAATAACTCCTACCTATCAGTCAGGGTTTAAACACAAATATTTGAATACATCAGTGTTTCTCACACCCCTAGATCTTTTAATGATGTATCCCACTGTCCTCACAAACTGAACAAATCCTAAACAAGAAAACACTAGTGAACGTCAGAACCTTTCGTGAAAAACTGCATGAGTGGGTTTTATTTATTTTTTCCTTTAGTGGAACAGTTAGTGAATAAGGCCCATACATCTTAAAGAAACCAGAACTAAGTTCTAAGAAGAGTTTTGTTCTATGGAATCACTCAAAGAACCATTTAAAGTACCTTTATTTTTAATAGTGTGGAAACTGCGGGTAACAGTATTATAGAGTGGGAAAAAAAACAAAAAACAAGAAAAAGTAAACGCATTCATCTTTCAGAAAAGTCATTCCGTTCTGATACTTTCGACAGGCATTCACGGACAATTCTAACAGCCCAGGAGAAGATGGTGCCAACCAACTGCAGTGTGCCCAACAGTGTCATCGCAATACAGTGGTGCAGAGAACACAGAGGGCTTAGCTTGCTATAAAAAGATCTTAAATCCTTGATGATGCCACTCATTCCTGCTGGTTACACCACTGCGGTAGATCACAGCACACAAACAAACTTACACACCGATGCCCCCAATCACAATTCTGACCATCCAATATGACCTAGAGACAGAAAACACTAACAGACTGCAACTGCACCATATAGTGCATCTCCAAAAAAGCTCATTCATGATCATATTCAAAAATTCATATATATATTATATATATATATATATATATATATATATATATATATATATATATATATATATATATATATATATAAAATCATAATCCCATAATCCAATATTTTAGTACTGTGTATAGCTAAACCATAATGACCCACCGAGTCTCACCGAGCCTGAACCAAACCTCTTTGAGCAGCAAAGAATTTTTCGGCATGAAGCGCTTTCCAAGATAAACAGAAAACACAAAACCAGTGTTATACTGCTGCACCCACTTCCCACTCCCACACACAGAGCTGCCGACTGGCCCAGGCCTGACCTGAGACGTCCATCTCTATATATACACACATACACACACACAGATCATGCTACACAAACACCACCTACACAGAGCTAGAACTCCACACACCAGATGAAGGACTGATTCTGAGGACAATGTTCGTCCATCGCAGTCCATAATTAATTACTGAGACAGCCTTCAATTCCTGTAGCAAAGCAAAGCAGTGTTATTACTACATGAACTCGGGCCTACCTGTCTCTTGAGTCCACTGGATTGTGCTGGGGCGTTCTCTTCAAACTTGGCCAGCAGCTGGGTGGCCATTGACTTCACCTTGTTATTGTTAGCTGCTGCAGTGGTGTCAATTCTGCGCTCCGTCAGGGCCGTGGCAATGGACGACCTCTCATCACACAACCCCCGCTGGAGCTCCTCCTGGGATAAGAGCACCAAAACAGCCATTGAGAGCCTGCACTGCAACAAGTTACTACACACTGCTTTTTCAAGACAGTACTTAGTAGTTTTTAAATAATTTTGACATCATTTTAAATATTGACTGAAACACGGTACTGTTCCTAAAGAATTCTCCCTCGTGGAAGAAACTGATAGTGAGCTCCCTCGTCATTCTGAACACAAACCCTCCAGTCCTAAAGTCAAAATTTAGGTTAGAGCTCTATACTGATCTCCAGTTTGTAGGTTCATTAAGCTGCCAGTGTTGGGCCCTTGAGCAATGCCCTTAAGCTCTCTGCTTCAAGGGAACCACAGCATGGCCTACCCTAATGTCTGACCCAGACTTTGCCAGTTGGGACACATGAAGTAAAGAATTCTGTTGTACTGTACAGGCATACAACAACAACATATTCTTACATCTTCTGACTGGCCGGACTGACTTGTTTTCCTCCTCTTCCCCACTCCATCCATCTCCTTCTCCTTCTTATCCTGTCAAAGCATACAGTGACGATCAGAGTCCAGATCAGATAGAACAGATAATCAATTCTGCAGTGTCTCAGGGGTGATGCTGTCCAGCAAGTGTAACAACAGTACCTTGGGATTGCGTTTCCTTGAGATGTTAATGCTCTGACCCAGCTTGCTGAGGAAGGAAATTGGCGACTTTGTGCTGGCTATCAATGCAGCCTTCTCTTCTGGACTCAGGTTATGGTTTTCTGGAACACAGCAAGACCATCTTAATTTTAGCTACAAGAGTTTTTTTGACACAGTCTACCACAGATGTACAACCATGTCCAAATGTTTGTGGACACCCCTTCTAATGAATTAGTTCAGCAACTTTGAATTGCACCCATTGTTGACACAGATGTGCAAATGCACACACAACCTGTTCCTATGGAGAAGTAATGCCAATAGAATCGGACTCTCAGAAACTGGCAATAGGCCTAATACCAGGTGTGAGTTAGAGGGGTATAAAGAACCCATAAAGCATTGGAACTGTGTTCTTTGGAATGATGGCGTTCCATGAAATACTTGTGAGAAAAGTTAGGGAGGTGATCATCAAACATCCTGATTTGTCCAATATTTCTTTGGGCTGATATATGAGATATGAGATATACAATACAATATGATGTGGTACATTATATGTGAAATTATATATGAAATCCTTTATGTCAAACTATATTTAAATATATTGATTCATATTGAATCTGAGCTCTATCTTAATGTCTCTACATGGTGTGTGTGAAAATGTCAGTGAGGGTGGAGCAAAGGCAAGGAGCAGAAAAAAGGTTGTCTGCAAGATTGAAACTTTATTATTAACAACTAACTTTATTATTAACAACTAACATTATTTAAAATCTTCAAAACTTGATAATCTATGGTGTATAAACAGCCTTCACAGAGTTGGAATTGAATTGAGCTGAACCATAGTCAATAAAGGCCCATTGCAATACTGTATGTCTTGACCAGCACTCTACAGTATAACTTCACTACTTACCACCAGGAGGCACAGTGTCCTTGAACATCTCATAGAACTGAGTGAGATACATGACCATGGAGAGTTTGTCAGGCTCCACCACAACAGACATCTCCTTCCCAGTCATGATGGGCGATATCCCAAACTCTTTCTCAGCCACGTCAAATGCCAACTGGTTGTTCTTCTCCACATCTTTTTCATCCAGGGATTCAAAGTCGCTATGGATAAAAAATAAACACTGTGACCAACACAACGTCTGGACAACAGTTCTGGACATCCTAAAAGGTCAAAAGTGAGTTGTGACCTCATGAGGAAACCTAAATTAAGCACCATGTAATTTAGACACAGTTGTGTGAGTTAAACACATGGTCAATATTTATCAAAACAACCTGCATCCAGAAGAGTTGTTGTTGTTGGGTTGTGGCTGAAATGAGATCTGGCTGAATAATATCTAGCCTATTTCATTATTACTCCCCAACTACCGTGTAAGATCCGGCAGACTACAACAGACACCACACAGCTGGGCGTACTAAAGGTCACTCTCAACATTTACTCTAATGGAGAGAGAGGATAATGCTAATGTGCGTCTTAGAGGTAATGGGTTTATCAGCTGCTATGAGAGAGAGACAGAGAGTCAGAGAGTGATCTGTTTATGACGAGCTACAGGGATCTGTAGCAGGGCTCAGATGGTAAACAGCAACTGTTCCAATGGTGTTTTGTTTAGAATATATTTAGGCCAAAGTGTCTGGGGAGCAGTTTGCTTTCTTCTGTGGTTTTTGAGTAATGTTTGAATCTCAGCACAAATTTTCAATCCATACATGGACCAGACCGTGATTCTCAAACACTTATCTTCCTCCATCAACTGAGAAACTAACTAAAATTAACCACAACAGGCTTAACTCATAGTTCCACCACCAACTTTTAGATAACCCCCTCCTGCTAGTATAAGCTCTAGTCAAAGCTGGAGAAACAGTAAAACATGACAGAGACTTTAGGAGAATATGGTGTTGTTGATACTGGAGAGCAGCTCATCACCGTCACACTCTGCTAATCATGTGAATACAGGTTGCTCTGTGAACTAGACCTTGTGCCCATGGCTCTTTAGTGACCACAGAAGAGGAGCTCAAACATGACAAACTCGAGGTAAATGGGATCCACACTATGCTGAAAGCTAATGCCAGCCAATGCTACCTTTTATCTCATCTCTTTGTTATCTAATCCCTAAAACACAAAGCACACAGGCAAACCTTACTTGTTTTGAAAGATTTGGTGATGAACAATTAGCTCACTGAAACTGACACTACCTCCTCAAAGGCACCCACCAGGGATTAGATTCATAATCCTCACTTTTGATATTATCCAGACTACCAAGCTACAGCTTTTATCCAGGAAATCTTCAGAGATTAAGCCCAAAGATGTACAGGAGGCAGACTGCATTTCAGGACAAGGTTACTCACATGAGGTCTGGCCGATAACGATGGATGAGGGAACACAGAGCCAGGCCACTCTTCCACGACGTGGTGAGGTCAGACACACTGACCCCTCGGTAGCCTTCTGTCTGCCTCTGACACCAGTTCAACAGCTTGCTGGAGCGTGCAATGGACTCTGTGAAAATAAAGCAGATGCCAATCAGCCACGATCGGAGACAATGTTAACTCTTCACCCAGAATACTGTTAGTCATACGATAAGGTCAGCAACCATGGGGGAGGAGGGTGCAATTAATTCACTTACAGAAGGTTATTGGGAGTTTCAGAGGTTGACAATTTCGAGTTATGGTTAGAAATGTTGGTTCTTTGGTCCTCTATATATGAAACATAGTCTGTTAGTTCATACAGTGTTTCAGTTTTGTACAGTGTTTCAGTTCCAAAGGAAAGCTGCAAAACACCATTCCATTACTGACCGAGTCACTAATCTATCAGTCAACAGCAAGATGCCTTACATTAACCCCATTAGGAAAGAGCATCATGCATTTTGACCTTCGTCACCCACAAAAGTTACCTTGCAACTGCTGCTCAAGCAGAAGTTCTAGGATGAAAATAATAAGGCATTAAATTGCAAAATAACAGCCAGCAGTGTCCTATTTAGTCAAAAGACAACAGTAAAGCTAACTTGGCATCTTAAAAGGAAGAATGGCACACCATTTCTCGTGAGTTTGGGAGTGGAAGCGTTGACTACATTCTCCATGTCGATGCGAATCTCTCTGTTCTCTCCAGTGTCTATGAGATGTCGTACCTAGATGGTGGAGAAAGAAAAAAAAAAGAATAATTTGAGAGTCATTTCAAATCAAACGAATGATTGGTTGCCAACCCTGTTCCTGGTGTTTTCTCTGTACTTCTGCATACATCTCATCAAACTGATGTGTTTGTTATAATTATGTGTAATGATGTGTAATAGCCTACACACAGTAGATTGGACACTGCAACACAGCAAGTGAAATCCCTTTAAATGTAGATTAAATGTCTGTATTTTAATTACTCTAGTAATATAAATTATAACGTTTCTAATATTTTTTCTTGTATATAATAATAATAATAATAATAATAATAATAATAGTAGTAGTCGATATAGCTTTAAAGGCAATTTAAATGATATGATACTTTTTTAATAAGATAGAATCTCTGGATTCTAGCCTCGTCTACAATCTAAGGATATTCTGAGTGAACAGCAAAGCACTTCTGTAAGTTGCTCTGGATCATTTTTGCAGTGGGTATCAATTCCCCAAAACAAACATGAAGAGGGGGGGGCTAGTGAGGACGGGGTAGAAAGGAGCGAGTCAGATGCTGCTCTGTTTCATACGCTGCAGCTTCATTAACTGGCAGCAGCACCAATAATTGGAAGGTCACCATCCATGGCTACGTAATAGATGGCAATATCTCTTCTATTTCATGATCAATTGAGGCAGAGACTCAGTTGCAGCAGTGGAGCTTTCAATCACTTTGGTGTGCACTAGCCAGGTCTAGAACAGCAAAAGTCAAATTCATCTGTCTAACATGCATTTCTTTCTTTCAAAAAAAGAAAGAAATGTATTAAGTATAAATTTGAGTTGTTACATGAGAACACTTATTTGGTTGCCGCACTGAGTATATTTGACACATTGTGCATCTTTTAGTTATGATCTATAAAGGATTTGAACCTGTAACCTTTCAACGTTAACTCATCGATATGACATGCTTAGAATAAGTCATTGTGACATAGCTTATCGGTGACTCCATATTGTCATCTTGGCCATTTTTACAACTCAATGATAAGGATTGGGAACAACTACATGACTTTGCAAAGATAAATACACAACTAACCCAAAGAGAGACACAAGAACATGCAGCAGGCCATGCTTGTTGACCTCTCACCTGACCCCCTCCCTCCATTCACTCTCTAGTCTGTGAATTACATGCTTTAAGTGCTTGGATGTTTTTTTTATATCTACCTAAATGATGCTCCACCTGGAACATAGTCTGGGTGTATTTTCTCTTCCTACCTTACCTCGTGTATACTGCTATTGTTTTTCCAAAGAATTTCCCTCTAAGGGATCAATAAAGCATATTTCAATATCACAAAAAATGAAAGCCCCCTCACCTGGTTTGGTCTGAGTAAATGCAGACTGATGTTTGGATAGCGTGTGGTGGGATCCACAGTATACTGACTGTAGTTCTTACTGACGTTCTCTGGAGTGGTCTGCGGGAGTAGCCGATAGATGCTTTCCCTAAGAAACAAGGGAGTCAGAGTTATTGTTGCACGGTTAGGCTCAGGCACACGAGCACAGTTCAATTCCATTCAGAGCTGCTCTTATACCATTAGCGCTGCCTCTGATCTGACCCAGGAGACTTAACGCTGGCAATTTACTCATAAAGCACTTAGAACAGAAATGCAGTGTGAGGATGGAGAGACGAACTACCTTATACATGTGGTTTACAAGCAAACCTAGTGCATGAAGACTATGTCCTAGCAAGTTCTGCTACACGGTTTACTTTCGTAACATGAATTTCTTAAATTGTCTCACCTCTCTGCTAGAACCTCCAGTGCAGAAGCGCCCTGTGCCCAGCTCCTCACCATCCACGCTGAGTCCAAGGCTGCCAGGAAGCCTCGGGCAATGCCAGTCCCCATTGGCCAGAATGGCTGCGAACACAAGAATACAAACCTATTGAGATTTATATAAGAGTGATGGATGCATTTGGGTCCAGACTGCTTAAAATGCAAACAAACATAACACATGCACTCAATTCTTTTACTGTTGACATTAATAATTTTTAAAATCTGCATGTTGTAAAATTCACATTTAGATCATTAAAATTCAAGTTTACAAAGACATTCCATGTAAATTTCATATAATCCAAAACAACCATTTGATAAAACATGACCAGCTAGCTGTGTCAGCTTTGCTAGATTTCTCAACAGGCTCAGCCATCAACCTGTGATGTTTGCAATACAAGTGGAGAGTTGATAGCACATCCAACAGCTTCCCATAAACTTCCTATCAGGGATAGGTTGGTTGTCTCCACCACAACAAAAGAGGGACTCGTTTGGCAATGCTGCACCATGCTCAATGAGGGCATCGCTACTTGCTGAGCAGTTACCAACCCTGGTCCAGGTGTTGTCCCTGCACTAACATCCAGTTTGACTTGTATAATGGCTAATGCACAGCAGACTGGGGTTCAATTCCCCACCCGGGCAAAAGAACTACAATATTATCACTTATAGTCCTTGGTTATGACTTACATCACTGTCTTAAATCAGTCATTTACATCAATGCTTTCAAATGTTGGTTAAACTACAAATTGGAGTTATTATACAATATCATACTTAATTGCAATTTAAAAGTAAAATAAATAATAAAGCCAAGAACAAGAGCACTCACTCACAACAGGAAGAGGCCCACTGATTAAAAACTACTGATGTAAAACATTACTATCAAAAGGTGCTTAGTATGACCCATATCATACTGACACGATTCTGTCCATCAACCAAAGAATAAAAAACAATGAAATTAGTTTCTTTAATTGAATAAAATTAGGAAGGTCACCATGCACAAGATTCAAAAATACAGTTAATATAAAACAGCCTGTGTAACAATGTTTTTCGATGCAGTAAAAAATAGCCCCATACACAGCTTAGATGAATGTGTATCACAACTGGATTCAGTTTAAGATACTGAGATATTGATTTAGTTCTCTCATGATAATCAGTGTAATGTCTCCGCTCACCTCCAGAAGGCTGTCGCCCACCAGTGCTACCAATAGCTGGTGGCCATTGCGCTGCCGGATCAGTGCCGCGTTCTCCGAAGCATACATACAGGTGAAGTCAAACATAGCCACATCAGGCTGTCCGTAGTGATTGATGGCAAAGTCCAGTGTTGGCAGCTGGTGATTGGTGGAGAAGTCCGCTGCCTCTCTGGCGTAGGACAGCAGAGCAGCTTGGTCCACATTAGCCCTGGACAGAAGCATCTCTGTGTCCACATAGTCCTAAAGGACAAAGGCAAAACAGTATCAAATGCAACATCATGACTACAGTAGTATTGTTCTTCCCAATGCAACAGTGCAGGTCAGTCACCCACGAAACAACACCTTTGGAACAATCTGCTGTGGACAGATGACTCCAAAGTTGAACTGTTTGGGGCAGAGTATGTTTGTCACAACACATTTGATCATGAAAATTAACTGTAAAGCCTGGTGATGGAAGTGTCACGCTGGGTCTGCTTTGCTTCAGGGCCTGGCAAGAATTCAATCATAGGATATACTATGAATGCTTTATTGCATCAAAGGGGGCTTGAAGAAAATGCGTAAGACCATCTGCCCATAAAGTGGACGTCAACCATACAACATGTCAATGACCCAAATTATTCCCCAAAATCCAGTAAGGAATGTTTCAAAATAAAAATGGAAATTTTTGGAATGAGCTGAATGTAAGAGCCTGGATTGTAAATCCTATTGAGATGCGTGAGATCAGTGGTTTACATAATGGAAAGAATTCTGTATGAAGGAGTGGGAAGAACTTTTCACCCCAAGACTGGAAGATGGTTCCAGGTTAGTTAGTTACAACTTATCTAGCACTTTCATAAATACACAAGTATGCTTCACAGTCAGCACTCTACACAGTCCCACTCAGCTATCACACACCGTCGAGAAGTGGCAGCCAATTATGCACAGTGTACTTTCTACTGGAAACGACTGTCCACCTGGAGCACTGCATCGAGCACTAAGGCGTTCACCCAGTGCTCACCCAATCCACATCTGGGCACATACAGACATACATTCACACACGTACTTACACATTCATTCACACATACTAGGGCTGTTTAGTGTAGCCAATTCACCTGATCCATGTTTTTGGAACACAGGAGGAAACCGAGGCACGAGAAGAACATTGAAACTCCATCCAGACAGGGCCTTGAACCCAAGACCCCAGTGCTGGGAGGCGAAAGTGCAAACCACCAAGCCAATAATTGAGTTTATTTCAAAGTGGGAAATAGCTAGACTTTTCCTTACAAGACAATTGCATCTCTATTAATACATACATACTTTTTTCATAAATCATCAGAGATGATTTCAAAACTAATGTTTTATAAACATAACTTCTTTAAAGTTTTATGTGTTTAGTTATACACCTCCGTCATCATTTTTCCAATTATTTAAATGCATTTATAAATGAGCAGAAAAACGTAAGTCTATGTCAAATATGCAACACAATTATATTCCCACAGAGGCTGAAAGACAGACAGCTAATAAAGAGAGTGAGGTAGACGTACTGGACAAAGAGAGTGAAAGAGAAAAAGACTGAACAGAGCAGACAAACAGACTGTTCTTTGATCACTCACGTGCAAAATGACGCCCTTCTCTAGCAGACTCTGCTTCTTGGCAGTCATTACAAAGTAGTGTGTGTCATCCTTATAGTAGACAATGTTTTCCAGATCAATCCCTGGGGAGGCAAAAAAAAAAACAAAAAAAACACACACACAGAGAGTGAGGAAGACTGAGTGGGAGAGTGAGACTGCTGAGTAATTCAAAGCAAAAGAAAAGCAAGAGTGACATTTTTTAAGAAAAAGAGAGAGAACTTCATTAGTTTCCTCTTGCCGAGATAATAATTCCCTGTTATAGCAGCCAAAACAGCCTCTCTCTCACTTGCCCTCCGTCTCTCTCTCTGTGCCGCTCTTCATTAGAGAGTGAGGCCAGCAGCAGCGATTACACGACTGGCAAAACAAAAGCAAAGGCTCTTTAGACACTGCCAACTCAGCACAAAGCCTTCAGAGCCAGGACAGGCGCAGACTGGCAAGCAGCAGCTAAGTGCAGTGATGCACAAACTAGAGCTGTGCAATATATTGGTTCAGCATTGTCATTGTAAAACTGACATCACAGGACATGCGGCGTCAATGCAAATTCAAAATCAAACATGCCATGCTATGGCTTTTTTGCTGCTTGATGCTCTAGGAAAATTCCACTGTTCTCAATTTCCATCACTTTTCATCCCAGAGGCAGATTACGACATTCCTGGCCAATATCACGTATTTAACTCTTCTACATACCCAAATCTTGGCCCAAACTTCAAATTTTCATGTACAGTTTATATATCAGATTTATAATTAGAATTATACACACATTTAAGAGTAGTCACAACAGTTAAATAAACGTACATTTAACCAGTTTTGAGGGGTGTTTTTGTAGTTTCACACACTTTTATTCACCAAATCATTAGAAAAGTATGTATAAGAGACAGTAACACAGATACTTATTTTCAAGAGATGCTACACTTCTCAATTTTGTCTTCATTGAGATGTAAAAATGAAGAGAATTTCAAAACATATAACATAAGTTTGAATTTCAAAAACATATTAATTTTTTTTTTATAAAAAACAAAATATTTTATATCACAGAAATCCTGTTGGAAATTGATAATACAGAGTGTTTTTGTGCTGAACATGCAAGAATTTAGATGAATTATTTGTATTGCTTAAATTTACAAGGACAATTATTATAATAGGTTCTTCAAAATACTTGACAGTGGTCCAAATAAAATTAAAAATTAACCTGAATATGCTTTATAGTTTTCGTTTTTTTACGTATGCATCAGTGTTATCCCTTCTCAGGACCTTTGTTCATAACAAACATATCTGTGTCAGTGATGTCATTAGCCCTGTCCCCTTTCTCTGATCAGTCAGAGTCTGCATGCAGGTAGAGCATGTACACATAGACTGAAAGGCCTCTTTGGCATTTGAACCGGGATTTAATTCAGTTGGAAACTAGAGAATTTTAGCTGTTTTCCAAACTGGATTACTTGGTGATAAATCTCTGATCACACAATGATAAAAAAATGATAAGATATGGTTAGCATTATTTAACAATATAACAAACAATGTAGTTTGTTATAATATGTGTATCATGTCTATAGGTTACTCTGATCATAAGGCATGAAGCTTAGAAGACCAGCATGTAACTGTTTACAAAATGCAGATCTTGTACAGAGGAGAAAAACAGATGAGTTAGCCTATAAATTGCAGTGAACACCCCAGGAGCAGCGGGTGGCCACCTCAGGGGGAAGTATCTTGGGGTTAGGTGCCTTGCCCAAAAAGCTTTAGCTGTGAGACTTGAGGGAGAACAAAATTAAATTAGAAACCTTCTGGGCCCAAACCTGTTTCTCTAACCTTTAGGCCATGGGTGCCCCCTTAAAATTCACACTATAGTTAGAAATTACAGTAGACACTTAATCCTAAGGGGAAACCTTATTATTGCCTTATAACCTTATTAATGTCCTACTGACTGTCAAACAAAACACAATCAATTCATCATCCAGAATGTAAACATTATGTCAATTGTGAGTTTGGGCTAATTCAATTTTTGACCTTTGGTGGTAGTCTGAGTGGGCAGGTAGGGGGTTGGTTATTAAAAAACACGAGTGTCAAATGATCCCTTGTATCTTTTCCGAGTTGACGATGACCCACCAGCCAGAACTGATTAGGTCCTGACCCCGGGTTCTTCTGCCCCGCCTGGGAGGGACTCCGGGCTCCCCTGATACATGTATACATTGGCTCTCCACCTTCCACCAACTGGACCTGGACTAGTTTCCCACCCTGCCATGGGCTAGCTGCTCACCCACCATCACCAACTGTAGAAATCTACTGTTAATATTATGTCCACCAGAGAATTAACATTACTTCAATACCCGAGTAATAGAACAGAGATGTAGGGGTCCAGTGTCCCCTAACTATGTATAAGTAGTTTGACCAGAGGAGGATGGGTCCTCCCCTTGTGAGCCTGGTTCCTCCCAAGGTTTCTTCCTCCAGCTGAGGGAGTTTTTCCTTGCCACTGTCGCCATGTGGCTTGCTCACTAGGGGATCTGTCATTTATACTTTGTTTCTGTTTTAACCTTTCTTATTTATTTATTTATTTATTTATTTATTTATTTATTTATTTATTTTTGTGAAGCTGCTCTGTGACAACTTCAGTTGTGAAGAGCGCTATAAAAATACATTTTGATTTGATTTGATTTGATCCCTCTAGCCGATCAAAATGGGGATGATTTTTCATTAGGGGTTCCTTCTACTAATGGCCCTAAAACAAAAAACAACAACAAAAACTACTGTTGGAGATTTGTTTCTGTGGCAACACCACTGTGATAATGTCATAATGATTGACAGATTAGATTAGATCAATAAAGTAATCTAATCTGTCAATCATTATGTGGCCAAAAAATGCCCACAGTTCTAGTTTTCCACTTGATTTTAAAGATCACTGAGGATTGATCGGGATCTTTTTCCACCCCAAAATCTATGTATAATTCCACAACATTTCAAACTGTACCTGTAGCTTCCCTAAGGTCCTGAAAGAACTTCTGGTTGAAGATGAAGGCCACTCCGCTGATCTCCTCTACCTTGGCCTCGGCTGTAGTGTTGCGGTTAATGAAGTTGGCCGTGATGGCGATGGCCAGTTTGCCTCGAAACTCTTTCCTTCTGAATCCTAGATTGAGGGGGAAAGTGAGGAGATAAAGGATTATGGTCAACTTCAGACTCCCAAGCCAGCTCCACAAAGCCTCTTTATTTCTATAATACTCATTTTCTAGCAGACTGAACATCTGAGAGTGATTCAGATAACATTTCCCTCACTGAGGCCCCTTGTTAGCTGCTGTATGATAAGAAAAGTGCCCTCTATTGTATTTCATTATTTAAGAACCAGAGCCAAGAGCCACTGTGCCATTGAACTGTGAGAGCGCTAATTCTCAAATGACAAAACCAGCTAAACAAGTCAAGAAAGCCTTAAATCTGTTAGAAGTGTTTTTGGTTAAGCAGCCAGTCTAAAGGATTTTGAAAGTATTGACCAACATATTGAGCTAATCAGTAGATTATGCACAAAGGCCAAGTTAATAGGACCATGATCCGTGCTAATACTAAGCTCCAGATAAGAAATCCTCAATGAGAGGATTTCTACACAAGGCCTTTTCACTTTTATTTACCTGACAATGTGTTCCTCCTCCCATCTGCCCCGATGATGACGTCAAACTCCAGCTCACTGACAGGATGTGTTCTGGGATGGACTTCAGCTCTCCAGCCTATACCTGAAAAGATCCCATTTCACACAAACAAACATTTAGCCACAAATTGTAGTCCACCCCCCACTTTTGGCCAACAGTAACATGAAATCACCAAGGGCATGGCCAGATGGTAAAACTGTTAACCCTTAGACCCAGTTGTTTCACCAAAACATGTACAGGTTCCAGGTCCAGTAAATGGAAGTGATATATTGAAACATCAAACACTGTTGTTGGTTTCCCAAAAAACCAGGCATTAAAAAGCAGAGGTGTGAAACAGGCCAATCCCAAACCCCCCAAAACAGTTGTGCAACAGTCTTAACTGACTATGTAGATGCCCTCAAAATTTACATACAGTCCAGTCTTGTGACCCAAAGGGTACAGAGAGGACAGAAGTTAGGCTATGCTCCTGTGAGTCATCGCAGTTGCGTAAACCTAAACATAAATGCATTCTTTGTTTTCTATTCTCTATAAAATAATCGAAATAATGTTTTTGTTATTGCCACTGATTTTGATCTCCTAAACAGAAGCAAGAATGCCATCATACGCTCATTCTCCTGGTCTTCTGGCGGCTCAATGAGGCCTTTGAACTCCACGTTGACGTGGATCTCGATACCCAAGAGCAGAGCCATTTTCAGCAGCATGAGCTGCAGCTGACGAATACCTGTGAAAAGCCAAGCCAAAGTTTAGAACCATCTCAGCACCCGACTCCAATGCTTCAGAACGTTTCAAAGATGTGTGTTTTCATCTACTTACTGATATGGTCGATGGAGCCTGCGCAGAATTTTCCATAGAATTTCTTGGCGCCTAGCCCCCGCAAATCCTGAATGGTGAAGGGCCAGAGGTGGAGGACATTGTTGCGAGAGAAGGCATCTCTTTTCTCCAACAGGACCACCTTGGCTCCCAGAAATGCCAGCTCTATAGCCGTGCGTAACCCACATGGTCCTGCTCCAATAATCAGACACTGCAGAACAGGTACACAAAAGGAGCACCTAAGTCTTTGCCTTGCTCTGGGTAACATTAAAAATGTCACAGATGAATATCAGGTCAAGTGCTGTATTGAGTTGAGTCTGAATGTATTCTTGTGTGTGTATAATCCAAGAGCACTGGATTCTAATTCAGTAATGTCCATAACATCACTGTTTTATGATTCAATGCCACACTATGCATACTCCCATTCTCATTTCAACAAGTGATTAGTCTCCTGAGTTAGAACATCTCTGGTTTTACAAACAGATCATCGTCATCCCGAAGGGGTCCCAAAATAGTCATCACCTTGTCCTGTTCCACTGCTAAAAGTAGAAGATCCTTGAGGAACATTTGGAGGTTCTTGAAATTTGAACCGGTGGAGAAAAGGTGCTTCAATGAACCTTCAATGAAAGGATAAGGTTCTTGGAGGTTCCTCCACAGTTCCAAAATTAAAAACCTTCCTTACAAGTTCCTTGCACTTTTTACAGTGAGCTATTTTATTGGCTCAGGACAGTGGAACAGCATTCACTCAATTCATAGCACAGATCTGATTGGTAGATCTCACGTGTCACGTGTAACATGCACAAACCATGAGATTGGTCTTGGGGTTTCCTGGGCTGTTAAGCATGTGCCGTAAAGGCTACAAAAGTTACAGTGGTTAAAAGTATAGTCTCCATTAGGTTGGGCTAGTAGATGTAGGTCTCTAACAGCAGTTTCATTGCCCACGGCTCCGTCATACCTTAGAGTTGGTGCAGGCTCTGCCTTTTTTGTATTCCTTGTGGCTGGCACGCTTGTCTAGCTTGGCCCACAGCGCCTTGGCCTTCCAGTAGTTGAGTTTAGACTTGAGTTTGTGGTAGAAGACCCGGTATTCATTGGGCTTGAGTTCAAGGAAGTCACACAGCTCCTGAAAGGCCTTAAGGGTGCCCTTACAGGTGGTGGCCTGAACGAAACGGTCAAACAGCACATGGGACTGATTGATCCCCTCTCCTGCTGACCTGATGCCTCCATCTCCCATTGTCCCTCACCCCACACAGGGGATTATTATGGGACTGTCCCTGTCCCACTTAGTCAGAGTCTGTATTTTTTAAATTCACCTCCTTGCTTCAGACATCTTCATCCTGCAAAAACAAATGAGAAAACAATGTTATTGATCAAGGGCAACGGCTTAATATTAATATACATTAACTGACCTTATGTGAGAAGTCAGAAATTCCCCAATGGACAATTGAGTGTGCAAAATGAATCAGTAAATAATGGTGAGTAAATTGTTTATATCAAGTTTGAAGGTTTTTAAATAATGGATTATTTCAGTCTTATGGAAAAACATTTTACTGCCTCCCTCACTCTGCTCTCATCTCCTCTTCTATACAGCTCACATTCTCACACACACACACACCACAGAGGTGGCAAAGACAACTCCGCGTGTATATAAAGAAGAAATGAAGATTTCAAAATGTTCAAAATGTTCAAAAGATAAAGAATTTCAAGCAGTGCTTAAATTATTTCCACATTATATATTAAATCCTATTGCGGCATTCAGCTAAAAGTCAACGGGATGTGCTTTTTTTGTCACCCAAATCAGAGCAGAACTGATTTACAACTAAAACAGGAAAATCAGACATGCAGAATCCAAGATGTTTCCATGATAAAAGAACCATTTTCTTTTCCTGAATAGAGAACATTAAATGAGGAGTGTAATTGGATGGCAGTCTGTGCAAGAGAATACTTTCGCTGACATTCTTCAACCTTGAGGAATGTGTCTGACACCAGTTTAAAACTCCAGTTTAGCATTTATTCTGCTATTCAATCAACAGAGATACTTCAGCATGTAGGTGGGCAATATGACAATATTTTACCATTGTTGTGATACATTATTGTTGTTTGTTATTGTAATTAACAGTATGTTTCATTAAAGGATCAGTCATATGAAAGTGTATATGGTGTGTGGCATTTTTTAATCATAATGTCCACCCTTACTGACCTGCTGATTACACTGCAGAACATAACTAAGCCAAACAAACAAGAAGCCAGATAAAACACACCACTGCAGGGGAGCAGCAGTAAGGCCTGTGGCAGTTCAGTCCTCTACTGCACTCTATTCCAGTCTGGTAAGGAGTTAGCACACGGACATATTGAGGATGAAGCGTGGCCATTTCCTCTTATCTGAATGTGGTTAAGGAGCAACGGAAATCCACTGACCGGGCTGCAAGCTGAGAAGCACCACAGACACAGCAGATAAAGACCACGCAAGCAGATTACTAGAGTTTAAAAGAGTAAATATTACTTCTTTAGTTTGTTCAATATTTATTTATATAGGGACGCAGTCCATGTGGAAGGAGAGCAAGTCTAAATCATGCTGTAGGTCAAACATCACTGAATCAGCTGACTTGTCAACACAGAAGAAAGGTAAACACAGCCTGCAGTCACCACATCTATTTTCCCAGCTCCTGAACCACCAAGAATGCCAAACAGTATTTACCTTAGTATAGTTGAATATAGTTGAAACTACATAGAATTATATATATATATATATATATATATATAAAATTCTATCCGAATACATATTTATTTCCAAATTGTGTCCAATCAAGCTGTGTAGAAACATCTGAAGTATGTTTAGCAAAGGCAAAGGATGGAATACTTATGTACGTTATATTTTCTCACATCTGATTATTTATCATATCTACTGTCTATTTCAGTTGTTTAAACTCTGTAAATTGGTGAAGTTCTCTGTTTAGGTGCATTTATTTTCAATACTGGTACTAAGCTAATGTGCACAGTAGCTTATTACTATTTAAATACAATACTTGTTACAATTAAATACTGATACTTAAACATTATGCTTCTTATTCTTGGATACATCTTGTTTTATGTGAGCAGGCAGGTATCAAAGCTCTTCACCGCTAGTTGTACTGTAGGATTATGTATGTGATAAATAAACGTTGACTTTGTTAAGGTTTTCATCATATTATCCTCCATATCGCCGTAAGCATATCAGGTTCACCAAGCCCTACAACTCGATATGAATATAATGAAAATGTTTAAAAGGGAAACTGCTTTATTTTTTATATTCTTTACAATTAAAGTGAGATGTTTTAAGCTTTTAATGTTTTAATGTTGATACCGTCTGCCACCCTTCACTCCACTGAAAATAAAACCCAAAACAAAAGGTGTGAAATTCCAACACAACAAACCTGTTACACTTACACCCCCAAAACGTAACTTCCCATCTCTCTAGAAATCTAGAAATACCTCATCTAAGCTGGTGTAGTGTTTGAACGTGACAGCGACATGGTGTTTACACTCGAGAGCAGCGCATCACCTTCAGACTCGAGTTACAGCAATACAAACACACAAAACAGGCCTTGAGACTGCAGCGTTTCCTGTGCCAGTGTCCACAGAAGAGGACACTTGGCATGTGATGTGACAAAGCAAAAGTTAACACCAGCTGAGTAGCTTTTACCATGTGTTTTCTCTATCATCCACTCCTTCGAAAAACAGAATAGATCATCTCACTTTAAAATAAGTGAAGCTCAACACATCAGAAGAAAAACAGTGTTTTTTTTTTTTTTTATCAGTATGACTCAAAGTCAAACCCATGGACGCGAGTGGGGGCAAATCTATAAATACATTATATTATAGAACACACATAACAGACATGCTGTAAAACATACTTTTAAAGTCACAATTATAAATAAAAAAAAATGATATATAAGACTTGCATGTTGTTTCTCATAAATTGCTGTCAGTTCAATGCCAGACAGGATTCAGTCTAATGACATATATGATATTTTAACATCCTGTATCCTGCTACTGTTCAATTACTGTGTTTTCCGGTCAGCAATGCATAGATCTGTTAAACCACTAACCTTCAGAGTGAAATATGTCAAGTTTGTGCAGCAGCCCTCTGCACCACCCAACACCCCACCCAAACAAGCAATACAGTTTGGACCCCTACAACTGTCACTCCTTCCAAACCAGTCATGCAGACATGAAAACATCGTGGCTCCTTTTAGGGGATATTAAAAGTAAGCAGTTAGTGATGGCCAAGGATCGTCACAGAGCCTCTTCATACATTAATAACTCGACCGCCAAGACACACACACACACACACACACACACACACACACACACACACACACACACACACACACACACACACACACACACACACTTAAGGTGTGGAAAAGTTCCACCCCATGGAAAGAGTGTTGAAGAGCATGATGAAAGGGTAAGCAGGTGGAGTGAGGTTAGAGTGACTCTGCCTCACTAAGTGCCAACTCTCCTTGGCTGTACAAACACACTCGTCCCTCTACCTGACTCCTGCGCTGTGGAAGTGCAGCGCCAGCAGAGCCTCCACCCGCATCCTGGTCAGCCTGAAGGCCGGGTTTCCACACCATGTGGGGGGAAATTTGACCCAAAAAAAGATCTTCAAACAGACTTTTTATACATCAGACTGAGAGCTGTGGTTCTGGGAGGAGGAGGTAGGTGGTTTTGTAGTGTGCAGGTAGACGGTATGTGTATTCATGCAGCAGATTCTGTTGCTCATTCTACGCTGGAGGATGTTAACTTCAAATGGAGGTGTAGCCTGAGCAACTGCAGTTCCATTCTGGCATCAATGCAAGATTTAAGATAACGGCCTCATTATTAAGGTGGAACAGGAAAATGCCCCAAAAGCTAACTTTAAACTTGTATGATAAACTCAGCTAAACTAAACTAAGCTTACTTAATAAGTCATTAATGAAGGAACAGCAAACATCAATTTACTCAAAAAATTAACTGACATTTGTCTAGCAAAAGACCATTTTGGTGCTTGTAAACAGAGATTACATGCTTTGAGGGAGGGGCTTAACTAGTGGCAGAAAGTCACAAGCCGCATAGAGGTGTTGAGTGTAGAAAAATGGAGTGTACAATTTTTTTCTGCCTGACTTGAGCGACTCAGTTTGAACAGCCAATGAAAATTGAGCATGAAATGTAACGTAGCATGAATTTTAGGATCCTTTTCTGTCCTAAAACAGCAAGAAAAAAATCGATCAGACAATGTTAAATGTGGCTGAATTTTCTGTTGTACCTGGTTCAGTAATAAAAAATCTTGGCATCATAATTAATTCAGATTTATCTTTTGACCAACACACAGGTAATATAGGTTAGATTATTGCAATGCATCATTGTCAGGTTGTTCAACAGGAACCTAAATAGACATCAGTTAGGTCAAAATGCTGCAGCCAGGGTCCAACTACACCTAAAAAATGTGACCATATTAGTCCAATCATATCAGCTCTGCGCTGGCTGCCGGTCAAATGCCTGATTATAAAATTCTTTTACCTGAATATAAAGCCCTACACGGGTTGCTCCCGAATACAAGCAAGATCTAATCCACCTTCATGAGCCATCACGATCACTCAGATCACAGGCTGCTGCCTTCCTACTAGTTCCCAGAATTCAGAGGGCCTCTGCAGGGGGAAGAGTCTTTTCTTACAAAGCCGAGTTAATGATGACCCACCGGCCTGAGCTGATGAAACGCTAACCTTGAGCTTCCCCTACCACCACTTCACATTGGCTGCCCAACTTCCAGCATCTGGACCTGGACTAGTTTCCCACCTGCCATCAGCAACTATTTACACAGAAAGTTACACAGACCCTAATTAGTTGCTACTCTTACTATTATGTCCACAGGTGATCTAAAATGACATCAGTACACCTGAGTATAGAACAGACACGTGGGGGTCCAGTGTCCCCTAACTACCTATGCATAAGTAATTTGACCAGAGGAGGACGGGTCCCCCCCCTTGTGAGCCTGGTTGATCCCAAGGTTTCTTCCTCCACCTCTGAGGGAGTTTTTCCTTCTCACTGTCGCCCTTCGTCTTGCTCTTTCTAATCCTTTGTTCCCGTGTTGTTCACCTTTATTTATTTTTTGATTTCTGTAAAGCTGCTCTGTGACATCAGTTGTGAAACGCACAATGCAAACAAATTTTGGTTTGATTTGAAGGAAAAATGTAGTTTGTGGAGTGAACATCTGCTTAGTTCAAAGGGTTGCCTTCAATATATAAGACTTATTTCACACCCATGACATTTTTAACATAAGTCAGAGCAATGAGCCACACAAACAATGACTGCAGTCAGCTGCTGCACCTGATTTTTGGAGTGTGTGTGTGTTTGGGTTGAGCAGCAGGTTGGTAGTATAGCGTATGATCCCGAGTCGTTTAGTGTGTGATGGGGCATGTTGTGAGCAGCGTTAGCACACAGTTTCACAAACGAAAGCCCGTTTATAAATTGTTTAAAGGACAGTGAGCAGCGTGCACTGACTTCTGCGTTTAAATGTTTGTGACTATGACATTAGGTGAGGTCTGCAGTGTCAGCAGGTCATGTGCCAGTGGAACAGCTGTAATCCAAGGGTTTATTGTGTGCTGTCTTTAGGAAATTGGTACTCTGTAATTTGTCCCTCGTCCCTGGCCTGTAATAACATGGTCCTAATTTTAATTTACTGCCAAACAGAAGCCTCTGAAGAACAGCTACGTTGCTTCCTACACTCATGAATATTCACTTGAAAAGGTCCAAACGGCACGGTGGCGCAGTGGATAGCGCTGTTGCCTCACAACAAGAAGGACCTACACACCGTTAGTGTGTGTGTGTGTGTGTGTGTGTGTGTGTGTGTGTGTGTGTGTGTGTGTGTGTGTGAGGCCTACGATGGAGTAGTGCCCTGTCTAGGGTTGTTTCCTGCCCTTGCGCTCAGAGTTGCCGGCTGGGCACCGGCCTCCCGTGACCCTTTGGGAATAAGCGGTAGAGAAAATGGATTGATGGATGGTCCATACTGACAGAACACATACGCTGTGTTATTCTTTTTTAAATTGTTTCAAATTAGAACCGTGTAAATCAACTATTATTGCTGCTGTTACCTAGATGTACATATTTACACATTTATCATTTCAGATATAAATAATATTCTAAGGCTAAGGTAGGGTTAATACACTTCAGAGACAAGAATTCCAGATGATTCTTCAGAAAATCTGTCCATTTTATAGCTTGCAACCATAAACATCTGTGTTCTGCCTCAAAGAGCCTCTTCGACAATGGTATTCTGTGAAAAATAAACGTTATTTGTTTTTCCTTCCAATTCAGACATTCAACAGCGCAACCAAACGTTTTGTCATTATTTCATGCATCTGACCCACTCACCTCCACTTCTTTCAGACACTTTTCTGCCACTACAATGAGCACTTATGTAAGCATGATGTACTTCCCAAAATGTTCTATATGGCAATCTATGCAACTGACTGGAGCTGTCCAACCAGCTGTTGGGACGTTCCATCAAAACATGCCAGTGTATGACTCTCCTTGGCTCTACTGGCACATGACAAATAACGCTGACCTTTGGTGCTTATGCTTCTGTTTCGAAGGAAATCTTCATTCACCAATTGACTGAGAGGATTTATGGTTGAAGCACTTAGGTTCAGGTTGAAGAGGAAGGTGGTGGATTAGCATTCAAATGAGCATAAAGAGAATTGAGCCAGCACAGTAACGCTTGAGCTGTACATTCAGGAGAAAGTGCTGTTCCATAATCCAGTGTAAGCCATGCGCCAGCGTAGACCAAACCAGGACAGGGAAGTGTGCCAAGTACACACACACACACACGCACACGCACACGCACACGCACAAGCACACAAACACAAACACAAACACACACACACCACAATGACTGATGGGATCTCTCTGAATGAAGCATTTCCCAACCTCCACCTCTATGTGTACATTATTTCCCTGAAGAACCTATAGATGAAAAATAGGATACAGTAGATGGAAGAGAAATTGGGGGTTGTACCAACTAAAGACTTGAAAACCAACACTTTCATACAGTCAACACAGTCAGCCAAGTATTAGAAACTGATAAGGGGGGAGGGGGGCAAAATATTGGATGATCACCCCCTCATCTCCGCCTCCCCAACTTCTCAAAAGTACTGGATGGAGCACCATCATTCCAGTGAACACAGTTCCCACAGTTCTACTGCTCTACACCTCAACACTGGAGGGCCACACATGGCATTAGGTTCATTAGTGCCAATAGGATCATGTTCATCTGCTCCAGAGTGTCCTATTCTATTGACAGTACTTCTCTACTTCTCTTCTGTGTCAGAAAGCACGTGTGGGGGTCTTCTAGCTTATTTTCTAAGGGCACCATTCCTTCAACCTCTTGCACTGGTTTTAACAGCTTGAACTCTGCCTTAAAAATGACCTCACTGCTCATAAAGAACTGAGAGCTCCAGATAATAAAGAAGGCTTTAATCATCAGACACAGACTCCCTCTGAACAGAGGACATGACCATTAAGTGTGCCGTTCGGAGAGCCCTCTCACAGCGCTGATTCATGAGAACACAGGAAGCACAGGTCACCACAAAATCTCTCTCCAGCCAGGTTACAGTACGAGCCCACTCCACAACCTCCCCCCTGGAACTGCCTGAGTACTTCCAGAACAGGGGCCCACTATAATTGGAAGCAGGTCTATATTCAGCTCTTTCCCTGCACACAGGAAGTGCTGTGTGGTGCATTTCTGCCATAGTGAGATTTGACATTACGGGAGGGATATTACATTTCAAACATGGTAAACGGACCTGTGTTGCCTGTACGGCATACCCACTAAGATCATGTAATAATAGACATGTGTCGTGACATCACACTGCGGACTGATGCATCAGATTGGTGCAACCTGAGATGCCAGAGATTGAATCAGATCACAGACAAAATACTCATTTTTCACTCATAGGTGTAGATGTGCAACACGTCATTATTCATCTGATGTCCACTATAGAATCACCAGAAGATGCATTAAATGAAGCCGTGAAAAGTATTTTTGAATCCTTTACAATTATCTGATTTTCATCTTTAGAAATTTATATTAAAATTTCTGCAAGAATATTCAAAAACAACACTTAAACAATGTAGCCAGTCACCCTCTACACACTGTCATCAGCCACCAGAGGAGACTGTTCAGTGACAGACTGCTCCTTCCCAAGTGCAGGACCAATAGACTTAAAAACTCTTTTGTCCCACACGCCATCAGTCTGTACAAATCCTCTCTGGGGGGGATGGGGGGTGCTAACAGGAGGACAGACGATGGGAAGGAGCAGTAACCAGAAACCAGTAACCTGCAACCTGCAACCTGACCACCACAACACAACTGGACTTTGTGCAATAAACAGCTAACAATTGCAATAACAATGTGCAATACCCTCCTCCTCCTACAGGACTCTTTTTTCATGCGCTATTTATCTTCATTGTATATTGTAATATAATCTCTATATTATATATTCTTTATATTTCTATAGTGTTTCTTTACTAAATTATCATCTTCACCAACTGCTCTTTGCTGTACTGTGTTGATGCTGCTGCTGGAACCTTAATTTCCCTGAGAGAACCCTCCCAAGGGACCAATAATGTTCTATCTAATCTAATTTGAAGTAAATGGCAAATGAAAAAAATAAGGAATTTTGATTCAACAGAACCCAATAGTAACAAAGTCTCAATTATCCAACATATGATATTAATAAGACACTCTGAGTCTCCCATATTGGAGTTAAATACAGTGCATCTGGAAAGTATTCACAGCACTTGACTTTTTCCACATTTAGTACAACCTTATTCCAAAATGGATTAAATTCATTTTTTCCTCCAAATTCCATGAGGTATTTGTTTGGATTTTTATACATTTAAAAACACAAAAATATAACGTACATTGGAATTCAGAGTCTCATGGACTGAATGCTAAGCATCATGTCTGGATGAAACCAGACACTGCTGATCACCTCTGGAATACCATTCCTACAGTGAAACATGGTGGTGACAGCATCATACTGTGGGGATGTTTCTGTGTAGCAAGACTAGTCAGGGTCGAGGGAAAGATGACTGCAGTGATGTATAGAGACATGCTTGATGATAACCTGCTCTGGAGCGCTCTGGACCTCAGACTGGGCCAGCGACCCTAAGCACACGACCAAGAAAGTCATGAAAACGAGAAACACTGGGAAATCTACTTTTGAATCAAGCAACCAAAAGTTATGAAATTCAAAATTTTACATTACACAAGACATTGCATTAAAACACTTTCCCTGTTTATATCCTGATATAGATACAAATATCGATATATCGCTCAGCACTAATATATTTTGCAATACTGTACTGATTCTCAAAAACCCAGTTTTTTAATGAATAGGATACGTGTGAAGATTTGCGTCATACAGTGGTTCATTTTGTGCTGTGTTTAAACCCTGATCGCACTGCCAATGAAAGACAACCTACATAAACGTACTGACAGCATGCGTCAAGCCAGAGTGGGATGGAGCGGTATAAAACTTTCAAGCACTGCGTTGTTCAGCAATGGAACGGTGTTCTCTACAGTGATAACACTCGATCCAATACTTTAGAGATGCATCCTGATATCACTAATGCCGTGGCTACTGAATGCAATCAAATCTGCAATGCTCTGAAATCTGCAAAGCCTTTAAGCACACTGGGATGGAAGCTGCTATTTGCACATCATACAAACAAAAAATAAAAGAAAGAATTTCAATTTTTGGGATTCATTCATACACAGTCTCACAGGTTAAGCAGTTGGCAGCAAGTGAGCAGTCAGTTCCTGAAGTTAACTTGGTACAGCAGAGAAAATGGACTTTGATGGCCGGGAACATCTCCAAAACATCAGGCAGGTCTTTTGGGGTGTTACCAGGATGCAGTGGTCAGTACCTACAAAAAGTGGCTCGAGAAAAGCCAACCAGTAAATTGGTGGGTCATGAGAACTCAAGACTCACTGACGCTCATGGAGGCGTCACATCATAACTTACTGGACTTAAAGGATCTGCTGCTAACCTCTTAGAGCCAGATAGCACAGGGCACCTTTAGAGGTCATAGGGAGTTCATGCCTCAAATGGTTAGATCTTTTGTGGCATGTATCTACTTGGATATCTTTCATTCTGAGACAGACAGACAGACAGACAGACAGACTGAGAGAGAGAGAGAGAGAGAGAGAGAGAGAGAGAGAGAGAGAGAGAGAGAGAGCTGTCTCTTATACACATCACAGAGAGAGAGACAGAGAGAGAGAGAGGGAACAAGCAGAGAGAACACTAAACAACCCCTCAGGCCGGGTGGGTCAGAGTCAGACATGAGATCACTGATCCAATCCTGTGAAGAAACCCCTCACAACAGCGTGTGTATGAGCAACAGTCCGTGTGACACAGTCTATACTAAGGTTCATGTTACTCAGTGGTTTGTTAAGCATGTTAAGACAATCACTGGACATGTTTACTACACTGCCAACATTAGAATCCAGGGTAAACAAATGCTTTCCAGCTATTTCCAGCTACCTTCAACCTCAAAGACACAGCAGGCAAACGCAAACGCCTTGACAAGTGATGCGAGGAGGTGACCTTGGTGTCCATACAATAACCAATACAAAACATACATTTACAGATACAAAGAACACACATTTGTCCGGGTTCTGTGGACCCTGTGAGCATGCATGACCAAAATTCCTGTAGACCACCTGTCTAAAATAACTTTTCTTGAAAAAGGTCTTTTAACTATTGTTTGGATGTTAGCAGGCTTTCATTAGCAATGTCAAACTCTCAGCGACTCAAAAGAACTACGTTTATCAGGAGGTAACTCACGCGACTGATCTAAACACTCCAAAACATCCTCAATGTCACCTCAGAAGAAACACCAGAAACAAGCGAGATCTCCTTGTGGCTGTGATGTTCTCACTGATCCTTTGTTACACAGCAGTTTCCTGCTTCAGCTGTAAGCTCCTCAGCCCCCGTCTCCACAACAACACCCTTTACTGTACCACAAATTACTAAGCTTACCACACACTTTTCAGTCATACAACAATGATGTCATTGACCTCCGCTGGAGCCCTCTGCTGTTGCTATAGCAACAGTACCATGGGAGAATTACATCATGAGACCTAAGCTGACTATCGCTATAGTGATGGAAGAGCAGACGTCAGGGTCCAGCCTTGTAACCAGGCAAAGAAAGAGCAAGAAGGCTCTCAAGTTGTTACGGATGAACAAGGACAGGGATTTCCTGGTGGGGGAAAAAATCTTAGCTGCTATTGGACAAGCCAGGCTCTTTCCACAATGCTGACCTGCAGTACACTCAATTAAAGACAAGGAATGGCACTGCTGATAAGCTTATTTACCATCAATGATAAATGGAGAGGATTTCCCACTGGGCTGAATCTAGAACAAAAGTGAGTCACCATCACCTGAGCCCACGAGAGGAACACTGCTGGAATGAAATCTTTAAGCTTAAAAAAAAAAACGTTAAAACTTGATATAGTACATATAACATTCTGACAGCAGCAAGTTATCATCCAGTAATCCATTCATGCATACAAATACTTCCTAGAGCTGCAACAAGTTGCAAAAAACAGAGCTGGAATGTGAAGCAAAACTGTGACCTTGGCACCTTCTGTTTGTCTTCAAGTCGATGGAGCTTGCATGAGCAAACACTGTTATTCTGCTAAATAGACAAAGTGGTAAAACAAATATTTTCCATTGTTCGTGAAAACAATAACAGATTCTGGATACGCGGAGCCCATGGTAGGTGTTAGGAAACACTGTTTGTGGATGGAAAACAAGCATGAGAAAGAAATCTAGCCTCCAAAAGTCTTAAAACAGCAGCCTGAGAAAGATCTTCACAACAGTGGCAAATGTGGGACTGTGGTTTTGGCTTAAATCTTGAATCTCCTCAGGAAGGCTGGAGAGGCTCAAACATTAGAGGCAGTTCTCCCTGTTGTATTTTATAACAGAGCACTCTCCGAGTCAAAGCTGGTGAAACGGTAAAACTAGTTGAGGAGAATAAGGTGTTGTTGATACTGGAGAGCAGCTCATCACCTTCAGCGTCTGCTTGTCATTAGTATATGGGTTGCTACGTGAATCAGGCCTCACTACCCTGGCTTTTCCTGTGCCTGTGTCTGTAGAAGAGGAGTTTAAAGTTTAACAGGCAACAAAGCAGAAGCAGGAGGGGGCAAACAGGGATCTGTGCTAGGTTAAAGTCTAATGCAAGACAAATTTAAATTTACCATCTCTTTAATGACCATTCCCCCCTAAACAAACTGGACTAACTCAGCTGAACTTAAACTGGAACTAAACATGGTGAAAATACCAGCTTATTATTTTATTGGTAAGACTTGAGAAAGCAAAACCTGGAGATGGGTGGGGGACAAGGCTAAAAGCTAAAAGCTCTTCAACTTGCTTACAAAACCTGGCTTTGAGGGGACAAACATAATAAACATAAATATGCATATACAGGGGTTGGACAATGAAACTGAAACACCTGGTTTTAGATCACAATAATTGATTAGTATGGTGTACTAGGGCCTCCTTTTGCGGCCAATACAGCGTCAATTCGTCTTGAGAATGACATTTTTTTGGACACCATCCGGGTTAGCACCCGAACATCCCTTTCAGACAGCTTCCTCTTGCGTCCACAGTTAATCCTGTTGGATGTGGTTGGTCCTCCTTGGTGGTGCTGACATTACCCTGGATACCGTGGCTCTTGATACATCACAAAGACTTGCTGTCTCGGTCACAGATGCACCAGCAAGACATGCACCAACAATTTGTCCTCTTTTGAACTCTGGTATGTCCCCCATAATGTTGTGTGCATTGCAATATTTTGAGCAAAACTGTGTTCTTACCTGCTAATTGAACCTTCACACTCTGCTCTTACTGGTGCAATTAATGAAGATTGGCCACCAGACTGCTCCAATTTAGCCATGAAACCTCCAGGTGTTTCAGTTTCATTGTCCGACCCCTAGACTCGCTGTGCTTGCACACAGGAGCCTTTTACACTTCCATGCAGTGAAACACACACTAGGGGGCAGTGAGGAACGGTGGGCAGCTCTTTTCTTGGTGCCCGGGCTGCAGCTGGGGAGTTAGGTGCCATGACTGATGTGTCCTGCCAGATCAGGGAATTGAATCAGCAACCTTACATTCATAAGGCTGGTCTGCTAACCACCAGTCCACAGCTGCCCAAAGAAAAGACAACAATGAACGAACAGTGTTAAAACAATGCTATAATATACTGTTCTGTGAGCGTTTGTGCATTGCATTCTAAGACAAAATAACAGGGTTGCAAAAGTCTGCAAGTGCTGAATAAATGCATTTTTGGCAGTTATTTTTCACTTGTGGGTTGGTGCACGTTCCCAAATTACAGGGCATGCTTGTTTTTTTGAGTACCATTAGATGTCAATGCAACTAACTTCTGATTTGCTGCCGACTGCTTTCGTTAATACTGCTGTATCTCTGCATGTTTAATGAGCAATGGATGAGACATATCAAGTGAACATATTACGATTGCGTCACGCATTTGTTATAGCTGGTGATTTCTCACACGGAGCCCAGTCAGCCAGGTCAGTGTCTTTCACCTGGATTACCTTTACAATCCAGGCTCAGACTGTAGGGTCCCAGGGGATCACTAGACAGGTAAACGGATACAAAACAGCAGGCGCTGGAACCATTAAATGCAGTCCAGTGGCCATATTTCAGTGATCACGATGAGCTAAATTCACAGCATCCAGCAATCCCGCGTGTCTGGCTTCTGGGATTTTACCGTTTGACTATCGGCTGCACGTATTTGCATATCTCTCCACAAACAGGTGTAACTAGGCAGATAGTGAAAAGCAAAACAGTGGCATCAGTATTCATCAAAGCATGTGTATGTGTATAAACACACACACACACACACACACACACACACACACTGTACAATATACAACACAATGCTCCATACAGCATTCAGCAAAGAACCAGGGCAGATCATTTAGCTTTGGAGAGGCTGCACTCCTACACCAACAGGACTCCTTCTATACAGTTCACTCAGAAGAACTGCAGACAGCTGGAATTCCAGCCTGCTTGGACGGGTGCTAAAGATAACCACAAATTGTGCAGTAAATTTCAAGCCAAAGGAAAAGAGAATGAACTCCATATCCCCCAGGCTCTGTCCAGTTTCATGCTTTTCGGCTTTAACTATGAGGTCCGGGATGTTCAAGTCCCTGATACACGATGGTGTAAGGAAGGTCAGGAAGTCATTTGAAATGTTTGAATTGGCAGTTTTTGCAAAATATACACAACAGCTATGGATTTACATCGATTTATTACATTAATAACATTTTGGGGGGGGGGTTGTTTTACTATTGAACTTGAGGAAAATCAACAAAGCTCATGACGTTGTTGCAGAAATATTATAAGATTTAATCAATTTCTAGACATTTCTTATTTTAAGTCATCCCATCACGGCCCTTCAAGATTTGCTTCAGGAAATAAGCCAATTTATCTGCCACTGTGAGAAGGGAAGCACAATCTCATTAATCAATTCGAACCATGGATTGAGTGTATTTCACAGGCCCATTTGCCAAGATAACTGGTTCTTGCAGCCTGCTGGGAACGAGCACTTTTTGTGGTCAACTGAATTGCAGAGCTTTGAATAAAAGCCTGCAAAAACACAGCACTATTAGGACAGTCATACTTAGAAAGAAAGACTTAAAGATAATTCATTTCTTTCATGCTCAATATATTATATTAATCTTCTTCAATAACAGTCATTAAGATCAAGTATTACTTTTTCAGTGGAAGGAAAAAAGTGAAGTGAACTGTCCAATGAAAACATCTCCTAAATACTGTTAACCTTTTATTCAGGCTGTGTCACGACGCATCAATATTTAAATCAACATCTGGATATATTAAGAGCAAGATATGGGCTACGTTGATATTGTTTATATTGTGTTTTAAAGGTTTTAAATAAAGTTCTATTTCAAACTTGTGGAAACGTTTTTCTGCTCCCTCACTCTGCTCCCAGCTTCTCCTCCACTCTGCTCCCCTCCACCCTGTTTTCATTTACACACTATGGAGGGAACATAAGAGTATGTGGTCCTCATATATTGCCATCTAGCTACAATATATAACAATCTGCAAGGCGATTGTTCCACATTGCCAAAGTTGAAGCACTTCATGATGTTGAGGTCTGAAAGGTCTGCAATGTTCCATGTTCGTTGTTTTCAGAATGCCAACAATACTTTGATTTGCAAATGTTCTTCTCGTAGCTGTTTTTATCACGAAGAGCTTCTGAGTGACCTCTACACCCTTTCAAACACAAAACAGTAAGTCCTCTCAAAGACTTGTGGATTTCTGCAGCTCTGAATCAGGAGCAGAGCTTGATCTTCTCCTATCAAAGATGAATGTGAAGTGCTGCTAATACCAGTTTGTCAGGTGTCCCATTTTATCTGTATCTTCTAGCGATTTTCTTTTAACTCCAGCTCTGGAAACTCCTGGAAACTCTTTTTCACTAATTTTCCTTTGACTCCCTCCATTTCTTACGCAAGTGGATTGTCTTTTATCTAATCTCCACAGACGCTTCTTCTGAAGAATTAAGTATTTTGCCTGCGATATACATTGGTGAGTGGTCTCTCACGTCTACTATCATGTACTGGGCTACATTTGCCACCCTGGAGTCCTTATGAAATATAAATACAACCCAAGTATACAAGACACACCTTCCAGCCTGAGAAAAGGCCAAAGATAATACCGGGCATCGTCAGAAACCACCACCATCATTAGGACAAATACAGCCTGTCAGTGCGATGGCTCATACAACGGAGCAAGTATCAGGGTTGTAATCCTGCAAGAGCAGCCCAAGGCATGTCTTTGTAATCCCAAACTAGGGTGGAGGAGGCAACAGTTTGCAGTTCAAATAAGCCAAGGAGTGTCAGTGACCCAGCTGTGCCAGTCTGCTGACCAGACCCTGGGCCCTGTGTGATGAGACAGATGACAAGCACATATTTGCAACTTGGTTTACACTCTATGATAGAACTGCACAACTTTTTATGTACAGATTCCAATAATTCAGCCAATATGGAATGCTGATCCAACACCAATGTTTTGAAAGGCATTAATGTTGGGTTTTATGAAAGTAAACATGGTGGATACGGATTTTGCACATTTACAGGTGGTTGATTTGCTTTATCAGTCATTGACGGACACAAACAATACATGGGCTGCGCAAACGAAGCTGCCACTATAGAGGGTAACAACTGCTGACACGCTTCATTCAAAAGACATGCCTTCCAGATGTTGTACCGTGAAGGAGTATCATTTTATCATAAGAATTTTACCGACTTCCCAAAGACACAGACAGGAGGGAAATGGCTTGCCAAAGGCAAACAGCACAACTATGCACTGCTCTGCACACTTTAGTGGATTCCCTGCTTCAACATACTTTCAATGCCACTGTGAAAAGGTTTGTTATGTGCTGAGTAGTTTAATCAGGTGTGTTGGAAGCAGGCAGTTCTCTAAATATGCAGGGCAGGTGGCACTCGGGACAGAGCTCGGGAAACGCTGCATTAACCAATGACAGTGTTGATGTCCACAGCTGTAAGACAGCACTGGCACATGTAGTGATTATAGTAAAAGCTTTGTCTCTTAGACAAGAAAGACTCTGTACGCATCGTAGGCTTTTAAGCTCTGTCCAGAATAAGGTGTCAGATTATGTATTTAATACATATAAATGTCATGAAACAACCAGTTTGGCAGTGATTCTTCAGACAACTTCATTCTGCATTATGGAGAACAGCATTAATTATACTTAAACTGTAAAGTTTTAAGAATGATTTTAATAGGGCGGGAATAATATTTTTTTGGATACAATCCAGGTTAGCACCCAAATATCCTCTTGCATCCACAGTTAATCCTGTTGGATATGGTTCATCCTTCTTGGTGGTGTGCTGACATTACCCTGGATACACCACAAAGACTTGCTGTCTTGGTCACAGATGCGCCAGCAAGACGTGCACCAACAATTTGTCCTCTTTTGAACTCTGGTATGTCACCCATAATGTTGTGTGCATTGCAATATTTAGAGCAAAACTGTGCTCTTACCTGCTAATTGGACCTTCACACTCTGCTCTTACTGGTGCAATGAGCAATTAATGAAGATTGGCAACCAGGCTGCTCCAATTTAGCCATGAAACCTCCCACACTAAAATGACAGGTGTTTCAATTTCATTGTCCAACCCCTGTATATTGATATTTATGATATATTATATATATTGCCAAGAGCTAGTAACAAGATGAATCAAGAATATCTCAGAAGTGGAAGCTTTCTTTATAGAAGAGCAGGGACAAATTCAAACTACAAGAACGAAAAGACTTTTAGATGGCTACATGTGTAAGTAAGTTCTAAGTTATGTGGTCAAAAATTTGCACAGGTCACATAGAAAGAAAGAAATAATGATCATTCATGCGAGAACAGCAGTCCCTGTTAGTCTTCACTCACCCAGATACCTGTGGTTGGTAATGATTGTCAATTAACTGTGGAAAAGCAGGAGGAAAAACTGTGATTTGAGCCAGAAAAGCACCTGGGACTACTGAAAACAACCATGGAGGCCAAACCTCAAGCTTGGCTGTGCTCTGAATCTGTTCTACTTACTCGCAATTTTTCTCCATCTGCAGAGACATTCTTTACTTTCTCTCAAGTCCATTCAGCTTTCCTCCTGGGACTACTCCTGGCTGAACAACTCCTGAAACGCGGGTCTAAGAGCAGATTTCGTCTTTCATCTGTAAACATCAACCGTTTCAACCTGGACACCAGCTGGAGCACCTCCCTCTCCTAGCATGGAGGCTTTTCTAGGCTCATTTTCACATCAAGCAAATGACAGAACGACACAAAACACCCTTGTAAGGTTAACTGCTTTGATTTAAAAACAAAAACCACAGTCATCCTATTTCCACAGCTCGTCATGACATGGAGCACCGTGTTCATATCAAAGGGTACCAAATCCAAATCTCTGCATGTTGCATATTTCCACTGAGTTGGAAGTTGTAAGGAGCATGCTTGGAGATGCCTGCTAAGGAAGTGCGAGTGTGAGAGTGAGGAGAGTAGTGGGCCGAGGGTGGCAGGAGGCTGGAAGGAGGTTGGCACAACACTCGCTTATCTGAGCAAGACACTCAGGCCACTGCAGCATTATGACTAATAGCCTGGGCAGCCAGGGCTGACGGGCAGGGGAAAGATTAGAGGGAAACTCTGCCCGTGGGTACCTTATAAACATGCAGACTTAAAGACATAAGATGCAAATAAGGTAAGGAGGCAGAATGGAAATATGTGGGATGAATCTGGGGAGCCAGGTTTCGAGCCTCAGAGATTTTCACAAGATAGTGACTCATTAATGGAGCCCTGGATTCTGCGGTGAGACGTGTAAGGAAGTAATTTGGGAATGTAAAGTCAAGTTTGTTCCTCCAACCGTAGAGCAGTAGTCAGTAGTCACTGATGCTATGCAGTGGCTGTGCAAAATGTCCAACATGTGCCTTGCTCCCAACCCTGAAACTTGTTGCACAAAAGGATGTGAACGCAGATGTTTTAAAATAAGCAACATAATTCCCAAAGTCGTTTTGCACAACACGAGTTGTGTTCTAAGGATCGTCACCACAAGGGGCACTACAAATGTGTCCTCTACTGTGGACATCCTCAAACCCCACCTCCCCCTCCAAGCACTGAGTGCTTTTACTGCAACCGTAATACCAGAATGCACATAAGAGTTGCATTTGCATTTGCATACCTGTGTTGAATACATTTCTAGCCTAAGACGGCTGCCAACAAAGACACCCTCTACCCCCCATGGTTCATTGTGACCCTCGGGCTCTGGTGCAGCTTAGCCAGGATGATGCAGTGGTGACAGAGGACGTTCTAGCATAACACTGAAAGATTATCACCACTTCAGGAGTTATCTTTACCTCAGCTGACCTACATAACACTTACACGCAAACCCTGCTTGTTCAGTGAGAGACTGCTCCTTCCCAAGTGCAGGACCAACAGACTTAAAAACTCTTTTGTCCCGCACGCCATCAGACTGTACAGCTCCTCTCTGGGGGGGAGGAGTGCTAACAGGAGGATGGGAATGAGTAGGAACAACCAGTAACTCACTCACAACCCACAACCACAACACACCTGGACTTGGTGCAATACAAAAAGTGCAATAACAATGCAATACACAGTTTCAAGTGCAATAACAGTAATAATGTGCAATACCCCGTTCTACTGGACTCTATTTCTCTTTTTTACTTTTTCTCATGCACTATATATATATATATATATATATATATATATTGTACACTGTAATATAATCTCTATATTATATATTCTTTATATTTATATAGTGTTTCTTTAATAAATTCTCATTCTACCTTGTACGGTACCTATGTTGCAGCTGGAACCTTAATTTCCCTGAGGGAACCCTCCCAAGGGATCAATAAAGTTCTATCCTATCCTACAGTCCATAGCATGAATTCCTAAACTAGGCAGCTTGAAAAATTAAACATTTGTGTATAATACGATAATCCTACGCAGACGACTCCAATAATCAGTGTCAGCTGATATAAATCAACCATCAATGCAGTGGCAGGTTAGCGTTTCTTCTAATGAAACCCATCGCTGACACAGATGTGCAAATGCAGATGCACAGCTTGTCCAGTCCCTGCAGAAAAGCACTGGCAATAAAATATGATCCTCTGGAGCATGAAGGTGTTCAGCAGTGCAACACTGTGTTCGCTGAAATGATGGTTCCTCCATCCAGTAGTTTGGCAGCCGATGCTCTTGTTGCTAAATGCAATCAGAGCTTCACAGCAACGCTCCATTGATCTAGTACAAAGTATTCCCTGAGCAGTAGAGAAGCTACTCCAACAAAAGCAGGGGAAACTCCTATTTTACTCTTGATTTCGGAGGAATCAATGAATGTCCGTATAGGAGGGGGTCAACAGGTGAACAATGACTGTCAAGCCTGCTCACAAACACCTTACATCTCAGACCAAATGGAGGAAAGCACACAGGAAGGACAGTCACAGCCCAAAAAAACTAAGGGCATATACTTCAATCAGATTGGATCTCGATGAATTAAACATCATGCTTATCATGAGATCATGCTTTTTTTCACCCGAGAAACATCAGTAAAATAAGATCTATAGTTTCAAACGCAGAACTAGAGATACGTATTCACTCCCTCATCTCATCTCGCATCGATTATTTCAATGCTCTTTTTACATCTCTCAGTGTGTCTGCTCGTAATCGCCTCCAGTCTATACAAAATGCTGCAGACTGCTTACCAGATCTAATAAACGCTCCCATATTACTCCGTTACTGTCATCGTTAAATTGGCTTCCGGTCGAGCAACGGACACAATTCAAAAATCTAACACTTACGTTCAGAGCGCTTCATGGTCAGGCTCCCATGTATACATCTGACCTTCTTCATCCACACAAATCATCACCTTCTCTGAGATCCAATTATCTAAACCTGTTGTCTGTTCCGCGCTCCCGGTTAAAGACTCAAGGCGATCCAGCGTTTGATGTCGCTGCTCCCTGATTATGGAATGCTCTACCACATTTTTTGAGAGTTGCTGATTCAGTGGAATGTGTTTTATGTTTAATGTTTCTAATGTTTATTTTTATGTTTTTTTATGTTTCGATTCTTTGGGAAGCACTTTGTGACTGCTGTCTGGGAAAAGTGCTATATAAATAAATTTTACTCACTTAATATTGATGTTACTGATATAAGCTGTTTAATTAGCTCAAGACTCAAATTCAAAAAATCCAAGTAAAACATTAAAATCGTAGGTTTGCCTAATTTCTGAAAACATCATTAGAACAACTCAATGTTACTCAGTAGTGTGTATGGCCCCCATATGCCTGTATGCACTCGCTGCAACATCTGTGCATGCTCCTGATAAGACGGCGAATGGGGTCATGAGGGATGCCCTCCCAGACCTGTATCTATTCACGACAGTTTGTTCAGAGACATGCACACCAGCAGCACACTGTAGGGAGCTTTGTAAGGCTGTGGCAGGGCTCCTCCTGTTCCTCCTGTTCCTCCATGCACAAAGGAGCAGATACTGGTGCTGCTGTTTGGTTAATGCCCTTTATAAGGTCTTATGCAGCTCTCCTGGTGTACTGGACTGTTTCCTGGTATCACCTCCATACTCTTCAGACTGTGCTGGGCAACACAGCCAACCTTCTTGAAACAGCACATACAGATGTGCAATCCTGGAGAAGCTGGAATACCTGTGCCACCTAAATGGCTGCAGGTACCGCCTCATGTTACCAGTAGGGACAAGGACACTAGCAAAATGCAAAACTTTTGTCACTTTTGTGAACTCGATTCACATTAACTTCCTAATTTGACACATTGATGTCCTTGACGTTTAACTGACTTTATGTTATAGTGTGATGATTGTGTGTTTTACTCATTAGAGGTGTTGCATTTTTTATTGCAGGTCTCTTCATGGGAAAAAAGTTTTGATATATTCATGCTACACATTACACATATTTACTATTTTATGCAGCATTTGAACAAAATTATTTTACAATTATACGGAGTAATGTCTTCAAATTTCTGTCCAAATCCGTCAAATCAGTCATTTTTACATTTTTAATTCACCATCCAGCGCATTTAACCTTCTATAAAACGAACAGGTTTACATCCAAATGGGTTTTGGAACTGGACTGATTTAAAGTTCTGGTGCTGCTGGATCATGGCATCAAGCTACTTGAATGCTCATTATTCAGCCATTACAAGATACAATACAATCATACCCTCACAAACGTGTTCTACCAAACGTATTAACTCAGATTAGATACCAATTTAATACCAGAGTCAAGGGTAGCAAATAACATAAACATGGAAAGAGAAGATCTTGAATAATCATAAGATCATGTCTCAGTTCAGACACAGTCCCGGGTCACAGCATTTGCAAAATTCCTGTGTAGCATTCAGAAGTCAACGGACATGAACAGCCTGCAAGTCCGAGCACAGAACCTCACATTCAAAACAAATGTAATTAAATAAGCCTGGTTAGCCCAGCAGAACAGCTGCACTGGCTGCTCTTCCCACCAGGGCAGTCCAAGGGTCACTTCACTATCAAAATGCAAAGGCTAGCCCATGCACAAACACTTTACACTCCGACGTTACTGTTAAACACACGCACAGATGACATTACTTGCATCTATGTGAATGTCTGAAGGGCTGAACGTTTACTGTGAATTTTTCAAATTCTTATCTCTGATTGGACACAGATAAGACACAGTAAAAGCACAGGCGGACATTCTGGACAGCTGTGCCCAAAAAGACCCACCAGAAAACATGAAATATAGCAAGAGCCCCTGTATCTACTAAATCCAAGGTGCAAGAAACGTGTGGAACCGCAGATGAAGTTTCAGTAGAGCTATTTCAGGTTCTTTTGGTAGAGCGAATGCTTTGAGCATTAGGTGTGAGTAAGGAATGTTCAAGAAGTCTCCTAACCCTAACCCATCACCACCGATGTGAACATTTCTGGCTCTGTAAGACCTTTTTTTGCACCACAACAGCCTGACAATGAATTACAGCATAATGATTTAATTGCAAAGGAATTTATGGGTGGAATTTCTCTTTAAGGAGTGTTAAGGCTTTGTATTCTCCAAAAACAAGGAATGATCTGAGTGTTTAAAGACTGATTAAACTACTGATTAAACCAGTAGAATCAGGTGTTTCAGTCTGATATAAGAACCTACAGCCTCACCAGGCTTTTGTACATAAGATTGGACACCCCGGCTCTAAAGGCTTTCACCGATTTTTAAAAATGGTGTGTAATTAGGAGTGTAAGAAATGATCAATATATCTAAGTATCACAATACTATGTTTTGTAATATTGCACTGATTCTTAAAAGCACAGTATTAATTAAAATGTAATACTTTACATGTAAAGATTCAGATCCCGCTGCTGGGCAACAAATCATATCCAGATTTATTTAAGCTGAACAGCGATGAACCTTCATCTGTCGTTTTTTTCACTACATTTAAACAGATTGAAAATCTTCATTTCTTCTTTACACATACTAAGTCTTATGCCCCCTTCATAGGGGGAACCTGGGAGCAAATGGGAGTGGAGGGGCATTGGGGAGGAGGAGCTGAGAGCAGGAAGTGGAGAGGAGTGAGGGAGCAGAACTAAGGCATTAAATTTTTGACGTATAAACGATATCGCATCAAATATCAATATATTATCCAGCCCTAACAATAACCCTAATTTAATACTCAGACTTAATGCAAAGGATGGTATGTAATCCTAGAAACGTTGATCTAAAATTATAATGATTATAATGATCTAAAATTTTATAATTANACAGCTTCCACTGAACGGTACAGTACTGTCCCTTAGCACTCTCACATCCAGAAACAGAGTCACAAAACAAACAGGCACCGCGGTTCCCAGATGAGGGCCTTTTGAGAAAAGTCAAACATCTAATCTCAGCCTGGCCTTTAGGGCGGTATAATCAACGGTGTTCAAGCTGAGTCAGCAGGAAACTCTCTTCCCTCTCTTCCCTTTCTTTCCTCTTTCTCTCTCTCTCCCTCTCTCTCTTTCTCTCCCTCTCCCTCCCTCTCCCTCTCTCTCCATTTCCAACTCACTGACCTGGCTAAGAGGAAGACTGAGGGAGAGCCTTTTGTCTGAGAGATGTTTGGCAGCCAAGCCGGCCTCGTACAAAGTTAAACAGCAAACTTATCATTAAAAGTGTGAGAATCTGCACCACATAAATGAATGGCAGCTAAAGTTCTGATTAAAAAAAGGTGTTTTAAACGTTCAATTTAAGCATTTTCAGTCTGTTTTTAGTTCCACTCCAAAGAACGGGAGCAAAGGCTCGGAACAACAATTGGAATCAATAACCATTCACGCCACAAAAGCCTGGACAGTCTTTTCAAACCGCAGAGGAAGCGTCACCTTGATCTATTACACCACCACATCCACTCCGTGCCCGGGAAGTGTTGATGCATGAATGCCATCATGGGCAGAGGTCACACAGTGCCTCTCATACCAAATACCAAACAGAGCAAAACATAATCAGGCATAAACAACACAAACAACAGTCACGCTCAGTATTATGTATGAAGCAACATGGAGATTTCGGTATCCAAGGTCAAAGCGGATTCAGCTGCATAAAGATAATGTCATTTAAAAAACCCAACTCAAATTCAACCCAAATCATTTTACAGCAAGAACCACTGACTAAAGTAAAAACAGCAAAACTGGAGATACGAGGTTTTCAGTCAACAACAACAAAAAAAGGTTAACTGCTGCAAAACTCTGTGTGCAGTTCTGTCTGGGGCAGATGTCAATGATTACAGGTGGTCTGATTAGACACTGGTTCTTGGTACAAGAGGGCATAAAAGTGTGTCCTTCACTGCCCTATAAAAAAGGTAGGAACCTCTTGCGGAGAGACCGCTGACTGTTATACCTGTATCCATGACACTGAAAGACCCTTATGAAAGTCAACAGATTCCATTTGCATCATTCAAAAGAGAGACGGGGATGGTCGCTTTGAAGAAGGGAAATCTGGGGTCACGGTGCCCATTACTTGCCCTGCCTTTGACAGCCAGCCACAGTCAACTTTATTAGCAGTTGTGTCGTCAACAGGAAACGAAGGAACAATAAATGTATCATTTGGCTCTATTGTAATTGTTGATGTTGAATTTCTCTCTCTCTCTCGCGCTCTCTCTCTCTGTCTCTCTCTCACACACACACACACACACACACACACAGTTTGGGATTGTCCCAATTTTCCTCCTAATTTGGAAGTGCCAACTACCCCACATTCAACGCTCCCAACAAGCACGTCCCTCCAATACATGTGAAGCCAGACACCCCCTCTTTCCAAACTGCTGCCATCACACTGGGCCGGATGTGGGGAGAGAGCGCCATCTACCCACCCAGAGAGGGTATGGCCAGTTTTGCTCTCTCAGACCCAGGCTGCTGATGGCTAGCAGCATGAACTGGGACTCAAATTGTTCTTGTGTTCAGATTAAAATCTTACACACACATATATATAAAATCTCATTACATTCAACACATAACCCCTCTTTATCTATTGTAACATATTTACTAAACAGAATAAATGAAGTCAAACATCACTTTGAAATAAGAGTGATCATGTTAAACACTGATCTGCTGCAGAATTTGTTCTTATGATCCATCTGTATCTAAAGCCTGTCAGTCAACACAAGCTCATGCTGTCTTCACTGAAGAAGCCCTTCATTCTGCTGTCAGGGTTGCCATGGCAATTCATGCTGGGCAGCAACAAGGCATAAGGTTGTGTCCTTGTGTTGATGTGCAGAAGAACTGAGCTGGAGGAACGAGACAGTTCAATCCTTCTGTTCCCCAAATCCCCCACTCTGAACTGGTCCCTGAGGTGGTCACTGAGTTGGTCACTGAACTGGTCTCTGAACTGATCACTAAGCTGGCCACTGAACTGCTCAATGAGCTGGTCACTGAACTGGTCTCTGGGCTGTTCAGTAAACTGGTCAGTGAGCTGGTCTCTGAGATGGTCAGTAAACTGGTCAGTGAGCTGCTTACTGAACTAGTCTCTGAGCTGGTCAGTGAACTGGTCACTGAACTGGTCTCTGAGCTAGTTAGTGAACTGGTCACTGAGCTGGTCAGTGAGCTGCTCCCTGAACTGGTTACTGAGCTGGTCAGTGAGCTGCTCTCTGAACTGGTTACTGAGCTGGTCAGTGAACTGGTCTCTGAGCTGGTCAGTGAGCTAGTCTCTGGGCTGGTCAGTGAGCTGGTCACTGAACTGGTCTCTGAACTGGTCACTGAGCTGGTCTCTGACCTGGTCACTGAGCTGGTCAGTGAACCGGTCTCTGAGCTAGTCTGTGAGCAGGTCAGTGAGAAGAACAGCTGATCGGGGATCAGTGATCAGGTCCTCATGCTCTTACCTCGGCAGATCCGAGCAGACTGAGCGTCTCCGCGGATAAAGTCTGAACGACTGAGAGATGACAGGACTTATTCCCGTGGGAACGCTGTCCTCTGAGAGGCTGATAGGGTGATAGAATGTGAGAGAGTGTGATAGAGAGTGAGAGAGGCGCTGGATCAGCGGGCTGCTCGCGGAGGCTCCTGCAGCAGTGACTCCGAGCAGCCGCAGGACGACTCACCGCGAAGGGATCCAGAGGGGGCTGAGGGAAATCCATCCGCCGACCGCTTCCCAAAACAGATCCCTTCCTACTGTCACACCTGAAACCCTGCACACACACCCGCCGAGCTAAACACGTAATGTGTCCATTCCTCTGTGATAGTGAAGGACAGGTCCGCTTTAACACATAAACAAACCCCGCACCCCCCTCTGCGGGACAGTGGTACGCTCCGCCCACTTTAATCCGATTGGTGTTCCCGCGTGACGTTGATGTGGGCGGGGCTCAGAACCGCGGTTGAAATGGTGAGGTGACGCCTCCAGAAGGTTTCCACCCAAACGGGTGAGAAGCAGGTCCGTTTGTCATGTTCACTCAAAGGCCACAGGTCCCAACACTGCAGTGTGTGTGAAGAGCGGTGCGCTCGGATTCATTCATTCATTTGTGTTTAGGTGTGTGAGTAATGGTCATACAGGTCTATTAAACACTATAGAGCAAGGTTACTGGGAGCGAGGGAAGTTTGCAGGGAGCGAGGGAAGTTTGCAGGAAGCGAGGGGAAGTTTACTGGGAGCGAGTGTAGTTTGCTGGGAGCGAGGGGAAGTTTACTGGGAGCGAGGGTAGTTTGTTTGGAGCGAGGGGAAGTTGAGGGGCGTTTTATGTCTGGTAATGTTAATGATTGTATCTAGTGTTGTAGTGAGGTAAATGTGAGGTGACCAAGAACATACAATGACTTCATCAATGACTTAATTTCTCTGGGAAAAGGTGCAGGAAATACAGTTTCTTCTGTAAAGCTCCAAACCAAACTAAACTACAACTGGAAGGCACATGAAGTCTGTGAGGAGGTTAATACCTTGGATATTCAGTCAGACCTCTGTAGACATTCATTGTAATATGACCTGGATCAGCATCCAACTGCAGCATTTACATCAATCCCAAGTTGAGGAAAACAAGTTGCCTGTGAAATGGAAGGCTATTTAAATTCCACCACATTTTATAGTACACATATCTGCTAAGGAACATAGTCCTGAATGTGACTCGTGTAGATAAACAGAAGATAACAAAGTAAAAAATATCTTCTTATCTGGGGAGGCTGTACGCCACAACCTGGACTGGACAAGTTCCCTACTACTATCAGCAATGTTGCAGTGTTCCGATCACTCAACACCCACCCATAGGAGACTCTTGAGGGCACTCAGATAATCAGTCAGTACTCTGAACTTCACCATGACATTTAGCCACACAAATGAAACCTTGTACACGTCACAGTGACAAAAGTCACCATGAGTTCTTCAACTACAGTAGCTCGTATCAGTGAAAGGGAATCAGACGAAGCTGTCTTATTAAAACCTCAGACATTGGTTTGTTCTTGATTGTTAAAGTGAATAGGATCATGATGGCCAGATCCAAAAAGATCTCTAAGGCTTTCAGCAAGAAGGTTGTAGATGCAGAGTCTGGTAAGAGATTTTCAAAGATCTCATAACAATTAGAAATTGCTGTTCACTGTCTGCAAAAGAAATTACAGCTGAAACAACTACCAACATGGCCATCGACCTGTCCTAGCATGTTTAACGCAAGAGCAGATTGCACGATGCATAAAGTCTCCAATAATTATCACCACATCATCACAGGACCAACAGGTAGATCTTGTCACCATGTCAAATTAGATTATGTCAAAGTACAGCATCTACCAACAGAGACCAAACAAGTTTGATTTTCATGGGATGTGTGCAAAAAATACATCAGGGCAAAACTAAGGTATGCTGATGAACACCTAAACACTTACCAGAACATTAATCTTGAGTCTTAAAACCCAGAGCCATAGGCACAATTTGGTCCTATGCAATTATATTCAAGTCTTTATGCCTTTTACATTTTTTAGTTTTTACTTTTGTTATAGCAAAGGGCATCTTCTAGGTGCCATTAAAAGATATGATTCCTGTGCTACACCTGTATCAGCAGTCGATATGAAACATCCTTCAGCTGCTGCTATGAAGGGATTCTCAGAAGGTACCAAAACAGCTGTGGTTCTTCCAGCTCTATCCAATAGAATGGTAGGTTTACCACCAACTTTAAAATGTCAGAATTCATCTACAGTTCCCAGTCTTCTGCTGCATTCCAGAATGTGGTATACAGCCTGAACTTGGTAAGAATGAATATTCTGGTGTATCATATGAGAAAATAACATTTTTAGGAACTGAGGTTCTTTGGAAAGATGGTAGTAAAATCTCCAACATGTTACATACACAGCCCATGTGGCTCCACTTTAGGTTAGACAAAACCAGTAGATGTAATTAAGTCATTAGACTTTACTGTGTCCATTATTATTACTGTAGAAAACCCACAGGGACAGTCTATAAGGATTGTAGACAAAATCCATTTTAAGCAGAAAGAAATGAGGGAGGTTGTTTATGACATGACGTGCTGATAGCCTACATCTGTTCAATATTACCCCCACGATGAATGTAGTTCATGGAAAATGGGAGGGTAAATGTTTGGGAACAGTATTCCTCAAAAGATGACTCAATATGCAATGCATAATGAGAGATGATGGAGAAATATCTCTGACCCTGGGAAGCATGCAAATGACAAGTTCAACAAGCTAAAGCCACATCATCTTTAAATCTTATCTGATGAACTGTAAACAATAGAACACAACATTGTTAAATATTTTCCTTTAATTTCCTTTAAATAACAGGGGTTTACTGTAGTATGTAAATTTGAAGTTTGAAGTGTCAGGGCAGCTTTGTTTTCTTGTTTGCTGTTTTTATGACATCACAAAAAACAGCATATTTACAAATCCACCCATTTGGCCTATAGAAGCCCTAACCATGCATGCTGAAGTTATAAGTAGTGCAAGCTTGGGCTGCTTTTGTGATTGAGCCAAGGAAGCCAAACAGGAGAAAGACAATTGACATACATCACACATACAAAACACTAAAAAACAGCCAGTGTACTTCTGATGAAAAAAGAGTCCTGTAAAAAATGAATTATGATTTTGATACATAAATGTCCCCCTTATAAATGTCATACATGGTCCTCAAGGGAATGAGATGTGGGATATGCCCCCTTTAACTGACATGATTTCTATTAGGACTAGATTATGGACTCTTGTAGCAAACCAGAATGCTGTTAATCAGGTCAATCAGTAAATGTGTAATCTTGAACAGTTTTACCATTTTACACTGTTTACAATGAGTTTGCTCTGTATGCAAATACTAGCGCTGCACTGATCTCTTGTTATTATGTAATGATCAGCTGACCTTATAAATCAATTACTCCCAAGCCACTGGAAACAAAAGATCAAATGACCGGTGATATTTGCTTTGAATTACAATAATCATTCTGTCATCAATCATCACAGGGACAGCTCACAGCTGCAGGGGATGCAAAGAAGAACAGGTTGACCCAGAATGTTGGTTAGAGTATGTGCAAGGCAGGGGTTTGCTAATTACATAAACTTCACTGGGAACAGCTAGTGACTCCAATAGAGATTGAAGCCTTGCTGCTGGAGAGCTATTAAAAGAAGTTAATAGGAGCAGTGAAGCGCACAAGCCGCTGAGGGCTCAGCGGTCATTATGAAACAACAACAGACCCAGGGATCCACCCTTATTAGGTGTAGGTGGGGCCCAAAACCTGTCTTACATGGTCTTTATTTATCCTGCTTTGAATACACAAGTGATATGGCTAAAAGAATGGCACTGATCTGTGACAAAGAAACAACCTCGATCCTCAGTCATGGGATGGGAGACTTCCTACCTAGCACCTAGGAGAGAGCTATGATGTCATCACTCACTTCATAACAAAAGCAAGGAGGACGCCCCTGACATGCAGACATGAACCTGACATTGCACAAGCGAAAGGAAGAAAACACCCGGCGGGTCTGCAAGCATCAAAGCAAAAGAGAAAAGTCCACATTGGGATACTCACTGTGGGAATATCCGTGGCAGCTCCAGGGCACAGCATGTATCTGTGTTTGGAGCTTCCTTGCTTCTCCCTCTATTCTCTCTCTTCCTCTGTACCTTCTCCCTCACTCGTATCCTCCTCCTCCTCACCACAGCAGCGAGATGCAGGCTGGACCGGTGCTGGTTACCATGGTTACTGGAGAGGAATGCCTCACGTGATTTGGCAAGAGCAGCCACCAGCCCCTCCTCCTTCAGATGTCGCCGAGTCCTTTCAGGCTGTTCACAAAGAGTAGCCTACCAGTATGCCTGTGAAACACACAATGGGTGTCTTAAGACAATGGGTGTGGCAAGCACGGTGTGCGAGAGTGTATGTGTGTGTTTATGTGAGGGGGATGGATGGAGGAGTGGGGATGGGTTTGGGGGAATTGGAATCAGGGCCTAAGTGACTACCCATGCTTTGAATGTGTAAGTGTGCCCTGCTGGGCCTATGCACAAAATGTGCTTGTGCACAGCAAGGTCTGCCAGGATACAGGAATAACACACCAGCAAGACGGCCCAGCATTCCAGCATTCTCCCATATGTGGCAGCTTGACCCACCAGCCCTGCACACAAACTCCTAGCTGGGCAGTTATTTATAACACAGCACAGACACAGCCTGGACTGTTGTGCCGTCATTTGCCACTACGTGTTAGGGTTGAGCAGGATATGTGAGCTTCTCCACTGTGAATAAGTGAATGAGCAGCTCACAATATAACACTCTTCATTTACCTTCATTTATTTATCAGGTCGTTCTAATCCTTCAACCGGTTTCATTTTGTCGACTGTGGTTAGTTGGTGGTCACGTTTGATTGTTTTCATTTTGTCCCTTTTGATCTGTTTCATTTTGGGGCAGTTGGGTTCCAGGGGTTCCATCTACTCTGCTCCTCTCCATCCCCACTCACGTTCTCACCCACGCAGATAGAGAGGAAATAAGACAGAGCTCTGGAATGAAGATGAATTAATGTGTATGAAGAAGAAATTTCAAAATCTTTAAATTTAGTAAAAAATACAGAGGGTTTCATGGGATGCCCTATATTTGTCACGTTTGGACTTTTCACATCATACATCATACCATATATCATTCAGCTGAAATATATTGGAATATGATTTTTTTGTCCATACCTCCCAGCCATACTATTAAGACATCAGATAACTACCTAAAGTACTCAGAATGTGGTAGACATTCTTTGGCACCTTTAAAGTTCAAAAGTTTACATCAGGTCACAGGTTAAGGTTGAGGGAATGTGAAATGGTCTGAAACAAAGCATACAAAAAAACCTAACTGTACACAAATCAGGGAAATTGCTGTGCTTTGATCTTGTTTCACGGCTGCTGACATATAATCACTTGGCAAACAAGCAAGTTAATGTGACGGCAGCATATTAAAACAGACCTTCTTTCACAGAACTCCCCACTAATCGCCCAATTCAGCCCAAGCCATTTGCTTCCAAAAGGTCAAATGAACTTCTTAAATAAATCAGTGATTGCTATGTTATCAGCTGGTTGTAACTGCGCACAACACTAAGGGTCACCAGAGCCAGGTTTGAATGAACACTTTATGCAAGTTGTGCCTTTAACGCCACCAAAATGTGCTCAGATAAGTGTGTTTCTGTGTGAGTGATGATAAGAGATATCTCTAATCTGTCCCAGGCAAGTCAGTCGACTTCTGTAATTACATAATGATAACATTTGGGGCAATTTTATGGGCCATAATGCTGATGGTCAGTACAGTCATTTGGAATCATTTTGCTGAAGCAGAAGGATTCCATTCTTTAAAAGGAGAATTTGAACAAATCTCTCTAAAAGCTGTATTGTGTTGACACTATTTTACTTCCTGATTTTCTGCACTAAGACACTGATGAGATCATAGCTGTCTTTAATTGGTCCAGTGTGCCGGAGCAGTGGGTGCATGAAACATTTCCTTTGTGTCAAGAATGCATAGGCTAATTGACTTCATTGTGTCTTCAGAGCCAGAGAAAAAGTCGCAGCGTGGCAGTGAGGTAACAGCTGTGGGGTGGCAGTACCCTGGCCTGTTGTAATTATGAGATATTGAATTTTGTCAAACAGGAAAGTAATCAGAGAAAACCAGATGCAGGCCTTTTGCATTGATATGGAGAGATGATTCTATGTAACAGTGCTTGTATCATTCAAATCCTCCACATATCGATATAAAATGTGAAACACCTTTTAAAGGACAGGGAAAAGGAGACACCATGAGAAAACAGCAATTGCAAACTAGCAAACAATAAAACATGATGGCAACATCAAGAGAATGTTGTGTTGTTGATACTAGAGAGCAGCTCATCACCTCTAAACTGTGCTAGTTACGGGAATACAGGTTGCCATGTGAACAGGACCTCATGACTGCAGCTTTTTCTGTGTCAGTGTCTGCTGTAGAGGAGCTCAAACTCAGCACACGATAAAGCCATGAAGGCAAACAGGCATCCTTTCCATTTCTTCTTTCCATCGTCCACTCTCTCAAAAACAGCTGACTACCTACTGAGCCAAACTGTGGCTAAATACATAAAATGGGAAAGCACCAGGTTATTTTTTCCAATAAGTCTTGATAAAGCAAAAACAACAGGTAATGAGACTACACCAGCTTAGCTGTCCTTTTTGTAAGGAGTAATACATTTCTAAAGAGGCTTTCCGTTCCGGATGTTTCTTGAAATTAAGCCATATGAGAGCAAAGGATATTTACATATATTAGTCTTAAAGCTACATGGAAAAACAATTGAAAAATGAATGATGATGATGTTTTTGGTACACAACCCCACACAAGTGTTGTTGAACTAAACAAATGTAGGAAACAAAAGGACTTTAAATCTGGTTAAAACTTGCTATTATCAGCAATGTCTCTCACCGTCCCCCTTAGACAGAGACAGAGAGCCGACCCAAAGCAGCCTCTCCAGCTCCATGCATTATGAATCAGCCTTCCTCCTGTGATCTGAAGTCACTGGGTGTATGAGAGCCATGAATAAAAAATATGAAGCCTGTCAACACTGCTTCACTTATCCATTTCAAGCAAAAGGCTAAAATAACAATGCATTTAATACATTTGACTCCTGGCACTGCTTGTTATCTATTGCCAGAGCCTGCTTGCAATGTTTGGGAAATGACCTTTCATAAACCCACAAAGGGCCTTTGCTGGGCTTTGGGGGAGATGAATATGTAATAACTTTGAATAATCTAAATGAAGATGATGCAACAAGCTTTCTCTTGGACAAAGGAGAGAACCAACATGAACTCATGTTCTTGGGCCCTGGGTACTGCTGGGTGCACTTTTCATCATGGGCATTACCCAACTTAAAAACAGTTGTTGTTCCAAGTCCTGTAGTGAGCATGCAGTTGCCATGCTAATGCCATGGTGGTGATGTTGGACCAGACCAATAACCAGTGCCCTAATGCTGCTGTAGTGATTTTGGACAAGGCCAGACGCCAACATGGTAATACCATGGTTGCAGAAAGCAGATGCGCAGGAACCTGGGGTGTAAAAAAAAATCCAACACTATGCTTCCACATTTTTCAGAGAAGTCACTTAAACATCTGTCACCATCAGCCATTGTACAGGAGCATGATCAATGCTATTTAACTTAACTCATCTTATGCTGTCCGGGTAGCATCTTTCCATAAAATGATCTGCCCAGGATTATATCATGATGACCAGCAGCCGTTCCTCCAGATTGTATCTCCAGGTTAGAGCTCCATAGAAAAACATTGTCAGTTGAATGGAAGGCTCCATTCAGTACCTCATGGATGACCTGTTCTGTCATTTGTGATCATTCAACATTAGTATCAGCAACTGACCTCGCTATGGCTGAAAGCGATCAGATTTTTAATGTTTCAACATCTAGTACAGTTAGTTTCCACAGCATAGGGAGGACTGTAGTTGTAAAAGTAATGAATGGAAGCTGATTTTTAAAAGAAACACTGGAAGAACAGCATCTTATATTATCCTACTGGAGAACCACATTGCTCCTATATGCCAGAGACTCTCAGAGTGCATTATGTGACCAGCAGACGATCTTTTTTGTCAGAGCTGATGTTACCAGATAGCCCCGCCTCCAGGTCAATACAGCAGCTCATAAAAGCTCTCAGTAATGATGCGTGAAAGCATTTTAACAAGCACAGCTATTATGAATCTGTTACAGGCCACTGAGCACACTGCATTACCATGCATTCACAGCAAGGCCATTCTGTGTAGGTACACACATAAGAAAATAAAAATATGCTAGGCTACAGGTTCTCAAAAAACAAAACAAATACCACAGTTTGTGTTATGCTAATCCTAAGCGGAGTCATGCTGTGTGAATTTCCTTTGAATTAGGGACAAAGGCCGGGGTCAAGTGGCCTGTGACTTCTTAAAGCCATAGGATTAGTTTAAAGAGGAGCCACAAACAAGTAGAGAGAGAGAGATAAGTGATAAGCACATTGAAAGAAAAGACAGGCAGAGACCATGGAGTTACAGGAAAGATGAGCACTTACTGATACCTGCTGTGGGTTTTCAGTGTCAATGTAGACCCAGTATTGTAAGTTTAAAATAAAATGTGTCCACGCACATATGAGAATGTAATCACAACATTTTTCACAAGCAAATTAAATAGGCTCCCTCCACTTTTCCATATCTACCGAAACCAGACAGAGCATACAGGTCAAACCAGCATATCAATAGCAATGCACATCAGAGTGGATCTGCGACATGGACATTTCATATCTTCTGAAGAAATCCACCAAAGAACGTGTTCAAACGTGTAGCCAGGCTTAGACTGTCTCTTCAATGACCTCAGCTGCTTGAGGCTCTCCTCAGTCCAGTCAGTTTGCACTCCGTGTGCACTGAGACATAGATTTACTGCAAGCATGTCAAGGTCACTAGTACTGATCGTGCTGAATGGCACACCTGTTGAGTGTCACAGTCGACAGACCCACTGGGTGAGATGAAGACAATCAGACAGTGGTAGTGCTCCTTAAAAATAGTCTATATGGATGTTGATTTTACTGATCAAAAAAATCTGATGGGTATGACAGGGTACTGGCCAAATTATGTTGGTTTTAGTACAGATTCATATCAAATCAACTGGTGTCAAATTTTGGTTCAAGCGTAACATACATCAGGGAAATGGTCAGCCGATGTGTAGCAAAATTGAAACACACAGCATAATACAACACGGGTTCTGCAGCTGTGCACGAGGTCAGGCATGGCACATATGACAGGACACAACCAATACAACACATGCAACACATGAGTCAAGAGATGAAAAGTGGCTTCTTGTCTTGGACTGAGATGTAAGCTATGAATTTCTTTGTTGGTGGTTAACAACCTCTCATTAATTGAGTTTGGGGTTTGTGGTTGGTGTGGCACAACAAATAACACCACCAGCAAGCCACTACACCATGTGGCAGACTGGGCTTCGATTCCCAGTCTGGGCAACTATGCTGTGTTACACCAATAAGAGTCCTTGGGCAAGGCTCCTAACACTACTCTGACCCACCTCTGTAATATGAGTAACCTTGTAAGTCACCTTGGAAAATAACATCTGCTAAATGCCATAAATGTTTACAACTGCCAACATTTGTTGTTATTACAGAGTCAGTGCCAAAAAATGTTCCACTTGGTTCTGGTTTGAAATCCCAGGATGTTTGAAATGTTATCGGATCAAAAGTGAATGGTACCAAACCATACTGATAAGTCAAAACACTGAGGAACAGACCTTTTAATTAAAATAATCAAAAATACTTAATTATTTTATTTCTGAATTCATGAAAACTGGGCTTGGCATGCTGCCGACTGCACTATGCAAGTTTGGTAAAGCAGTCCTTACGCTAGATTCCAAGATTACATAGTATAACATGGCAAGTGAACCCTCTGCAACGTCTGCGGTTGTTCATTTTCTCTGAAATGACATCACATTGTTCACCAAAGCCAGGAGAACATTGTCTCCACAAGCAGTATCCTGAGGCCTTAAGTTTCTAATTAACTTAAACAAAACAAACATATCCGGTAGTGTTTTCAGATATCTTATCAAGTTTAATGTGGTCAATCCAGTGTCATTAATTTGTTTCCCCACATTCTTTGCACATTGCAACTATCATATACCAGGTCTTTGAGGAAGTACGGTGCTCCCAGGGAAGCCATGTTGCACTGCTTTGTTTGCATTTGGCACTGTTTATCGATTTCATACGTGTGCTCGCTGGATGCTGTGATGAGTTGCAAGAAAACTAAATATAACTACTTTCTGTAATATTTTCACAGTGCCTGGATAATGGAATGACTCTTATTGTTCACAAGTTATTATGCATGAGTCAGAGTTAACTGGTGAACCTTTATGGATGAGTTGCAAGTCAACTCTGAAGTCTTAAATCAAGTGCCCATCTCTGCCTCAGTCCACATGATTCTTTCACTTCATAAAACACTTCTGTGACTCAGTTTGCCCAAAAAAGCATGTTTTTTCTGGGTGGCCCAAAATGCTTGGGACCCCAGATGCATGAAATTACTATTCTTGCATAATGAGGCTTTCAGATAATACACCAAGACATGGGTCCCTTTCATACCCAAAGTTGTGGTACTTCAAGGAAGTACTTTTCAGACCAGGATGTTTTTGACTTCAAAATAATAACAAACATGGAATCAGCAACAGGTACATGGGCACCAAAAGCTCAATTGATTGTGCACAATTAATTACTTTAGTATCAGACAATATTATTGGAAAACATTTCTATTGATCGGTCCATAATTTAGGCAACAGCAAATGCTTGGTGTTCCACGTGCTACCTTTCTCCTATGAAGTGCTCTTCATATGAAACGATCATCTCAGAGATTCCAAGCAAGACACACTCAAGAGATTGACTTGAATCAACCTCAGAACACAATCCCTTCCAAGCTGTTTGGTGACCAAAGGGTCACTGGCTATAAGTGACCGTCCTACATCGGTGACAAGAAGTATTAATAGCAGGACACTAGTGTACAATGCCTGGGGCTGTGGTGAAAGGAGGCTTAGAGTCCTTCTGTTGTCATTGCTGTTCCCAGAAATGCTAAGGACTCTCAATGTCGAAAAAGTAGCACATGGTAGAGAGAAGACAGCCTTTTCTGCACTGCTTTTTCTGTGAGTATTGATCAGCATGTATTAAACTGGGCATGAAGAGACAGGGACTGATTTATCCTGATATACTGCTCTGTGGAACTCTCATTCATGTCATGGTCAAGAAGCAGCAGACTGAGCCGAGTAATACGGCTTGTGAGGAATTATGGTGCATGAAGCTATCAGTAAAGTACTTACACTAAAACTGTGGTTACTATTTACCCAGCAAAGTTCAGATGCTTGTGGACACCCCTTCTAATGAATGGATTTATCCACTTAAAGTTGCACCCATTACTGACGCCTATGTGCAAATGCACACAGACAGCTTGTCTAGTCTGTGTAGAAATGTTTTGCCAATAGAGTAAGACTCTCTCGAGCAGATAAATATAAACCTGGTGGCACCAAGCCTAATGCCTGGCCTGGGTTAGAGTATGAAGCCCTGACGCATTGAGCTGTGGAGCAGCAGATGTGTTCTCTGGAATGATGGAGCTCCATCTAGTACTTTTGAGATCAGTTAGAGAGCTGGGGATGAGGTTGGGTGGTGATCATACAATATCCCAAGCTCATTAATGCATATCACTGAATACATTCAAATCCTCACAGCAATGCTACAAAATCTAGTAGAAACTAGTTCATAGATAGATAGGTCAGCACGTCATCACCCACCCCGCATCTACCTCCAGTAGCAGTAGCAGTTGGTTTTCATCCTCACCACTGGCTACTGTCTCCACAATCCTATTCACACCCCTACCTCCCACAGCCATTCTCCAAAGACTACCATCTACCTCTAGAGGTAACAAACAGCCAGGTGAGGAGACAGCTGAGAAAGTTCAAAATGGACATGAAACGGATGGAACCAACCCAAGAGACCTGAGCCAACACTGAGGCTGAGTAATGAGAAGACTACTTTCTGAGGAAGCTCAGGTCCTTCAATGTGTGCAGCAAAATGTTGGCCTTCTTCTACCAGTCTGTTGTTGTGAGTTCTGTCTTCATTGCAGCAGTCTGTTAAGGAGGCTGCCTCAAAGGAAGAGATGCCAAGAAGACCAACAAACCGATGAAGAAGACTGGCTGTGTTCTTGGATGCTCATTGGAGAGTTTTGAGGGTGTGGTGGAAAAAAGAGGACTTTCAACACACTGACTGCTATCCTGGACAATACATTTCACCCCTTCCATGCAGCAGCGCACTTTCAGCAGCAGACTTATTCAGCTCCACTGTAGCAAGGAGCGATACAGGAGGTTGTTTGTACCCACAGCAATCACACTGTTCAACTTCTCCTCAATTAGTCTCCTTATTATTACTCACTGAAACACTAACAGGACAGGCTCCCTAATTTTGTCTGGACATTATTACTCCTATCCAATCACTGCTCTGAAACTTTATCTACACATGTACATAACTGATAGACTGGCTGGACATTACTGCTCCTCTATCCATTTAGCTTTAGCCTTAGTTTTAGTCTTTCTTTAATTTTTAGTTACTGTATGTAATATATCTACTTTTTATTATGTGTCTTAGTAAAGCTTTAATACTGTCTCCATCCATCATCCATCCATCCATCCATCCATCCATTCATCCATCCAACTAATTCAGGAAGAAACAAAGAATGAGTAGGTGTCCCAATACTTTTGTACATACAGTGTATGTTATGTCTCAAGTTCCACGCAGTGATTGAGTCAGCCTTAAGTAGACAAACATATGTCCATCGTTGTATTGTCCCCCACCCCTCCCAAGTCTTTATGCTCTACAGCTGGTGAATCAAAAAGCTGACAGTCAGCAGTCACTGCTCTAATGGTTGTCTTGTTTCTTAGCTGATGGGTAAGCCAGCCATTGGACTTAAGACGTATGGGTCTTATTTCATGAGAAGTTTCCAATCAACAAAAATTATGCCTCAGTGGATGTTAATTCACCTACAGGCTCAACACGACACATGAGGCACGAGGCCAATTTAGTCCTGTGAGCAATTTTATTGCATAACTGTCTGATCTCACTCCATAACTAATGCACATATTCCCTCTGGTAAAACTTTATGATTCATAAGGGTTGAATGCTTATTTTTGTAGGTATCAAGCAGCCTCAGGACTGTTTTCTATTTAAACACACATGCACACACACACACACACACACACACACACACACACACACACACACACACACACACACACACACACACACACACCATGCATTCCAAACTTCCATCTGAATGTGGCAGTTTTTGTTAACATTGTGTTGAAATGTCATGATGAAGAGACCAATAGAAATGCTCCAAAATGAATCTCTTTTCTTTCTCTTTTAAACTTGCTATTTTGGAGATTCAATGTTTTTGATATATATATTATAAATACACTGACATGCCAAAAATCATGGGTGAGCAGCATGTAAATTGATTATGAATTTGCTTGACCTCAGTGTACGGCTTGGGAAACCCACACCTGTATAAGTTGTGAGATGTTATTTTGTGAGTGCGGCTGAACATTAGCCAATATGCTCATGGCAAGGGGTTTGAGTGTGGCATGATAGTTACTGGCAGACATCAAGACGTTCTATTTCCAAAATTGTTCATTTAACATTCCTAAACCCTCATGAGTGTCATGAGTGTACGAGGAATACATCATAGAAGGCATTACCACTGACAGTAGACAGAGCAGTGGGTGGTAAGGATCATGAACCGTGGCATCTGGCTAGAACTGTTTGTGTCCACAGATAAGTGACTCTGACAGAACTCATATATGTGTTTAACACTGCAGTATTTTTCATCTTCCATAGGTATGGGACTAAAAGTGCCAGAGTGCCTCTGTTATCATCACTAAACTGGCCACAGCACTCACCTGGGCTTGTGAGGTTGTTAACCGGACCCTAGAGTATGCAGTGGTCATTACCTACCAAAAGTGGTCCAAGGAAGGAGAACTGGAGACCTAGCCACAGGACCATGGACACCCAAGTTTCATCAAAGCAGTTAATATAGGCCCCACCTTGCAACACACAGGCTTAAAATTTCTTGAAATTTCTTAAAAGGTCTTGTGTAGGCAGTGCCTTTAGGAGTCCGAGCTGCTATGGCAGCATGAGTTAGACCTGCACAATATTAATCAGGTGTTTTTAAAGTTGAACAGTGTGTCATTTTAATGCAGTTACCATAGTTGCACAGTTGTTGTAAAGTTCCTGTGTAGTGAAGTAAATGCTATTATTCCTCATCACTGAAACATGGCCTACATCATAACACATCACTGGCATAGGCATGTTGACATATTGCTGCCAAGCAGTGTGCATGTCTCCGCCTTTGTCTATTTCCTGAATTTTAATTACATTACCATTCCCTGCCAAATGAACCCCCTCCCTCCCACTCTCTGGAGTTCCTCTTACATAAGAGATGGGCAGTCATTAGCTGTCACCCTGTTTCAACACAAGCAGTACTTTAAAGAGCCCCTGTTTGCTATTCACCACCCAACACTTAGACAATGAACTTCAAATCCCACCAAACTATGACCACAAAGCTCCACAATTCCACATTAATGCTTTAGGCCTATACTGGTAACTCTTTTACAGGCTTACAACCTGCCTCCTCCTCAGAAATGTGAAATGTTTATGTATTGTTGACCCAAGCAGTTTAAGAAAAGATGTTGGTATTTAACAGTTGGCTGAACCTTCTGGCCTTGTTCTCAACAGATTGATGTCATTCTTTAAATATGCAAAGCTTTAACATGATCCGTGGCATCCATGGCAGAAGCACAGAGTGGACAGGGATATCAGAATACACCAACCCTGCATGTGAACATTCTTAATCTACAGAGAGCACGCAGCAGTGGAAGTTCTGTCTTTCAGGGTAAACATGACACCCAAGGTACTAGGCACATGGAGAGGCTTTGGAATTCATTATAAGGCATAATTATGGCTATTATGGTTGCACAATGCAAAGAAACCTAACAATACCATAGCACACATCTATCAATCACTGACACAACCATAGTAACCACCCCAGATACAATAGCAACAATCTACACAGCAAATTTGTCAGTGATAAAATTAACACTTATAGCATTCATGTGTAATACTCACAGTGTTGATTTAATACTGGCAAATTTGCCCAACAATACCATAGCAACCACTGGACATCATCGAAACCACCCAGCAGCACTATAGCACCCTTCTAGTAATCAGTGACGCCATAGCAACACATTCGTTTCCACCTAAAAAGTAGCTATCAACCCCCTAGAAACACCATAGTAAACTTCCTAGCAAGTTCTTAGCAACAACGTACCAACATCACAGCAACCGGCTAGGGACTAGATAGCAACCGCCTGTGATACCATAGTAACCACTTTGCAACATCACAGCAACCAGCTATGAACTTGATAGCAACTACCTGTGATACCATAGTAACCACTTAGCAACATCACAGCAGCCACCTGGTAGCACTACAGCAACCACCTGTGATACCACCATAACCACTTGCCAACGTCATAGCAACCATTATAGTAACAGCATAGTAAACACCTGGTATACCATAACAACCAACATGTAGAAACTGTGACTGAATTCACTTATATTAGTATTATACAGTAATCATTATTTGCAGGGGGTTATAAATGCAGTGCGAATAATGAAATGCAGATTTTAATATACAGGTATGTTCGCAACAAGAATTTCTCTGAAGACCGACTTTCTAAATGTGTGTTTTTTCAGTAATACCTTGTTATTTATAGATGATGGATGCCTTCACTATTTGTAACTCCTGTAAAAGCCCATTTAAAATTTTTCCATGTAAACCAACGTAAAATGGTCATGTCAAAACGTTTGAAGGTTTTTGTACATTCAGCCTACAGGGGTCAAAATAATACATGTAAATGTAAATACAGAAGTAAAGGTACTGAAGATGTAGGATAAGGACACTTCAAGAAACTTCCCATTCCAAGATACACCATTCTGCACACCCACAACTCCACTTTACATAGCCTCTTCATCACACACACACACACACACACACACACACACACACACACACACACACACACACACACACTCACACACACACACACACACACACACTCACACACACTGCAGCTGTTCAAATATTGTGACATGAGATCACAGTCGGATACAAAGGGTTTTTTTCAGTTTGAGCTAAGAGACAAAAGCCAGAAAGAAGAGGACCGAGTCCCACATCTGACCAGTCCGTCTAATGAAAGCTTTGTGTGACGGTGCATTGGAGTTCTCTCTAACAACACCACAAACATACAGTATTACTCCACCAACAGCAAGAGATTACAGACAAGCCCACTGTACAGTCAGTATTGCACATTTACTGAACTTGACTAAGATTTGATAATGAGGTTGAGATTGGAGGTTAATATTACTCTTATCTAGTTTATAACTGAGGTTCTTCATCCAAGAGCATCATGAAACTTCAAATAAGAGCAACATACTGTCTAAGAAATAGAGATTCCTAAATATTTTTGTATTGAAATGTTTTATTGTTTTACAAGCTTTCATGATGTAGGGGAACATAGTCATGGAAAACCAGATCACATCTGCTTTTTTTATCATGGATAAGCCAATCAAATTGGGCCAAGAATCTTTGAACCTTAGGAATGTTGGGGAAGGAAAAGGCCCTAATCTTACATTACAATACATTTACATACATTCCATTATTCAGAAAGGAGCAGTCAGCCCTGCCCAATGACACGGACGTTATAAAGGGGGCTTCATCCTAGATGAGACACAAAACAGGGCCACATCAGAACCTATTATACATATAACCACCATTAAAGGCAAAGTAACTAAAACAGCCTGCTCTAGAAAGAATGGAAAATCTTTCCTGGAAAGAAACATTGTTCAACACTGGACAAGGCGCCAGTATATCACAGGGAGAATGGAAAATCTTCCTGGATAACTGTATTATGACTGTTTGTGGTATACATATGTAAACCTCAGAGTAAAACCAATGGGGCTACCTCAGACTAAAGCTTGACTAAAGACCTCAAACTCTAAAGTGCAGAAGGAAGAAGCCAAACCCAAAGAAGCAACTGGGTGCTAGACTGGTGCCAAGCTTAAAGATAACCTGGCTTGAGTGTCTTCAGTTAACTTACTACACCCACTGCCCCAAGACAACACAGAGAGGACAGAAACACTACGCATTATGACCATTAAGAAATCATTTGTTCATGCTACAGTGCAGCTATACAATTATTTATAAATCAATAAACTAAAATCAATTCAAATACTCAATAAATGCACCCTGACACATTTAAAGGTTCTCTATAGGAAATCATTTTTTTTATGGCATGTACATTTAGCTCAAAGCATAAAGCTATTTTTCCAAGAAAGAATCAAATGACTTTAACTAAGTTTGACACTTTCTGTCATCATAACCAGTCAGGGTGTGTGCAGAAGCATTCTCCACTGATTACCATCAAGTGGGCAGGGAGTGTGAAATTACAAACACTTGAGCTGTGAAGGATATTCTCCAGCCCTTAGTACCATCCTGAATTTGTCTACTAATTACAACATGCCTTCTTGACACCTACATGCTACTGAACTCACACACCACTTCACTTACAGACATGCAGAACAAAACCAGGTAAAGGCACCTGCGGATGTTTTGCAACCTTATTAAGCTAAAAAAAACAACACAATTGTGCAAGACTAGGCATTATCTCTCATATGACTCACACTGAAACACATCCCAGTGACAGTCCTCCCAGTGAGAGGTACTGAATATTTCACAATTCAAACATACAGGATAATTTATAATATGTGTTAAATAAATCATAGTGCTGCGTAATGCATACTGACACTGAAAAATGATTCATTGTAAATATTGAAAAATATATAGTACCTATTAAATAATTCATATTAAATACTGAATTCATAGTGGAAATTAAATGATTCCTAGTAAATACTGAATATTTCAAGTATCATACATTGTGGGTTTGGAGTAATCCATAGTAGATACTGAATTGTTCAAAATAAATACTGAATAATTCATAGACATTATTGACTCTGGTTAATGGTTAATATAATAACACGTCACAAATATAGGTTCAGGGTTCAAGGGATTTAGAGGCAGAAGCACAGCATATGTACTTTTCACTAGAGGAATGAAAAATCAGATCACAGCCCAGATTTTCAGATAAACATGAATCCATTGACTACAAGCTGAGCAAAGACTTCAAACTGTCATCCCTGGTTTTCTTTCCTGCATACAGAGATTCCACAGAGCTTACATGTGGTCTAGCAACCAATTTGGTCTTGAAAACAAAGACATGAAAATGACATTATGGCTAAGTAAAGTTTTCAACACAACGGGAGCACTCACAAAAAAGGCGTGTTTATTTTCTAAGGTGAAGTTCACACATAGTTTCAGATGATGATGGCAAAATTATTTTATTTTATGTGTTTTTCCAGCAGAAAAAGAAAAATATTCTGGAATAATTACACAATGTCAAAACAGCTGGGTGTTAATCGGTCGACTGCCAGAACAGAACACAGCCAGTAAACATCATGCAACAGTGCAAGCCAAGAATCTACAAAACAGCATGCAGAAAAGAGAGCTCAACTGCTTCAGGCTTTGACATTGATTCAATGTTCATAAAATTCATAGCAGATATTAGTAATAACATCACTGGTGAACATTCCTGCTATGATGAAAAGGCAGTCACCTTGACATAACACTGCTGCTTGGTGGCTAGGTGGCTGGATGGTTGTAGATTTGTGTGTTTCTCAGAGTGTATTTCTTTTTTTTAAGTCAATTTGAGGATATTTCTATATTAATAGTTCTTTTAAGTGCTCATGGATTGAGTTAGCTGCATAGAGCCTGAAACGGATACATCGGTGGTCAATAATATCCATTGAATTGGGATTTATTGGGATCAGTGAAATATTGCAGCTAAAGGACGCAGAACTATTTATGTTTCTTAACCGTGGAAGTTGAAGCTTGTGGTCTTTCGCCTATGATGAACCCAGTATAAGGTACCTGATATTTATCATTGACTGAACTTAACCTTAAACTTAACTTAAACTTAAGTACCACAACAATGTGTAAAACTGTATCTCAATGTCACTTTTAGCATAAAATAACATGTAATAAAAAAACTCTAGAAATAAAAAAAGTCTAGAAAGTAGAAATTTCCTTAAATAGATAAATTGGTCAAATATGCTTAACTCTGCCCCCAGTGGGACTATATTTATATTATTAAACCCGTGATTGTAAGTACTTTGACTCTAAAATGAGAGAAATAAAGAACTGGTCATTTTATCCATCAGTAACTAACTAACACTGGGTGATATTTTGTATGATAAAATCTAACAATATTCCATGATATCAAATTATCTGGTAACACTTCACAATAAAGATACATGAAAATGTCATGAACATTCGTGCTGTATTTCATGGCACTAGCAATATTTAGTATTGTTAAATAGTTCACCACTTTACTTTGAGGGCCACAAACATTGTGAACTCATGAAGAAAGTGATTTAGTAATGCTTAACATTCTTGTTCTATGAAATGTTGGCTGACAATTATGTTTTTACCACAGTTTGCCTGATGACCACCATGATGACCTGAATAAACATGAATAACTCAAATATCATGAATAAGTCAACAGATGATATTTGTACCTTAATTACTACATGAGTTAATATACTGCTCCTGTATAAAGGCGTGCATGTGACATGATCATTTTATGCATATTCATGATGACTCGTGGTGTATGAATGAATGATTACTCTCTCATAAAATAATACATGAATAAATGCTATTCTTATGTACCCTTATTCTAAAGTGTTACCAATAATTTTAGCCCCAGAAAACTAAACCAAATCTATTTTGGCCAAAAAGTATTCATACTGATTCATACAGGTTGGGCCTTTGTAAAACTGTAGTTAGGTCTCCTATCAAGTTGTAATCACTCTATAAAACACCCATGGCAATGTCTAAATGTCCACAGCATAAGCTTCTGGGGAGCTGAGTAACAGCACTAATAGCACTCTATGGTTGAGATGTAGGAAAAGACGTGTAGCCAGAAAGACCACGGGTTTGTTTTAAGGTCAAGGTTTGGTCACAAGTGGCAGAGAAAAGGGCCACAATTTTCTACCAAAATAGAATTCTGGGAATTTTCATGATGGGAGTGTTGCAAACTACTGTATGTGATTTTCCTTCTGTGAAACATGCCATTGTTCTGCCATTTAACTTTTCCAAAACAATTTTGAGTCTTTTCTTTAAAGAAATTGAACAGAAAATGTTCTAAAGTTCCAGTTCCACAATGCTGTATTAAGTTCAATTTGATAATAAAATACCCAGATAACCAAGAGATTCTACCATGCATCTAATAACACTACTTTATGTTTCCAGTAAGGGTTTGCTCAGGCCTGAGGCTCAGCCAGTGAGTTCAGAAGTTACGAGGTGAATAGATCTTTAGGAATGAATCACTCTTGGCTCTCGGTGAGTCTTATGATATCAGACATAAACTTTGAGCTCAATGTTCCACTCTGGATGGGTTTAGGCCCTTCTCTATTCATTCACAAACAAGAGAGAGGAGGATGCTGACTGGTCGTTCCAATGTACTCTTTCTGGATTAAGTAATCTGTACATTTTTCCATTTCATTTGTCAGCTGTGACTGCATTTGCCAGGAAAACAAACATACGTCTCTGACAAAATGACATTCCCAGACTAAAACAATGTATGGAATATATTGATAAATACTCCTGCTGACTGTGTGAACAATCTCAGGGCCAGGTCATTGGTTCCAAATGGAGTGGACTGGACATTCTACCATACAGTATGTGTTGTTCCCAACATAACAGCCATTTGGACTCATTTATTCTCTCTCAGTACTCCAGTGGAAAATGGCCTTGTCTAAATCCAGCCTTCTGGTTAAGAAAGCAGCCAAGCTGGCCACAGGCAGGCATGCCACTCCCTGATGAGAACACACTGATCCTACCCATGAGAGGTTGTTCTATTCAAATGCGACCACACAATTAAAGATAGAGATCCTCGTACACCTTGCTGCGGTAATTTGCAGTCAAATTACCGAGCAAACATTCAGCCTCACCACAGCCACTGATTTACAGCAATGGTCTAATCTTGACTCATTTGATGTTGAGTGTGCTTCTTTAGTTTTACACAGGAGTAATGAGGATAATCTAGCTATATGGCTTATAGGTTCTCATTATGCAAACTGCATACCTAAAACAACACGTACTTACCACAAACTATGTCCAATAGTTAAATAATCTAAAGACTCAACACATACTTATGTGGCTTCACACAGTGCTTCTAGCAGAGGGGAATCCTAAAGCCCATCTAGACCTTCAGAGATGGTCTAATGATTTCTAGAAACTTAAAAACATTCCAGGCTTTAATGAGTCAAGTTATCAAACACCTGGTTAGTTAAATGATGTGAGGTCTTGGTCTGAATAAAGTACAGCAATACAAGGCAGCTGCTGTCTAACCAGGTTTCGGTCAGATGTTCCAAATGAAGAGTGTCTGTGCCAGAGCTCTTTAGTGAAGCCTTGACTAGATGGAACTGTTTTTGCCTATATGCCTATTACAAGCTTCAAACATCCATGTTAATCTGTAAAACTGCTTTATCTGGAATTATGATCCTCAATTCAGTACTTTTGGTTGAGATTTGGAGTTGGGGAGGTTGAGGTGTGTGTGTGGAGGGTATCCAACATTGTGACCTTAAAAATGCTAATCCACATCCTGGCAGCAGTGCTCTAAAATCTAATAGACAGACCTGCTTAGACAGTTACTCCAACAAAAGCAGAATACATTTTATAATACCCTTGATTTTAGAAGAAATAAAGAATGAGCAGGTGTCCCAGTACTGTTGTCCATATAATGTAAGTATCCAATGTGAAGGAATAAATGAAGTTACACTTATATAGTGCCCTTCTAGATACTGAAGGATGCTTTACAATCAGTATTGTTGGCCAAACTCTGGCTTTACAACATCCCTTTTCATGCACATCCAGTCTTGTTCAAAGGAATGAAATATATGATGGAGGAAAAGAGTAGCGAGCTTAATTCCACTAAACAAGGAAGGCAGGTGACAGAAATCTCCCACACACTCTGAATCAGAGAGTATCAGTACTTCATCCTGTTTGCTGCTTGAGTGCACAGCTGGAATCCTCCATCCTCCTTTCATCTGATACTTCTCCTCATACTCTCTGCCTCTAAAACAGTATCACCTGCTCAGAGTTCAGGGCCGAGACTGCAGGCCCTGGGTCTGAGTGAGAGGAGAAAGAGAACAGAGGATATGTGTGTGTGTGTGTGTGTGTGTGTGTGTGTGTGTGTGTGTGTGTGTGTGTATCGTGGGGTTATTCTCCACCCATCCCCATATTTCACAGGAGCCCCACCCTTACACACAAGTACACCCACACACATGTAGAAACAGGCAGAGTGTACACATGGAATATGACTTCATTGGTGTTTCAACAGGCAGAAGCAATGACAGCTGGAGGACAAGCTTTGCACTCATTGTCCAGATTTTACACACACACACACACACACACACACACACACACACACACACACACACACACACATATATGCACACTTCTGAAATGGTGACTGGAAGAAGGAATGTTTGTATCAGATATTCTACACTTCTAGCTGTACAATCAAACACACCTAGAACCAAAATGGAACATTTTCAAGGCAATGTTCTTAGAACGTTAAATTGTTCTTGCAAAAAAGATTGAGATGATGCTCTAAGAATGTTTCCATAATGTAAGAAACCTGTTCTGGGAACATTAACTGGACAGATTCACCCACAAACATTCTTTTGAGAATCAAAAGCATCACCCTAAAATGACTTCTGGCACTTTTCTTGCAAATTTAGTTATTGCAAATTCCAGAAAGTGCAAAGCCAATCTTCTAATGTCCCCAGGTACTTCCCTGTCATAATTGGCTCAGAACCTCATGGAACTGGACTCACAATCTCTGAGTACTTATTAAACACTAATGGTTTGTCTTTAGACACTTAAGGTCAGTACTTAGACACTTATGAGTTCCTCTCTTAGGGACTGTAAACCCTAGTTGGAAACAGGAACACAGCAACAAGAATTAGACAAGTACAGGTGAAATCTATAGTCAAAGACCTGTACAAAAATTAAGCCTGAGCACACTTTAATTTCAAACAATTTTTCTTGAAAGATTACACCAAATACAGACACAAATACAGAGTTTGATCAAACTTGGTGTCCATAATTTGCATCTTTACCTGAGACATGCAAGGGTTAATACAATTTAATGAAATTATACAGTCTCTCACCTTTTTATTGGACTAAAGCAATGAGACAAATGTAGCTAAAGAGTAATGGAAGCTTATAGAGACAAGCCATAAAATTGCCTCAAACCATGTAAAGGGTTTTAATGCTGCATTTCATTTGAACTGGATTATCATTTTAAATGTACTAACAATAATAACTAATGTTTAACTGAAATTCATTCAACATATATGCGATGTCATTCCCAGCTCCGACATCCAATTGGAGAATTGTGGGCCCCATTAAAATTTGACCTTAAACCTCAGATCAGATTTTCATACATTTTCTAAAAGTAGTTATTGTTATTTATTGAGGAAAATCCAATATTACATATATGTGAGGATAAAAGTATGTGAACCTTTATGAAGAGCAGATTACCTTCACAGTGGTGGAAAATCTGATCTTGAGAATCAAAGTCTGATCTTCCCAACACATGTTTGTTAAACTACAGTATATCATGGTATGCACAACAGAGATTTCCGAGGAGTTCAGAAGTCGAGCTGTTGATGCTCATCAGACCGCAAAAAGTTACAAGCCATCTCTAAAGAGTTTCGTCTCCACAAATCCCAAGTCAGACAGATTGTGTACAAATGGACAAAATTCAACAGGAAGGTCAACCAATGAAGACCATTCCACCAAAAAAAAAAACCAAAAAAAAAACAAGCAACTAAAGGCCTTTCTCACGCTGAGTAGTGTTAATGAGCCCAACATCAGGAGAACACTGAACAATAATGGTATCAGGGTTGCAAGGGGAAAGCCACTGCTCTCCAAAAAAAAATTGTAGCTTGTCTGTAGTGTCCTAAGGATCACATGGACAAGCCTTGTTCTGTGGATGGATATGACCAAAATAAATCTTCATTGCTGCATATGGACAAGGATGGCTGAATTATATATAAATTCTGAATGATACCAGCATATTTTTAAGGAAAATGTCAGGACATCTGTCTGTGTGCAGAAGCTCACAGAGAAAGTGAGTCATGCAGCAAGACAATGACCCTAAACGCCCATTATTTTAACAAAGAATGGTTAAAGAAGAATGAAGTTAATGTTTTGGAATGGCCAATTTAATGTCCTGACATTAATCCAATTGTTGTAGAAGGACATGAAGCAAACAGTTTAAGGAAACCCACCAATAAAACAAAGTTGAAGCTGTTTTGTTTGGAGGGATGGGCTAAAATTCATTCAAGCTGATGTGCAGGACATTTTGGTCCTTTTGACAGTTTGACATTTTAAGTCAAAATTATGTGCAAATATAGAAATTTATAGAGGCTTCACAGACTTTCAAGTACGGCTGCTAATTTAACCATTGATTTCAATAAAATTTTAATTAAATGTTGATTTAGTAATGCAATTTGCACAGTGCTACTTGGTGGGACATAAGCTTCCATTACTTCTTTGCTACGTTAGTACACCAGCTTTGTAGCCACAAACACACAAATATTGTCACAAGGAAAAACACATTTCATGAAAACCTATGAATGAACTGTTGTTCAGTGAGGTTAACCCTCCTACAAGCTAGAACTCCCCTTTTCCCTTGGCACGTTGAATAAGAGCAGGAACAGGAAGGGAGGGAGTGAGAAAAAGAGGGAGGGTGACACAGAATGGGGGGAGGGGGGGGTGGCCTGCGGCACTTAGACCAAGCTCAAGTTTAAAAAGCTGACACTCCAGCAGTGGAGAGTCATTTTACCCAGGCTTAAAAGCACAGGCATTTAGTATCTAATGATCCATGCCAATTCACTCAGGGTGGGCTCTGTCAGCTTTGTGTGTCCTGGGCCGGAGGTTTGCTGGCCGTGTCCTGGATGTGCCCTTGGCTGAGAAACTGCAACCTGTTTAAGCATGTTAATGGCAGAAGGAAAGCAAGGGTTTGGCCTGGGCTCATGCTGGCTATCCAATACTCTGACAATTCCTCCAGACTGAAAGAAACACAAGTTCACTATGATGTGTGGTTGAGGAAACAAAGGAGAGGGAATGCAGTTAGGGATGTGTGTAGTCAGGGAAGAGAAAGGGACTGTGAGAGAGAGGGAATCTCAGAAATTTACACACTCAAGCTGCATTTGCTTTGTGCTCTGCAGCTTGACAGACAGCGTAACACTGCATAACCCCTGTAATCTCTCTCCCTCCGTGCTGGGCCTGAGCCGAGACTGCGGATTAAGGGAGAAAAAAGCAGAGTCAGGTAGACAGAGAGACAGGGCTGAGAGAAGGACAGATCTCCTCTCAAGCTCATCACTTTCACATAAAGCCAGACAATACATGCTTTTACAACCTTGGCTTAGGTTAACTAGACATTTCAAATGTTGCTAAGCAAACAACAAAAATGTACTCAACATTACACAGTGGAACCTTAATCCAAATGAACTTCAGCCAAAAAAGTTCCTTTTGGTTAATGTAGCTCACAAGGAATGCACACACACACACACACACACACACGCACCTATAAGGCATATGTGGGGAGAAAATATATTGTTGTATATGATTTTTTCATACAGGAAACTAAACTTTAATCATAACACAAATACAAAACTAAAGAACGTATCCTTTTACCATCAACATTATATTTAGACATACAATTTTCAACAAAATCCTAATACCCTGTGGATCTAACTGTGGGTATTCTTATGAACTACATTAGGTTTTGTTCGGAACTAAAAAAAATAGACTTCAAACACCAAAACACAAACACAAAAACTAAACATCAACACTAACTCTAAAGATTACGTTCTGTCAAAGTATTGTTTTGTTCCATTGATTCAGAATTGTTTATCTTGGCTAGAAGCAAAGCCACACTAATTCGAATGATTCTCACAGATGTGGTGCTTCCTGTCTGATTCGTTGTGTGATGTTTCAGGAAAGCCATCCTGAAGCAGTGTGACAGCACAGCAAAACAAAACAAACCATCTCCTGACCCCACATGGTTGCTGAAAAGATTTGCGCAATCTACTGTATTTACTATTATTGAACTGCCTCTTCCAATATCCCTCAAAACTCAGTTCCTCTGTACAGGAATTGTGATCCAGCTTTGGTGGGATAAAAGAGTCCCTGATCCATATTACACAAACATTCTGAGTTTTGCTGTAAGCTTGACTTTAACCTATATTCGTAAGCCCAAACTAGTGCAGCCACTGCAGTTCAAGTCAAGTATTACATAATCCTGTGCACCACATGCATATGACTGTTCACCGAGGATTAGTACCATATGGTGACACATCCCTGTTGGCATTTGCTATTTTTATACTAGGCGTTTCAGGGTTGGTTTGTCTATGGAGAGTTCAAGGAAGAGGATTCAGTATTAAAAAAAATTATGTGGTAGCATAAACAACACAAAACAACACTGGCCATGGAGTCTTGCCACAGCCAAACAAAACACTCCCTGGAATAATGTGTGTGGGCCCTACGACGTCCAGTGGCACCATCCACTGCTCCCCAGACAAAAAGAGCAGAATAGAAGAATGCCGAGTGGCCCAGGGGCTGCGAGGAAAGCAGCCACAGAGTTGGAACAGCCAGGGTAATTGGGGGTTCGAGATGGAGCCGAAGAAAGACAGGAGCGGTACAGTAAATCTGTCTGGTGGATAAGAATATGAGGCTGAAATGGGGATCATCCACGTCAGCAGGCTGTGGGGAGGCAGGCCAAAAGCATCTGGCTCTGAGCTACTGTATACAACATAACTCAGCATAATGCATTAAGCAGTGACTCAGCAACGGCCAGCTTACTGCAGCAAATGTGAAATAATTAGCTCCACACTACAGTACTTATTAAAGCATATATATTCATAACAAACGTCATGACCAAAAGGTTAATGATTCACGTCTACAGTTTATTTTTGATCCAGTTCTCTTTATTATGCATTGAAACAACAGCAAATCAGGGTCAGTAGTAAAGGGCACAGAGTATGAGCACATGTGCTACTCCACGTCACATTCCCAATGAGAATCCTACGTAAACAATGTCCTCCCCCAAAGCCCTCCATGAAGCCATATGGTCTCTGTCCCTGGAAACACCCAGACAGTTAGGAACGATGGCAAAGTCATCATCGGAACATGGATTAACAGGGGATAATGCACGTCTGAGAGGTTTTGGAGAACAAATTAAGGCCTATTTGTTTAAATGCAGCTTGGTTATTACTAAGCTCTGTGACAAATAATATTGCATTACTGTGGCATGGCAATATAATGGCACATGGCAATATAATGCAGTCCAGAAGAAGGCTATGTGTTATGTTAAGCTTACTTTTAATAATGTCACAGACAAAATGACATCTTACATCTTATGATATAAAAGGAATTACAAGAACTACTTAAAATGAATACAGTAATTTTTAAAACAATTTATCACAAATTTACAGTGATTTATTACAATTAATTTTCTTGAGACTGAAGCTTTTAATAATGGATATTTAAAGAAAAAATGAAAGACTCAATGAATTAATTTAAATCAAGAATAATGGAATTATATTTATAGTATGAAAAAAATGTAAGCATGTTTTGTCCCAATTTCCCTCACAATTTGGAAGTGCCAATGACCAAACCGCATTAGAACTCTCCACCATCACATACCTGACATTAGGACGGTGAAAAAAAGCACATGCATCCTTTGATAAGTGTGAAGCCAGACACAGCCTCTTTTCGAACTGCTGCCATTGCATCATATCCAGGAAAGCATCAGGTCCCCTGCTCCAAAACAATGGCTAACAGACACATGTGCCAACCGGCATTGCACTGTGTGTGATGTGGAGAAAGAGTGCCATCTACCCACCCAGAGAGAGCAAGGCAAATTTTGCTCTCTCAGGCTCCAGCTGCTAGTGTTAAGCAACATGAGCCAAGATTTGAACGTGTGATCCTCTGATCACATTAGACAGCTGAGCCACTCAGAGCCCAGTTTTAGGCATGTTAATCCCAACAATTAGTGCTTTTTTTCTTTATTGTAATATTTCAGTGTATTTTAGATGATTAATTTATTAGAATCTGTTAATTTTCTAACAAAGCTTGAAGGACAGCATGAATACAATGAAGCACATGCTTAGAGGAAGAGCAGCCAAGAGATGTGCTACAGCAGTGCAGTTTACAGCTCCAACAATAACAAAACCTCCATATTTAGCTTTTTAATAGATACACTGATGGATTAAGTTAGACAGGAGACAAAATGTTAGTCATGAGATTGAATCCATATATACAGCACTAAATAAAACTTCTAATACATCATAAAAAGAGTAAAAGGAGTGAAGTTTGGCCAAGTTTGGTAAAATTACTCATTTGCATTAAAATATCTGTTACAGTTTCCAGATTAATGGTGTGTTAACATGTTAATGTTGACAGCACTGACATTTACATACTTTATATTTTACAATACAGCAGAAATCATCAATCTGGCCTGTGTAGAAATCTGAACATCCTAAAAGTTGCATTGCACAATTTGTTGTCGACAAAGTCTTGATTAGCAAATCAGGCCTGAGGCAAGTCACCAGCTGTAATTAGAAGCTGTCAGCTGAATTGAATTTCTCAGCTTTACAAATGTGTGATTCTGTGAACTAATCCTGTTTATGAGCTCCTCTAGGCAACTGTCTAAAAATCTGAAAACCAAGGTAATAGACAACCACAAGGCTGGAAATTTCAGCTTGCAGTTTCTGCTGAGCAGAAGTTACTAATAAATGGCACTTTGTGAGAACTGTGAAGTTCAAGATGGGATCTGGATGACAGGGGTTGTGACTGATGAATACAAAACTGAACTCTCTGGCTACAAGCACAAATAAATATTTGGAAAAATATTTAAAAAGAATACTGTATGGAGGTACTGGGGTTGTGGTATTGGAAATAGTGGAATAGTACAGGGAAGAATGGATTTGACAAAATCCCAGCAAATCCTGGGTGCAAATGAGAAACCATCTGTTTAAAGGCTGAAACTGGAGAGAGAGTGGATTCTACAACAGGGCCAAGCAAACAAGGCAGCTGAGTTATATTATTTGTATGATATGTGTGTTTATTTCCTTTATTCTACTGATTGACATTCTAAATCCTCAACTCAACTGCTACTGACTCTGAGACATAAATTCAGCTTCATTCATCACTGCCCCTTCCAAACAAACAAAACCCTCTAAACGGTCACTTGACAAGCACTTCACTTTGGCCAAATCTATGCCAATGCGTCACAGATGGCTTTATATGCATGTTATGCAATGTTGTGGTCATGATTATACTAGACCTCAGTGGCTTCATTCCTAGGGTACTATAAGGCAGCTGTCACAAAAATAAAGACAAGGCACTGTCTCTGCCTTTGTGTTAATGTTAGCAATAAGCCAGGCTCCAGACAGCTGATGGTCAGGGTTAGAGCACTGCCATACCATAGCTGAGAACTTAACTGAACTGTGGGTCAGATTCAATCAACTAGCACAAGCAAGCACTGAAGTCCATACATCCACTCTTGACAAACCAGTGCAAGATGCCTAGTGCCTGGTTTATATATATATATATATATATATATATATATATATATATATATATAGAGAGAGAGAGAGAGAGAGAGAGAGAGAAAGAGAAAAGCAAGAACAGTAGCAGCTCTGTAAATTTGCTTAAATCTGTTTTTTAGTACAACTCATTTCCATTCATCTCCCCCTCATCACATGAGCAGCCACAAATCACAGTGCTCCCACTCAACACACAATCAGCGTGCAGGCTGCACAATATCCCCAGGCCCGAGAGACAGACCACAGGGGATGGGCTCCTGTAGCTGCAGCAGTGAACGGGATTGTGATACAGTGTCTATTGTATAGACAGGAGTGTTCAGTAACAAGAACTTATAGTGACCAGCTCCATTGCTGTTATTCTTAACAAATGCACCAGAGTGACAAACTATCAGAATGACAATGCTGAGTACAATAAGAGTCATTTATGGGCTGCCATGTACCCATTAAATCATTGCTTAAAGGGAGACTGAAAATGGAAACTGTACTCATTTTGCTCCATTAACAGCTGAAAAAGGCCTCTAGGGCAACCATACAGGACACAGAAGCCAGAGGACTGAGGCACTGTGTTGTAGTTGGCTTGTAGGCAACGATAGTCCAACGATAGGTGCTAGGCCAGTTGGTATCAGACTAAAAGTGAACCCATTTAACTGGCTACAATCTGAATTTGCATGATGATATTTGGGTTGTATTATAAATAAATACTAAACACACACACACACACACACACACACACACACACACACACACACACACACACACACACACACACACACACACCTATGTCATGATTACAGGTGTGGTTTGATTAACTGATTAGATACTGGAACAAGAGCGTATAAAGAGTGTAAACTGCCCTATAAAAAGGTTTTCAGAAGCTACTTTTGGGTAGTGAACCTCGTTGCCCAGTTTGACACACTTTGAAGGGGGTGCATCATTGGACTAAGGGAAGTAGGTTGGTCATTTTGACAAACTGCCCACCATCTAAACTATTTTGTCCAAGCTGTTTGTGGTAGATGAAATGGGTGGTAGGAGCATATTTGATTATGGATGTCTTTTGGGGTGACACACTACCCTTATTCCTGATGTGATTATTTGGGGAGCATACAACAGTCGTAGTGATCCAAGGGACACTAATAGCTCAGTATATATGCAGATCATCCTGAGACCACATGTTGCCTCTCACGGCAGGGCTTCCAACTGCCATTCATCAGCAGGATAATGCTCCCCTGCACAAAGCACGGGTTTCCCAAGAACGCCTCCACTAAATTGCACCATTTACTTGGCCTGACCAATTTCCAGATTTCCTGGGACACCAGCTTCAGCAAGCTATGAAAGTGCAGGATCTACTGGCCCAGCTTGAACATCTGTCCAGTATAGGCCCTCCATGCCCAACCGTATCTCATCTTGTGTCCAGTTTAGAGGCCCAACAAGGTACTACAGTCTCCTTTCAATTGTACAGTTTTCCCCCAATAAATTTGTGCAGTCTAGTATTGTAATCAATCAATCTTTTCATTTGTCATGTAAACAAGACAGTTCAGACACAGTCCTTGAGATCTTTGAAGGTCTACACCTTTATTAATATCCACTAAGTAATTCTGGTCCTTTAGAGAAAACAAAAAGCTGATGATGATCAAACAATCACTTCATTAATAATATAATCAGCAGTGACAGGCATATCATCCCCTTGATCCACTGCCACATCAAATCTCCTTCAGCCAACATGCTGCATCACTCAGAGGTCCAGCTTCACACAGCATAGAAGCATCAATCAGCAGCCACACACAGCCAGCCTCACCTCTGCTATCAGATCCTTCAGTTCCTCTCACCTTCTCTGGAAGCAGAACAGCAGCTGGCTCTTATTTTTCAGGCTGTGTTTGTTTGTCTGTACGTCTGTGTACGAAAGTGCTTGATGGAGGTGATGGAGCAGTGCAGCTCCCTTCTGTGTTTTGCAGTCTTGTGTTGTGTTTGGCTCTGCAATGCGCTGTGCAGTCTCATGTCTGCAGCCTCTCATTCAGCCCTGAATGTGAAAAAAAAAACCCACCAGCCTTTCATAACTCCTCTACCCACCCACAGCCTTCTCTCTTAAAGCACCACGTCACTGCTAAAAGGAGAAATTTGACCCCATTACAGAGCACACTTAACCTACATGGCATAGACATGTGCACACTCATTCATCTAGTACAACATACAGAATCTAACAGAGCTATATTACTATGTCTCTGCATAAATTTGACCAAAAAATTGATCCGACATGAACTGTTGATTACTGCACATCGGCATTTCCTTTAGAATTTGCTGGTATAATTAGGAACTCGTTGTTCTATCATTTATGGCAAGCCATCCGGGCCCAGGTGCAGAATAAAAAGAACCAAGCTAAGAACCATGTTACTACCACTACCATGTTTTAAAGATGGGATAAGATTTAAATTCTGATTCTGGTCTTGATTCTCCTCTATTTGTTATCTGTCTGACTGTCTAGTAACCTCCAGCCTGATGAGCACCAACAATTCTTCTTCTGAATTAATCAGAAATCTACATTGTGAAGATCAGGCTTTGATAGATCTCTATTCTTTAAATTAATCAGGACCCCCACTCAGACCTGATTGGCTCCCATTCACTGAAAACACCTGACTCTAATTTCAACTTCAGATTATCTTCTAATGCTAAAGGTTCACATATGTTTACCACTCACAGGTCGGATCAGATCATTTTGCTTAATAATTAATGTGTCATATTTTTGTCTAATTTGTTTGATTTGGTTCTCCTTATCTACATTGAGTGATAAAATCATGAAGTCTTGGGTCAAAAAGTCTTGGCAATATAGAAAATTCTACAGGGTTCACAAACTGTATATCAGTATAATTGCCACTTCATTACCAGTGCAGTTCAACAGTAAGATTAGCTCAGACTCACACCAATGATCAGATTTATGAGTCTTAATGTTTATATTTATCTTATATTGTCATGATGTATGGATGCACATACACCCCTTTGGGCCTTTTTCTACTGTCCCTGCACATTCTTTTACTTACCACTATAATAACATGATCACAAAACAAAACAATAACACCACCACCATCACCACCACCACCACCAATAACAACAACAACGACAACAACAACAACAACAACAACAACAATAAAAATATAATTATTATTACATAATAATAAAAACAATAATAACAGTAATTATTTATTATATTAATTATCATTACACAACAACAACAACAACAAAAACAACAATAATAATATAATTATCAGTGCATAATAATAATAACAACAATAATAATCACAATCATAATCATAATAATAATACACTGTTTATAATAATAAAACTAAACGTGTAAAATAGAGATTGATCTGGGTTCAGTAACCGATGCGGTGGTGCCACCTAGTGCCTAAAAGTTCTTCTTAGCCTGAAATCAACTATTTTATTACATATATTTCCCTGAATCAACTTTTAGGAGGTTATTTATTTACTTATCTTTCGATTTACATTTAAAGAAATTTCTTATTACGAAAAGAAATATTATTATAATATTATCTATCTATCTATCTATCTATCTATCTATCTATCTATCTATCTATCTATCTATCTATCTATCTATCTATCTATCTGTGTTTTGTATTTTCACTCTTTCTGTTTAATTAAAACAATTCTAATCGTTTCTTTGGACCTTTATTTTGAAAAGCTTATTTACTTTATCGCGCTTTAAATAAAAGTCTCAAAATCCGGGTTGGGAAATACGTATTTAATAATGAAAAAAATCACAAAATATGCTATTTGTAATTAAAATAAAGAATGACAGAGTTTACTCTCTCATTACGTTAAAATAATGTTTGTAAAATAAAAACGGGGAAGTTGTTTCCCGTGTTTAACCAAAGAGACTTTTAATTATCAGATTTACTTCCTGATCTCCGGTTCTCCACGTGGTTCCTGCGCGTGCGGGCGCTCAGACCGAGCAGGAGGATCTTCTAAACAAACGTCTAGAATCTGCAGCTCAGACGAGGTTCGGTCAAAGTGACTGCACACCCTATCCAGCAGCGTGTCTGACTGGTTTGGTTTTGTCTCTCGGCGGTGAACTTTGTCCTTTATTTACATTAACAGACTGGTTTAATCTTCAGATCAGCAGTCTGAGAGTTAGCAGGTGAGGAACAACATTCAGACACTTCTGTGTCTCACTGACTGTGTCTGTGTCTCACTGACTGTGTCTGTGTCTCACTGACTGTGTCTGTGTCTCACTGACTGTGTCTGTGTCTCACTGACTGACTCTGTGTCTCACTGACTGACTCTGTGTCTCACTGACTGACTCTGTGTCTCACTGACTGACTCTGTGTCTCACTCACTGACTCTGTGTCTCACTCACTGACTCTGTGTCTCACTCACTGACTCTGTGAGCTTTATGTCTGTTATTATTATCCGTAAACAGACTCTGATCAAACTATTTATTCATTTGAGAGACTTTTTTACTAAATTGAAGCAGTCTTTTATAAAGTTGAAAGTTTTTCTGCTTTGGATTATTTAAATGAACCAAGGAGGAAATTTATCATGTTTAGGAAATAGTTTATATTTCTATAATGATTTTAATAAATCATAATAAATAGTCAAAATAGTTTTTTTGTAAATAATGCATAGTGAGTAAGTATTGTTTTTGTAAATAATAAGTTTCTAAATATTATTTGTTCAGTTTGATTCAGTGAAGCATGTTTGTTACTTGTTTGTTGTTTTACTTATACCACAGATTTTTCTCTGCGATGGGGGAGTTTAAGGTGCACCGTGTCCGGTTCTTTGACTACATGCCATCAGCCATCCGCGCTCTGGCCTTCCATCCACAGCGAGAGCGGATTGCTGTAGCCCGGACAGATGGCTCAGTGGAGATCTTTAACAGCACTGACTGCTACTTTCAGGAGAAGGTCTGTGTGGCGTGTTTTATACACTGAAGCTTTCTCCTGCTGCTGGGATTCTTCTGTAACATTAGACACTTCATATTGTGATTTAGGCCCTGTCGGTAATGGTGTTTATCACCCGAAACTAACATTTATGTAACTTCATTTTGTGCCACAGGCAGCTTGCCAGAGGATATGTTAAAGATTTTCCCCAATCCCATTGAATTCACTCTGATTCTACATTCAGATCTTGGTGTTTACATGTACACTCTACTCAAAAATCTGATGAAAATATGTTTGTACACTGCAAGTAATCTGTTTGAAAACAACAGTGTACTTTCACAATGCACAAGCTGGACCAAGCTGGTTGACCAGCATCACCAAGTATGACCACAGTCAAAGGCAACATGCATTACGCTGTTCTAGAGCTGAACATCATGGGGTATGTTTGTCTAGATGACCAGCTTTTCAACCACCTTAACCATCAAAGCATCTTAAATGGCTTAAACCACCCAGAACCTGCTACCAGTTAAAGCTGGTCTTCAGCTGGATTTTGCAGCAGGGCGTCAGCTACATTAAGTTCCCCAAGTTATGTTTATGGCCATCAAACACTTTTCAGGTCTTTTTGAAAGTTCCTAAACAATTTGCAGATGCAAATGAGCATGCACAGAACAAGCTTAAACTTTCAGATTGGGAATGTAATCAGGTACAGGTGTTTACATGGCTATTATTCTTCTATTTAATAGATTATTTAAAGGATTACCTTCCTCGTTCGTTCGGATTGAAATTGTGATCGGAATGGCCTTAATCAGACTAGTCTGTTCCTAGTGAAGTGTTAACATTGACCTGTTCTGATTGATTGAGTTATTAACAAAAAAAAACTAAAGTATCTTTAGTTTTCTGTTGGAGTTTTAATTTCATCATCGTCATAGGCATCATTGTTTTCAGCCACATCCACCAGCTCCTCCTGGCAGGTCCCAAGATGCTCCCAGGTCAGCTGGGAGACAAAATACCCCCAGTGTGCCCTGGGTCTCCCTCAGGGTCTCTCCCAGTTGATTGTGTTTAGTACACCTCCAGCTAATATAGCAGAATATAATTTGACTTAAAATAGGAAAATGATTTATGTTTATTTTTTAACTGTTCCATTAATTATGTTTGTACTTCATTAAAACTGTAGAAAATGTATTTGTTCATGTTACACACTGTTCCTGTAGAATTAAGTGATTTCTAAATCCTTAGAAATGATTTGGCTTTTCTATCCACATTCCTGGAATGCTGTGTTTTAGAGTCTGTTAGAGGGAGTATCACAGTTTAATGCTTGTTTAGGTTATAATATCATTATCTTTATTCAGTGCATTGTGTGCAAATCTTAATCTGTTTCCATTCACAGGTGATTCCGGGACGAGAGCAGGCTGCCACTGAGGCCCTGACCTGGGTTGGGGACCGTCTCTTCAGTGCTGGCTTACAAGGATCAATTGTTGAATATGATCTGGACAATGAAAAAGTCAAATACACAATAGATGCATTTGGAGGTCCAATATGGGCCATTTCTAGCAACAAGCAAGGCACGCATTTAGCTGTAAGTGGGACATTTTCTTAACCTTATTTTTGTCACTGACCTAACCCAACTTTCTGAATCGTCTAGCTTTTAAAAGAAAAGGATTTAAAAAGAAAGATCTTCATTAGGGAATGTTTGGGAGAAGTTGTTGCTGCAGTTTGTACTGAGAAGGGTCATACTTGTGCTTTGTTTGTGCAGGTTGGATGTGAAGATGGGACTGTGAAACTTTTTGAGGTGTGTGAAGGCAGAATCCAGTTCGAAAGAAACCTGGCCAAGCAGAAAGGACGCATTATTTCTCTCTCTTGGCATCCGTCTGGATCAAGGATAGTAGCAGGAATGATGGACATGATTCGGGTATTTGACACTGAAACAGGTAAGCTTTGACTAGGAACATAGACTACATGCATCGTGTAACAGGTGGAACAGTTTCAGTTTGAATGAGTTTGCATTTCTGTGGCTTAATATTTATCAAGTTTATCGAGAAGATGCATCAAGAAGTTGCTCGTTCTGTAGAAAAGAACTTGGATGAGCTGCAGCCAGATCAACTAATGATTTAGTAAGAAATATTATGAATGTTCTTGGAAGCAGTTGTTGATAAATACTTTTCAAATATTCTTTACAAAAGACGTTTTTTTTAACATGGCCTTTTATGCTACAATTTGCAGCTTTTTGAGACACATTTTATTCAAATAATTATACAAATTAAGAAAAATCCTCTTTGAATAATACAGTAAGACAATAACAGTAACAAAGGAGCCTTATCTACCAACTGGTTTCCACAAAAATACTGACATTCACTGCTGTTTTCTCATTTGTCATCAACATTATTAGAACAAAAGTGTGATCGATTCTGTGCTTTAAGCAAGAGTCGGTAGTCTTTTCATGTAACCTTTTTTTAAGAATAATTTCAAGAAAGAAAATAAGGAGATATGGGTGAATATTGCTCTCTAATCCAGCAGACAGTTTGAGTAATTAAACATGTTTAAGATCATGTTAGAGGCTGACCTTCGGAAATATTTATAACATTTAAAGAATCAAGAAATTAAATCAAGAATGAAACTGAGAAAATGTGACTTAAGATTTTTGAAGAATAACAATGTATCTCAACTTTCTTGACCATGAAGTTATTAAAAAGGCACATCTTGTCCTGGAGCAGGCTATGTAGTTTTCAACTCCGTTTTAACCCTGTTCTGAGATCTGAGCTTATCAGTGGCCCTCTGATATTCAAAGACATTTTTAAGACTGAAATGATGAGCTTGTCCTCCAGTGTGAGGTGTATCCTATTTAAAAAAAAAAAAAAATGACGGGAGCAAACCCGTGCTCTGTGTCAGAAACTCCAGAAATGGAAGTTGGTCTCGTAGAGCTCTGGGAAACATACACGTGTCTCTTATATGTGTTCCGTACACTTATTGCTGACTGATGCAAGATTTGGGGTGCGGGAGATTTTCACGTGTGTCTTCGGGATGTAGTGTGAAATATACTCGACTCTGTTTAGATTTCTTGTAGGAAAATCCTGTAGTGTGTACCAGGATTAAGAATTTCTTTAAGATCTGAATCCACCCCATGATGCATGACACTTGTCTTCTCTTGTGTGGTGGCTTAGGGCAGTCAGTACACAGGTTACTGGTGGAGCGTGGAATAGGAGCATCTCTGAGTCGGGAGTGTGTAGTCTGGGGAGTTGTCTACCTCTCAGATGGCACCATTATCAGCGGAGACTCTGCTGGGAAGGTTAAAATATGGAACGGCCACATTGGAATACTTATTAAAAGCCACCTGGTTACCAAATATGATGTGCTGACGTTATCAGTTTCACAGGTGAGAGGCTATATACTGAAATCTGTTCTTGTGGTAGCTCTATGGCTGCTCTACTTCACTTCCATGTGATGTCACTGATCAAATCACATCATCATCATCATCATCATCATTAAAAATGTGTGCAATTAAGAGCCATTTCTTATATTATTGATCTTCTCATGATCCTCAGGATGAGACCAGTTTTGTTGCTGGGACATCAGAAGGTACGGTGGTCCAATTCCAGTTCCTGTCAACAGTTCTGGGTCAGGAGGATAAAGAGTGGGTCCGAACAAGAACTTTCAAGAACCATACGCATGATGTCCGGGCTGTGCTGGAGCTCAACACTGCTGTTGTATCAGGGGGTGAGTTCATTGAGTGCTTAAAGTAAATGACTGATATGAGGTTTATAATTGTAGATTGACTGTCCCTTTCTTGTTACTCAGGTATGGACACACAGTTTGTGGTGAGACCTCTCTTAGATAAAATTGATGAGAGGGGTTCTGCTTGTGCTGTGCGCAAAATACAGTTTCCACATGTGAGTGTTTTTTTTTTTTTTGCACTGGTTCTTCATCTGCATATAGTATTTAAGGTGGAATGCTTCCTTTGTACTAAACTGAGTTGCTTGCTCATTGCGCAGCGGAGCTTAGTGTCATGTGCGAAGAAGGCTGGCCTACTTCTATTCCAGTACCCTGGCCATCTGGAGCTGTGGAGACTGGGGGAGAGTGAGGGAAATGGTGAGAAATATGGAGGAGCATTGATGAACCTGAGACCTGGCATAGTGATTCATTTGTGATGGCTGTACTTGAAAATACATGTTTTTCCTTTGTAGGAACTTGTGGAAGTGTGTTACCTGTTAAGAGAAACCCAGAGAAATTGCTTCATTTGAAGATAAAGGTAACTACTTTGTGTTGATCACCCTTAGAGAGCACATTTGGTCAATTAATGTCCAGTGTTAAAGGCTGTATTTCAGAATTGCTGGATCTGATCGAATACTGTTTAAACTATGTGTGGATCATAAAGGTTTATATACAGATATATAATGTGTTTCTGATTTGGACACCAGGGTGAGGAGCACATTTGTTGCAGTGCGGTGTCGCCATGTGGAGAGTGGATTGCATACTCAACTATGTCCAGTTTCCGACTGTACAGGCTGCACTGTGACAACAACAATGTCAGCATCACAAAGGCAAGTGTCCGTGTAAATATCAAGCACTCTCTCCAGGGTGCTCAGGCTTAGGGCCTGTTTTTTTGCCTCAGTAATGCTGTTGCTGTATTGGGTGGGAGGGGGTGAATATTCAAATTGATTGTGTTCCTGTACTTTTGTCTTTTGCTAATTAAAAAAATGTCTATGTTGTCCAGCATTACTTTCTATATAAGTTTTAGAACGGTCTATAGGTTTGTCAACAGTTAATGCAGGTGTGTATGGCTGTCACATCCAGTTACTGAGTATACTGGGGATTGTAAATATGATTTTAACCTATTGAATTCAAAGTCACTTTAGGTAAACTGGCAAACTACAGGATGGCTGACCATAAAGATTGTCCTCTTTAATAAAGAAAGCACAAATACAGAAACATAAACACCTTATTTTTTTTTTTGCAGGTGTCCAAGCTTCCTAAGGTTCTCAGCTCAGCCAATAAAATTTGCTTCTCTTCAGACTCCTCCCACTTGTTTGCAGCCTCCATTTGTTCATCAGTACACATGGTATCTCTGAGCCAGACTGGCTGCCAGTTTGTGTGCACCCTCAAGCCTAAATCTGGTGAGGGACTTTCAGCCACAGTGAAATTCTAGACTTTGTTTTATTGGGATGTGAGGAGCTCTCTGTGAAATCGATAGTGATCTTTTTCTCACTGCCATCTCTTCAAGAGTGTGGTCAGACGGTTCATCTGCTATCAGCCAGTGAAGATGGGAAATGGCTGGCTTCAGCAAACGGTGACCATGAAGTTCAAATCTACAACCTGACAAAAAAGAAGGTAATCCGTTAACACCACAGCATTTAGCACTGAAGGGTTTTGTTGAATGTGTAGAAAATCATGTGCACAGAGTCACGTTTTTGTGGTTTACATTTCAGCCCCACAGCACAGTGCCTGTTTACAGCTCTGCGGTCAGTGCCATGGCCATCCACCCAACTACTAACAACTTGTTCGTGGTGCATGCAGATCGGCAGGTACTGAGAATTTGCGGCTTCTCTGTACATATGAAATGAGTTCATGTGTCACATTAAGTAAAGCTTCATGGTTGCTTTTGTCTTGTTTTTAAGATTTTTGAGTACTCCATTGAGGAGAAGAAGTATACTGACTGGAGTCGTCAGGTTCAGAAGAATGGGCTTCATTTTCTGTGGTTGGACAGAAACATCCCTGTCACCAATGTGACCTTCAGTCTCAAAAATCCTGCCCAGATTATTCTGCATGACCTGTACATGTTCTGCATCATTGACCAAACTCTGGTAAGATCATTCAGATTCTTATTGTTTTTTTTTTGTTTTTTTTTTTGGGAGCAAGTATAAACAGTTATTTTTATCTCAAATCTGTGTTTTCTCCAGCCTCTCCCTGATCCTACCAGTCAGTTCTACAATCAGCTGACCCTGAGGAGCCTACCAGAAAAGGACAGGAAGAAACATAGCCATGCTTTCAAAGTTTGCAAGAATTTCAAGGTGAGTGCTTTATCCCTGTTAGGCAGATGTTTGGATGAATCTAATGATCAGAATGGATTGTCAGCATTAACGTTTCTCTCTCTACTCTGTAATGGTTTGTGTGTGCTAATGGTTCTTGTTTTCACAGGAGCTGCTGTTTGTGGAGCTGATGGAAGATCAGTCACTGGTAGTGGTAGAGCGCCCTCTAGTGGAAATTGCTGGACAACTGCCACCACCAGTCAGACAGAAGAAGTTTGCAACATAAGTGTGTGTATGTATGTGCGTGTGTGTGTGTGTGCGTGTGTGAGAGAGAGAGGGAGAGAGATTTTGAACATACTCCTCTTGATGCTTTGTAATGACTATTTGAAACGGTAATAAACTGAATATTTACAGTAAAAGTCAGTATCTAACTGAATTTAACATTGTCATTGAATCTTGGTATTTGATTGATTGAGCCACTTGTTTATCATCTTTGTTTACTTCTATCAGGTAAGGATTACACCAGTCTTTTGAGAGCCGGTATGAGTTCATTGAGCAGAAAGCAGGACGGCCCCTTCGGCAGGGAACCAAACACCAGTTTACTCACAACTAGGGGCAATATTGCATAGCCAGTTCACCTACCATGTGTTTTTGGGAGGAAACCAAAGATGGCTCAGAGGAAAGTCTACAGGGACAATATACCAAACCCCTCACAGACAGGCCCCTAGAGTTCAACCCACACACTTCTTGCTGTGGCACCATGCATGTCACCTAATGTAGGTTCAAATAAGGCAATCTTGTCTGAAAATCAAAGCTTTAGAAATGACATTAGACGGAATAGCTTTTCTTGGACATTTTATTTGGGAACAGTACTGGTACATTGGTACTATTGCAGTTTGGTTGCTTTAGTTTTGTATATGTTGAGGTCCGTTTCCCTTTCAGGCTCCCATAGCTTATATCTGAGTGTCTGGGCCGAACCATGAGCTTATTGAACAGCATTGGCAAGTTTAAAGCACCATTTCAAAAAGATAATACAAGGCACTGGTCATAAACATAGTGGTTTTGGTGTTACTGCATTGCTTCTGGATATGTGGTGTCCTTCAAAACGTCATGGACTGTGATTTTATTAATATAACTTACCAAGGACCCTGGGTGGTCAATGCTGGAGAATTCCTTTAATGGTTCAGGCTGGTTTAAGCTGGTTGACTATCTCCACTAATCTAGGCCATGTTTTCAATTGAATTTGGTGATTTAGTTGATGTACCAGTATGACCAACCTGACAAAGGAAACAATGTAAAACAAACTGAAATGAAAACATACACTGTGCTGGTAAAGACCCTAGATTGTCAAAAAAGCAGTATAGGCTTTTTTCCATCTGTTTTCATCTGAATGCCAGCATTTTCACCACCATGGCCATGAAGGAACCAGCTTAGAACATCTGAATGCAGCTGCCAGCAAATGCAGGTCTTGAGCTGGATTTTGCAGCAGGGAGTACATCTTTGCTTTATTTTATTGGCGGAAAGAAATAAAAACGAATGTAAGGGATTTAGAAGATCTGCAGACACTTGTAGACCTGACCTTCTGACCTGATTTTAAGAGTTGTTAAGGGATGAAGCTTAAGGTCGTCCTTTGGGAGTAGAAGTGAGGCATCCAGCAAAGGTGACAGACATTATAGAGTATGATCACACTTAATTTTCCACAAATCCCCTATTTCATCTGCCTCTCATTCTGTTGGCCTGCTGGGACAAGAGTACAGAGCAGCACATGGTCTTCATTTCCTGCTGGCCACTCCTCACTCAGCCCAAGGGTGTGGGCAGTAGGTTGGGGACTGTGTACAGTATGCTTGTGGAAGTGAAATCGTTTTCGAATCATTTCCTGGAGGTCAGTGTTGAGTAAAACTGATAGGCCTTATTCTATGCAGACTGTATGTTCTCACGCCTTGCTGGAGCTGGGGATCTGGAGAGGAATCTTTGGTATGCTCCTTAATTCTCAGACATAGCTCTGGACACAAGTTTCCAAATGCCTTCAGCTTTCAGAACATATGGATTCTGTACTAAGTACTGTGTGCAGATGGAAGACTGTATGAAGGGCACTGGTGTACTGTTATCTAGCACAGCATATTTTGTCTCTGGTCTCCTGTGTGTTTTGTTTTTTGGAAGAGGTAGGACATGTTGAACATTTTTTTTTATAGTTGTTATAGCACCTACAATGTACAGCACCAAATTGAAGCAGTTTGAACACAAGAAAAAGGCCATCTTGATTGGATGGAATGCTGCTGGTGTGGGTTAACCATCAGAGTCCAAGATCTGTTGGAAGGAGACTGGTGAGCGGTGAAGGACACCTGTGGGAAGAAGAGAGGGTTACAGAAATGTACCAATGATGGCCCACGTTCATGATCACTGCTGACCACAGTTCCTGGTCCAGTGTATGGGTATGGTTTCCACTAGGGATAGGTGTGGTATGTTCCCCCCCTCTCTTTTTAAGGCCCAGTTAATTTAGCTGAAGCTGTGGTTCACATTTGCATTAATGACATTCAGCCGACGCTGACGGCGCACGAGAGCTGTGCATCCAGTCATTTTGAAGATGGTGAGCGAATGCTTGGACATCTAGTTCAAGCTTATTGTGGCCACCTCATCATTATGATTCAGGTTGCTCTGCAGCTTCAATGGTATTTCAGGTGTTCTTAAAGGTGTAGTTCAGTGGTTGTTAGGGTGTTTGCTGTGTTTGTTCATTTTCTAAGCTGGTGCTTTGCTGTTGCTAAGGTATTGTTTGATGTTTTGTAGAGTGGTTGCTGTATGCAAGCCTGAATCACACCAATGTATGTTAATATCTTGAAAAGCCAACAAAAAGTGACATATATCCATCTTAAGATTTCTTTTTCCCCTCTTACGTCTGGGTAATGTCCAGTATAACTGCATCAGACATTTGGTGCACACATATTGCTCCTCTGGGTAATGTCTGGAAAAGACATGAATTACTGTGCACGTGTGAAAAGGACCATAAAGAACAACTTGAAAATGCATTTCCAGATGCTTTTGAATTTTAGAGGACATGTTTCATCAGTTCTCACAATGCTGTGTGTGGGAGGGAGGAAGACTCCACTAGGATAGGCCTGCTCCTTAGGCAGGCCTACACATGTTGATTCTGTTGTGATGGTAGAATGAAACTCTTACCTGCTTTTACCCTAAGTGCTTGTAATGTTTCTCATAGCCCACTGCATTGTTGGAGTTACTACCTGTTAGGAAGAAATAGCAATGTTTTAAAACAGGCTTAATCAGAATGAATCAGAGCTTCACTCAGATGTTTCCTCCCTATGACTAATATTACAGAGGCTGTAAATATAAATTGGTGGTCATACTGACCTAAGTAATCCTTGTAATCTTTGAAGTACTTGTGCCTCAGGCTACGACCATCTAGAGGGAGAACAGTTCCGACAAGTGCGTTTAGTATCAAATGGATGACACCAGCACAGGGATACAAGGGGAACATGGTCTGAAGCAGTGATACGAGCTGTACACTGTATCAAATTATGTTATTATGAGGCTTTTACTACTTTGTTTTATCAAGGTAAAAATCTAATCACCATACTTCACACATTCATCTATTGCAGGGGAGGGGAACTCCAGTATTAATGGGCTGGACTCCTGCATAGTTTGTAGATGTTCCTGCTCCAGCACATTTGATTCAGCTCATATGCTAATTGGCAGGCTTAGTTTCTACATTAGAGTAGGGAAACTCCAAACTATGCTGGTTTCCAGCCCTTAGGTCCCCACCCCTGGTCTGTTGACTTAGACAGTCATGGCTGATCAGGTCCATGGATTTGCCGTCTGACCTGAGTTTCCACGCTGTTTGATACATTGGCCACGGTTTGGGATTCCAGCAGAAGGGTTTCCAGGGTTGATGATATGGCAATCATAGCCAGTTGGACACTGTAAGGGTTCATCCCCATCTTCTGTAGTGCTGCAGGCCTCAGCTAGAAATGCAACAAAGACCGGGCAGTCAGATGGCACATGATATTTGAAGACAAGTTTAAATAATGTTTTAATTAAATGTTTATTTAATAATTTCATTCAGTAGGAAGATTATTGAAGGTGTGGCCAACTTTCTTCCATGCTTCATTTTTGTGAGAATACAAGCTGGGGACCTTGGACTCCTGTGTCCTCTTTCATTATATCATTAAATCAGTAAATCACTCCGTGCTGTCCAACTTCTACCTGTGAATGTGTTTCCATACAACCGTATAATGCATTGTTATGAACTGGTATCACTAGCAATGCTGGTAATGATTGGTTAGACTTCCTGTTTAATGTCATGTTCAACTCTGGCATGATTTCCAACATATAACTTCCAAGGAAAATGATACACTCCAGTGTATTTTTTTTTTTGCTGCTTTGCCAATTTACAATCAGAAAATCAACACAAACCACTTGAGACACGAGATTCCCCCACTCTAAAAAAGCAGCTGCTTAAGTACCAGCACCAGAGCCAGACGGCCCTATTGTGAAGGACCCTGCAAATGAATAATCCCCTCCACTTCACCCCCAAGTTAGTTAGTGTCTCATATTAATCTTAGCTAGTCCTTCAGGATTCTCTGTAACCTTACAAGCGTTGCAGAGTCACAGTAAACAAGCCCGAATCAGACTTTGAAGCAGAAAAGTGAAAAGTTTTATATTGTCTAATACTTGTTTAAACCACCCACAATAAACCAGTACAAACAGTTCCATACTGTTCTATTCCACCTTAAAAAAAGTACTTAGTTGAGTTCTGGAAAAGTTTTAGTTCCAGCTTAAATGTTGCTGCTATATTCATACAACCACAGTAACACCAACTGATTTGGTTTTTTCCTTTCACCTGAATCAATGAAGCAATTTCAGGTGTCTATATGGAACTGCTGCACTAATTACAGTGAAGCAAAGCTGTAAGCTGAAGAAGAAAGTTGGCTTCTTTTCTTCTATTCCTTATTAAATGCTGAAGCTGTTGTAGAATTCGTTTTGATTCCCTGTTAGGCAGCTGTTCCACCTTAAGAAAAGATAATCCTTTATTAATACTGCAGTGGGGAATTTCACAACATTGCACCAGCAAAGGGATAGCAAAGCACTCAGTACAAGAATAGATAAAGTGTAGTATACTGTACAGTGTCTACAAAAACAAAAAACAGCTTCTTCATTAACAGACTGCATTTGTATTTCATACGTACCCTGTAGAACTTCCTCTGGTCCATCTAAGAGCCAGCCATTTCCACCCAACCATCGTGGCTTTGGCTGCACCAACCAGTCCAGGACTGATCAATAGTAGGTCAGTACAGAGAAAAATAAATCTGTCATAAACATTATCTGTTCAATGCCCAGAGAAAATTTTACCACATTTCTATTTATAGTGGTGGTGAATGGAATGACATGCCACATCTGAAGTCCACTCAGAAATATCATACTCTAGAATAATCTGCTTAATGCATGAATATATATATATATATATATATATATATATATATAAGCAGCATGACCTGCCATTTAAACCTGCTATCCTCACATTATAGTGCTAATACATTAGAGCACTGATCTACATGGCAGTAGGCTTTATGCACATTTTTGAACCTTTAGGAAAGTATATTTTTATTTACAGGAGATCCTAGACTACTCATAAAATTAAGGGAATTTGACAATGTTTTCATAAAAAAAAAAAAACTATAGAGTTTTTGTGTAATGTTTTGTGCGCTGAGCAGACAAAGACAAGGGAGGTGGATGTACATGAGGGGTTTAGGATTTAATATAATAAACAAACAAACAGACAGGTTAGGGAATACAATACAAACTAAAACAGACTAACAGGAACTCTGAGAGAAAACTGATCAGTAAACAAACCACATGGAAACAAACCAACAATCATCAAACAAAGGACTGACAAGGACAAACTGAAACAAAGGGTCTAAAATACAAGACCACATTAACCACACCTGGACCTGATAACGAAGGGGAAGGGTTACAAATGGGACACAGATGGGAAAGGGTGCAGCAAGGGTGGAGACAGGACCAAAACAAAGCAAAGATGAGAAGGGAAGGCAGGAGACAGACAGGACTGATACAGGACAGTTTGTTTGCTTATAAAACCACTAATTTCTATGATTTCAAGAATTTCTGTGGGTTATCATAATGATTAGATTGAAAAGGATATTTATGATAATATTTTTTCAAAATACTTGACAGTCAAAACAAAAACACTCAATGTTCTTTATTATTTTGTTATTTATATATGTATCAGTATTATGCCTTCTCAGGACTATGTCAGAATTTTGACCAATGTGTGAATAAAGAAAGAGAGATAACAGTCCTTTCCTTCTCCTTTTCCTCTATAACTGAATATCTGGGTCAGTTATTAGTCCCACCCCCTTTTGCTGATCAGTCAGAGTCTGCTTGCAGGTTGAGCATGTAAACATGGATGGGGCAGTAAACCTGCACTGGAAGGCTCCTTTGGAATTGAAACTGGAATTTAATTAAATTGGAAACAAGTTCATTTCAGTGTTTTTCTGAGCTGGATTACTTAATTCATCACACATCAAGACCATGTTAGACAGATTTGTTGAGATATGTTTTTGATGTCTATAGAATACTCTGATCCTTTTATAGATTTTGAAAAGCAAACACATTGGCTGTATCTGTGTTGTAGACATGGTGACACTTCATTCCATTCACCACCACTGTACAGAAATCTGAGTCAGTACGTTTCTTCTCAACAATGGATTTTTTTTAAAAAGTGGACGGTTGTGTGAGTGTGTACCAGGTGGAGGTTGAACTGACTCCAGGCAGGCATAGATGCAGCCATTGTAGCAGCAGCGTTTATGTCTCTCACACTCTGAGTCTGAGCGGCAGCCTGGCACTTCACATGCCCGCTCGGGCAGCATCTGCGGTGGGGGTGGACACCGGTCATTCTTCTGGTGCTGAGTGGACTGGGACTGGCTGGGATATTCATAGTCCTGGCAACAGATCAGAAAATATGTAGAGAAAAAATCTTTGGCTCAAAAGTAAGACATCCCTTCAACAGATGAGCTTCCAACTGTCCAGGTTCTTATCTAAACATCTCAGTAGTTCTGCTGCTTTGTAGATTGGAGGTGGGATGATGTGCTTGAGCCATGTGACTCTATGTGATGGACACCTAGACCAGAAGCACCCCTTTTTAACACCCATTCTTCAGATGAGATGAGTTTGCACTATAATTTAACACACCCGCAGAATTGCCACAGTTGCAGCATTGCAGGGCAGCCAACATACTTAGAGGAAAGCTTATCAGATGGATGTGCTGGCCTGGTGTTGAGGGAAGAGAGCACAGTCTACCAACCCGCAGACCAAGGCCAACTGTCTTTCTTTTGGACTGCTGACGGCAAGCAGCATGATGTGTGATTCAAACCAGAAATCTTCAGATCATAGTGCAAATAAGAATCAATTCTAGGATGGATGAATATCCTAGCTGTTAAGGAAAGTAAAAAAATATGTATTATAGGAACTACTTTCCCTTCCACCTTCTCCCCACCTCCTTCTTGCCTACTTGTTTATTCTTCATCTCTAAGAAAAGAAAAAAGGCAGTGTGTTTTGGAGTTATTTCACTCAAGTTAAAAACGAGGAGGTATCTCATGACTGTCAAAAGAAACACTGTTGCAATACCACAAACCTGACTAAAAGTTTGTTCACATTTATAATTCGTAATTTTTGGAACTCATATACTTTGTAAGTACTGGTGTTAGATATTAGTCATAGTATTACTTGGTATCAGACAGAATGGAATTTCAATGGTCCAGCCCCTCCCTAGGGTCCAGTGTCTGATATTAGTCAGGCATCTCCTGTTCTAAAGATGCCAAACATATCTTTTCAATGCTGAAATAAGAGCGCATCTCAGGGAATAAGAATATCATGGAGAAGAACATTTTTAATTTTAAAAGGTAAACTGTCACATTTTATGTTCAGTAAATTTACAGCTGTAATGGCTCTCTGGCTCTGCTGGCCTCAGATGGGATAGCAGATACACAAGGTCAAGGATTTTTTTTTTATTGTCATTACATCTGAGTACAGGTACACAGTGCAATGAAATTACGTTCCTCCGCAACCAAGGTGCAACATGGAGCAGCAATACAATAGGTGAGATAGTTTCAGAGACTGTTCTGGCTATTGAAGTGAATTTTGAACTGTTCTATGCATTTCCACCAACAAAAAGAGGTTCCAAAAGTTTGTTTGCAGTGGGAACTAAAGATTAGTACATTTTCAGCATGAACATGTGAGACTATCTAATTAGTAATTTATTCATATTTTTTATTTTCATAAGAAAAAGGTAAAATAAAAAGGCTTGAAATGTGTCGCTTTATGAATCAGAGGGATTTCTTTGAATGAAATTGTGATAACAAATGGACTTTTTCCACAGATGCAGTAGTATATCAAGCTTCAAAATCTTCCAGGCTGTTTGTTCTTTTTAACAATATCATTTGATCTTTATAGAACTTTGGCATGAGCTTCTGAGCTTTGCAGGGCATGGTTCCTGAGGTCTCTCAGATTATTGAGCATAGTTCAGCTTTACAATATGCTTGGCTGAGAGGAAACCTGTGCCTGCCAAATCTAGTAGTGCACTTTAAAAATCTCTTTAAGCATCACTCTGCTTTACTGATCTGTAAGCTATCGGTTTGTATTTGTGTACAGCAAGAAAGTGTTTCACATAATGCATAAGTGAGAAAATTAGCCACAACTCATAATCTGTCAAAAATGAAATAAATAAGTAATGTTTCTTAAAATGAGCATCCTATTCTTCACATAGCAGTATGTTAAAACTGAACACATCTAAATATGTTAAAATGTAATGAAAGCGTCAGATTCCAGGGATTTCCATGCACAGTATTAAGATAAAGGGACTCGATGTACATAATCTTATTTCCATTGTTGAATAAAACACAGTATTGTATTCATTATGTTTAACAGTATATATACAACCCTTCTAATGCATGAAGTTGCATCCACTGCTGACAGACCACCATCATCCCTGTGCTGAAGCAGTCCCCAGTGTCCTGCCTGGATGACTGCTATCTATCACTCACACCAATCATCATGAAGTGCTTCAAGAACCAGCTTCGCTCCTCACTGGACCCACTGCAAGTTGCATATCATCCCAACTGCTCTATGCCACACTCCACTTGGCCCTCACCCACTTGGACAATAAAGATATCCCTCAGCAACTGAGCCTGCTGGTGCTGAACACTGCCCTCTGGAACTGAACCTTCTCACTAAGGGCCCTTTTCCACCAACGTAGAATGAGTTGATCCATGTTTCATCCTTGTTTGATTTTGGAGAAAAACAAACGTCTATGCGGTTGGCCGTCTTCTCACATCCATTTACTAATGCTGGGAAATGCCCTTTGTTGATGATGTATTCTGTGATGTATCCTTGGTTCCATTAAATCTAGTGTAGCTAAGTGTGGGATGGTTTGCTAAAAAACATAAAGGTTCTTATGAATCTGAATGGAATCAGTTCAAGAAGTTCTTTTGGTGGAAAAGACCTATAAGAGACCTCAATCAGTCTGGATTAGAAACACCTCTAACTTAGAGCATCTCCAACACCATCATATTGAGCAACCCCCAGGACTGCACTACAAAGTACAGATTAAACCAGTGACTGTGGTGGGTCTCATCAGCAAGAAAAATGAGTCAACATACAGAGGAAAGGTGCAATGGCTAACTGACTGGTGTAGAACCAACAACATTCCCCTAAATGTGGACAAAACGAAGAAGATGTTTCTTGACTTAAGGAAAACACCCAGTGACCATTTCTTGCTAAACATCAAGAGCTCTGGTGTGGACATAATCAAGAACAGAAGAAGTTCCTCAGAACCTGGTCCCTCACCACCAGCATCCTGAGTAGCTGCATCACTGCCTGGTTTGGGAATTGCAAGGACTCTGACTGCAAGACCCCACAGCAGTGGTCCCCAACCCCCAGGCCGCACAATGAATAATTAAATATTTCAATTTTATGTTTTATCTGAGTCTGAATGATATTTTGAAAAACTTTGTTGTTGTTCTAGGAGGCCTGCTCTTTGCCTAGGGGTTCTCTGGCAAACTTTATCTTGCCCTGATTTTTTTAAACAGCACGGGTGTCCTCCTGGTTTCCTCCTGTATGCCTCCCATGAAAATCAAACTTGTTTGGTCTCTTTCTGATGGCAGATGTTGCACTTTGACATCAGCTCTGGCAAGGGCATGGTAGGTCCCATGGTGACATTTAAGGATTCTTGGAGACATCTTTACAAGACTTTTGAACTTTCTTGCAGCCTGCTCCTGGTCTAAAGTTCCTGAACAGCCTGACCTGGTCATGTTGGCTAAAATCTTTTTGTAAATCCCTTTTCATACTCATTTGCATCTACAGGCTTCTTTCTGAAGGACTCAGAGTGGACTCACTTCAACAATCAAGAACAAACCAAACTAATGTCTGAGGTTTAAGAAAGCTTTCTCCAGAATCCTAGGAAACTGATGTGCTGCACCAGATTCTAATTTTAATTAGTAATCAATCAAGTTTTCCTAACTTTTTAGCATTTCTAAGAATTAGGTTTTAAAAAAAATATGTTTTCTCAGTTTTATGTGTTCTACTCCCCAATTCCAAAAAATAGTCAAAATGAAGATCAAATGTCCAACTGTATAAATATATTAAGACAAATGTTTCCATAGGGTGTCCTAACTTTCTCATGACAGTATGCTTCATGAAAAATGAATTCAGAATGGTTGATTCCTGTGAGAGGCCCCTTCCCCTTTTAACCACGAGTGGAGGCTTAACTGTAGCTTTGCCAGAAATTTGCACTCGTGTGAAACACAGACTCTATCAGATCTGTAAAGAAGCCATGAATGTGCTGCTCTCGGCTGACTGAGCATGGGCATTCTTTCTACACTCTGCAGAGGTAAAGTGGGGACCCCCGACTAAGGTCAAAGTTCAGTGCAAGAGATTTAGTGCTATCACTATATGCCAGAGACGACACTGTCAGCATAAAGGATGCAGTGTTCAGGAATTCCTGACTAATGCAAAGTCCCAAAGAAGAGGCTTTTCTTCCTCAGAAAGCCATGGGGCTTTTTTTCTTTGTGTGTGAGCTGAGGGATGTGGGCTGCTTCTACAAAAGTCCTCCTTCAGGCTTGCCCATAGGTTTCCAGTTGCAGAAGAGGTACTGTTTAGGGAAGCACTTTCTGCTCCAAGTCTTTCTCTTTCTCTCATACTTTTTCTTCTTTTTGTTTCTTCTCTCTGGCTCGACTGCAGCCCATCACTGCTTAATAACTTTGCCAGTTCTCTGCTGAGTCAATCCAAGTGTAAACTAAGCTACATTCTGCTGCTGAAACAGGTCAAAGCTTCTCTGAAAGCAAAAATATGTTTACCTTTCCTCTGTCTGAAGAGTATCGAGACCGAGTTACTTTGCTCTGCTCTCTTCTGAAGCTTTATAGAAGGGTGAGGCGAGGCTGCTAGTCTGGCATTTTTTAGATAATGGTAATCATAGTCTGCACTTAATGTTTAAAAAAAGGCCTGTTTATATGGCAAGTGGTTTTGCCTCTAAAGCAACTGTTAAAATGAAAGCAAATGTTTAGCACGGGTTGTTGTAACACAGTATTTAAGTGTTTATAACTTAAACCCACACAAACACAGTCTGGAGAGATCAAGTGCGTGCCAACCCCACGGGTTTATATTTGAGTTTCTTTGCACTGTTGATGAATTGCATTGGTTTAAGTAACTCAGGTAAGCTCTATTGATACTCTTATTTTAGCACTAGCATGCTGAAACAAAATGAATCTATTGTAACTGTACACAATGCATAATCTGGCTCCCCATCCAAGGGTTTATATATAATGTATATTAATGCAGGGATTTTCCACCTGTAGTCATCCATAGTGGGCCAGTAATGCCAGATCATAAAAGTCTATGTGAAAAAATGAGAAATAATAAAAAAAAATCAATCATGTTCAAATGGTAAACATTATATAAGCATTAATAGAAACCAACAAATAACATCACATAACATATTAAGTAAAGGAAGGCCAAGTAAACATTATAAAAGCAGACACAATTAGATGATGAAATGAAATGAAAAAATAACTACAACCCAGACTACATCTGATGATACGATAGCATATATAGATGTATTATCAACATCTGACATACAGAGACAGTTTTTAGACAGAATTAAAGAAGTGCACATTTTGTAACTAGGTGTGTCGTCTGATGGTAGTTAGGCTTCTTTCCTGCTCGTGTTTGTGTGCTACAGATGTTTCAATGATTTTCAGTATTCATGCTATTATTCATGCTATTATTTGTAACATCCTAATTCTCGCATTTTCAGTGTCAGCATTCGAGAAATAAAAGGCAAAAACAGTTTTAGATTTTGTTTTCCTGTGGACTGTTATGCTTTTTAGTTAAAAACAGAAGGGCAGTGAGGTAGAAAAGGTTGAGGACCCCTGTACTAATGCGACAGTGAGTCCCTCACTGTCTTCAAAGGCAGACTGAAGACTCATCTGTTTCAGGAGTATTTATCTCCATAAAGACATTTGTTTCAACAGGATCTAAGTGCGAGGAATCTCTAGATTCCAGTCTTGTCTACTAGCTAAGGATATTCTAAGTGAAGAGCAAAGCACTTTTGTAAGTCGCTCTGGAAAAGGGCGTCTGCTAAATGCCACAAATGTAAATGTAAATGTAATGCATCTCAAAAATTAGAATATCATGTAAACATTCATTCCGATTCATAATTTAATTCAAAAAGGAAAACTCTCATATTTTATATTCGTTACATTCAAAGTGAAATATTTCCTGTTGATCAATGTGGCTTATTGCTCAAATAGCATCTCTGTAACTGATATTACCAGCTTGCTTGCCAGCATTGTTTTCACCTTCAGCAGCTTTTCAGCCGTCTTGACCATCAAAATCCAGCTTACACAATCTGAATCAAGCTACCAGCAAAATCTGGCCTTTACCTGGATTTTCAGCAATTAGGCTCAACTCATCAGCTCATTAATGAGTTGCATAGGGAGTGTTAAAGCTAAAGAGTAAAAGTGTAGAGTAGGGGTGTTTCCAGGATGAGGTTTGAGAAACACTGGTATAGAAGAAACACTTTTGTGTCTATGTCTAAGTGACATATCTAAGTATGATATGTGTAAGTGTGACGAACCTATTAAAGGTCCCAGGAAGTTTATTGAAATGTTCAATTGAAATGTTCTTTACATTCACACATATATGTTATAAACATGGTTATTTATGGAAACAAAAATGGTTCTTTACCATCACTTTAAGAACCCTCTGAAGACTGCACACTGGACTCATACCAGCAGCTTTTTTCAAAATACAGTTTGGAATTTAGTAACAGCCTCTAGGGAATCAGTAAATAGAGTATTCAGCTAGAATTATAACAAAAATCCAGATTACCCCATTGAAAAATGGGCCAGTGGGCTTGTGGAGTACCCACTTCAAAGTGCCCCCCCACTTCTGAAGACAAAATTATGACCTTGCCACCAACCCAGCTGAACCATAAAACAGCGCATGGAGGAAGACAGACCAGTAAAATAGGAAAAAATGCCCTGAAGCTTTCATCGGTACACACACTTATTGTACAGGATAAAAACAGAGCCAAGTTCATTCATCGCCCTTCAAACTACATTGACTTCCTCTCAGGAGACTCAGTATCAGGATGAAGAAGTAGCATCCTCTTCCTGTCTGTAGTGACCAGTTACGTACTATGTGTGTGTACGAGTGTGTCGGTCTTTCATCGCCTGCTGGGTTCTTTCTGTTTATTCCTTCCTGTTTGCCTCTTCTGCTCTAATGGGGTGATGCCAGCAGCTCAATGATGCTAGCGTTTACTGGCTACATTGCCTCTCAAGACAGCCAGAGAGGACACAAGGGACCACATTTAGTATTTTGTGTAAGCCCTCATTAATCTGCTGTCGTCATTTGAGTCTTCAGTCATTTCAGGACAGTGTAGGCTGACAGTTCCTCTGTAAAAAGTACGTTTAAAAACAAAGCTAAAGCTAACATCATTTATCTACCAAACCTAAATATTGTAATGCATTCTGCTTTGATGTACACTTCTCTTTAGTTGATACTAGTTAAACAAGTCGCAAATTCCTGCTGTCCCAGTGCACTTTAGAGATTAGAGCCACTTCATGAATGAAGGCCGTGAAGATGTGTTTACTGGTTTTGAGGTGCCAGCATAAACACAGCATTCAACCACAGGCCGTAATACGTGGGTGTGTCAATGTGTTTACAAAGACAATAAAAAAAAAAGCCTAAGCCGATTTTCATCAATGATGGGTAAATATAAGGGAAGTTCTTGCTGTGGATTCAGCACAGACTCTCTGGTTGCACTGTGAAGAGCTGTTTCCAGTTTGGTTTCAGTCAAACTGAAAAATGTGCATGTCTATAAAACTGGGAACTGAACATATTGTTTCAAGATCACCCATGTTGTGCTCTGAGAAACGCATAACATGCTTCTTCTTACATAAAATATGCTGCCCTTCCCATGACTGAAACATTCTAAATCATCGCAGTATTGGGACCACATATCCAGAATGCAGAAACAGAGCATCTGTGCTCAGTCCATGTTACATTTTGAAATGCCAGTGTTCAGGATACAGTTACATTTTTTAGGAGAATACATTCAGGATTATGTATATAAAACGTACATCACATGTAGCAAACATACTTATACATAGACACTAAAGAGGAAATCTGCAAACTGCTTCTTTACGGACACCGAGGTTTCTACCCAAGCCTGAGTACACTGATAAATCACTGTACTGATCAATTTTTCATTTCAGTGGTACCGAGCTCTTTTCAGGGATGATTGAACTTAACAGTTTCCTAAATTTCTGTACATCAAACCTTAAAGACAGTGTTTACCATAAATAAATGAAATTGAAATAGTGAACAGCTATACTCAGTACAGTTTCAACACACTTACATTTAGGAGACATGGGACAAATCACAAAGCTTAGTGTTTATTATTAATGCAAGTATATTGTGTAGCTCTCATCTAAGCCTCTGGAACATTGTTCAGCTCATCTGGTTAGATTGTATATTTCTATTTATTTTAATATTATAGCTCAAAGAAATATATGATTCATATGATTTTCCCAGCTCTCTTAAGGTGCTTCCACATATGTACAGTATGGAGTGATTCATGTCTGGACATCTGGACAACTCCTGCACTAAAGGAATTCATTTTCTGACCTAGTTCTTGTTGACTGACAGGTGCTGCTGAAGGCCCGTGACCCTGATCTGGAGGTATGGACTTATAAAAGATTGACAGTTCATGTGAACACTCTGGTATTCTGTTCTAATTAGGTGGTCATTACAGTAGTGTTCTGAGACACACCCTCCTCAGATGACTGGGATTACTGTGTTAGTCCTTGAGCAGAGAGCACATGACTGCTGTATGTTAATGTTAACTCATGCACTGTTGGATGGGCTTGGAATACTTTGTGTTAAAGGGGGGGTTTGTCACATTACACATTTAATTTTTTTAACATCTTGTGTTTTAAAGAAATATGTTTTTGCATGGAATTGAGGGTGAAACATTAGTTAGTGTGTATCAACTGATAAAGCCATCTTATTCTGTTTTGATATGAAACTGCATAAAAACTAGAAAATAGAAAACATCACAAAGACACCTAACCTTTGATCAGGTGTACTTTTTGATGACCCACTCCTCCCACCATGCCATATGTACAGGAAACAATCTAATGTTGTGGGGTATAAGACCTAAGGTGTATAAACCCCCACTAACACTAATTTAGTGTTGGAAATGTTTAATTTTTGGAATTAACCACATGTATTTACATTTGTCTCTCCAGTTAATCAGAAAGAAAATGGATGGAATTTTCAAATCTGCTCGTGCTGATCAGTTTTTCCCCATTAGCATATGCTTCCCAGATGCAAACTGATTTTGAGGACCTTAAGTTTATAAAATCCTGCAAACATCTGACCACTTTATAAGATTATAACACTAAGATTTTAAACACATGTATTGACATTTGGTAGTCAAATGTGTCTCTGGTTAATCAGAATGAAACTGATGTTTTGGACTTTTATGCTGCAACCATTGTTTATCTATTCAGCCTCCTCCTGTGCTCTACAGGGCTACTTCTACAAAATTTGCAATTTTACATGCCTTCATGCGTGTCTTCAAACTTAGGGAAAGGCATCAGCTTCAGCAGTCCAGTTGTACTGGGAGTTTTGGACGTTGCATCTTGGAGAGATGTATTTAAACTGCCATAACATGGGTCAAATGCATCTCAGACTGATTGGATTGTTAAATACATGCATTTACTCATGCATTTTTATGTGGTTTGGCCTTATCTGTTTATAATCCTGACAAACCCTTTTAACCACTTTTTACTCCTTTCAAATGAACAGGTTGCTTTTGTTATTTGATCTTTTTTGTCAAGTTATCTAAGCTCCTTTGCATCTTTAAGAATGATGCATGCAAATGAGCTCTGGTTAGATTGGCTGATCTGTACTGTGCTTCACAGAGAAAGATATTTTATTCTTTGAAAATGTAAGAATATACACACACTCTGAATGAACTGATAACTAAAAAAGTAAAAAAAAAAATTATTCTACCTGTATTTTATTCTTTTCACTGAAAAATGTCTAAAAACAAATCTATCACACCCTACAGACATGCCTTCCTTTCAGTGTACAGACTCCTAGTGCTGGTGGCCTGGGAAAGGCAGGATGTGGAAAAAATCATGATGGAATCCTGACAGACATTCAATTTATGTACAGAAGGCTGCAGACAAGAAAACCCAGAACACCTGTCAGCTCCTTTAGCTTCTTTAAGGCCTGTCAAAAGTCAGTCTGGATCAGAGACATGAATGGGAGAGTATGGATGTACTGAAGGTCAAACATCCTCCTGCATGTCCTGACAAGCTTAACAAGCACACTCTGCAACCCTGCGAAAAATCTTTGTACTCGCCAAACAAGCCGTTACACCACACATCCTTTATATTGATTTGTTTTTGAGTACGTTATTTCTAATTCTATTCATTGACATAAAATAAAGCAACCAGATACAATTGATAGAGTGAGGGAGATTCTTAGACCAATATACTGAATAGAATTACTTGAATGTATGATCTAGAATAAAGTAAAGTTATGACATAACATTACATACATTTTGGCAGAAGGAGCATGCATCAAACTCCTCCTCCTCAGCTCTGTGTATAACCTCTGCTTTTTTCCTTCACCGTTGTGATGAGCAACTTTGTGACATACCCACCACCACTCCATCTCCTCATGTCTACAGAAAAAGATCTCTAAGAGTTCCTCCACCAAAAGGGTTTTTAGGGAAGTATAAATAGTTCTTCTATAGCATCACTCCAAAGGATTTATTCTGACACCTTCATTGTTAAGACTGTACTTACTTTGCTACAGCTCTTATTGTAAAGCAGTTGACTTAACTTGACTCATTATAGTTTATGTGCATCAATGTCTGTCTTCTTCCTGCACACCCTCTTTCCCCATACTTACTGCTGATGAATGTTTTTTAGTAGACAAGGACTGATTTATAAGATTGCAGCCTGCTATGAAAAAAAAATCCCTGGTAGCTCTGCTCTGCTTCTATCGCTCTACCTATCAGGCCCTTTTATTATACAGTGACTGTATGTCCTCTTTTTCTTTGATGTGAGAAATGAGTCCAGATTGCATTTATAAACTGTCTAAAACATCTGTTCATTTTCAATTCAAATTCAGTGTTACCTCACACTCAGTGGATTTTTACAGTTTAAGCTCTGCCTTCTCACTGCCACTATTGTTCTACATGCTCTTGCATCTAACCACCACAATGTGGTAATGCGTATAGAAAGTTATAGACCACTGAAATGTGGCAGGACAGGAACAATGTTGGTGATCCAATACTATTAAATGTGAGCATTATGCACTGTTCCTTTCAGATTATGTCTCAAGTGTGTTCCTCTACAGCTCAAATCTCAACCCAAAGGCACCAGCACTTCTTTCCCAACACAAGACGCTCTAACAGGATCAATTGTTCATGGCTGCTTACAGTTACGAGTGAGGTGAGAGCCAGCTGGAACCACACTGCCTGTTGGACTGTTTTGGGCCCACACAGAGAATACCGCTGGCTTGGCAGTTGCTTCCACTGGCTTACACAGCTCTTTCTTTTTTAAGTCAGTGTTTTCTGTTACTTTGACCTATCCATATGTGGTCCTGGGCAATCTTCTGTAGCAAGTGTTGGGAGGGAGGCTGGATTAGCAACAGCATTTAATCTGCAGCAAATCAATTAGTTTTAAATGTGATATATAGTATCGATCTTCCAGTTCCAGCTAAATGCTTTGCTGCTCAACTGGGAAATTTTTTTGCCACCATAGAAATGTTACATTAATTACATAACAAAAGCCTGATATAACCACAAACATATATCACTGAAATTAATAACTGCACTGTAAATTTCTGCATTTTTACAAAACTACATTGCTCCTTACCGTCTCATTGGATTCAATGTAATCTTATGCAAGTATTCTGTAAACCTTCCAAATCTTGCAACAGTTGCTACATAAAACTATCTTAATGGGCGGTCTTTATGGCCAGTCAGCTACCATTAGTTCCACTTTAATGAAGATAACACTAGTACTGTGTTACATTGTTTAGTCCACCAATGTCTTGTCACGCCACGTGAGTAGTTTTGTGGAAAATTAAAGAAGAAAAAAAAGGAAAGGAAATTGAGAGAAAGAAGCCAGAGGGAAGCTGATGTTTTCCATCAAGAAAAGAGAAATTCAATGACTGGGTCAGATGAATATGGGCAAAGGGCCATTTACATTCCTTCATAAATCTTTCTTAAAGGTAAATTAAGACAGATTTATGAAGTGGATTCTTGGAGAGGTTATAGAGGACAGAAGAAAACAGCAGGGCAGACATGGTGTGAGAATGTAGAAGAAGTGCATTGAATGAGGCAAGATGAATGAATATCAGCACTTTCCAGTTCCAGACCAGGGTAAAAAAAAAGTGTTTAGATAACACTGATCAAAACTCGAATTTCAACTGTTCTGACTCTCATTCACTGTAAACAACCAACCACATACACTATATACAACACATTTTATACGGCCTACATTCAGTTGTAACCAAAAAGCCTCGCCTTGAGCACTGAGTCACTATGTTATTCAAGTAATCTGTGTTGAAGGGGCATGAAATGACCTTAAGGCCTCTTATCATTATGTTTTGGGTGCTGTGGTTTTAACTGCACTTGACGCAAAAAGGTCTTTAACTCTTTTGTGACACTTTCACTGACCAACAAAAGTTTGCGTTCACACACACTCAATAGTGCAAACCTTGAACTAAATCAGATTTGCTAGTGATCCTAAGCTCCGATGGACCCTGAGGGATAACTCTGATGCTTTGGGCTTGAGTTTACTACGTGAAGACGAAGCCCTCTGGTGAGGTGCAAAGAAAGATAGGATAGGGTTGGCAATATTCCCATATTAACACAGATATTTATGTTTACATTTATGTCATTTGTCTGATGCTCTTATCCAGAGTGACTTATATTTGAATCATGTTAAACAGGTACAACAATTTACCCAAGGACTCTTATTGCTGTAGCTCAATTTCACAGCCCTCAGAGTTCCTACACAATCACTCAAACGTTTACAAAGAATCATCACAAAAGTTACAAAGTTACTATAACATGTAACTTATTGAAACCTCAATGCAAAAGTCACATAAAGAAGTGTTGAAAAGCACACCCAGCCTCAAAATCAGCACATTAGAGCGTGTTCTGAAGGCAGGGCTTAGTGAGCGATTTGGAAAGTAGCCAGTCAAAGGGTTTTCTGCTTTAGATGTTGCCACAGTAACCAGTGGGAGCACTAAGATTTTGAATGGTTACCTCCCACTGCTACGTATTAGGTGGAAAAATCTCTTTAATGTTTTCACTATAAAATGCTTATTGTTGGACAAAACCCTTGTTTCCACATTGAAAAAGTTTATTCTATTATTAATAATGATGTAAAAGTATGCATATCATAATGAAATTATGATGGATTGTTTGGGAAGACTTTAACATATTTTGTTCCACATGGTTTTATTTCTGAAGCTAATGTTAATTATGAGAGCACTATAGTTATGAGAGTGAAGAGATGAAGGTTTAAAGAAGTTGCTTTTGCTGGATTTGCTACAATACTGTTTGCTGAGCTTGAAAATCATTTAGTGGAGGTGGAATTTTAATAATAATATTTTTAAACTTTTTGCAATCTACCTTAATGTTTCTAGCATTTAAGCCTAAGAGAAGCAAGGTTAGTCATATGTGCCGAAACTTTTGTATGCAAGTGTAACTGAAATGCAAATATTTGTTACATTCTTTAGTGACTAAAAATGTTTCAAAGGCCAGAAAGTTGTTGCTGTTGGACTAAAAATGTATCTCATGTCTAAAAAAACTGCACAGGAAAAACTTTCCATTTAATATATTTTATACTTTCAATATAAATATTTTTGTTGCATTTTAATTAATCTTTTTTTTATTGCAGCTGGTATAACAAAAATGTAAAGGTGTTGAACAGTAGCATTATTTCAGATGCCTTCATGAAGCTCAATTCAAAAAGTTGAAACTTTGCTTCTCACCTTCTGGCTGAGTCCTCTTCTCCTGAGCCTCCGGGAATTCCCTGAGCTGGTGTCCAGCAGCAGCAGCACCAGGCAGGCCAGCAGCAGCCGGACCTGAGTGCCTGCCATGGTCCTTTCTCCTTCTCTTCTTCTCCTTTTCCTACTCGTCTGCTTTTCCTCGCTCAGAATTCCGTGTGTGAAGTTTTATCCTGCTGTTTGGAGCCTGCTTTCCAGTTGTTGTTTTTCCCCTGTTGGGGTGTTTATGCTGTGGCTTCCTCTTAGTTTTTGTCCATGTGAATGTGTCTGAGTGTGTGTGTGTGTGTGTGTGTGTGTGTGTGTGTGTGTGTGTGTGTGTGTAGGCAGATCCCTGCTGCTCCCGGCTGTTCCCTGCTGCGTGTAAGCCAGTGCTGGTTAGAGGTCTCCTTCACTTAAACCAGTTCCTAAGAGGAGAAAAAAGAGGACTGGAGGTGAGAAAAGAAGCAGGGCAGGGGAAAAGGACAGAAGTGAGAGGAGGAAAGAAAAGAGAGGGAGAAATGAAGCAGCTGTCTTGGTTATTCTGAAGAGGGGGTTCAAAAATGTGTCTGGTGCAGCGAAGTGCACATACTTCACTCTGAGGGAGAGGGGGAACAAGGGAGGGAAGGGAGAGAGAGGGGGTAAAAGAGAGTTATAGTGGGAGGGGACAGAGTAGAAGATGGGGTGAATAAGAACAGGTTATTTTTAGAGCTCTTCCTCGACCCCCACCTGTGTCTTGACCACACAGCGGGTAAATCTACAGTTTGGGTGTCCTAGGTACAAATAACAAACCACTCTGGGGACAAAATGGCCCAAGTAAGGTACTTAAGGATCAGTTATTGCAATGTGTAGCGAGGGCCAAAAATGGCTCAAATGTAATGGCCACATTTCAGGTTTATCATGTCATTTGAACTCACATGCAACCTGCCATCAGATGTTTTGACAGCATTTCTCTTTTGGCCCAAAAACGTACTGACTGTTGCTCGGAGTGTCTATTCTCCAGCACTCAGTCAAGTAATCACCATCATTCCAGTATCTTTCCTATTCTAAAGAGTAGGGTGCAAATAAGGTGCAAACTGTGAAACACTTTGAGCTGAATTTATGTATTATTATTATTATTATTATTATTATTATTATTATTATTAGTAGTAGTAGTAGTAGTAGTAGTAGTATTACTACTCATTGTTAAAAAAGTAGTTGCATCCAGAAGGGGTTAAACTTATGAAGCAGGTTTGACATTGTAAAATATGTAAATAATTCAAGTTTCATGATTGGCCACATGTGATGTAAACAAGCATGGCCCTTATTGCTGTACCTGACTGACTATATACCTTGTGCTGTTGTGTTGGAAGCATCATCATTTCAAAAGCAATTCAACCTCATAGAGCTCTAGGATGATAGTCTCTTGACGTATTGCATGCCATACTGGCCAAACCTATCCCCTATTGAAAATGTGTCAATGTATCAATATTCGCCTCCTACTGCAAAATCTGCAGGAACAAAGTGGCATTGTTCACAGGACATCATTAGGAACCTCTACAGCTTCATGTTGAGATGTCTGGCATGTTGCATTAGCAAACATGGTGGCCTAATGTCATACTGAGAGACACTATTTCTGTATGTGTAGCTTCAATAAACATTGCCCATATCAGTCTAAATTTCTAATCATATATTAATCCTGGTCATTTTTATTTATTACTTTTTTAATATTTAAGGATGTTTTATGTTTAGGATGTTTTGTATAGCAATATATTTATATAGCAATCTGTTTCCTGGAACTTAACAGGGCAATGGAATTTGAGGTTAAGATTAGGGTTACGTTTAGGGTTAGACTTATTATGCACTGGTACATTAAACTGAAATCGTACACAGCATGTGTGTGTGTGTGTGTGTGTGTATGTGTGTGTGAGTGTGAATGCACATTGTGTACAGTACATGTAGGTATACTCAGTCGAGTACTAGCAGCCTAAACAAAACTGGAGCAATTTCCCCTTGTGGTTCCATTGACTGGCTGGAGTTGTGTGTAAATGAGTGAGTGTGTATGTCTTTGTAAGTGCATAATATAGATATACTGTGGTCCGAGTGTTTACTGCATACACATTCACAACCAACACAACAAAGTGTGTGTGTGTGTGTGTGTGTGTGTGTGTGTGTGTGTGTGAGTGTGTGTGTGTGTGTGTGTGTGTGTGTGTGTGTGTGTGTGTGTGCGCATATGTAATTGCAGAGGATGTAGCAGGCAGAAAGAAGGGAAGCATGTGCTGAACTGTGGGGAAGGGGCCACTTGTCTTTGAACGTATGTGTGCCCTCCTAAAGTAGGACATCCCCCCCTCTGTTCCTCATGCCCCCTCACAAATCCGCCCTAAAGAGTGGGAGGGAAAAAAAGTCAGCTCAAATCTCTGTCATTATCCATTTTACTGGAGGAAGAGACACTGGCAACACTGGCAGGAGAGGAGTGAGCATCTGGTTACACAGAGAAAAGAGGGGTATTACACATTTACTCTACAAAAGAAACTATTTACTCTCCTACTCCTGTTGCTCCACTTCCCCCTGTTAATGCAAGTCACTTTAATGAGAAAAGACAAAAATAGATTAAGGAATGAATAGATTCAAAAGAGTCAATTGAAAAAAAAAATAGAACTCCCTATTAATTATCTTTACTGAGAAATAGTGACAGCAGCATCAGATCTTTCAAATATCTACAGATGAGGGTTATGCAAGTGAATTAACTGTGCAAAAAAAAAAGAAAAAAAAGAAGAAATAAATGGAAATGATATATTTTGCGAAGATGAAAATAGCTCAAGGAAGTGTAAGAGACCCTGCGTCCTAATAAATAGACGGTATTTCTGAAATTACCTCAATTAGATGTTTCCGTTGTCTATGTCTAACATTAACAAGGGAGATTCTTTCAGCTGTGTGATGTTTTAGGAGTTTCTTGGGGCACAGCCATTTTCAAACCCCCCGCAGCACCTCGGGATGATTAGGATCCAGACTTTTACTTTGCAGTTTCTTTACTTTGATCCATTCCTTGGTGGATTGACTGGAAAGTGTTGGGTTATTGTCGTGCTTCTCCACTTCAGGTTCAGTTTTTGGGCAGATGGTCTCACATTTTTCTCAAGGATACTATAAAGAATTCATAGCAGATCCTATGCTGGAGAGCTTGCCAGGTCCTGCTGCAGCATTGCAGCCTCAAACCATGATACTTTTTTATACTGCAAGGGTTTCCTTCTTGCACTTCTCCCATGGAAATCAAATATGTGCTGTCTCTTTCTGATGAAAGATGCTGGTAAATACCTGAGATACCTGTAGGGCCAATGACAACATACTGTACATTTTGGGATTGTTCAATACATCTTTACACATCTTTACACATCATTGTGGTCTGAACTTGTTCTGACATGGTCATGTTGGCAGTTGTTGCACATGCTGGTCATTGTAATGTAAATGTGAATTATTTACAAGTGGAACAACTGATTTCTAATTGTTCTGACATCATTTAAAATCCCATTCTCACAGTCATCTGCATCTGCAACCTTCTTTATAAAGACCTCAGAGAGTTCTTTGGATCTGGCCAGTGATGATTCCACTTATTTCGTGGGTCACAACAAAACAGACTAAATGTCTTTTATGAAACAAAATCCATTATAACCATGTTCTAATCATCTGCATCTGATGTGCTGCACCTGATTCTAATTTTTGCCATTTTAAGTAGCAATAAATGTGGGGGTGTTCTTTTTTTTCCTTACAGGAAATCTCCATTTCCATAAATATTATTTTACAAATGTTTATATCTTTAAGTCAAAGGTTTTCATGGTCCTATTTTTTCACATATGGCTCTGAGACTGACTGTCACAGCAATTGTGATGCCCAGTCCCTTACCAGCCCCCAGTACCTCTCTCAATCACTCTCTGTCACACACATATGCATTAATTGGACTGACAGCAAAGCTTGTTTTCAGAAAGGCCTTGCAATCAGTTTAGGCCTCAGTATTGCACTGGGCGACAGTTTGAACATTAAGAATCAATAGAGGTGCGTGCACAACAAATGTAGTTGTTGCCTCACCATTTTCTCTCTGATCTTTTATATATATCACAACTGGCGCTGTCAGTAAGAAGACAAAGGTGTGTAGGCCACTGTGCTCTCATTCTGTGGTCCACAGCTGTTGTATTAAAAAAATGTAGCTGCACAGCACAGACAGCGAGGCACGAATTCCTTTGATGTGAGGCAGCATTCTCGACAGAGTGGAGCGACTCTGCTTTTGGACAGCTTTCTGCTGCAGTCACATGCTCCAGACTGACTGGAGCTGAGGATGGACTCTAATCTCATGCAGATGAGACTGGGAAGACGACACCGTAAAGTGGGCTTGGTCTTTAAGAGCTAAAATAATGATCATGGTGGTGGTGCGTTTGAACTCATAGTTAAGTCAGATCTGAGGATGAAGATGTTAAGGTCCCGTAGCTTCTTTTAATCGAAAGGCCACCCTGATCAGATGCTCTGTCCAGCCAGAAGCATCTGCTGAGCTAAAGTGAACCATGTGTTTAAGACAGCTGGCCTGATGTGTGAGGAATCCATGTGACCATAATTGGTGCCACTGGCAGTTACACAAGGAGAAGGGTTGTTCTTTAAACTGTGGGTATGTGTATGAATGGGAAATGAGAAGGAGTCTCCTCAACAATGTATGTCTGGGAAATATGAGGAATGAGAATTGGAAGTATATGGACAAAAGTATTGGGACACTTGCTCATTCTGTCCTGACCAGGCTTTCTACTAGATTTTGGTGCATTGTTGTAAGGATTTGATCACCATCTGAGAGTGTAGGTCCCCTTGGTGCCACCAAAAGAGCTCTAACCTGATGAGGCAAAGACTCCACAAGACCTCTGAACATGATCCTTTATCTCCTGTACATTGTCAGGTAGGACCTCCATGAGCATCAGTGAGCCTTGGGTGCCAGTGACCCTATCGCTGATTCACTGGTTGTTGTCTTGGAGCACTTGTGGTAGGCACTGACCACTGCATACTGGAAACACCCTACAAAATATGCATGATGTTTTAGACAACTAGACATCACAGTTTGGTTCTTGACAAAGTGTCTTAGATTGTCAGATATTCTTGCTTCCAAATACATCAAAGTCAAGAACTGAATGTTCACTTGTGACAGGAGCCATCGTAACTAGATGATCAATGGTATTTACTTCATCTCATTAGTGGTTTTAATGTTATGACGGATCAGTATAAGTATGTTGTTTTACTCATCTTGTGCTGTGAAAGTACAAAAGCATGTGTCATTCCTTCCAGATGACTCTTCTTCTAGCAGTTCATTGATTCCTACAGGTGGCTTAAGACAGTAAAGACGTGAAAGACTTGGATCTTATTAGCATTGCGTGTATGTTTCAGAATGCAGTGCTGCTGGAGAGTAAGTGCTTACACGAGCGTGTGAGTTTATCATCTGCTTGATGTGACTGTTATAGTGCAGGAATGGACTTTTATGATCTTCATCTTGATAAAGGAAATGAGAGACCTGGCACCATCCAATTTGCTCTGAAGAGAGAGAAGAGATAAATCTGGAAGAGAGGATGGAAAAAAGATGAGGGCCTACTATCTCACTTGTCCCACCCCACCTACTGTGGTTCACTTTGAACTCTGTCTTTTTCTTTGAAACATAAATGCTTTGATTTCTGCTTGTGGGCAACCTTATGTGATGAGGATTCTATGGAATGTGAACGTGCTTCTGTGTGGTACATGCAGAATTTCACATCTATAGTGCTAAAATCTTTAAAACCTGTATTTACACCCCCACTTCATTACTATTCATTCTTTCCTCACTTTCATAGGGCCGAGAATAGAACCCTGAGGCACTCACACAATTTTTTTGTACAAAGATTTACAAATTATGCAGCCTGATTCCAAAAGTCATTTAAAAAGAAGAATACATTCAAATTATAGTTGATTGATTAGTCTTTTAAGGTTTACATCAAAAAATGATGCCATTAATTCACATTAATGGCATAATCATGTCACAATGACTGATTATGTTGCATGGGTTTGGAAGAAAAATAAAAGAGAGAAAGAAACAGGGTTATTGTACTTTTATGTAGATGGCTTGAACTTTAGTAGTTTACAAGTGTGAAACAATAAAGCAGTAATATAGCCTACTACAATTTTAAAGGAGCGTTAGTCAATCAACTGCCTTTTCTTGCTATATTGAAACTGCCAAATATGTAGACCATAATAAAAAAAAATTAGAAATAGAAGTACCATGTGCCCAATAAAACATCCTCTCAGTCTTTATGAGACTGTTTGGTGACCATTACTCCACCCCATCCAATGCCCTTCTCATCTTCTCAACACCAGTCAATCACCTCAGTGACTTATTACTCCATCATTTCAATGCCCCACCTACTCCACCCTCATTTCCTTAATGTCTAATTACCTTATCGTGATACTTGATAACTTGATGAGGAAAATGCTAACAAGAGTTAACAATGGAAGTGCTTTTTCCAAAATGGAGTTCATAATTATACACAGGGAAGAAGGTGGATGCAGAATTTGTGATGGTACAGGTCTGTAAACACTGTAAGATTATAAGAACTGTTTGAGTATTTACATAACAAATGGAGTAAATCAGCATTGTGTTCCACATGACAGTGTTCTGCATACTTAGTGGATTATGTGTTCCTAAGGCACCTGACTCAACTACTCAATGGGCACTTTCAGAGTTGCATAGTGTGTTAATGCAAGGAAATCTTTAAAATGTGCAACGCAGGACCGGGTTTGGGAAACTGTAGTAAAACCATTTTTAGCACTTGGAGAGTGGAGTATATAAAAGCTATATTAAAACTATATGTCATAGTGGTCAACTGTCACTAATGAAGCTAATTATCTAACACAGGTAGTGATGGATAATCTAATGAACTATCAAACAGCAAATGCACTCAACAATTCTACAGCTACAGCTGCAGTTCATTTCAGTCAAAGTGTTTACAGGTTTATAAGTTAAAATAATAAAATTATTATTAATACTTATACAGTATCCAGTATGAATGATTGTGTACCCATTAGCATCTTGTAGAGTAAGATGTTTCTGATAAGGGGTTAAATTAATTGCAATTCAGCTGTGTCTTTCTCTAACACAGGTGTTTTAAATTTTTATTAATGCTGCCTTCTCCTACTCTAATTTACATTCCAGTGAATCCTACTCTAACTTAAGTACAACCTCTGGCAGCCTCAGTTCTCTTATGATATGATATCCATCCAGTCTGGGAAAAGTTGTGTTGCTGTGTTCAAATCAAAGCCTGTTTGTCCCCATAGCCAGGCCTGTGAGTATGTGTTCCCTGAACAGCTCATTATACCAACCCCCCACAGCTGTCCCTATCACTCCTCATTAGGGCACTTTCCCCCTCATCTGCCCCAATCAGGACCACCTTGCCGCCCCCAGGTGCCAAGGGAAACAAAAGAAGAAAAGAATAGAACAGAATGAATCCACTCCACTGAGACATTATTCAAAGCTTTTCTCCAGAGCATCGGTTTCTCTTTCGTTTCAGTTTAACTCTCAGTTTTTATCTTCAGATTTCCTCCAAACTGCCTGATGACCTGATTTTTAAAGAGTGTCTATATCTACTTTTAAGGATTCATGCTCAAGCATCTATTTTTTGTAATTTCTATTTACCAATATTAATTTCATTTCCCAAATGCAACTGTTACAGTTATGCTCAAATATTTACTGTATATGAGCATGGAAATGTGAAATAATTTTCCACCCCACAAAAGCTTTTAAATTTTTATTATACTTAAATGTATGGACACTCAATCTTCATCAAAAAATTACAGACATAATGAGATACATAGAACTTACATAGAATACATGGAATCTTTTATTAAATCCACCTCAATTCCTTTGTGGTAGGTTAGAACACATACAAGTGTATTACTATTTAAACTGTGAAAAATAGAATCAGCTGCAGATGATAAGATCATGGTTAGCTAGGATTTTGGAGGAGCCTGTCTTATTTAAATCAGGATTTAAAAGATCTTAGAACAATTGGAGAATGCTCTTTCCATTGTCTGTAGTGTAAGTGTAAATCCTAGCAAGTTCAGCTCTAAGTCCCCAAAAATTCTAAAATGCTATTACAGGACCTACAGGTATACCAACATAAAACATCTACCATCAGAAAGAGATCAAAGAAGTTTGAGTTTCATGGGGGGTGCACAAGGAAGAAAAACACCCCCCCCCAAAAAAAACCCAAAACAAAAACAAAAAAAACATAAATCATGTTTGTCAAATTGAAAATGATTTAAGAGTTAGCCCGGGTCAACTTCAGCATTAATAACACAGAAATGTCCAGTACAACATGCTAAAACATTTTTTATGGACATGTTTGGACATGTGTGACATCTGCTAGTGCATCTAAAAAAATCTGAATATTGGAAAGAATTTGACTCAAGTTCATAATTTCATTTCATTTCAAAGGAAAATGGTCATATTTTATATAATTACAAAATTCATTGGATTTCTAATTATTGAATATTTTAAGTTTTAATAAATTACTAATCAAACAATATCTAAATTGAAACAAAGGGCTTGAAATGTGTCACTTTAAATGTAATGAAAATAAATGACATTATGAACAACAAAGGTTTTCATAATATCATTTTTTGAGAAACTAGTATTTTGGAAGAAGTTACTTGTTTTTACTTGTAATATAACAATTATGCTGGTTTAATTTTTACTCATGAACAACCAATGGATACATTTATATCAACTGAACATTTTAAGGTATATGATAAAGTGGCATGTGATTGACTCTTCTACTGTACTTACAGTTCTATATTATGTACTGTCTCTTGCTATCCTCCACCCACCCATTCCCACCGTTAGACTCTTTCAACTCAGGTAGTTGGGCCGAATTCCACACGCTGACCCGTGTGAGTAAGGTCAAACAGAAAACATTTCAACCGGCTGTTTCCATGGGGACTGCTCAGCTGGGAGTCCGCCCTCAAGGTCAGCGCTGGGGGGCCAGGGGAAGGGAAGGAGTTATAGGATGGCAGATGGATCAGGGATCCTATGGAGCTATTTAGCCATGGTCAATCAACTGTTTCCAATTAAGGGCTTCAAAGGAGTCGCTGTCCATACAAGTTTAAAAGAAAGTTGGCTGCATTCAAACAGCATGTGCCCCACTTTCCATTCCCGTTTTGCTTCAGCCAGATTTACTTTGAATGGCAAGGGCTGCAGAAAAACGTGCCCACTTCTGCTTGACATGTTGAGAGAATGTGGATGGTCAAGTTTAGACCTGTTACAATGGCACGCTGACTACTGTCATACTGCCTATGTCAACACACTTGAAAACAAAGGCCCTACCCAAAGTGAACTCTGTGTCAATTTTAAATTTTTAGAATCAATAATCAGCTAGACAAGTTCATTTCCTGATAGACTGCTGCTATGTCTTTTTAAGATGGTCTTTAGCTGTTTTTACTAAGTTACTCCTATAGTATTTAAGGTAGCTGCTATGGTGTTGCTAGATGGTTGCTAATGTATCCCAGGTGGTTATTTGTCATGCTCCTGTCATGTTTGACTCCCCTGTCTGTCCTGTCCTGTCATTGTTCTGTTTCGTTTTGGTTCACCACATGCTTTTCGGCACACTCCGCCCCATTCCAATCTGTGTCTTGTTTGTAGCCCTGGCCTTTTATAATCAAGCAAAATATGGACATTTGGGGGACAATCTCGACAGGACTGGGGACATCTTCAAAACCCATGGCCAGAGGCAGTGTGCTCAGACCTCCTCTTCATTGGACGATTTCCCCAAAAACTGCAGGGATTTTTTTTTTGGGTGGGTTAACAGTCAGTGCAGGTAGCCTCAGTCCTCTTAGCAGGAGAGGCGAGGCTAGCTGGGATGTAGTGCATGGGGGTTCTAATCAATGCGACTTATTGGATAACCTTGTGCACGTGCCTATTGATCCCACTACCCATTGGTGGTGTCACCCACCACACCTGTTCCAGAGCCTGCAGCACCAGACTCGGCTCCAGCGTCCACGGCTCCCGCCACATCTGCTCCAGTGTCTGCGGCACCAGACGTAGCCCCAGTGTTCGCGGCCCCTGCCGCATCTGCTCCAGTGTATGCAGTGCCAGGCGCAGCTGTGTCAGGGTCAACTAATACACAATCTATCTCCCTGTTGGCCTCCAGAACTGTGCCCATTGTTTTCCCAGTCCCTGTCACTGTTTTTGTGTAGGTCCTGTTCAGTGTGTTCATTCATGTTCCATTACTCCACCTCTTCAGTACATTCTGATTGTTATGGAGTCGCTATTGTGATTGCTATGATGTTAGTAAATGCTTGATAAGGTGTTCCATATGGTTGCTATGGAATTTCAGGTAGTTGCTATAATGTTGCTAGGTGGTTGCTATTGTATCCCAGGTGGTTGTTATGGTGTTGCTATGGTGATTGCTATGATGTTGTTAAATGCTTGATAAGGTGTCCCCTATGGTTGCTATGGTATTTCAGGTAAACATCTATAGATAAAAACATGTTGATATCACAAAAACTGACTAATAATAGAAATAAAATGGAGAAATCTGTGAGGAAGCACTCACATGCAGTATTATATTGTCAATGCACTGGCTGCTATATTAACAGTACCTCCATCAAGAATTACAGGCAAACAACTACAGGGTCAGATGAGGACTAAGTGGTTCAAATGGGCTGATATTTTCTTTTACACAGAACAGCACAGGATCTTTGTATGGTGGAAATGTGGAGGCAATTTGTTTGATCTTACATTCTGCATTTTATCTGCTAATAGACGGGAGCTTGTCTGTCCGTGAGTAGCTGTATCATGTGCCACTGTGTGTGTGTGTGTGTGTGTTTGTGTGTGTGTGTGTTTGAGTGCATTTGTGGACAAGTACCTTAAGTGCATCTCTTTTGGCTGAATTCCCCTTATGGCAAAGGTTGGGTGTAATGGATGTCTAATAATCTGTATGTACGTGCAGCAGCAGGTGACTCCCAGGCGAACTAGAGAAAAACTATCTCTGTCATATGTTTGTGTGTGTGTGTGTGTGTGAGAGAGAGAGAGGGGGGGGGCAGAGAGAGAGAGAAGGATGGGAGATAAATATTTGGCGTTATTTGGAGAATGCATGGCCTGTGTCTGTAGAGTTGCCCTCGTTTATTTTTGGAGATTTATAGGGGGTGACGAGCTCATTCAACCTTATTTGTGTTATTTCAGGGGTAAGATATCTATCACAACTCCTGGGATATATTCCAATTTGCAAACTGACTTATCTTTGAAGACTACAGACAGCCAGTAGCCAATAGAGATTTTTGGGGAAGATACTGTATCGCCGGGAAAGATAGCATCCAAAGTATGGCTTTGATATTCTGGAAAATTCCATGTTTTAGGGAAGCTAAAGTATCCTGTTGTATAACCCAGAATAAACAGGAAACGGCAGGATGTGTGTAACCGTTACTTCTCTAAGATCTCGGAGTAAGATCTGCCAGAGCTCCATACTAAGAGCGCTTCAGCCTAGAGGCCTCCACACCACATTATTACATAATTGAGTCATTATGGTCACTCTTTTGTTCGGGATAAGAAAGCACTATAATGGATTACCCCATATTTATACAAAAGTGGCATCTACTAAATCTTATAAAATGATTTATAGCCTTATTGAACAAATCTGCCAACTAATTTCTTTATATTTGCAATAAAGAAGTCCTGAACTACTTGCTGTTGGTTCACCTCTTCTCACCACTAGATGGAGACCACCAAGAAGATTTCCACACTGAGCAAGACACTCAAGTTTTATCTATTATAGTGTCACTCTAAACCATTCAGGCATTTTATCTTCATTAATGAATTAATTAATGAATGAATGTATTAATTTATTCCGCAGTTTTAAAGGAGTACACTAGTTTTGTAAACTCCTTTTAAAATTTGCTGCTGTCTAGGGCTACTACACATGTTCCCTGTCTGAGAACTTGGAACAATTTTTCCAAAGGTTTGTGGACAGCTGCTCTCCCGGCATAACAGTGTGTCCCTCTCTTTAACAATTTCAACCCTTCTGCTATGAGAAATTGTGTTCACCCACAAGAGCATGAGTTAGCTGGATCCCAAATGTCTGGAGCTCCATCACTCCAGAGACTGCAGTTCCACTGTTCCCCAGGCCAGTGCTGGGTGCTTCCATTTCTTGCTGTTCTTGGAATACTTGTGTAGTATGCTTTGGCTCATCATCCATCAGTGAAGTATTCTATAAATTTTGCCCCATTTGACTGATATGAGCAGGGCATATTACTCTATATACATTTAAATTCATTCTACTGCTTCTGTAAACGGTCATATCAATAAACACCACTGACTCTCTTCCAATGGCAGCAACTAAAATCAGTTTTTCTGCTCCAATCAATTATTTTACTTGTACAGATCATCTGCTTGCTTGGGGTTGAGTGCCCCAGCCTCTTCTGGTCATCTGGTGCAGTAAGAGCAGGAAGAGGGTGGACAGTATAAGTGCAACACCTGCCATCATAAAGCCTATGCCGTAGTTGTCCATTGTGTCTATGAAGAGTCCTGGAAAAGAGAAGACCACAGTTATTCGTACTTCACTCAAACCAATCATTGATATATCAATCATTTCATACAGTATATTTGGAAGCACATTTGTGCTTACACATTGAGCTTACACTGCACTATTTATACCATATACAAGCAACTGAAGGGTGAATGCACCACAAAGAAATTAGCTTGCAAGACCTAACTGACTCCTCCTTGTTCTTCTCCTCAGTATGCACAGCTCTGCACTGAATGGTAATTCGAAAACAGCAGCTCAGCACTCACATGAAGTCAGTGGAAGCACAGCTGTTTGATTTTTGTTTGATCTTATTCAGGCGCTTCACTCAGACATTGATCTGCAGTGCCGGAATTGAGAGACTGTGAGATGTTTAATGGAACATTAAACAGCATCACAATCATCACGACACTACAGATAATTTACTGCATAATTACAGCGATCATTCCAGAAAGCATACACTCTTTTAGGCTGGAAGATATAAGACTAAAAGCCCTCACCTTCTTCTTTGAGAAGAAATGATCATTATAAGCAGCTCTGCAGCCTCACAGTGAAATCTGACTGGAATTGCAAATACTTTGAAGTGGTGTAATATATTTGAATAGACTGGAAAAAGTTGCAGTGTACACAAGCTCAGCAGGCTCTATACACGTCCACTTTCATCTACAGACCTAATAAGAATGGTTACCTTCTCAGGACGTCGTGAGCAAAAGACTGCGCTCTGCTATTCTATTCCTGTCATTCCTCATTGCTGCTGTCATCTGTTTGGAGCCTTTGTCATAGTCTTTTGATACAGTTTGTGAGTACGTGCCGCATTAATGCACGGCCACAGACATTGAGAGAATTGCAGCCTATGAAACATGGTATAAATTAGGGCCGAGGCAGCAAAGCGTGACATGTATTAGGAACAGTTATGCTGAAAGACAAGAAAGGCCATTTATCCAGTGACCAATAATCCATGAAATTAACCCAGCAGTGACAGAGAGATAGCAATGATATATTCTTTGACTGACAATTGTATAATGCAGTCTCATTTCTTTATCGCCATACTGAATAGGAATGGAAACCCCGAGAGGCCCTACTTTTAATCAGTGATTTAATCAAAACAGTTACTGATAGTGAACTACATATCTTATGCAACATTCCAAAAAAAAAAAAAAAGATCCCAATTTCCACCACAGTGCAATTACCCACTTCTGTTATGCCCCTATTACATATGGTGCTCCCAACACTAGGAGGGTGAAGACAAGCATATGCTCCCTCTGATACAAGTGAAGCCAGTTGCCACCATAGCTCAACTGCTGGTCAGTCAACTCCGACCAGCCATCATTGCTGGGCAGCCAATTATGCCCGCTCATGCTCTGGCTGCTGATGACAAGTAGTACAATTTAAACAGGATATGAACCTGTGATCCTCAAATCATAAATAGTGATAACGCATTAGACCTCTGAGCCATGCTGAGACCTATACACAAAGAGTTTTAAGTATTTTTTCTATATAATCTGATAAACCATAACATAAGCACCACCTGCAGATCAAGAGTTGGTCCCCCTTGTGCTTCAACAAATCAACCATTCAAGGCCTAGAATCCACAAGACCTTTAAATGTATCCTGTGGTATCTAGCACATTAGCAGCAGATGCTTTAAGTCCTGTAAGCTGTTATGTGGGACCGCCATGAGCATCAGTGAGCCATAAGTGCTCTGTCACATGTTCAGTTGTTGTCCTTCATTGGAGCACTTTAGATACTGACCACTGCATACCAGAACACTCCACAAGACATGCCTGATGTTTTGGCTATTACAATAGCTATGATAATTTTGCCCTTTTGGAAGCGTCTCAGATAAACAATGTTTTCCATGTTCTAGCTGATCAGTGTACAGTACTGTGTAAAAGGTAACTGTGGCACTTTTAAATACTTGGTCCTAGCTACCAAAAGGATGTTAAATCAGGTGAGCTGGTGATGGAATTGAACAAATCCATGTGTTGGCTTGGAGCATGTTTGGAATCAAACTTTGTTTTTCAATCAAGCTCATTATAACACAATTACTTTCTTCAAAATGTTACTTTGTAATTATGTTCACCTGGGATATGTTTTATCGCTGATAAAAATCATGTGATAAAGTGTTAACTAACTTTGGTGTCTAAAAATGTCTGCAAAGTACTGTACTGTACTGTACAACAGGTTTTAGGACTGTACTTCAGGTTTAAGTATGTCGTATGTGATGGCTCCTCTGATCATAACACCGACAGTTGGGGCAGTGTATTGCTCCACAGGCAGGATTGAAGTTATCACAACAAGGCTTCTATAGTCAAACCTGACTGTTGTCAGATCCCAAACAGAACCTGAATTTGTTGCTAAAGCCACTGCACCACTGCAGAAAAAGGCAACAGTGGCTTGGTTAGAATGACTTATTCTATTCAGAATGGCAATTCATCAGAATGACCGTACTGCTTCTCCCAGGCCAATGATGTGCCCACTCTCTAAGTCAGCTGGGCAAAATGTCTTCGTGTACATCATAGAGGCATGTCAGCAGTCATCGATATCTCACCAAGAGTGGCCTTTGAGAGCCTTTTTATACGTCAGCATCTATCTATCTATCTATCTATCTATCTATCTATCTATCTATCTATCTATCTATCTATCTAATTTATTTTTCTCAATAAGCATTATTGAATATTGGACATCCCTATTTAATATGATACAATTTGGAATGCTTGTGGAAGTAGTGCCTGTATATCTGCCTGTTTTCACCAATGGACACAGTTTACATGCATTCTTAACAATACAATGTTTTCGTGTTCAATAATTCAGATCAATTTGTGCTATTTTGTTATGTTAAAATGTTCCCAATCAGTACAATTGATTTGTAAAAAGCCTAGTCACTGGAGTGGGGCTGCATGCATAACATAAGCCCTGACCCCTTTCAGTCCACTTTACTCTGATAAGATGCATCCAGATGCCTGGATGACAGTGGTTTCAAGGACATATGAGTGATTAGAGATCCTCTGAAGTGGCCTACTGCTGACACAAATTTCAATTCTGATGCACTCCAAAATATAAAAATGCACAAAATACTTTTCATTGAATTGAATCACAATTAAATACACTATATGTCCAAATATGTATGGACACCTTTTGAAATGAATAAATTCAGTTACTTCAAGTTGCACCCATGCTGACACAGATGTGCAGATGCACACACACAGCTCGTCTAGTCCCTGTAGAGAGGTATTGCCTATAGAACAGGAGTAGATAAATATGAATCTATTGTCACCATGTCAGATGTGGGCTAGATGGATAAAAAAACAGCAGTGAACTGTGGCCCATTTGAACTGTGTTCTCTGAAATCATTGTTCTACATCCAGTACTTTCGTGTTGGGGAGTTGGTGATGAGGTGGGGTGGTAATCATCCAACATTCTGACATCACTAATGCTCTTCTCACTGAATGCAATGAAATTAACTCTTTTAGTAAAAAAAAAAAAAAAGAATGAGTAGTGTCCCAGTACTTTTGCCTATATAGTGCTGGTTTCTTCATTAACACAAAGTTATACCAATTTGTAATTTATGTTATTACTAACATGATCAAAAAAATCATCTACAGACAGTTAGATGGCAATGTGAGTGCCTCACCTGCTATGGGTGGTCCTAACAGTCCTCCACTGCTGCGGATGAGCATGAAGAAGCCTAGTGCGCTGCCTAGCCTATTCACACCCACCACCTCGGCAAGCACAGTGATGTGGATGGACACGGTGGCTCCGAACACCATGCCATAGGCAGCACTGAACACGGCAAGCTGGGTAAAGGTGGTGGCCAGTGGACAGAGCAACAGGACCAGACCCAGCAAGAAGACAGTTACTGTCAGCTGATTAACTGTCTCCACCAGCCTCAGGTTGGCCACCCAACCGAAGAGAAGGCGGCCAGAGAGGTCCAGAGCTGCTGAAATGGACATGAGGGCAGCTGCCTGATATTCCTCTATGCCCCGGCTTTGGGCGTATGGCACCAGGAACAAAGCTGGAGCAAAGAAACCCAGTGCCGCAAAGATGCCAAACATGGAGTACACCATAAAGTGAGGGTTAGTGATGAGTGTGTAGTCTACATAGTGCAGGACTTTTCTCTTAAGAGCTTCTGACCTGCTACTGGTCTTCTGTAGATCTGTGTGTGTCTTTGATAGTCCCTCCAGCTCTAGTCTGTCCTCTTCTGCTGGATGTTTTCTGACTGGGTCATTGAGGGGTCTCAGCAGTGCCCCACAAACACACAGGTTGAGCTGTACTGCTCCCAGCACAAGCATGGCACCCCTCCAGGAATACTCATCCACCAGGAGCTGGAAAAAAGGCGTGAAGAGGAAGGTGATGATGCACTCACCAGCACTGGCCAGAGCATTGGCAAAGGGTCGTCTTTTCTCAAAATAGCAGCCCAGCATGGTGACAGTGGGAGTCCATGTCAGGGCATAGCCAAAACCTGCAGACAATAGAGCAGATATGCCAGTAGATCACATGAACAATGAGAACAGTGGTAGGTCAGAGGCAGGAATATTTTTTTTTTTGATAATTGGGATATTTTTGTAGTATCAGAAACTCAGAAATGCTCATGAAGGCAAATCACCAACTTCCTGTTTGAGAAATTCTATTAAAAGATCACTAGATTGTTCAGTGACCCAGAGGTGGAATACTGTGAGTGAAACATGCAGCGCTTTGTAATAATAAGCCTGAACTTCTCGATCTGTTACACGATCAATGGAGAACACCAAGACAGCCCATCACCAACACCAGAAAACTCAAGAACATCAAAATCCAAAACGTCAACCACTGGGGCATGGAACAGCTTTATACTGAACCCTGCAAAAATGGAGCAGTGCTCAAGTTCTGCACAAAGGCACATGTACAAATTTTGGGCCACCTAAAAATTTCATGCCTCACCTCATTTATAAATGAGCACTACAGTATCTGTGCATCGCTATCGATTCACAGGCCTTGGCATTGTTCTAACCTTATAGCATCCACAGTTCTCCAAGACCTGTAGGGCAACAGCAATTGTGATGAAGAGTATCTGGCTTTACAAGCCAATAGTAGAGGTTTAATTAGGAATTTGCAAATATTGTACAGAGGATATTAATCCCATACTTTACTTTTCAGATTCTTGTCCAAGATTTTTGTAAGAACTGGTAATTAACTAAACTATTATTAGAATTAATTGACCACATATATTACATGTCAAATTTTTTTTTTTTTATTTACCTTTTTTCAGTAGTCCACTGGCAGTACTGCATGACTAAGACAAGCCTGCTGTTCTTATTTTGCCACCTGAGCAATGACTTTCTTACTGCCACTCTACCTTGTAACAGTTATTGATTGAACATATATCGATTCCCATTATATTTCTTATGCCATCCACTAAGGTGCAGTGCAGGTGTAAATTCTCAAGCCAGTGGGAGCATAAGCTTTCCAGCATAATGTGCTGCAAAAAGGTTCATTTTCCCAAGTCTTCAAGTGCACATTACTGGCAGTCAAGTGGTCAATGGAATATAGGCCTGTAAATATAGTTCTGTACTGTTCTGCTGATAATAATTAACAAATAATAACTAATAATTTAATTAATTAATGTATTTTTAATTTATATTATCATAATTTTAGTTATAATATATTATATAATGGATGTACAGTGCTAGAAAGTATTCACAGTATTCAAAGTTTCCCCCATTCTTCTTTGCAGAACCGCTCAAGCATCATTAGATTGGATGGGGAGCATTGGTGCACATTCATTTTTAGATATCTCCAGAGATGTTCAATCAGGTTCAAATCTGGTTGGGACACTCAATTTGTTCTGAAGCCACTCCTTTGTTATCTTGGCTGTGTGCTTAGGGTCATTGTCCTGTTGGAAGATAAACTGACTAGTCTCCCAGTTCCTGCTGCAGAAAAACATTCCCACAACATGATGCTGCAACCACCATGCTTCAAAGTAGGAATTGTATTGGCTAGGTGATGAGCAGTTTCCTCCAGAAATGATGCTTGACATCCAGTCCAAAAAGTTCAGTCTTGTTGTTTCCTTTAGGTGCCTTTTGGCTGAAGAGAGGCTTCTGTCTGACCAATTTACCTTACAGGCCTAATTGATGGAGCACTACATCTGCGATTGTCTTTTTGGAAGGTTCCCCTCTTTCCATGGAGCTACTTTGGAACTGTGTCAGATTGACCATTGGGTTCTTAGTTGCCTCCCTAACTAAGACCCTCCTACCATGATCATTCAGTTTGGCCAGCTCTAGGAAGAGTCCTGGTGATTCCAAACATCTTCCATTTACAGATGATGGATGTCACTGTGCTCACTGGGACCTTCTATGAAACAGAATGTTTTCTGTACCCAGATCTGTGTCTCAATACAATCCTGTCCTTGTAGGTCTACAGAAAATTCCTTCTTTCCAGACTTCATTGCTTGGTTTTTGCTCTGATATGCACTGTCTACTGTGTACAACAAGTGTGTGCCTTTCCAAATCATGTCCAATTTACCACAGGGGTCCAATCAAGCTGTAGAAACATCTGAAAGATGATGAGTGGTCTTATTTACTTATTTATTTTTGTGGGTTTTTTTTTTCCTGTGGGATATTGTGTATAGATAGTTGAGTGAAAAAATGAATTAAGTCAAAACTGCACCAATGCTTAAACAAGTCTTTAAGTAGACAGTAAGGAAATCCCTTCAGGAAAATGACATAATCATCAGCATGCAGTTCAGCTAGTGCCCTGGCATCTAGACAAGCACTTCAAAGCTTCGACATGCAGATGTTAGCTCTATGTCTCATTTGTGCTGTACTAAAGGTCTTTGAAGAACCTGTGGGTTTTATGTATAAATGTGATAAAGTTTGTTTATGTTTATGGACACCCTAACTTTGTACATTATATTCATATGAAGTTTGTTTGTACATCTCTTTTCATGGTTATTGTAGGTTTTGTACATGGTGGGATATAGTAAGCAGTTTAACACTCTTAGTGGAAGGTACTCTATTCATTTAATTCTAATCAAATGTTTACAAATCCATAACTGTTACAACCTCCCAAACATGCAGCTCCAAATACATTTGGTCCAGTGTTTGCATCAGGTCCCTGTCACTGAATGATCCAAATATCAGCCACTTCAGGGTCTTGTTCAAAAGATCTCCCTTCACCAATCCTTCCTCCAATGTCTGGAGGAAATTCCCAATTTACTCAAATTGATTGGCTAAGGAAATAATGGGAACTAGTTGAGCTGTATGTGCTGACCAATGACTAGTTTCATTAAAAGGCCCTTTAGTTATTACTGTATGATTTTTCAGATTTGAATTTTTTTTGTCTTTTTCATCTAAACCAGCCATTAGGGGTGTATTTTGTACACTACTGGTGCCAGTCCCAAGACCAGATAAATGGTGGGGGTTGCGTCAGGAAGGGCATCCGGCATAAAACTTGTACCAAAACTATAATGCGGATCATAAATATGATGATCCACTCTGGCAACCCCTAAAGGGAGCAGCCAAAACAAGAAGAAGGGGTTTTATTTTTGCATCTCAAAAGCCCTGACAGTTTACTGCTTACTTTTGTACTGTTTGAGCTCACTTATTGGATGCATAAATGTCAGATTAAAACTGGAAAAACTGGGGTGCTTTAAAACCTGTGACTGGAAGTGTTGTGTCAGACCTACTAGTGATTAAAAATTAGTCATGGAAACTGGATTCAGCGAAGACCTATATCCCAAAAAAACTCATCCCCGGTGCGCAAATGACCCCTTTATTTCTGACCCCATAGAAATTTCATAATGTGCTTGTGTTTATGATGTGCATTCATTAGGGACACTTTTCCTTACCCGTCAGGAATCCCACAGTGATGTACATTTGGAACAGGTTTTGGGCGTACGCTCCAGCCACCATGCCCACGCTGCTCAGCAGTCCCCCCAGCATCACCACCACTCTGTGGCCAACACACGCACTCATTGCTGAGCCAACTGGGGCTGCACCAGACACACACAGGGGACACCAGCCATGAAATACAGTACTGCAGAGAGCCAGGCGCACTGACAGCACATAAAACACCACTACGCTGAGGGGCACACTGAAGAGAATGGGACACCATTTAATATTTACAAAACCCTGCTCTGTTACTCTTCACTCAGCCGCACATTGTTTGACAGTGTGATTTTGCCTGAGGTTGGAAATCCCCCTATTTAACCATGGCATTTGACCAAAGCAATGAATAACATGATCTTCCATTCTCTGCAGCTCAGAGACACAACGGTAAGATTGTATCTAGCCCATCTTTTACTAGTGAATATGCTCCATTGCCCAGGCTGTTTGTAGAGATAGAAGTGTGATGAAAGGTCTGCACAGAAGCACTTCTTGACATTTGTGGAGTTTGAGCTTATGAAATTCAAATTGGCTTTCTGCATGACGCCAAGATGTTCTTCATTGAGAATGCCACTGAGCAGCTGCCCTCTGCTGGTGAAAAACATGGGAGCCAATCATGCAAATACAATCGTGCTGTGATGAAGATTTCACTCAGCCCAGGGAACCTGAGTGGGCTAGAAATATAATTTAAGATCAAAATGACATTATAAAGCGATTAACCTGAGCTCAAACCACATCTCACTGGGAACAGAGAAGGTCAAGAGAAAAGACGAGTAAATTGTCTAAATTAAGACCTTAAACATTACGTAAAGCTGCTGTGTAAGATGTTTAATAATGTATTAATGGGGTCTTATAATGTCAAATTTGATTTACCTTGGCATAGTTATATAATGAAAGTTTAGTACATGGAACTGAACTCAGAATGGTTTTGGAACCGGTGCTGCTTCTGAGGCAGAACAAATGCAACTGGTTCATACAATTACAAATTAAAATACACAGTGGGAAGGCTGTAGATCTGCTCCTGAGAGCTTTATATGTGGATGAAAGGTGTGCAATTCAGTTACAGATTTTGCTGTTTGTTTTTTAAGATATTCTATTTTATTTTGGTGTTGTTTTCTCTGAAAACTGGAAAAGAAGCCAGCATTTTCTTAGGTATCTTAGTTTGCATTGCCTAACTAGTTTCTGAACATGAGTGACAGCATTTTCTGCACTAAAGCTGTGTTTACATAATGGAATTAAAGACCAGTGTCTTAGTGATGGGACTCTCCTTGCTGGAATGCAGAAAGGACAGGTTTTGTGGAATGCTGCTTTAGAAGCTGCTTAGCTAGTTTTGCCAGGCAGGCTTTGAGAAACCAACACTCTATAAAGCACCGGCCATTGATTATTTTAATCTGTAAATGTCTGAAACAATTGCATTCCTTCTGCCTCAGAAGTAGAGCTGCCTCCAGAACCATTTTGATTAGTGATTTTGCACATGAGCTGGAACTGACTGTGAACTCAAATACTGTACCTTAAACAAAATCAAAATCCTTAAACTGCTTCATTAAAGTCTTGATATATCTGTTCATTCTAAAATGTACATAAATCCAGCCCAGTAGAGAAAGACCTAGTAAAAGCTTGCAAAATGCCACAGTGACGTTTGGAACATACAGTGGTGTTGATACTGGAGAGCAGCTCATTGTTATATGAATGCAGGTAGCTACATGGCTTTTCCTGTGCCAGCATCTGCAAAAGGGGAGCTCAGTGACACTACCTTAAAATCATGTCTGAAATATCATATTTACTAGTGGGAAACTCTTGCTTTTTCTACATGGCCTAACTTTTGGACTTCATGGTGGCTGCTAATATGGACGCTGCAAAAGATGCTCATTGTGATTTCAGTATATAATGAATGCCAACGATTTGTACTGCATGTTGTTATACTTCTGTTTTTAAGCAACAACCTGTGACAACAAGCAATTTATAACAAGGTTAAAGACTTAAGCAATAACAAAATAATTACAAAAACAAAAATATAAACATGAACTTTTTTCCATGGTCTCCATTTTCATTTGACCAAAAACAAATCGAACACATTGAACATGTTGTAATTAGAACTCATAAGTACGATATTCTGAGGAGGACTTGAAGGCAGCATAAGCAAAAGATGGACAAAAAGGAAACTGTGCTAGTCTAAAATCTAATATTAGACAGAATTTTTTTTTACTCGTAAGACTCGAGAAAACCAAACCCAGGGAAGCAAATGAGGGCAAGGCTGAAAGCTAACTGATTACAATTTCTTTATTTTGTGCCCCAACCAAAGTCCTGTAAAGAGATATTTCAGTTAAAAACCTGTTGCTAACAAAAGAAATTAGCAGCTACCAAACAGCACTGTCAACACAGTCAAACTTACTGGCTGCAAGCTTCTTTAAGCATGCCTATAAATGTGAAGGGTGAAGAAGGGCATACCTCCGATGTGTACAGTTGCAACAGAGATGGATGTAATCCATGAGCTGGCCGTCACTGTAGTACCAAAGTAACGATGGATTTCCACATAAAAGACTCCGAAGGACTTGATCACACCAAATGTGAGCCCAAAGACGAGGAAAGTGGAGAGTACAATGAACCAGCCGTAGCCTCCATCAGGAGGCCCGAGCACATGCCTCTGAACAGCTGACTCCATCTCAGTTACAGCTTGTGTTTACAGGGTCATCTGGCTTCTAGGAGAACACATTCACCAGGGAATATCCATTACAACTTGTGTGTCAGGCATATGATTACATTGGAAACTGGAAAAGATGCTGATATCCTCAAAAAGAAAAACAAACACTCAGAATTACATGAAGGACAAATGTAACTTCTTCACATGGCACATAAACCCCTTTAGATAGATAGATAGATAGATAGATAGATAGATAGATAGATAGATAGATATTGTCAGGGTTGTGTGCTGAACAGATGATTTGAGGAAACTGAAGTACTAGCAGGGTTGAGGATTTAATAAACAAACACTAAACAAACAGAACTCTAACACAAACCAGGCAAAAAGGAAATACAGGAGATACAAGGACACACATTCAAGGACTAACCAAGGCCGACTGAGATGAAGGGAACATAGCACACACCTGGATCACAATCATGACAGGGCAGGGTTACAGTTCAGACACAGCTGGGAATGGGTGGAAACAAGACCAAAACAAGACAGGTGCTTAGAAGCACATGGGAAGTAAACAAGGACAAGATGGGGTGACCAGGACATGAACAGGACAAATATGTGACAACTTTCCAAAGTTTCCTTTGGTTATCGGCATTTGCAATATTATATGACACTGTTTCCAAAACAGTAAGGGCTTAATGTTTAATATACTCTGCATTACTTAGGATAGAATTGCCACGACTTTCTGGCAAGAGAGCAAAGCATGAAGGCTACTTTTTTTTATTAATGTTTTAATGTTTAATAATGATTCACATTTAAAAGGAAAGAAATAAAATCACATTTTAGAGTTCTGGAATTTTTGGGAAAGACACATCTATACTAAACCCAGTGCAATGGGAGTGAAATGTGAAATGTGTAGATAACATTGTGGAACTGCAATGGGTAATCAAATGCATAGTTGAGAGAACTTTGCTGGAGTACCACAGGGGAAATGAATTACTTCACCAGTCATTATCTCAAAATGCCACAACAGTTGGCTAATTATACACCATACGTTATACAGCTAAGTATTAATCATTCATTTACTAATGAAGTGGTCTGCACACAAGCCGACGCACATCTGTAAGTAAGCCTACAATAGAAAAATGGACATTTAAAACACGCAGTATTTCTTGGCATGGTTCATAGGGGTACACACTTCATTTCTCACTCCCAAAACTATACACTATAGGTCCATATGCTTGTGGACACCCATTAAAAATGAATGCATTCAGCTATTGTAGGTTGCACACATATTTGTAAGTGCACACACACACACACACACACACACACACACACACACACACACACACAGCTTGAGGTTACCTAGTACCTATAGAAAAGAACTACCAATAGAATAGGACTCTCTGGAGAAGATAAATATGAACATAGTGGCACTTTGCCTAAAGCCAGGTGTGGGTAAGAGGGATACAACCCCCCATCCCTTACTCTCAATGAATGATGAATTGGGTAGCTGTGGAGTGAGATGGAGTGATGACTATCCTGACCTTTCTAATGCTAGTAACGCCAAAGAGAGTGCACATGTCCGATTGCTATTTTCCATATAGTGTAACTTGCACATTATTTTTATATTCAGATCACTTAGAGCAGTGGTCCATTGTCCTGCACGTTTTAGAGCTTTCCCTACTTCCAGCACACCTGATCCAACGAATGAACTACCCGACGAGCCCTCACTCAGAAGAACTGAGTGTGCTACAGTAGGAAAGCTTTAAAACCTACATGGCAGTCGTACTCCAGGGCCAGGATTGAGAACCACTGATTACAGCATCTACTAAATAGGTCTTACAGATAATAACAGAACAAAAGATTTACTCTTTCATTTAGAGGCTTGACGATTTGCATGACCCTACCTTCACATTGTACAGGAGCGGCTGAGAAGGTCAAGAACTGGTCAAAGCCAATGTTGGTTGTTTACTCTTTTGTTGGTAGTACTGCTGTCTAAGAAGCTCCATGACTCAAACGCATTGAAATCCACAAACACATTGCAGCCTAACTCACGTGCCCTTTCACACCACATGCTGGCCCAGCCTCTCAGACGGAGCTTACACAGGCTCTTTGAGGATACAAAGGTCACTGCAGACAGCAAACAGACAGGCCGTGTGCAGGACCCAACAAGAACAGGAGGAAGGAGATTCATAGTGAAGAAAAGTGGAAGAAATATATGGTACATCACAAAACACTTCCATAGCCTACATGGACACACTTCAGACATACTGTGGATGTTATACTGAGACACCCTCTGCCAATCACAGCAAAATCCTGTATGCACCATGCATACAAGGTTTTTGTTTATTTGTTGGTTTTTTTATTTTGTCCCAATTTTGTCCCAATTTGGAAGTGCCAATTACCCAACTCCTATCACATACGATGCTCCCATGATGCTTCCATGTTATGATGGAAATACAAGGCAGATATTTGGTGTCATGCATCTGTCCAATTTGGCTCCTCTGTCAGTCCATTCACATCATCTCTTCTGTTTTGTTTTGGTTTCCCCACATGCTTTTTAGCAAGTGTTTTGTTTTGTTTTGGTCTTGTCTCCGCACTTGCTCCACCCCATCACCATATGTGTCTCATTTGTAACCCCTAGTCCTTAGTCCTGGTCAGCTTTTGTTTGAATGTCAGTATGTGTACTCAGCATGTGCATTTTGTTTTTGTATTCAGATGTTCATGTTTAAATCTTCTAAACCCCACAAGTACATCCACCTCCCTTCATCTGCTCGGTGACAGAAAAGCTGACATAATATATGGATTTAGTGGGGTTCTCTGGATTTGAAGGGACCCGATTAGCAATCCACCACACACCCTTCGGCATGGGTCCAGCTCCAAAGACTATGGTGGTGTCACACGTCAAACCTGCCCCACAGTCTACAGCATCAGCTGCATCAGCTCCAAAGTCAAAGGCAGCAGTAGCTGCCCCTGCTCCAAAATCTATGGAGGCGTCAGCTTCTCATGCTGCAGTGTCTATGGGGAAGTCTGCTGCCTGTACTCCAAAGCCTATAGTGGTGTCATCCACTGCAGATGTTACTGTGTCATCGGCGGAGTCACATGCCACATCTGCTCCAGCATCTGCATTATCAGATACATGTCCTCTGTACATGTCTCCTGCCACATCAGCTTTAGCATTGGAGACACCTACTGCATCAGCTTCAGCATTGGAGGCTCCTGCTGCATCAGCTTCAGTGTTTCAGTTTCAGTGTTCCACCATCAGAGGTGGTGCCCACTACCAGTGTTCCAGCATTGGATGTGTACCCCCCTTCAGGATTCCAGCATTGGAGGTGGTACCCGCCACCAGTATTCCAGTGTTGGAGGCAGCGCTTGCCGCACCAGCTATACTGTCCGCGGTTCCCACAGCATGTCAGCCAATAGACAGTTTTTCCCCTGTTTGACCTCCAGAACTGTGTTTGTGTCTCATTTGTAACCCTGCTCGTATATCCTTCAGTCCCAGGTGTGTGTGAAATCAAGTCCATGTATTTAAGTTCCTTTGTTTCAGTTAATCCTGCTCAGCTTTGTTTGACTGTCAGCATGTGTGCTCAGGCGCCTCTGGTCCTAGAGTGCTATACTTCTGCACAGCTTTGTGCTCTTCCTGTAAATTGCTAGATTTAGCAGGTGTGTTAAACCTGGGAAATCATTAAACTGTGCAGGTAGCTCGCACTTTAGGATCAGGGATGCCTACCTCTGCACTATAGTAATATCTCTAGCTTGTTTAATAATCTAGCATTCAGCTTTCAGAACATGTTCACAATGTGAGTCATTCTTTGGTTGTTCATATAGGCTAGTGTTGACTTTCATCCACAAGGTGCTCAGTCTCTTGTCATTTCAAAACTTTACTACTGCAATTCCCTTCTGGCTGACCTTCCTATGTGTGCCATCAATCTCTTGTAACTGATCCAGAATTCAGTCACATGGCTTGTCTTCAATGTTCCTAAGTCTACCACGTAACTCCTCTGCTATGTTCTCTTCGCTGACTTCATATAGATGCCTGGATCAGATTCAAAACCCTTATGTACTTGATGGCTATGATCCAAACCTGAACAGTATCAAGAACCCTTTGAGCAGCATTTACAGCTCGACCAGACCCACGATGCATCCCTCCAGATGAATGGAAGACAAGCATCCACACTCTTTTCTGTCCTGGCACCAAAGTGGTTAAATGAACTACCCCTGGTCCAAAGAGTTGTCACCTCAAATATCGACTGAAGACCCCAAGAGCATTTAAATATGCTAATTTGCTCACTATGTAGTTGTCTGCACATCTCTTGGAACCTTACAAGTAGCCAAGGTACTAGGTGAATCTTCCATAAAAATTATTCTTGTTGTTGCCACTGCTCTCAGCCATGTAATGTAACAACCAATTGCTTTATTATTCAGGCTGTTACATGTCCCTCAGTTGAAAGCTCCATTACCCAGTTTGTGCTGAGGCTGTGATTCACCTAGGTTGGCTAAACAAACATAATGTGACTCAAGCCCAGCTAGAATGCTTTGAAATGTCAACATGTTTTCCCACTTTAGTTGATAATTACCTGCTCAGGTGTGATATTCTTAGCTGTTCCTCCTTGTTATGCTTTGAAAAGCACTTCGGATTCCTGCTTCTCCGTTTGTAGAATACCAAGTTCGTGGTCCCATGTACTCTGAACTAACCATGCGTTCAGGATGGGGTTATTCACTGGGAGGCAGACAGATGATCACAGACTGTGCCAGTTTTCTGTTGTTTTCGGTAAAATGAGACATGCTACAAGAAGGAACTCGCCTACAAACTGCTGAATTTGCTTGTTAGTAGAACAAGTAGCGTGTGCCTTGCCCAATCTTGTTGCATAATTTATTTTAGATATCATTATTGGTAGTTATTGGCTGAAGATCTTGGGTTGAGAGATGTTCGAAACCACTGAGGAATGTAAAATCCATGCAATGCTGCAGAGCCTGATACACCCACAAATATGTTAACAGCATATATCCAAACACCATGTTCAGTTGAGAGTGATCAACTACAAAAAATCTTATTGGTGCTCATCTGGTGATGCCTTTCTATTAATTGTCAGGGTAGATTATTTGGCTGGAAAATAAGTCACAGATGAATTAATTTATAACTTATAAAGGTATGTGTGTCTGATAAAACACAGGAGTAGTGAGGTGCGGCTTGAGGAGAAGTGATCCAGTAATACCTTTGATCCAGTAGTCATGTAAACACATTATCATGTCCTGATGGCATGATCCAAATGAGCAAAATAGACAAATAATGCTAAGAAAATCACATAAAACAACAAACTGACCTGACATGACACGACTGCAAAAACCTTGTATCTACAAGCCAGTGAAGTTAGGATGTTGTCTAAAACCTAAAAAACAGAATATGATGATTTGCAAAGCCTTTTCAACCTATGTTCAATTGAATACACTACAAAGACAAGACATTTAATGATAAACTTTATTGTGTTTTGCAAATATTTACTCATTTTGAATTTGATGCCTGCAACACATTCCAAAAACGTTGGGACAGGGGCATGTTTACCACTGCGTTATACCATCTTTCCTTTAAACATCCCTCTTTTGTGAACTCAGCACACTAATTGTTGAAGCTTTGTAGGTGCAATTCTTTGCCATTCTTACTTGATGCACAACTTCAGTTGTTCAGCGGTCCAGGGTCTCTGTTGTATTTTGCACTTCATAATGTGCCTTTAATTGACCTTTGCCCTGATAACAATCCAGACAGTCCTTTTCCTCTGTGGCCAGGAGGACACAACATCCATGATTTACAAAAACAATTTGAAATATGGACTCGTAAGACCACAGGACTCTTTTTCACTTTACATCAGTCCATCTCAGATGAGCTCAGGCCTAGAGCAGCCTTTTTGATGCCCCTGTCTGAACTTTTTTGGAATGTGTTGCAGGCATCAAATACAAAATGAGGGAATATTTTAACATGAAATATCTTGTCTTTGTAGTGTATTCAGTTGAATATAAGTTGAAAAGGATTTGCAAATCATCATATTCTGATTTAATTTGTTTTACACAATGAATGAATGAACAAAGTTACACTTATATGTGCTTTTGTAAGTCGCTCTGGATAAGGGCGTCTGCTAAATGCCACAAATGTAAATGTAAATGTTATATAACCCCTTTCTAGATACCCAAGGAGTGTCTTGAACCCAAGACCCCAGTACTGGGAGGTGTGCTAACTGTGCTAACCACCAAGCCACCATGCTTCCCAGTGACTCGGAATGAAATCTTTTTACTTCCAAAGGCTTTTTCCTGTAAAGTTACTATTTTTGGAGGTTTTTGTGTGACACTGGTGATGTGTTTAAATGCTGGGACCCCACCCAGTCACTAGACATATACCATAAACACTTAAATTATTCTTCCTCACTTATAAAAAGAAAAACTTTAAAATAATTAAATAATTGCTTTTTATCACTGTTGGAAGCTGCTGTGCTGAATTAAAAAAAACAACAACAACAAATTAAGCTGCAACTTTTGATGTTTCTTTTTCAGGAGGGGAGAAAAAAAACTACTTGTGACATAAATTTAGACCCAAAAACTAATTAAATAACCTTTGGGACCCATAAAATCTTTTTTTTTTAATAGTTAATACACTCTCCTTTCTCTCACTGCCTGCTGCTGTTAAAAGGGCAATGAATTTCTGCTGAAGATTAAACTGTCATGCATGGAAGCCAAATTTGCTCATTCTATATTCATTCAGGCCATAATACTGTTGATTCTCAGATTTATAATGAAGCAGCCAGATGATAAACGTATAGTAAGTTCTTGTGAGAAAATGTACCAGGGGTGCATATAAGAATCATTAATTAAACAAAGATAATGCCAAACAGAGGATCTGACACAGTTACTCACTGCAGCTGGCATTTCCATGCTAAGCTGCTGTACTGTACGTTAAACACTTGAGAGTGTTTGATGAATTATGTGCCTTGCCAGTGCTAGTCAATACTGCCTCCACTCATGAGACTGTAGGTCTGCAGGGTGAGATATGGTGTAATGGCCTACTGCTCCTGAAAATTCCCCAAGCCCATATACGAACAGTCAGCTCCTTCACGTCTCTCAGAGACCATATGTCTGTGTCTTTTTTCTTTTGTTCCTTATAAGGCTCTGAGTGCTGAATTTAATGTAGATCAGTGGGGTACTTTAGTGCACCTAGATGTAAAACTCAAACCATAGGGATTAGCTGGTCATGGTTCATTTTTGCAGTGGATCCGAGGCAGGATACATGTACAGAGTAGCAATGGGGGCTTATCCTACACACAGTCTTCACAGAAGGTAGGCAGGTCCATATGTAATCTAGGCAAATCCATAATCAAGCATGACAAATTCTGAACTATATGGCAAAACTATATGGACAAAAGTATTGGGACACCTGTCATTCATTGTTTCATTTGAAATGCAATTTAAGGTAATTAAAGAGTTTATCCTGCTTTTGTTGGAGGAAGTGTCTCTAATTATCTGCTCCATAGAGTTCTGTTCTATTCACAGTACTTCTCTACAGGAACTAGACAAGCGTGTGTGTGTGTGTGTGTGTGTGTGTGTGTGTGTGTGTGTGTGTGTGTATGGGGGACTGTCTCAGAAATGGGGGAAACTTAAAAAAGCTGAATGCATTCCTTAGAAGGGGTGTCCACAATATTTGGACACACAGTGTCCACACAAAGCTTGTAATGAAGTAGGGTTTACATATTGTACTCAAAAAGTTGGGTTTAAATTGTTTTTGTTCACTGTGTATGACCAACTGCATTCTACTCATCATTTAATTTAATTTCCCCACAAATAATTCATTCATGCAACAATATTTAGCCAACAATTTAGTCATTTCCATTAGTCCACACACTATCTTGTATTTCCCTTATGAAATGATGCCACCAACAACAATGCAGTTGTTAAAGACTAGTATGCATAATTCTTATTATGATAAAGAATCCCATGACTCAGAATCCCAGTGTATCAAAGGTCATAACATTGCTGGGCTTCAGGTGGCTCAGTGGTCCAATGTGCCATTAATATGATCTAATGATCATAAGTTCAAATTCTAGGACATGCTGTTTGCCATCAGCAGCTACTCTCTCTCTGCATAACACCCTGGTTGTCACAGGTGTCTGTATTCGAGCTGGAGACCTAGCGCACTTCAAAATTGGGGGAAATATTGAGACAAATTTTAAAATGAAAACAAAATATTTTCATAGTTTGAATTTCATAATAATTGCATAATTGACATTCGGTCAGAACTGGTTAAAGGTAATACGTAGACACTTAGACCCTTAGATATAAAGGATACATTTTGTATAAGCCATCATTTTAAACAGCTGCTAAAACACTACTAACACAGCACTGTCAGTGCTGTTGCCTCAGCTGACACCCACATTAGCTAATTTGAATAATTTTTAAGCTTGCATTTATAAAACTGTAAAAGCATCAGGATTTGACATGATACATTGTAGCCAGCCATGCATGAAAAAGAAAGCAGCAAAGAGAGTTCTCACAAATATCTCGAAGTAAAATAAACTTTTTGGCACAAACCTCCCAACAACAGAAATGAGATGTTATTCTGTCTGGCAAATTGGAAGCTTTTCCATGCTAATGAGAACAAAAAAAGAGGTAAAATACAGAAATGTCCAACTTCTGATCAGTATGGGGCTCTTTTACCACAAACTAATGCATCATTTTGGTGTGGCATGGAGCCAATCAGCTTGCGAAATTGCTGATTGAATGTTATTGAAGCCCAGCCTGCTTTGATAGTGGCCTTCAGCTCATCTGTATTAAATTGGGTCCTCACCTTCCTTCAAACACTATTGCATAGATTCATTATGGGCTTCAGGTCTAGAAATTAGGTTGGCCAATCTTGCACAGTAATATCATGGGTTCTAAATCATTTGGTAGTACTTTTGGCACTATAGGCAGGGCCTACGTCCTCCTGGAAAAGAAAACTGGCATCTCCATGAAGCTTGTCACCAGAAAGAAGCATGAAGTAACCTAAAATCTCCTGGTAGACACTGCATTGACTCTGGATTTAAAAACACAGTAGACACCAGCACATTCACAGCACCATAAACAATGAAAGAATGCGGAAGCTTGACATTGGACTTCAGACTTCGTCTGAATAGAGGACTTTGGAGCACTGAGCATTAATCCAGTTTCCAAGTTCTTCTGGAGCTTGTTAACAGGAATGCGACAGTTGTAGCCCTTTTGGATGAATCAGTTTTTCTTGACAATCTTCTCAAGGCTGTGGTCATTCATGTTACCAGTGCATGTTTTCCCAAAACATTTTCCCCATCCACTTAACTTCCCACATTTACTCAAACTTGAAATGAAATAAAGTTATCATCTGTGTTATTCATTTGAGGTAAATCGTGAGCTATAAACAAATAGGCTTGCTGTATTTCACTTTATGTGTATTCACTGTAATATATGACAGTTTACAAGTTATTTAAATTATGAATAAAAATGAACCTTTTCATAACATCACATTTGTTTCAGCTGCACAAGTATACAACCTTCTAATAAGCACTTGAACACAACATTAGAATGCAGGGTAATGATGAAGGTCTCGGCATCGTATTGGGTCCTTATATCATCACATATTTAAAATCTAAATTGTTATTTCCACCATCTGTCCTTCACCTTATTAAGAATGCAGTGGAATGTAAATATCCTCGTCAGTATTTTCATTACAAATAACTCAATAAAAGTATAACAAATAACATTAAAGTATGTCTCACAAACTTAGCATAGGGTTCGAAAGGTTAAGTTTCTCCTTCTCCTTTAAAGTTCGTTTTACAGATCAGAACAGTGAAGAAATGCTCAAGAAGTTCTACGCAAGGTAGCAAACTCGGAGGCTGTGAGACAGGTATATGCAGCACTGTGAAAGTGAGCACACTGTGAAATTAGGCTCGAATTTCAACAGTGAAGCAGAAGCAGAGCACTTCCTGCTCACTGCACTTAGGTAAAAGACATTTTAAAATTCTGAAATTCTTAAAGAATAAAAAATACATGCCAACAGATACAGAACCTAAAGATAAAGCAACCCATTAACTTCCACCGTCGTTGTGTACAGCACAAGTGAAGAAACGGGACATATAGAGCCTCGTTTTTAGCTCTCTGGGGGAATGGCTTCACAGTCATGAACATCATCTGACAGGAGTTCTTCCTTGCACTCAGGTGCATTAGAGGACCGTGTGGAACAGCACACTGTAGGGACAGCGCTAGAGGCTACAGTCTTCACATATGTTTAAGACTGCGTGAACTGATGCAACCGCAGGTTCAAGGTCTTCTGGGGAGGTCATATCTCTTTCCTAACCCCAGCTGGCACATGACCGATGTTCAGCGTAGTTATTTCAATGTAGTTGAAATAATGTCAGTTGTTGCTTAAATGTTGAAAAAAAAAAAACATTGAAATGATGTTTACTGTTAAATGAATGTGAAAAGGTTAACAAAACACAACATAAATCAACAGTGCATTTAAAAATTAACATTGAAATAATATTGAAACAACACTAAAACAATATTACAGTATTAACAGTGATTCAGTGCTGAATCAATCATGACCATGACGTTTATTCACAACTGAATAAATATTAAGATGACAGCTGGGATCTCAAAAAGTAGAATACAGACAAAGAATGACAAAGGTAATACATTTTATATTCATTACATTTAAATTTGCATTTCACCAATCAGCGATCAAGATTGAATCAACGTAAAATTATGTCTCAATTTTTAAAGGTTTCATCATCACGTTGTTTCAACATTGTTATCGATTTTATAACTTATTTTCAAATGCATTATTGATTTCTGTGTTTCCTTAACCCTTTCACAGCCAGTGACAGACTGCTCCTTCCCAAGTGCAGGACCAATAGACTTAAAAACTCTTTTGACAGGAGGACAGAGGATGGGAACGAGTACAAACCAACCAGTAACCTGCAACCCGCAACCCGACCACCACAACACAACTTGACTTATAATAAACAGTTTAAAAGTGCAATAGTATATATCTATATTGTATAATTGTAATATAACCTCTATATTATATATTCTTTATATTTCTATAGTGTTTCTTTACTAAATTATTATCTTCACTATCTATTCTTTGCTTTACTGTATTGATGCTGCTGCTGGAACCTTAATTTCCCTGAGGGAACCCTCCTAAGGGATCAATAAAGTTCTACCTAATCTAATCTAATCTAATCTAATCTAATCTAATCTAATCTAATCTAATCTAATCTAATCTAATCTAAACTAACATTAAACATTGTTTCAAAATTTTTCAACATTGAAGCTGTAACGTTTGCTGGGTGCTGAACAAACTAAGGATGGGGTGGAAGTACGTGCAGGGTTGAGTTTATTAATGGGTTACACAGAATATGTACACTAACCATCACAGATGAGTAGACATGGCGAGTAGACCAGAAAACAAGAAGACCGACAAGGACAGACTCAAACAGCTGGACTAAAATAATGAGACATGATAATTGACATCTGGACTTGACAATACATGGGACACAGACATGTGCTCAGAAGCACGAGGGAAGATAAACAAAACAAAGACAAGACCAGAGGGACAAGAGAGATACGTGACAGAAGCACAAACTGACATGATATTAACCACATTTCAACGCTGAAGGTTAGACAGCTGGGTTGATATTATTTGATACTGTCCTCCTTTTTTGACATGCACTAATATAATTCAGTCCTGCTGTGTGTGTTGTGTAGTGGACAGTCCATTACTGTTGGCTGAATTCATATTAGAGAATATAATAGGGTTACATAGAGAAGATAATGTGGTTCATAAATTGATAATTCAATGGCATTTGTGTGAACACTAATAAATCATGGAATATTACTGTGTGGGACATTATAATGTTGAAACATAGGCTGATAATGGGTTTTCCTGTAGGTGTTATGGACCCATTAGCTTGAATGGGGTTATCTGTTAAATGGGGTCATTTGCATTTGCATTCATTCACACATTCATGTTGATTTATACACTATATGGACAAAAGTACAAGGAGCAGTACACCTGCTTATTCATTATTTTTCCCAAAATCAGGAGAATAGAGAGTTTATCCAGCTTTTGTTGAAGTAACTGGGTCTACTGTCCAGGCAAGGCGTTCTTCTACATCTAGGAAAACTTCTTTTGTGGATGTAATAGAAAGATCATTACTGAGGCCTGGATATCAGATGATCACCACCCAACCTCATCCCCAACTCCCTAACTGATCCCGAAAGTGATGGATGGAACTGTTAGGGGAAGGGGTAAGGCCTCTTTTACAAGACAATAAGAGAATATTTTGGGGTGGCAAGAACCAAGAAGTACCTGGGTTCGATCCCTGGGGCGACCTGGGAAGTTTCTGTGTGGAGTTTGCATGTTCTCCCTGTGTTCTCGTGGGTTTCTTCCGGGTTCTCACCTACATGTGCGGTAGGTGATTTGTTGACTCTAAAGTGGCCCTTAGTGTGTGAATGTGTGTGTGCCCTACGATGGACTAGCGCCCCATCTAGGGTTGTTTGCCGCCCTTGTGCTCAGAGTTGCCGGCTGGGCACCGGCTCCCCCGTGACCCTATTCAGGAATAAGCGGTACAGAAAATGGATGGATGGATTCCTCATTATATACTTTATCAACCTTCATACTGGTACTACACATCTGTTTATATCTGAATATGCGTCCTCACTGGATTCATTTTGGGATTCCAGCTGAGGATATTTACAGCTTAGCATACAAATCTAGATACTTTAAACCTACAATTAAATCCAAACCTACAATTCCTTTAAGGCCCGCATTCTTAGGCAGATTGATTTTGTGCAGTGTATTAGCATGACTGGTCTTAATTTTATGGCATAATATGTGAAACATCTTGCCAAGGGTAAAATTCTGTAGACAGAACATTTATTTGATCAGTAAAACCAAAGCAATTCTGGTGAAATATAATAAAGCAGGAATGAAAGCCGTAATAGTGATAAAAGATGAAACAATACCTTTCAAACAATGGGCCCCTCCTTGAATAAAAAATTTAGTCTGGTAAGCTTGCTGAATAAAAGATCTACAGTGGTGATATCTGTGTTGAATAATACATTGATGGTGGTCAGTGCATGACGTGCTCATACTGTAGATTTAAATTGCTGAGTTGTAGGTTTCTGTGTACCTTTTGGGCACCTGCTGATATACCGTCTCCTCTCCATTCAAGAGTACTAATAGCTTGTCTCTACTCTTCTGGAAAGGCTTCATATTACATGTTCTTCTAGGATATGTGTGCACAATACTTTTTAATGTCTTTAATGTTTACTCAGAATAGTGCAATAAAGCAAGAATCTCCAATGTGGCTTCAAAACTCTTAACTGATGATATCCTTCACTGGTTGGAGCTGACAGATTGTACAATTTTGAAAAGCAGAAAAGCATCTTACAATCCACAACAGGTCCAACCTTGAGCCTTGAGCTACAACTGTGGAAGACCATATCAGGATCCCCTTAAGACTGAGATGGCTCACCAAAACAGGCCAGTTGAAGACTGCAGTTGAAGATGAGATGAGAATATAAGAAGATGTGAATATGGCACCAATATCATGAGTCCATGAACAAAACATGCCTTGTGTCAACAGTCCAGCATGATGATGCACCATCTTACAAAAGAAAAGTTGTTTCTGAACCTGACAATGAGTTCAGAGTTCTTTTGCAGCCTTCCCAGTCACCAGACCTGAATCCTATAGAAGACTTTTGGGATGTTCTATAAACAGGAAATTCATAGCATGAAAGTGCTCCTTATGCATTAGTGGCAACATGGACATGACTATCAAAGGAATGTTTGGATCATCTCGTGGAATCCATGCTCCACAAAATCAACGCCTAGTATTGTCTTCTTAAAAAGGGCTTGGCAAGAGAACATTTGTATTGTATGTGAAATAGCTTTCATTTAGAGAAATTCTGCTGGCCACAAGCTTTTCTTTGATTTTTCACACGTCTTCGTTTATTGTGCCTCTCTACACTGTACGGCTTCCATTCTCTGATCTGTGAGAGATAACTGCCAATTGTGTCCCGCACACACGTTTGATCAGTTCTTTTCTTGAACTGAATTGCACACACGCATCAGACGGGCTACAGCCAAATGTGTCCACATGAGAGCAATCAAACTAAGACAAAACAGCATGGCTGAGATGATGGTTATTCCAGCATTCTGCATAGCTCTAAAGCCCAGAGAATTTGGCATGGCATTGCCCTCACTCTCGCCCCATTGTGTACGATAGCCTGTTAATCTGTTTGTGATGAGATTGTCCTTGCTGGCCTGTGACTGAAGGGCATTGCAAAGTTTTCAGCCTTGGCAAGCTTCTCTTAAAAAAGAGCCAAAAAAGACCAAATCAATCAGCTTCAGACTGAGTGGCGGAGGACAACCAAGGCCTGAGACCCAAAAAACACTGCAGTAGCAATAGTCAGACAGCTAGTCCTCTCTCTCTCTCTCTCTCTCTCTCTCTCTCTCTCTCTCTCTCTCTCTCTCTCTCGTGAAATATACTAGTATATATGAAGAGTACATGAAATGCTTTGAGTGCAAAATGCAATAAAAGACATTAAAAGTCATCAGTTTCCTTTATTGTCACAGTTTGTTATAATAAAAATGTTTGATGTAAATATATCTCCTTGATCTGTATATGGTTCTGAAATTGTACTCCTCATATATCTCTCATGTGTACAGCAGAACCTTCAACAGCACTGAGGACACTGAATAATCAATTACATTATAGTATATTAACCTTATCACAAAATCTGTCACCCTGCAGTCTTAACAAGAGAGGTTGGTCCGATGGGTCTTGGCTTGAATATACAGTTATAAGACAAACTGTTAAGAGTAAACATCTTATTCTGAGCTTCTTTAGTGTTTAACGCCTATCAGATCTATCATCTTGCAGTCTTATAATATAGGCTCCTAAAGGATTCTTCACTTGCAGAGTGTTGCTGTCCATTGAAAAACATCTGGCAACTTTACAGGAGAAGGCAAAAAATGCTCTTAACTTTGAAATAAAATGAAACATATTTTACAAATTTTAGAGCAGAATCATTTACACAGTGTACAGAGCAGCTACACTGTCCAAACCATGGAGAACTAAACTGGACAAAAATAGAGATATTTACAGTTCTAGGAAATAATTTACTAGTATAGAACGTTATCTTATGCTGAGGTTACCTTTAATGATTAATAGCTGTGTTGTGTGTTTATGTTGTTAAGGAAGATCTGGGGTCTGCAGGCGCATATATCAGAAAATGTTGCTGCTGCTAAATTTGAGAATCTGATCCTTGCTGTTTCTCAGCACTCTCCTGCAGTTCTCTCTCTCTCTCACTCTCCACAACACCCCTGCTTTACCTTTATTGTTTTTGTAATTTTGGGTGCATGAGTTCAGTGCTGGTGAGAAGGGCATCCTCCTCTGGCAGTCCTTCCCTCCCGGTGGCTTCCACCCAAAAAGCACAGGTGTCTCTGTGCTTACCCAGATGGTCCTGCTGCTGACTATAAAGCTCAGATATCAGTGAAGAGGCAGGTTAGGCAAGGGTCACACTTGTATTATGTAATCGCTCTGATTAAAGTTTGTACATTTTTGCAATGAATAACAACCCGTAGTAAGTCATTTGTTAGGTCCAAACATTTGTATATTTGCAGGTGGAAATCGAGCACAGCAAAAGGAGTGAGCAACATATATTAGTAGTGTTTCAGATGAAGAACATGAACAACCACTCATCATTTGTTCTCTGCACATAAGAAATTATCCTCCACATTTAACTCATTAAGGTAGTGAACACACACACACACACACACACACACACACACACACACACACACACACACACACACACACACACACACACACACTAGGGAACAGTGAGCACACTTGCCCGGAATGGTAGTAAGTGCAGGGAGCAGTTAGGATGCCTTGTTCAAAAGAACTTCACTTGAGTCCTGTCAGTACGTAAGGCAGGAAGGTTTGGAGCTTAGAATAAAAACTAACGTGGAAACATCTGAAGTAACTTTCCCAAAGCAAAAGACAAATGAAATATATTACCTGCATTACTTTTTGAAATGTGCCTCACAAATATAAAAAGCTCACATTCAGTTATGAGAATAAACAAACAAATGTTAAAGTTCAATAAAATCATTTTAGGAACTTTTGGAAAACTGGGAAACTGGACTGAATTGAACTGGACTCATTAAATGCTTTAAGAATTAAAATCATTTGTTCCCGGTTCTACAAACCAAAATTATCTAGCTGGGTTACCTTGGCTTTTTTAGATTACTAGTACTAGTTTTGTAGTACAATAAAGGCTTGTACTGTATAAGTACTATAATGACAAGAGGTACAAGAGGTAATGATGGATTAATCAGCTTAGAGGCCAACAAAAAAAAATGGCAGAATTAAATCCTGTCCCTCCTTCCTTTGCACGACAAAAGTACCACAAGGCCACCCTTGACTACATATTATTTGGATGGTGGACCATCCTCAGCACAACAGTGACCAACATAGTAGTGCATCTCAGGGAAGTAGATATGAAAAATGTCAATCATTATCATAAATGTAAAGTGAAATATTTTAAGCATTTTTTAAATTTTGTTTTAGTATTAATAAGTATGACATAGCTCAGGAAAATCAGAAATACAGAATCTAAAATAATTACAATATTTAATTTTGATTTGAAGATTTGAATACATTGCCATTAACCAGTATAAACAAAGGTTTAAAAACAAATGCCAGATTCACATGAAAAACAGGGACAGTGACTATTTCTTAGTGACATTTATGATAGTAAATTCTGGATTGATATTTCTAATATTTTCTAATTATACAACTGTTACTTCTGCTGACTTATACTGTAAAGAATGCATTCAACATTTTTCTTAACCCTAGAGCACTCACGGCGGGTAATTTTCACCCACACAATTTGTGTCATGTAATTTTCATTGTGTTGCTGCTGTCTGAGTTGCATGGGACTTTGAGTAGCTTCAGGGCACGCAGTGATGTCATTAATGGTATGGTTGCTTCCCTCCTCCCATCTGTGGTTTCAGAGGCATGCGTTTGGGTGATTTTCACTCAGCGTTAGTGATAGAGAGTAACATATTTTATGTTATATTCTACCCTGCCTATACTGACTGCATGTAAGGCATAAAGTAAGTTAGAGTTGAATTTACATATAATCCTTAATTAGTATAATGGCAAAGAATAAATATCAATTAATGGTATTTTCCAAGAAAATTCATATAATCAAAAGAATTTGGTCATTTTTTTCCTTCTCTCTGTTTCACAGTTATCAGTGATGCAGGAAGACTGTGCCTTTACCAGAGAGGGCTCACATGTCCCAGGAATAGGGGGACCAAAGACCAAGTTCCCAGTAGCATTATTTTTTTGTTAGGACATTACCTGTTAAGGATTACCCGATTTTCCAATAATTTTTCTGATTTTTTATAGGGTCATCCATGGTACCTTTTTTATGCAATGTTTTATGTTGTAAAATTAAAGAAGGGTTCCAAAGCTTGTCATACAGTGTTGTACTTTTAAAATAAATTTATGAACACTTCCAGATAAAACTATATTTTATCTGGAATTTTATACCGGTTAAAATATACCCAATGTTAGTGATGGTGTTACTAGTTTTAACATTAGTGTTCTAGGGTTAATTGCTGAGTTTACTTTTTTGTATATAATTTCATATTTAACACGATTAAGCACTGACTTACCAAACCAGGTCTTAGATGGTAACTAGAAGTAATACTAGACTCCAGTGAGGAGAGCTTTGGAGATGTTTTAATAAACACAGTGATGAAAAGCCATTAATTTTGTATGAATGTTATGTGCATTTATTCTAATATCAGTGTTTTACGGAGTATGTAAACACTTACTGCCCAGATACATCGGTTTCTGTGTTGAGATGTTGGATGTATTAAGATGTTCGGCTGTATTTATTTTAGCTACTCAGTGCAGCAGCCTTTGCACTACTGAAGTTGTTTTGGACTGGTAGATGACTAGAAAACAGAAATGAAATGTTGAGTCTACATGTAACGAGTGTCTAATGAAGTGACAACCAGGTTTGTAAAGATGCGTCTCAGCTGTTTTCATGCAAGGCAAATTTGACACCACCCCCCTTCATCTTGTGGTTTTTCATCCCGGCGAAAGTATTGATGTTCTTTTCATTGATGCACTAATCCTATGCCTAATTCCTCTTGGAGGAACAGTGCTTGGAGGGGAGCTTGTCTGGACCTAGCTCTCCACATGATCTCCTAATCTTCAACCAGTTCTTAATGAATGTTTACCAAACCCCAAACCACAAGATATCTCTTTGTTGCATATCCCCTCCACAGAACCCCAGCCCCTTCAGCCATTTCTGCTTGACTGATATAAAATGCTATAGATGGAGCATCTATGATCTGTATAAAAATGCCAGTCCTCCCACATTATAAAGAGGAAAAAATGCCACTGATTTCAGTGGAGGAAGTGCTGAAACTTAGCCATTACTCACTGTTTTCAGTCTAGCAGTTCATGGATGAGTCAATCTGTGTTCATCTTGCCCTTGTTTTGCTGTGCATGTAGACAGTGTTCTACCTCTAGAGACTTTGCACTGCATCGTGGTGTTGTAGGCTAGTTTCTAATGGAAGAGAGAATGGTATAGAACTATACTCTGGTACAGCACACTGTCCGACACCGTTACAGCACATAAAAATCCCCACTATGACAGATTTGTGAAACAACCGCAGTCTTTAATAGAGTTTGGTGTGAAACCTATAGAGGCCAACAAGCAAGGCCAGAATATAATCATTACTCTTACCTGCAGATCCAGCTCAGCAACCTCAAGGTGTGTTATTACAGATAGACTGTTCTCTCTGCTCACTAAGGTAAACAAGTGGGGGGTGGAGATGGGGGGAGTGTTTAGAAGCAGGATGATCCCATAAGAATTGCCTGCAAGAGGTACACAGAGACAGAGAATGGAATATTTCAAACCTTGGAAAAAATTTGCCTCTGGATAAGGAGTTAAATCAAGTACAAGGTGGTGTTTCTCATAAAGGTTGTACATATAAGACTAAAAATGTATTCCAAGAATTTTGTACAAATTTTATTATTCACTTATGGAACTCCCATCCACTGGTGGCTCTGTTTTGCATATATCATTTATATATTTTACACATTTTTGTTATGAAGCTTATAAAAAGAATGAATGAACAGAAACTTGTGCAGAAAGAAGAGCATGATTCTATGGGTTAGGGTTAAGATTAGTGTATGGAATCAGTTAAAGCTAGATTATGGTTAGAATTAAGTAATTTATGTTTAGGTTTAGGTCAAGGTGTAGGTACATGTAATTAATCACACTGTTTTAATCATCCATCCACCCATCCATCTTCTTCCGCTTTATCTGGGGCCGGGTCGTGGGGGAAGCAGTCTAAGCAGGGATGCCCAGACTTCCCTCTCCCCCGACACCTCAGCCAGCTCCCCAGGAGGGACCCCGAGGCGTTCCCAGGCCAGCCGAGAGACATAGTACCTCCAGCGTGTCCTGGGTCTACCCCGCAGTCTCCTCCCAGTGGGACGTGCCTGGGACACCTCCCCAGGGAGACATCCAGGGGCCATCCGAAAAACAGGGGAACCACCACCCCGGTCTGCCACTCCGGGGGCAATGTCCCCTTCCGCCATGCGATGCTGCAGAGGCGTGTCAGCCAAGACAGCCCAACAGCATCTAGAGACTTGAGATACTTCGGGCGGATCTCATCCACCCCTGGGGCCCCACCACTGAGGAGCTTACGGACCACCTCAGTGACTTTGGCCCGGGTGATGGACGAGTCCACCTCAGAGTCCTCAGCCTCACCTTCTACATTGGAAGACGTGATGGTGGGGTTAAGGAGATCCTCAAAGTATTCCTTCCACCGCCCAGCGATATCCCCAGTCGAGGTCAACAGCTCCCCACCCGCACTGTGTACTGTTGCAGGGTACTGCTTCCTCCCTGGCGCCGGACGGTTTGCCAGAAACGCTTCGGGGCAGACCAATAGTCCTTCTCCAACACCTAAAGGTATAGAGGTATAGAGATCCATCACTTGATGTAAATATTTATAACACTCACATTCTTAACACTATTCCAAACATGATTCTTTATGGAATGATGGAAAAATTGTGCTTTTATGACATCCCTCAAAGAAAAGTTTCAAGTACTTTTTCAAAAGTGTAGTTTTACTCAAAAGTTGCATCCATATCACAGAGTCCGTAAGAAATCTGCTTGTTCACAGCCGTCTTTCACCACTCCTTTGAAAAATAACTAGAATACTAATGAACGGCAGCCAGGTCTCATGCTGTGTATGTAATATGGTAAATAAATGTGATTATATGAACATACAACAGATTAGAACTACTATGGTGATTGGAATGCACATAATGATTTGATCAAATGTGCCTTTATAATAATAACCATCCTAAAATATTAAGACCAGGTTGTGTTTTTTTCTACGCTGTACATATGTATGTGCGTGGAATGTTGCACACAATGATTGGTTAATGATGTGTTACCACCGAACTGAGAAATGAGTGTGTTTAGAACATTTTCAAGCTTTAAAGTTTGGACTTTTTGATCATCGAATCCAGACCAGAGCTCATTCTTTCCCTGACCACTATTGACAGGACACAAACCAGTAGGCTGTCTGTAGCATTGCCAACAAATCTTCTTTAGAAACTAGAAAGAGTTTTTGCTTGATGTTACATTACAAAGTGTTTCTCTGCTTTACAAGGTTACTTTAAATAGAAAAACATTCTGCCAAATTCACCACATTAATAAAACCACCTGCCTAATATTGTGTATGTCCTCCTTGTGCTGCAGCTCTGATTCTTTGAGGCATGTTGTCCATGAGACATTTGGAGGCACCAATACATTAGCCTGTAAGTGGTGAGATGGGGCCTTCATGAGCATCAGTTAGCCATGGGCAGGTATGACCATGTTTCCCTTACATTTACATTTATGGCATTTAGCAGACGCCCTTATCCAGAGCGACTTACAAAAATGCTTTGTTGTTCACTTAGTATGTCCTTAGCTAGTAGACAAAGCTAGAATCTAGAGATTCCTCACTCCCTTCATTGGATGTACTCTGACCCAGATGTCCAGATTCTCAGATTCTTACACCTGCCTATTTTTCCTGTATTTAACACAACAACTTAAAGACTTGACTGTTCGCTTGCTGCCTAATTCTTTATAAACCACCCCTTGATAGGTGCCATTGTAACTGATTTACCTGTCATTGGTTTTCATGTTGTGGGATCTCCTCCAACATCAACCTTGGTTACAAAGGAAAGGGGTCATTTTTAAGGTCATTTTAAAATCAAATGCTTTATAATCAGCCTTTACAACTGTATAAACAAGGTTCTAGCTTAACCAATATTTAATAATACACCACAAAATGCCCACATGAAAATGTTATTGATTATTTAAAATGTAAACCAACCTGGATGTATCACAATTGCAATGTATTACTTTAAAATATTCATTACAATTCAAATGAGGCACATTTGTCAGATTTAACTCTCTACACCTCCATTGATTTTAGACCTATATGTCATATGGACGTGTCACAGTGGCAAATTATATTAGAAAAAATGTTTTATGATATTTAACAGCATCCACTTTATAAACGGTCAATTAGTGTCTTTAATGCTTGCTGCAGTGATTTCTTGGTCAGTATACTTGAAATAGAAAGATCTGGAATTTTGATAAATTATAGTTGTCGCCACTATTATTTACATTTTATCTGTCTCAAATTATGTTTGTTGAATGTTATGTTTGTATCTATACATATTGGAATGATTTTTATTTTGCAAATAAAAAAAGGAAAGCCACTGGTCTACTGGATTAACTACTGCAACCAGGTCTATATTCCCAGTTGGTATCTCAGGTTGGTATCTCAGGTTCTGCTAAATTCATGCACCATGTATGCCGCATTCCATTTAAAGTGGGATGTCAGAATATTTGAGATCCAAATAAGACATTTTCAGTTCAAAATCAAAGATTGCTGTGCATCAACAGTAGTAACAGCAGCAGAAATATAGAGTTTATTAGCACTTCTGTCGAATTATATCTCATTAAATCACAGTACAATCGGTACTGTACAACTTCCAATAACCTGGGACTTAAAAAGTGGAAAATATTGTGGTTATATTTTCTATAAAATACCAGTAAACCAATTATGGTAAACTTCAAACTGTTTTTTAACTGTTTTTGAAATAGTGCGGTTATGTTTAATTGGAATAGAGTCACTTTGGGTGGATGTCATCAAAATTCTGTGGTTAGGTTTAATTTTGTATTCGTTCGTAAGTGTGAATGTAATAAAGCTGATTGTTGGGAGCAGCCTGTCTTCTGTTAGCTTGTGTAAAGCAGGTGCCACAGCCTTTCTTATTTCACTAATATTGCATTTATCTCTACAGTACAAAGAATTTAGCCATGACTGTTGGGCTGTGCTCAAGGACACTTCAGTGCCAGTGTTAATTCAGTCATTGATTCAAGCTTGCTCTCTTCCATAACATTCACTCCAATGCCCAATTTATACTGAAATAAAGCAAATATTACAGTGCTTCTTATCTAACCGTTGCTCTAAAAGTCTGTGGTGTGTGTGTATGTTTGTATGTGTGTGTGTGTGTGTGTGTGTGTGTGTGTGTGTGAATGGGGGGTTTATGTGGGTCTCTGTATGTGAGGAATATGTGCATGCAGTGGGGGACTAATGCGAGATGATAGGTTTGCTCTGCAGTTCCACCCGAGCGAGATGAAGAGCCCATCAGGGGCTTATTCACAGTCTGCGCCGATAGTTCAGCTGATTAAGAAGCAATCCGGCCTTGCCACAGCTGAGGGGACAGAGACGCCTCTATTTCCCCCACTCTGTCTCCGGAGTAATCACAAATTACATTGTATATCTAATTCAGGGGTGAGGGGCAAAAGCACAGCATCCAGTTTCCATCCGATTTCACTATCTTCTCCTCTTTTTCAGTTATATTTGGGAAAAAAGATGGGATGGGGAAATTGGCCCGATTGATTTTGGATGTAAGCAGGTATCCCCGTGGAGGGATTGACTGTTTTCTGTGGCTTCCATTTTTCCTTTTTATTGATGCAGTACAGTCAGTAGGGCAGCAATGGGTCACTCATGGAATCACTTACTGTATCTCCAGTTGAGGATGAAAGAGAAGAGGAAACGGCAGAGCATATTATAGACATTGTGTAAAATGAGATTATGTGTTTTTTTATGAAGAATACGGAACCAAATGTCAGACTTCTTAAGACGGTAGTTTTATGTACGGTGCCTAGCCCTAATTGGATTTAACGCTGCCATTAACTGGCCTACATGCTGGCCTCTGTATTTGTTTATATGCAGTCATTTAAATCAGTCTACTGTTACTAATCAAGTTGAGAAAGCACATGCTAACTGCTGACATCTCTCTGGAATGGGTACCAACAGTGTTTTGCTAAATTTATTAAATTCTCTGAATAAAGTTTTGAGCAAGTTTTGGATTATTTAATGAAAAAAAAATGTGTCACTGACTATTTCTGGGTTTTTCTGGAAATCAGTACAGGCTATGTTCCTGGGTAAGCTATGGACCCACCCTGACCCCGACCATAGTAAGTGGATAAGCAGTTAAAAAAAAAAAGAAATATACACGTTAACAGCAGTATATAAATTGATTATGAAGTTGTGTTACCCCATGTTGTAAATAGTTGCACAACTTTGTAAATAGAATGTCCCATCAGTCTGCCAGCCATTATGATGCCTTGTTAAACTGGTGAGGGTGGTCCCAAACTGTCTCCTTAGGTACCAACACTTCATAATCAATTTACATACTGATATCCCATGACCCACAGAAAACCCACAGAAAACAGAACAAAACACGTCCGTGACACAAGTGATCAGTTTTAGGTCATTTGGCACAACATTATTGTAGATTTTTGTCCCCCATTTACAATAATGAGAGTTTCATACAACATATTGATTGATTATATAAACCTAAATATAGGACTCTGAACAATCTTTCATCTAAATACTGCTATCAGCAGAAATGTCTGGCAAAGGAACTCACATTCCTAGTATTAATGGGTAAAACATACCAAAACAATAATGCTTAAATCTCCTCAATCCTCTTAAATGCTTATTTTGTCACCATGATTCCAAAACTGTCATGAGTCAGTGTGGTTAAAAGACTTCATCGGTTTGTTACCTCTGGATGAAGTGCAAGCTACAATACTTTACATTTAAAAAGTAATACATTATGTAATGTGTACATCATTTTTACATACATATATGATGACATATCATTTAGATATTAAACACTATACTAACATCCATGGATCTAAATTGATTATGAAGTGGTATTACTGTAGGGAATGGCTTCGGACCGCCCACTCTTGTGAGTGAGGTGAAACACGGGCCAGCATGCTCATGCAAAGGTGACATGAATTATTCGATTTCGAGTGAGTTGTAATAGTGGGTGCCAGATGAATGGGACTTTCCATTTCCAGGGGACGTGACCTCCTGCTAATGTCTTTGGGCCAGATACCACAGGACACCTTTAGAGGTCTTGAGGACCACATGACCCAAATGGTCAGATCAGTTGTGATGGCACAAGGGGGACCTACTCAGTATTAGTCAGGTTGTAATGTTATGACTGATTGGTATGTGGTAACAGGAGAATTCAGGGTGCTGTTTATTTACATTTGTGCCTTGTGTTCATAAATGCAATTTAAAAGAATTGGTCCCAGTAGTACTGAATATTCTCTTTTCCCAGTTAAGGAAGATTGCTTTGATAACAATTAATTGCAGGTAATGACTCTTCTCAGCAAATCTCACAAATTGAAACTCCTCTCAATGGACGCTGCACTATGACTTCTTAAGTATATGCTTTTTTTCTCTTTTTTTTCATCAGATAAATCATTTAACTGAACTGGTTCTGGGTCCAAGACATCCATAGGAAAAGTACAATTACACTCATGGGTGCTATAGAGATGTTCATAAGTGATTGGCTTGCAGTGTTCGTAGGTGTTGGAATATCCTATCCAGCGGTCACTTTTAGTGAGTGCTTTGACTGATTGTTTCTTGGCAAGGATTTTTCAGTAAAAGCTAATTACCTGTCTGTAGGGATGAGATCATTAATATAACACTCAGTCTGGCCTTACTTGTGGAATTCACTGATCATTACTCTTCTCTTTCACATTGCTTCTCTCTCTCTCTCTCTCTCTCTCTCTCTCTCTCTCTCTCTCTCTCCTGTCTACTTATTCACTACCTTGATGTCCCAGTTGACTATCATTACTTCTTGCCCACCACTTTGAAGTTATAGGTCACGTGTGTACAGTATTTGGGCAAAAGTATTGAAACACACCTTTTAATCATTAGATTTAGCCTCAGTTTGAGTTATTCCCATTATTACAAATGTATAAAGTCAAACACCTAGCCATGCAGTCTGCCTTTTCCAACAAGAGTGGGTAGCTCTAAAGATCTCACTGAATTCCAGAATGATACTATTACAGAATTGCACCACTACAACAAAATGTCTTCCCTCCTAGACATTCTACTATTAACTGTGAATGGTATGATTGAATGCTGGAAGCAACTCAGCCAGAAAATGACAGGCCATGTAACGTTACAGAGCAGGGTAACCAAGTGTGGAGGAGAATAGTCTCTACTGCTCACTCTTAAAGTGCAGAATTCCTAACCTCCTCTGGCATTAAAAACTCTGAGACCTGTACACCAGGAGATTCATGGCATGGCCAAGCAGCTGCGTGCAAACCTTATTTCACCAAGTGCCAAGCATTGGGTGGATTCTAGATAAGTGGAAAAGTGTTCTGTGGTGATGCATCTCTCTTCTCTATCTTACAGTGTGATGGATGAGTCTGGTTTTGGCAAATTACCTGCCTGAATACATTGTGCTGTCTGTAAAGTTTGGATGAGGAGGGATAATGGCATAGGGTTGTATATCAGGGGCTGGCCTAAAGGCCATTAGCTCCTGTGTGGGTAAGCTTGTAAAAAAAATCCACTATACCCTGAAACTGAGACAATTGTAATTTCCAGCTTTGTGGAAAGTTAGGGGAAGGTTCTTTTGTGTTCCTGTATCCCTATGCCCCAGTGCTCAAAGCAAGGTTCATTAGTGCATGGTTGGGTGAGTTTGGTGTGGAACAACCTGAATGGCCTTCACAGAGCCCTGACCTCAATCCAACACCTTTGGGATAAATGAAAAGGGAGACTGTGTCCAACATCAGTGCCTGAACTCACAAAAAAACTCTTCTGGAAGAATGGGCAATGGATTTAGAATTGAATGTCATCTAATCTCCTGCAGGTGCAATTTGTAGGTGTCCCAATACTTTTGTATGTATGGTACAGTACAGCAATCTGTAAAATTAAATGAGTAAATACAGTAAACATCTATTTGCTCAGTACTAATATAAGAATAAATACCAATAACATTATTGTAATTGCCCAGTATTGTTTCACTCTCATCCAACACCTGGTTTGGTAAATCAGTGTTTAATGAAGCTGATAAGGTGATCTGATGATGGAATTGAACACATCAATGCCCTGGCCAGAGGAGTTCAGGAGATCCAAGATTTGTTCTTCAGACTGGCTCACAAGTTCGCAACAATTTTCATCAAAATGACAAATTCATGTTACTTTTTACTCTGTTAGTGTTTAACTGCACCTGTTCTGATGTGATCTGGACTAAAGACCCTCTTGAATGCTGATAAATGATTTAAATCTAATTGCTTTGTGTCATTAATTGCAATGAATCAAATGAGGAGTCACAGCAACATGTAGCATGTGAGGTACTGGGCTTCAGCGTAGATCTACAGACACTTCAAAGAACCAGCCAGAGCCAGGAAAATGCATTAATGGTATTAAAAACATTAGTGGCATTACTAATTTATCGTGCATTAACATAGACAGCACTAAAGTACAGTACGTACATGCGAAAATACCCATAAAGCTCAAGCGTACGGTCCCAGTGTTATACATAATAAATGGACTTTGCTACAAGAGTAATGGATTAAAATATGCATCCGAGTCAGCTTGACACAACATACCCAGTGTATACGTGGCCACTGAGTGTGTCAGTAGGACATAGCACAAAGAACCTGTTTCTATAGGCATGGTCATTTATAGAGAAGTAGGCCACTGCTTTCAGCATCACAACAACAGTGAGCGCTGAAGCCTCACAGTCATGCATGACTTCATCATACAAAGTCAGGCTATTTTTATGTATTAATAGAGTGGAGTTCTAAAAACTTCCCGAGGTGGTCATAGTGCTTTGGAAAAGTGCAAAGGGACACACAAACTTTTAAGTTTGTGAAAATGTGCAACGCAATGCAAATAGTGAGTGCAAAAATGCAAGTATCCCTGGTCAGAAGACATGCTTAGTTGATTTAAAACACTAAATAGAAGCTTATGAATCCTCTACTTTTGGTCCCATAAAAAGATGTGTCTGTGCTTCTTCACACTCACAGATTAGTATTCATGGAACCAAGAGAGGTTCTTCAATGGCATTGTTCAAAGAACCTTTGTAGCACAGAGTGAATGATAATTTGGCAGGAGACTGATACCTACCATTCTATCTAGCAGATGAGACGTTGCCACAAATTTGTCTCTTGTGGGTGTGTTTGAGGCTGTTGGGTGTGGGCATGTACAAGGTCGAGTTTCCAATAAGAAAAGTAATAGCTAAAACAATTATATACGTTCATCATCAAATTGTTGCATCCAGAAGGAAGTGTTGGATTGCTGTGCTATTTGGATAGAAGATAAAGGCTGGCAGGATCAACAAATGATTCAACATTAAGGCGGATATGGGCAATATTTACGGAGCTAGACATACAGAATTAGTTTCTCAGCATTGCATCTTGGTTCGGAGTTGTAGAGGTCCCTAATGACGTCCTGAGATAATCCATCCCATGCAGCTTGGATATTCTCTCTCAGTTGCTGCAGATTTTGCAGTAGGGGTGGAGTGTCCAATAGATTGTCCACTAGCATCCCACGCATTTTCAATCAGGGAAGAGTAATTTTGGTGTTGACCACAATGCCTCTACACACAAATCTGTTGGTTGTTGCCATCAAGAAGCAAAGCAAAAGCAGGAGTCATTACTAAAGGTGACCTCCTGCCATTCTGAGTGACTCCATGAGTCTGGCATGACACCATTGCAGACTTTGGTGATGTTGACGTGGTGTTAAGGGCATTGCATGCATGTTCTTTTGCAATGTACAGCCATCAGCCAATGATGTTGGTACTCACAGGATGACCCATGGAGGGCAACCCTGTTCTCTGAATATACACAACCATGGCTATGGGGTCTTCTATCCACTGCTGTGAAGTGTGCTATGGCAATATTTACGACAAGCATGGCACGCAAAATGTTGGCAGTCCCACTTCACTTAGCCCTATGATGTGACATGATGTGATACGCATTTCACGTCTCAAACCTACTTACTTTTTTTCATGTGTGCTGATTCCTTCTGGGTGCAAACATTTATTTGATGGTGAGTGTATTAAATTATCATTATTATTATTATGTCATTATTAAATATGTGCATTTCACAACTAAATTTGAAATGAAGTATGAAATGAAATTCAAAAGAAATGTGAAATGTGATCACTCTGAAGCCTACTAGCATGAAAACGGTAAGAGGCAGTGAAGTCTGAGAACACTGGGTTGAATTTCAGGTGGCCTTGCAGGAAGAACAGATTCCCATCTCATCCTTATCTGATAAGTGGAGCTGGAACTTAGTTAAAGGGAGGAGACGGGTGGTGGTTGGGAGCAAAACATTTTTAACGGTCATGGAAAACAGGGATGGGAATTTAAAGGACAATGGAATGGGAGGAATAGAGGCTTCCAGTCTGTTCCTCCTGTCAAACTTATACATCACTTCCTGTAATGCTAAATAATAATAATAATAATAATGATAATAATAATGATGATAATAATAATGATGATGGGGTGTCCACACTTCTTAAATTTCGAAATGTTTAAATGTATATGGTCACGTTCACAAAAAAAACATTTACCTCCATTATTCTATTTTTGATTATTTAAATTAGGCTTGTTCTTTATATTGTCTCGTTTCATGATGGTTGGACCAAAAAAACTAAATTTCCAGATGATGGTGGCAATATTTTTTCATCGCTTTAGTTTCTTCTATATGGGGTAAAGGTAAGTGCAACAACCCAAGCTGTGTTGCTTACTGTTCATGCACATGCTCACATAAGCAGGTACTTCACTGAAGCAGTCACAGGGAAATTTGTTGTGCTTTGGATGAGCTGAGTACTTGCTTTCAACTTCCCAGGATGGTGCTACACTCACGCAGGTAAAGAGGTACACTGTAAATCCCAATAAATCCATTTTATATAACACTTACTTTTTCCCCTATGTTTTTAGGGGGGTTTCTCCTATTTGAGACTGTTGTAGAAAGATTGAGTGTGACATGAAATGAACTTACTGAATTTCCATAAATAGGCAGCGGAGGTTTTAACAAACAAATTGTTCAAAGTCTTAATCTTTGCAAGATTAATGCAGAGAAATGTTTCTGACTAAACTCGAATAAATAAAGTAATAACACAAAGTCTATCACTCTCTAACACACACACACACACACACACACACACACACACACACACACACACACACACAAATCTTCTCCCTCTCACTAACCACCCACAACAAATGCCAGTTTTTTTAGATGAAATGGATAATGAAAGAGCAGCTCTGCCTTCAGAGGCAGTGAATTTCCCACATGTAAAAGTGAACTGCTTATCAAGTGCAAGTCAGGAGCGGAGCTGCAGACGGATACCAGCATCTCAAACCCCAGCAGCAAAATCACAGCATTGTCTCTCTGCACCTCCTGTTCCAAATGCACCAATGGGTAAAAGAGTAGATACAAGACTTCAAAAATTCATTTAAGCAGCCTTTAATGACATATTTCATTTCCATAGTTTAGAATGGTTATAGTGCTCAAATGATTAAATGCACGATCTGTGTGGCCATTAGTCTGCAGCTGTGATCACGGCTCATTCCCTCAGAACGCAGGCCAACGCTGCAGTCAGAGAAAGAACCATCCAGCTAAATGGAAAGCAAAGAAGTAGAAAAAAAAAAGTCATTCAGCCTATAATAGACTACAGCTGAACAGATGAGCTGCTTTATAGACTCAACAATACAAACAAACAAACAGCTTGATATGAAAATTATCATATGGCACTCCCAGATTCAGTTGGGTAGACACAGGGATGAGCTCCTGAGAAAGTGAGCCTGCATAAAACGGTCCAGAGCAAAGTAGCCCAAGTCTTTGATTCATTTTTAAAACTTTGCCTCAAAAACGAGTGGGAGGAGGAAACTTGAAGATATCTCAGGTCCATGAATCGTACCAAATAGCTCCAATTATGCCTGTCTGTCAAACAGAATGAACATTCAAGCGGATCTGTGGCACAGTGATGAAACCCAGCAGCATCAGCCTTCATTATGGCTTGTATCTGGAAAGTGATTAGCATCTCCAGGGTCTAGAATGACACAGTCGCACTTTCACAGACAGTGTTAGGAGAGGCACACTATAAGTGGATCCTGGCTTTTACCATAGTGTTTTTTTAACAACTCGAATAGTGTGTCCATGGCTTCTTTTGCTGTGGTGAAATGCAAATGGTGTTTCTGGGTTAGTCTGCCTCCTAAACTTCACAACCACACAGCAGAACACCCGCGCCCAAGCTGTCAGTCGAGATTGATGGGAAACAACCAGCCTCACTGATACTCCTCACTGTTACTGCCGTAAGAGATAAGAGTTTCTATACTGTCTAAACCGGGGGTGGGGAATTTAGGGTCAGAGTCTGCATAGTTTGCCGTTTCCCTTCTATAACACATCAATAAAGCCTCATAATTAATAGATGAGATGTGAATCAGGTGCATTTAAGCAAATACATCTCCAAACTGTACCAAACTGGGGTTCTCCAGGACATGTCCTGCTCTGGAAGTCAAGGCACTTATCAAAGCAGACCTCCACGTTCCAGCTCTTGTCCCCTACTGTGCTTCTGAAGACAAGTGAAGACGTTTAAAAAGCTCAGAGCTCACAGTGAAATCCCTGTGCTCCTCAACGTAGACTGAAATCACACTCTGGCTACCTACTGACCGTGCACACTGACCAGTATCCCCTGGCGCAATACTGCTGAGGCTGCCAAACACAAGATCAAGAGTGGTAAACAAGACAAACCATGAATACAAATGAAATAGAGACATTCAAAGCACACAAGGGTAACAATTAGTCCTACTGCATGAGACTGCAAGGACATGATGTTCAATATGCACAGGTTTCACCCCTTGAATTTTGTTAGTGAACTCTTGCCAGGTCATATTACAGGAGTGACCACCTTATAAAAAAGGATTTATGGACACCAGCTGTAGCATGTGACAGTTTAAACCTGCACTGTGTGTGGACAGTGGATCATGAACAGCATCTTAAGTGCTGGGAGAATGAGAGACAGTGAGGCATTAAAGGCTTTTTAGACCAATCCTTGTAGATAGACACACCAGACGCATGCTGAAGCATCTCCGCACTATGTGTACTTACACATGACCTTCACTTCCACTTTAATCAGGACATGGGATATCAGTATAACGAATGGCATGCGATGCACCATTCCAGCAATCCCTAAAGTAGCTTCTTTATGACTGAGCTGATAATGCATCATATCCTAGTACAGAGGTATCAACAACAAATGTTGTTAAATGGTTTAGGAAGACAGTAAGTCTACGGGGCTTTAAAGATGGTAAGGTAAGGATTAATGTTATCTATTCAGATTGTCGTAAACTTGTGAAACGTAAGCATTTACAATTTGATATTAATTTAATACTAAACAATTCAAAGCCTCCACATATGAGCCTACTGAATTACTTTGACTGCAAATCATGGGCCCATGAACTGTACTAGTTTATCCATGATTCAGATGTAAATACGACTGAATTAAAAGTGTATTTCTAGTGTTTTAGTTGAAATATGCTACAGTGTCAAACCGAGGCATCAGGTGTTCTGTCCACTTACAGCACACAAATCAATCTACTCAATAGTCCCCCACACACACACACACACACACACACACACACACACACACACACACACACACACACACAAAGCCTTCTAACTTGTATAAGCAAGGTATGAGTGATTGTGTTACATTAAACCCCATTCAGACAGGATTGGTTTTATACAGGGAGGTGCAGAAATTTAATCACAGGATGTCTGTTAACTTTGTGACTGATCTGCATGGGATAAGAAATCTCAGCGTAAATCACGGGTGTTAAAGCATTCAAAGAAAATGCCAACCACAGCATTGTGTTACTTGTGTGCAATTATGCAATAATTCTGGCCACGTTAGCAGTTGGTATGAACATTTGCCACAGACTTTGATCTGCGGTATGTGTGCCAAACATCACAAAATAAAATGCCTGTTGGAGTAATTTACCACTTTTCCCTCTGGATGATGGATTATTAATACACTTGTTCTATTAATACACATGAGGAAATTAACCTCGTCTGTCTTAAACCCTATTTTTACACTGAATTTCTCAGTGATTTTAGTCCCATCAGAATGTGCCATGTCAGACATTTTTACGGACTGCATGCTCCTGTGTCAGTAAAATAAGCTGTAAAAATAACCTCACGGTATATTAGTCCCACGCAAATCGACAAAAAAAAAAGAATTGTCTTTAGGATTTCTCAGTAGTGACACACCAAGGACGTATTTGGTTTCATTGTGTATGGTACAGATATCTCAGGTCCATTAAGTCTGAGGCAAATGTTGAAACCTACTGCAGATGCAGCCAAAATTCCAGACAAAACACTCATGCTAGGAGGCCACTTTTGAGTGAAGTGTGTGAGGGTGCATACTGGCTGGTTCATGCCACGTGTGAACACTGATGCGGCTTAGTGTGCACCATGAACCATGTGCATTAAGTGTAGAAACACAAACTGCATTATTGCTAGTGGGTTATAAAATTGGTTACCATTCTGTATATTATCCTGTACAAATTGGTCATAAATGTCACTGACATCCTGTAGTAATTACATTACATTACATTACTCCACCGACCCAAGTAAAAAGAATTCAATTCAAATAAACCTTTACAGAAAGTAAAAGGCACCATATTCTTTACTGAAGTGACATTAAAATGACATTAACACAACTCCCTATTTAGAAACAATCCCATCTGAATAGGGCTTTACACAAACAAAGTGAAATGAATAAAGTGTGACTGTGTCTAATGATTTGTATATTTGCCTGAGAAGATGTTTTTCACTAAAGCAAATAAAAACCAAGACAGCACAGGCAAAGTGCTGGGATTACTGCTGTATTTATTTTGGGTCCTCCATAAATCAGTCACTGCCGTCTGTCCCTGTATAGAGTTACAGGCTGGGTAAGCAGAGTCCTGATGTTAACTTGTGAACAAACCAAATATCATTGATTAATTTATTATGAATTTCTATTGGCTTGAACTGAAGGAATAACATTTTAGAAATGACACAAGGAAGCAACAGTAATCTAGGCTTCTATTATTACTGCATGAAGAGCCATGGCTGTAACATACTAGGACAAAGAAAATCCTCTGCTTGGTTGAATGGGATTGAGCGTGATTAATAAACCTGAAGAAGCTGTTTAATCTCAATCTTAATATGGAGCATGGAGTTGATCAGTTAAAGTTAGTCAGCTGATGGCTGATGGAAGACAAAGTAGCCCCGTTGACATAATGATGGTCTCTAGGGGCTTTTTCTTCAAAAAGAGTCGTCTTTAGAACCTCTCTCCCTGTCCACTTCAGTTTGGGATGAAGAAGATTGGAAGCACTGTGCAGTCCATACTGGCGTATCAATAGTCTGTTCTAAAAGGCTCCTGCTGGTAGAATGTGTCTGTTATTCCCTGTGGATTCATCTCTGTTCCCCAGCAGAGAAAGGGCCTCAGTGGATCCAGGAATAGCAGGATCCTGGCCAAGAGCCAGTCCTGGAGGAGGATAATCCACAGCACCCTCCTGCTCCTGCCCTGGCCCACCCAGAGTAGCAGCAGCAGCAGCTGCAGCGCACTCCTCCTTAAAGAGTCGATCGTGCTCTTGCTTCAGCTCCTGGTAGGAACGTGAGAACATGTGAAAGATGGAGGTGGCAGGGAAGGCCATGATGAGAATGCCACTCAGGATGCTGCTAAGTGCAACCACCTGGCCGGGGATGCTGCGCGGCACCATGTCGCCGTAGCCAACTGTGGTCATAGAGATGATGGCCCACCAGTAGGAGGCGGGGATGCTGCTGAAGTCCTGTGCTCCAGTCAGCTCGCTCTCGGCCAGGTGCACCAGCGGTGAAAAGAGCGTGACAGCCACACATAAAAAGAGCAGCAGCAGGCCAAACTCACGTGTGCTCCTCCGTACGGTCAGTCCGAGTGTCTGCAGGCCCAGAGAGTGCCGTGCCAATCGCATCACATAAAGGATACGCAGTGCTCTTAATATGCGCAGCACCAGGCCTAGTTTGTCCAGGTAGCCTTTACCCCCAGCTGGACGTTCATGTTCAAGCCCCGGGTCGTCCTCTTCCACAGCCAGGGACACATAGTAGGGCAGGATGGCCATTGCATCGATGATGTTTAGGGGTCCACGCATAAACGCCAACTTGCTGCGTGCCTGAATGAAGCGCAGCAGAAACTCCAGCGAGAACCAGGCCACACACACCGTCTCCACGATAAACATGTGGTAGCACTTCTGAGAACATTCACCCTGTGAAGAGGAAGAGAGAGAAAGAGGAGTTTAATTGCTAATGAATTAATCTGTGGCAAATTCTGTCTCAGTTACCTTCAACACAATGTAGTTCTCTGAAAGTGTTACTGCATTTAAATGTAAATTAGAGAGAGTGGAAATAGGGGACTGGGAATGAGAGATAACACTTAGATAAAAAAAAGATTGAGGTCAGTCAGGGAAGAGCAGGGAAGTTCATTGATGGACAGAATGGAAGGATGCAGGCGATAAAGGACGGCTATAAGATAGACATCACATCATTAATAAAAAGCCTGTGTTTACTTTTGGTATTCAAGTCACATTAGCAGATAAGTCTGGGGGAATCAATTAATTACCCTGGGTCAAAGGTCCATGCGCCTTACTGGGGGAGTGAACACAGAAGACAAACAGAATAGTGTGCCCTCTAACTGCCCTCTCCACTGAAAGCCAATTAAATACTGCAATACTAACCCACTGCAATTCATCAGGAATGGCTCCTCTCATCCATACCACCCATCTTTCAAAAGGGCTTCATCATTCTCACTTTCTGATCCCTCCATCACAGTGGTCTCTCTGATTTCTTTACTATCCAGTCTCATGACAGACCATGTCGCCACATTATATAACTAGCCTTCCACATGCAACTTCTTATAGTACTCACTACAACACTCATATTATCCCATCTGTTGGTTCTTCGTGAACTGATTTATCCTGTTAAAATGGGTTTAGATCACCGGACACCCTAATTATACTGTTCGTAACAAGCCACGCACACACTCCATCATATATGAAGTGTGGGGTCTCTCCTCCATATTCATACTCTAAATGCTGATACAAATGTCAAATGCACACGCACACGCATACACACACACAGCTTGTCTAGTTATTGTCCTTGTATAGGAGCCTATAAACATTGTGGGGTGGGGTCTAGAAGGGTATAAAGACCAGTGGGAATGTGCTTATTGGAATGACTGTGCTCCATCTAGTACTTAAGGGGTGGGGATAAGATGGGGCGCTGATCATTCAACATCCTGAACTAATGCTTTTTTTGTGTGAATAGAATCAAATCCACACAGAAATGCTTCAAAGTCCAGTAGAAAGTCTTCCCTGGACACGATATACTATTTTTAACATTCTTGATTTTAAAAGAAACAATGAACGAGCAGGCGTCCCATCATTTTTGTCCATATACTCTACATGGGGTACTAATATCTCCCACATTCAAAGATTCATATATTCTCTCGCCACATTTAAATACGCTCTCCCTCTTTTCATTGCTTGCTGCAGTGTCACAGAAGTGAATGTAACTGATGATCAGAACATTATGCATGTGAAAGAAGGCTAACACCTTCCCACTTGTCAGGCTAATTGTCAATTTTTCAGCACTAATGCACTTAGAGTGACCTTATCTCTGTGACTGCTGCTGCAAGAAATGTCAATGACATCTCATTCCACCCACAAGAATCAATCAGCTGCCACCTCAGCAGCCGCAGTGCCAACATACTGTATATATCTGTCTCTTCGTTCTATCCCAAATTGCTGACATTATTGTTAGTGTCTGTACGGTTTTACAATAAGCATTACTATAAAACACAGCACAGAGGGTCACCAGAAAGCTGCAGAAAATGATTTGAAGGAAAAGACCATACACCATGGCCTCAATGAGACGAATAGTGTCATAAAACTTCAATATTGGGAACACAAATGTGTTTGTGTGGTGGTGAGACCCAGTGAAGGATGCAGTATGAAAGAGTTTCCTGCAGAACAGTCTTCAAAATGGAAGTGAACTGGAGATAATGAGATGTGTGGACTGGTTTTCAAATGTGGCTGTGGGGTGAGGTAGAGTTAAGCAGTGGGCTGAATAATTGAAAGAGCGCTGTTTTACAGGAGCATATGACTGCTTCTCACTCTATATACCACACAACAAACTGATTAATGGCTAAATAAGATGTAAATGACATTGACAAAGTGCGTACTTGCAGTAGTGCTCCGCAATATATTGTTTCAGCATTGCCATTAAGATGTGTGCCTGTGCAACAGCCACATCGCAGGATATATCCTGTTACATAAGGCAAATTCAACCAAACGTCAAGCTACAAATTACTCCATTAATGTATAGAAAGGCTGCACTATTAAGCTTTGCGTATCTTAACATTCTGTAAACTCCCATTGTCCTGAAGATCAAAAATGACCCAAAGAGGATCTGGTACTGCAGTGTTATACAAGTTTCATGGAGAAATGAACAAAGGCAATGTTTCATTTTCTCTAACGTAGTGGAGGTGACCCTTTCGAGATAACAATCCCAAGTGGGGCCTGGATGGGTATCCCAACTGTTCATGGCTTCCATGCTGTCCCAACAGGGTCTGTGATCAGGCCGAAAGGGGTTAAACATGGGCTCCACCTGGGTTGTACACTGTACATGGGACTGTGATGATGGGTTGGGTTTCCCAAATGGGTCTCAGAAGCAACACATGTACAAGCGCACTCAGAACCCATGCCCATCTGATACCCACCTATACCATATTCCACCCATGTGAGACCCATATCAGCATGTTGACTGGGTTAAAACAATTCAAGGGTTATTATCATGACATGCTGGATAACCAACTTCTGCTGCAAAAACCTGCAATATGTAATATATCAATTTGGACATAATTATTGGGACACGTGCTTAATCCTCTTCTTCTGAAATCAGGGGGATTAAAAAAAAGGGTTTAACCTGCTTTTGTTGGAGTAACTATCTCTACAGTCCAAGGAAGGCTTCTAGTAGACTTTGCTGTGAGGATGTAATTGTACTCAGTGGCAATAACATTAGGGAGGTGAGAATTCTGGAATATTACTACCACACCACATTCCCATTCCCCAACCCATCCTAACAGTATTGGATGCACAAAAGACATGCACTGCTCTACAGCTCAATGCTGGGAGACTCTCTATTCCCCTCAAACCAACATCTGGCATTAGGCATAGTGCCAATACTTCCATTTTTATCTGCTTCAGAATTCTATTGGCAGTATTTCTCTACAGGGAATAGGAAAGCTGTGCTTCCATTCAAACATTTGTGTCAGCAATTGCAGAACCTTGAAGTCGATTGATTCATTAAAAGGGGTGTCCAAAAACATTTGGACATGCAGTGTATAGCAAGGCTGGGTAATATGGACAAAAACAATATTAGATATATTTTAGCTGAACGGTTTGACACACGATATATATGATCTGAAAAGAAATTAGGACACTCCATGAAATCCCTTGTTTTTTACTACAGTTAAACATAGTGTGTATAAAGCAGAAAGGAAGATCAAATATTCATACATTTTATTCAGTATTATGCACCCTCAATGATGTGTCTTTGAGAATGCCAGCAGGGGTGAAGGAGAGCAGAGGAGCTGAGAGCAGGGTGCAGAGATCAATGAGAAAGCAAACAAAAAGAGCTTTTCTTCAAGACTGAAACAAAGTTATTCAAAAACTTTAAAATTTGATATAAACAACATTGCAACAGCCCATACTGCACTGTTTACTAGTGCAAAGCTGGAGTCAGATTTTATATTCATTACATGTAAAGTGACATATTTCAAACCTTCTTTTTTACTACTGATCAGGATGGATTATAGCTAATGAAAATCAGAATTCCAGAATCTCACGTCATTACAAAATACGTACAGCTGTACCTACGATAAAAATTACAGACCTCTCTATTCTTTGGAGGTGGGAAAACTTATTTTCCCCACTGCATATAATGAATAAAAGATAAATCACAATATTCTATTTTTTGAGAGAGTGGTATATTAAAGTATTGATATAAATATTTTTATTAAATAAAAAATTGCAATGTACTTATTTCCCAGGATCATGCAACCCTAACTTCCAGTTCATTAGAGAAAGACTCAAACACTCACACATTTGCAAACATAAAGATCAAACACTTTATTTGTAACAAAGGCAAATAGTCTCTGGTCCTGAAGCCAGAGATACAGGTTCCTCAGGTACCCTGCAGACGGGAGTTATCTCTTCTCAACCAGGTACCATTTCCATATGTTCACAGTGTGCATGCAAAGTAACTCAGGAGGATCAGTGGATGTAATGTACTCTTCTGTCATTAATGGGGGTGACTAAAATATTGTACAATAAAAGGAAAGACAGAAATAAAAGGAGAAGGGGGGAAAGAATCAAACAAAATAAAGAATCAATGTCAGGGAATATGTGCCTGTATGTGTGTTTGTGTGAGATAGTGAGAGAGAGAGAGAGCAGATCACAGAGCTCACAGACACTGCAAGCCCCTATCGTCTTGCTACTCTGATGTTTTACAGCCTGTGGCTTTGCTTCATAACAGGGAAGAGAGAAGGAGAATATGGTTATATGGGCTTCTCACAGCATGCTCATACATATATACATTGCGAAAAACTGCGATGTACTCTTTTGAACGGAGAAACAAGTAAATAAATAAAATATGATAAAAGTAAAAACACATAAACAGTCTGCCCCCACAATGCACCAAAACATCAAAAGATGGCACTGCACAAGATGTGGTGTGATCATGCATATGCATTGAAAGAGTACAGTAATGACATTGCTCTGTACTCTGTAATCCGTCTTTTCCATTCTGTACTCCTTACTGAAACGCTGCAGCACTATTTTCAGAATTCAGATTAAGGTTCCCCACTCCTACCATGACGACATGCACATGCTGTCCAATGAAAAACAATATCTGGAAATGTTGGTGACTCAAAATCTGACAGAGTAAATAAGTGTGATTGGACATTAGTTCACTGACTAGCTCCAGCAAATGAGAGAGCAAGACACAGGGTGAGGAGAAAGCCGGCACATTTTAGTTCTTTCCATTTTAACGCTCATTAACAAGCCCTTTGTAAAATTTATTTGGGAAGAAGAAAAGTGCCCAATGAAAAACATGTATTTCCATTTTTGTCCATTTTTAGTTTTCTAAATTCAGAATGAAATCTTTGGACAGTAATGTTTTACAGTGCTCTTGCTCTTGGTCGGGCCCGTCACCTTGGACCTGTTTGCCATGGGAGACCCTGACAGGGGGTGAAAATTTAACCCCCGGGCAACATAGCTCCTCGGATCATTCTGGCACTCAAACCCCTCCACCACGGTAAGGTGGCAGTTCAAGGAGGAGTCCAAGGTGACGGGCCCGACCAAGAGCAGTTCGAAAAACCCCAATGAAACATCAGAAAAAAGGCCCCACAACGTCGCCCGGTACGGCGCAACCGGGGCCCCACCCTGGAGCCAGGCCTGGGGTTGGGGCTCGGGAGCGAGCGCCTGGTGGCCGGGTCTTTGCCCATGGGGCCCGGCCGGGCCCAGCCCGAAGAGGCAACGTGGGCCATTCCTCCTGTGGGCTCACCACCCACAGAGGAAACCATTGGGGTCGGGTGCTCTGTGGATTGGGTGGTGGTCGAGGGCGGGGTCCTCGGCGGCCCGGTCCCCAGACACAGCGGCTAGCTGTTGGGACGTGGAACGTCACCTCGCTGGGGGGGAAGGAGAATGAGCTTGTGCGGGAGGTCGAGAGGTACCGGCTAGAGATAGTCGGGCTCACTTCCACGCACAGCTTGGGCTCTGGAACCCAACTCCTCGAGAAGGGTTGGACCCTCCACTACTCTGGAGTTGCCCAGGGGGAGAGACGCCGGGCTGGTGTGGGCTTGCTTATAGCTCCCCATCTCAGCCGTCTCGTGTTGGAGTTTACCCCAGTGAACGAGAGGGTCGTCTCTCTGCGCCTTCGGGTAGGAGTGAGGACTCTGACTGTAGTTTGTGCCTACGGGCCGAATGGCAGTGCAGAGTCCCAGACCTTCTTGGGGTCCTTGGGGGGGTACTGGAAAGTGCCCCAACTGGGGACGCCGTTGTTCTGCTGGGGGACTTCAACGCCCACGTGGGCAACGACAGTGACACCTGGAGAGGGGTGATTGGGAGGAACGGCCCCCCCGATCAGAACCCGAGCGGAGTTCTGTTGTTGGACTTCTGCACCAGTTACAGATTGTCCATAACAAACACCATGTTCGAGCATAGGGGCGTCCATAAGTGCACATGGCACCAGGACGCCCTGGGCCGGAGATCAATGATAGACTTTGTTATTGTCTCATCTGAGCTCCGGCCCTATGTCTTGGACACTCGGGTGAAGAGAGGGGCAGAGTTGTCAACCGATCACTACCTGGTGGTGAGTTGGATCCGCTGGCGGAGGGGCAGGCGGGAGAGACCTGGCAGGCCGAAACGTATCCTGCGGGTTTGCTGGGAACGTCTGGCTGAGCCCCCTGTCAGGGAAACTTTCAACTCCCACCTCCGGGAGAGCTTCTCACAGCTACCTGGGGAGGCGGGGGACATTGAGTCTGAGTGGACCAGGTTCTCTACCTCCATTGTTGACGCGGCCGTCCGGAGCTGCGGGCGTAAGGTCACTGGTGCCTGCCGTGGCGGCAATCCCCGAACCCGGTGGGGGACACCGGAAGTAAGGGATGCCGTCAAGCTGAAGAAGATGACCTATCGGGCCATGTTGGCCTCTGGGTCTTCCGACGCAGCCGACAGGTACCGAGAGGCTAAGCGTGCTGCTGCTAGGGCGGTCAAGGAGGCAAAAACCAGGAGCTGGGAGGAGTTCGGGGAGGCCCTGGAGAAGGACTATCGGTCGGCCCTGAAGTGATTCTGGCAAACCGTCCGGCGCCTCAGGAGGGGGAAGCAGTACCCTGCCGACACTGTTTACAGTGCGGGTGGGGAGCTGCTGACCTCGACCGGGGATATCGTTGGGCGGTGGAAGGAATACTTCGAGGATCTCCTTAACCCCACCATCACGTCTTCTAATGTAGAAGGTGAGGCCGAGGACTCTGAGGAGGACTCGCCCATCACCCGGGCTGAAGTCACTGAGGTGGTCTGTAAGCTCCTCTGTGGTGGGGCTCTGGGGGTGGATGAGATCCGCCCAGAGTATCTCAAGTCTCTAGATGCTGTTGGGCTGTCCTGGCTGACGCGCCTCTGCAGCATCGCATGTCGGACGGGGACAGTGCCCCTGGAGTGGCAAACCGGGGTGGTGGTTCCCCTGTTTAAAAAGGGGGACCGGAGAGTGTGTTCCAACTATAGGGGGATCACTCTTCTTAGCCTCCTTGGGAAAGTCTACGCCAGGGTACTGGAGAGACGAATTCGGCCGTTAGTCGAACCTCGGATTCAGGAGGAACAATGCGGTTTTCGTCCTGGCCGCGGAACACTGGACCAGCTCTATACCCTCCGGAGGGTGCTCGAGGGTTCATGGGAGTTTGCCCAACCAGTCCACATGTGTTTTGTGGATTTGGAGAAGGCATTCGACCGTGTCCCTCGGGGTATTCTGTGGGGGGTGCTCTGGGAATATGGGGTCCGGGGCCCTCTGTTAAGGGCTGTCCGGTCCTTGTACGACCGGAGCAGGAGCCTGGTGCACATTGCCGGCAGTAAATCGGGCCTGTTCCCGGTGCATGTTGGACTCCGGCAGGGCTGCCCTTTGTCACCGGTTCTGTTCATAACCTTTATGGACAGAATTTCTAGGCGCAGCCAGGGGCCGGAGGGGGTCCAGTTTGGGAACCACAGGATATCATCTCTGCTTTTTGCAGATGATGTTGTCCTGATGGCTTCTTCAGGCCAGGACCTTCAGCAGGCACTGGAGCGGTTCGTAGCTGAGTGTGAAGTGGCTAGGATGCGAATCAGCACCTCCAAATCTGAGGCCATGGTTCTCGACCGGGAAAGGGTGGCTTGCCCTCTCCAGATCGGTGGAGTTGTCCTGCCCCAAGTGGAGGAGTTCAAGTATCTCGGGGTCTTGTTCACGAGTGGGGGTGAGAGGGAGCATGAGATTGACAGGCGGATCGGTGCTGCCGCCGCAGTCATGCGGTCGGTGTACCGGTCCGTTGTGGTGAAGAAGGAGCTGAGCCGAAAGGCAAAGCTCTCGATTTACTGGTCAATCTACGTTCCCACCCTCACCTATGGCCATGAACTGTGGGTAATGACCGAAAGGACAAGATCGCGGATACAAGCGGCCGAAATGAGTTTCCTCCGCAGGGTGGCCGGGCGATCCCTTAGAGATAGGGTGAGATCCTCGGCTACCCGGGAGGAACTCGGAGTAGAGCCACTGCTCCTCTACATCGAGAGGAACCAGTTGAGGTGGCTCGGGCATCTGTTTCAGATGCCCCCTGGGCGTCTCCCTGGGGGGGTGTTCCAGGCACGTCCTACCGGGAGGAGACCGCGGGGTAGACCCAGGACACGCTGGAGGGACTATGTCTCTCGGCTGGCCTGGGAACACCTCGGGGTCCCTCCTGGGGAGCTGGCTGAGGTGTCGGGGGAGAGGGAAGTCTGGGCTTCCCTGATTAGACTGCTGCCCCCGCGACCCGGCCCCGGATAAAGCGGAAGAAGATGGATGGATGGATGGATGGATGGATGGATGTTTTACAGTGAAGTGTATTAAAAGCCTTGTAATAAAACCAGATGGAAGGATCGATCAGCCCTGTATTAATATTGGGTGATTTTCAGTTCAAATATGCAATCAGCTATTAAACGATAAATTGGATGACCATGAGAACTCCCCAGGTCATACTGTATGATCCAGTGAGTTGCTGCAGCTCTGCTTACGGTAGTGCTGCGCGATATGACCTCAAGTCAGTATCACGATTAATTGAACATTTTACCTCGGTTACGATTAATGAACAATTATTTTGTTTTCTCTTCACTAAAGCCAAAATGTGTCCAAACGCCGGACACAGTATTTTTCAAGTCATGTAGTATAAACCTAGCGTAAGACACATCCCTCTGTCTCATTCAATAAATAGTTGAAATCAGAAGCTAAACCATGCAATCCCAGTGCTCACTGTTCAGTGCTAGCTTAACTTTTCCTAAAATCTCTTTTCAGCAGATTTCTCATTTTCCAGGTATTTCAATGACATCCAAGACATGTGGGAACATACTTATGAGCTCCTCTCCATTCTTCTCTTCCTACATATTTCTCAATCATCTTTTCTGTTGTGCGTTATCGGCTCTCTCCAGAAAAACGTGCGGTCGAAGAGTTTCTGGCATTGAGTCAACAGACCTACGTCATTCAGATTAGTCCTAAAAAAGACCGTAGGCAGAGAACTGTTTAGGTCAGCATATTGCTTTTCTTTGCCTTCTAATCACCCACACTCCCCTGAGAGTTGGTTCAAAGACATAAAGGATAAAGTAAGTGAAAAAAAATATGTTCCAGGCAATCATTCAAGCTGTCCGCAGTGTAGCGTTGGTAAACCCACGTTTGAGAATGACCTTGAGGTCATTAGCGTAGCTTTAGACACAGACAGACACACACGGTGCACGTCCAAGAACTTTAAGCCATCTGCCCTCACTATGGTGACACACGTCAAACCCTGCTATCTGACAGATGATCTGATGCACATACTCTGATGGTTACTCAACCTCTCTCTTTCCCTGTCACATCAAGTCTGCTCAGTCCCAAAATGAAAAAAAAAAAAAAAAAAAAAACTTTAATCTGCATAATCCGGCAAACTGCAGAGCACCAAATTTAGTCCCCGAATGACATTTGGGAAGGGAACGAAGCAGCTCTCTTGTTCACCGTACAAAGTACAGAACATTCAGATAGTGGAATGTCCTCATTCAGCATAGCTGAATTACATGTAGAACCACTCGAACTCCCTCAGAATCTTAAACACACACGTCCATCCCGCCGCCTCTCCTGCCTCGAGAGTGTATTGAAACAGACTGAATCTCATTCACGTTAACAGGCCAGCCCTGTCCTCTATGACAGACATTAATAGACAGGCCCTGCCATGGGGGACAGGAGAGAATAGAGACAAAAGAGAAGGGAAAATGAGAATGAGAATATAAGGAAAGCATGAATGAACATTCACAACAGATGCATCTCCCTTATCTGTTCAATTACCCAGCAGGAAACCTAAGCTGATCCACCTTTCAAATTCTGTAGCATAGGCACATTATCAAACTTGGCCAATGACATAATATGCAACATTTCTATTTATTTAATTGGGTAGTCAGTGTTTTTATGCTATAACACAACTGCTTGTACACTATTATGTCCTGCATTTGCTGCCCAAACAGCTCTGACCCTTCGAGGCTCGGACTCTGAAAGTGTCCCCTGGTATCGGGCACCATGGCTTTAGCAGCAGATTCTTTAAGTCATGTAAGTTGCATATTGGTGCCATTGTAATAAGATATTCAGTGTACATTACAATACAATGTGACAATTTGTTTGTCAATGTGTTTTAGTATATCCAGGTCCTCTCCTTAAGCAATCTTGGTGTTAAATTTAACATTCTATTAGATTTTGGAGCGATCGTATACCCCTGTAGCCTAAGCCTGGCATTAGGCATGGTGCCAACAGTTTCATGTAGGTTACCTGCTCTGGAGAGTTGTTCTACTACAGGGAGTACTTGTCTACAGGGATTTGTCAAACTGTGTGTGTGTGCAGCAGTATAATAATAAAGTGTGTATATATATATATATATATATATATATATATATAAAATAAAGTAATCACTCAAAAAAGAAAAGAAATCATGGCAAATAAACAATAAGTTAAGAAATAAACAAATGATGGATGAATAGATATGAGTTATCAAACATATATTATCTAAGGCATTTAAAAAAGGCCTGGTAAAGAATATAGAAAATATACTTGTACTAATATAGATACATACGGTGAAATACTTCTTGCTTTCCCTTCCTTTCCCTGTATATGTTATTTCCTGCACTGCTTAACATGTAGATAATTCCTTGAACCACTGCAGTGTATTTGGTGAACCCATCTTTTTCCAAGTAAGTGCAATCTTTACTGAATTAAGGGATTTCTATAGACATCTGTTGTCTTCTTGCAAAGTCTAAGAATAAAGATTTTGGTATATGTTTCCAGTATAACTGATGATAAATACAGTGCTCCTTTATCTTTGCCACACCTAGTAAACATGTCTGGGATACTTCTGCTGAATTTATTACACGGGTTTTGCTGTATAAGCTCTCATAAACCGTCTGTACTGCACTGCTACATTTAGCACTATGAATAATAGACAAACCCAAATACAACACAAACACAAATATTTAGTGGACAGTGGAGGAAGATACTCAGGACAATGCTGCTGCATGTTGGTGTACTACTAGATCTGGCAAGGATTTTGGGCTGCAGAATTACATTATGATAAGTAGTTGTGTGTGTGTGTGTGTGTGTGTGTGTGTGTGTGTGTGTGTGTGTGTGTGTGTTTGTGTGTGTGTGTATGAGAGAGAGAGAGAGAGAGAGAGAGAGAGAGAGAGTGTGTGTGTGTGTGTGTGTGTGTGTGTGTGCTGCCTTGAGGCAGTGCTGCAAGGGTCTGTCTGCAGGAAGCGGGCTAGCTTTAGATCCTGATACAGCTGACTGGACTCTCACACACTTTACATACTCCTCTCTCTCTCTCTCTCTCTCTCTCTCTCTCTCTCTCTCTCTCTCTCTCACACACACACACACACCTTTTTGTAACTACCCACTACAGGGCAAAGACAAATCGGCCTTCAAAGCACAGGACATTTCCTGCAGCCTCAAACACCTGCCAGAAAACAGGATTCAGCAGCATTCAGCTCGGTCCAGTCACTCAGCTGGGTCTCCCATCTGCATGAACACACTGGGCACAGTATCTCGTGTGTCCTTAAGGCCAAGTTACTGTAAATTCTGATAGCCAGGTTTATTTCCTCAGCCTAGGAGCAGCTGCTTAATGGTTATGGCTTCTCCACGTGCCAGCCCAACTTCTCCAACTGCAGTATATAACCATGCCGTAAGAAGGTACTGCATATGTAGGCACACTCCCTTTCAGATGTATGGAATCACCTGTGACATCAAATGAAGCACTTTATATACAAAAACATTCAAAACCTAATATACAATCACTGGTTCAGAATAATGTTGATGCCACTCCAGGCCTGAATGTAGCTGCTGCACTACAGAACTTTAGTGGAGCTGCATGAGACCATGAGACCTCTCTCTTGAACTGTGTAACGCCGTATCATTACATATTTAAGGGGTTGGGGGGGGTTGGGGCTGCTGCTGGTGTGTTTAAACCACTCGGTGTCACTGGACTGAGAATAGTCCACTAACCAGAAATAACCAGCCAACAGCCTCCTGTGCTGTGATCTTCTGCCTGTGACTTTGTATCTCAGTGGACACAATGTTTGAACACTCCAGCAGCACTGTGGTGTCTGATCCACTTGTACCAGCACAACATACACGAACACACCACTACCATGTCAGTGTCACTGCAGTGCTGAGAATGACCCACCACCCACATAATACCTGCTCTATGGTGGTGAAAGGAGTCTAAGTATGCAGAGAAAGAGATGGACTACAGTGTGTATCTACAGAACTACAAAGGGCTTCTGTATGTTATGTGGAGCTGAAAAAACAGCCCCTAAGAGTAAAAACAAGGACATAATGTTACGGCTGATTGTGTATCTTATAATATTAGAAACATATATTCATCGTTCTAAACGTTCTGTGATCGTGTCTTCATATTTAATATATCTGAAGCTGAACAGGACACATTATGGACAGGACAGAATCATTTTATAGCTACTTACAACAAACATGTTGGTTTTAAATTACTAAAGACTTCTAAAGATTTCCATAATGTGTAGAATGCATACCGTACAGTCCTCTCTCCTCATAAACACCCATCAGCATTTAGTTCACACATCCTGCTATGAAGTCTGATTCCTCCACCTAATCTATGTTCAGTAGGCTGTCCCCTGAGTGAAGAGTGCTGATGGTCAGACAGCACTTCTGCAGCACTTAAGCCCACAGAGTCACAGACAATGAACAGGACCAGGATGCCTCCTGTCTGACCATAAACACCTCAGTGGAAAAAAGTGCTGAGAGATTACAGAATAGATTCCCACACAGTGCTCCCTGTATGTGTGTGTCTGTGTGTGTGTGTGTGTGTGTGTGTGTGTGTGTGTGTGTGTGTGTGTGTGTGTGTTTTTTGTTTTTGATAAATAACAATGTAGGCTGGCTCGAAGGTGGGGGTGGGAGGGTCAGAGACATAGGGACATTGTGTTTCTGAGCATGAGGATGTGTGTGAGTAAACAAGCACAAACAATGAAAGAGTGAAGTAGAGAAAGTGAAGAAGCAGACTGAGGTGACTTAGAGGAGAGAGGAGTGGGAGATACACCCCCTCAGATGCATGGTGAAATTTAAAAAACCTTGTTTATGCCAGTATATGTTATGCATGTCAAATTAGCATGGAAAAATTCAGAGGGGAAATAAAATCGGAGGACATTAAAAATGCATCTCTAATTCTGTGAGATTGGTACTTCTGGCCTGGGACTGCTGATGGATGATGCTGTTTACTTTCCAGCGCATGTCTTCGTTCAGTGAATGAATAATAACTGTGTGGGACGAGGAGTAAAATATGTCTAGTGGTATCCTATGGTCCCTCACCCCCAGCTGCCTAGACTCCTTTAGATAAACTCCACAATGGATAACGAGCCTCCAAATGCCACCATGCCCCGCAAATAGCCAGTGACAGTGTGAAAGAATGCCGCTTTGGTCCGTGTGTGTGGTCATACAATCATCCTGGGACGTTACAGGATAGTGCTGTGGCATTAGGAGCTTGAATGAGAGCTGATGTTTGTGGCCAAAGTTGTGAACTTCTACAGAAATGCAATTATTTTAGTCATTATTTGTTATATATTCTCACTGTTCTGCGAATACCCTGCCTAATGTGACTCTGTCATAATGTGTCAAAATGTCCCGATAAAAGGACCAATAGTAATTCTCCAACACTGACTTGAAATAAATTGAAAGTTAATGCTTTCCCTTCTCCTGTAAAACTTGGAGATACAAGGTTTTTGTGAGTGACACTCTATTGTTGTCAGTGGTAGTGCTACTTTCAGTATTTATAACTAACCTGTGCTTACAATTACTCAAATTACAGTACTCAAATTATGGTGTAGGTAAAGAAGCAGCAGGACAACTTTATTTGATCATTTTATACAACGTAAAGCAAACAGAGGCTTTCTGAGTGAAATACCATCATGAATGCACTTGTTTTGGGTTTATTATTAAAAATACATAAAAATACATATTACTTATATACACAACTAGAGATTTACTATGTAAATAAACAGCATGCTGTGTTTCTGGTGTTAATAATACTGATATTTTAACATGATGTTTTCTTAAAGTTTACATCATATTCTACTGTACTATGCTGTAAGTATAGTGAGGTGTTTTATCTCCTAAAAAGCTTTGAATTAGGGCTGTGTCATCCTTTGAATTAGGGCTGCACAATATATTGTTTCAGTACCATTATCACAATGTGGGAACACACAATGTGCACATCATTCTGAAGCAGATTCTATCTCTCCAAAATCATTTATTTTATGAGAATCTTTGATACACATAGGGCATCATTAACCTTTAGAACTGAATGTTGCTTTTTATATTTATGTATGTATCAGTGTTAGCCATACTCTGGACTTTTATTCTGAAATTTGAACTAACCCTTCTCATTTTCCTCCATAACCCAGTACCTGGCTGACTGATCAGTCAGAGTCTGTATAGTTGAGCTGCCCATATATGGCATTTAGTTTTTCCCAAGGACTCTTATTGGTGTAGTACAGCATAATTGCCCAGACAGGGAATCAAACCACCACTCCTCCCAAATGGTATGGGGGCTCCCTGGTGGTGTTATCTGTTGGGCCACACCAACCACCAAGTATTGTTTTAACGTTCAGGACCAGGACCACCACGGAGCAGGCATAATGTGGGTAGTGGGTTATTATCAGTACCACTACCATGTCAGCGTCACTGCAGTGCTGAGAATGACACCACCACCTGCTCTGTGGTGGTCCTGACCATTGAAGAACTGGTTAAAAGAAAGCTAACAAAGAATGCAGAGAAACAAAAGGACAGGAGTCTAATTTCAGACTGTCATCATGCTGTGAGCTCTTGATGAACAATATGCTGCTGCATAATATACGTACACCACTGGTCAAAAGTTTCAGAACCCATATTAGGTGTTCTTAGACTATTGACCATTAATGTGTGTGTGTGTGTGTGTGTGTGTGTGTCCAGTATCCAAAGGTAATCTTTTACTCTCATCAGACTTACTTTTATTGAGCCTCAGGCTACTAACAAGCCGATTGTCTGTTTTAATTAAAGAAAAGGACATTTCATAATACAGCTGTCATGTTGTCCTATTCCAATTTCCTGTCCTTCTGTAAAATCTGTCCTAATGTGGTCCCCCCGTAATCCGTAAGTCTCCTACACACTTATATACCACACTGATTTGTGGTAGCTGCATGGAGGCTGCTGTTCAAACTCTGCAACTTTAGGTTACAAACCTCATGTTAATTAATTGCAATTCATTTCATGTTCACTTGCTTCAGTAGATTAATTGACATTCAATTTATAGGGGTATATTTTTAATTCAACTCATATATCTTACACACATACTCCCCCCTAACACACACACAGAGCCCAGGACAGCAGCACCACTCAGTATAGTGTGTGTGTGTGTGTGTGTGTGTGTCCCTAGATCGAAAAAGCGAGCACATGCAGGATGCTCCTGGAATGTTAACGCTGTTGGCTTGGAGTCTCTGTGCTGTACTTCAAAAAGAGTAGAATTTACACCCTCAGCAAGAGAGAGAGAGATGGAGAGAATGAGTGGGGGGGGTAAAGGAAAAGTAGCAGCAAAAGGAGGAGGATGGGGAAATAATGAGTGAGTACGGAGGGAAAGCACAGGGCACAGAGATGACCCCAGGAAAGATCAAAGGCCAAAGTCAGCAGTAGCGGTACTGCATGTATGAGAAAGCATGAAAAGCAAAGACACAACAAAAAATATAGAGATAAAAAACAAGCTGGGAGTTGAAACGAGTGGCAGGGTAAGAGTAGAAAGGTGGTGGTGGGGCTAGACAGGCAAGCAGCAAGAATGAAAAAGCAGAAGAAACTTCGAGAGAGAAGGATCGAGCAAACAATCAGATCGTAAAAGGTCATTCCACTAGTGCTGATTGCTCCCTGTCTATCTGGTCTGAGCTCTGCGTTGTGCATACAGATTTCAAACAGTCCTGGAGCACAGTGTCTTAAACCCCTACACCTTATCTGAGAGCTGCAGGACAAACTGAGGCTGTAACACACGAGTGACTCACTATTTCTGTCTTTCACTGTTTAAAATTTGAACAGCGCTGTAGACTCCTGCAGACGCTGCTCTACGCAAACCCTTCAAATGGCTTTGATTAATGTCCAGGGAAGTCATTAAAGAGCAAATATAATCCTATTCAAGGCAGAGCTACGTCAGACTGAAATGCCCTGTTTTGTCCTTCTGCTGAGAACACATTTTCTCTACAGCTACACATGAACCACTGCACCTGAAGCTACTTTTGTTTGGTACTGACATAAATGCAAAGCTAAGCTAAAAAAACAACAGTCCTCCCCACATCAGCATGACTGCCTTAGAAGAGTTTGAGTTCAATATTGCAGGATCAACACAAAGATTTAGATAACAGATAAGATCCTCATTATTCACATCGAAATCCAAATGCTCAAGTTTCAAAAACGTCATGAAAGTGCAATGGCAGAGCTGGACATGCAAACAGAACTCTATGTACACTAAATCCTCCAACAACAGGTCTTTTGTGCTCCTGAGTCCGACTAAAGTGCATGCTGGGCTCTTTGCAGGTCTGCTGTTGGGGTCCGAGCCGTGAAAGGCACTCTAATACGCCTGTGACCTGTTTGGCTTTATTCAGCATGTTTATCTTTCCGCTCATAGTGGGTTTACAAAGTCAGGCACCCGTTTACACCCTGTAGAAGGACGTATGTTTGCTTTACTCTGGGGATTTGCTGCCTCTTCTTCAAAGAGAGGCAACAGAGCAACCGCCAGAATGGTCCATGTAATGATATGCATGTCAACATACTGACTACAGTAGAATACCTATCCTGGCACGTCACAAGCTACTGTCAGTGCACACAAAGAGATGAAAGGACAGATCAGGTAGAAAACAGCCTATTACATTCAGAGTGGACCGATGCCCATTAAACTCTTTAACTTTTACAACAAGAGAACAGTGGTTCTCTTTTCTCAGACGCAGCTTTTTTTTCATCCAACTAAGATAACTTGCCAAATTGCATAGATTTGCATGTATTTACACATTAGTAATCCCTAGGGTTTCTCTCTCTCTCTCTCTCTCTCTCTCTCTCTCTCTCTCTCTCTCCTCTCTCTCTCTCACACACACACACACACACACACACACACACACACACACACACACACACACACACACACACACACTTGCGCACAGATTGACGATTACTAAACCAATACAACCACACTGGCATGACCCCAACAAGTCAACCTTAATAGAGCTAATTTTATCCAATAGATCTGACAGAATTACCACTACAGGTGTACTTGAACACCAGGAATTTTTAAACCTTTAAATGATCAAGCCTTCTTAAATGAATGGTGCTCAGCAACATTCACTATACCCCTGAAATCTCAGATGTCAACTTAACGCTAGACCATTTTACCCAAACACGTCTATAAATGGTAAACAAGCAAGCCCGCCATAAAAAAGTAAGAATATTTGATCGGTCTGACCCCTGGAAGATCAACTAAATGCCAGGAACAAATCAAGACCTTCTGCTAGAAAAAGTAGAGATAGAGATGAATGGCTTAATTTAGGCATTTAAGGAATAAATGTAGCTCCCACATTAGAAAAGCCAAATCAGAATTTTCAAACTGCATCTCAAACACAGTCACTTAAAAACTTACATAATTGTTAGTACATAATCATTACATTTCTGACCAGAGAGAGCTCTGCCAAACATTTAATATGCATTTAGTAGCAGCTGGACATTTATTTGATAATGCAGATTCAGTAAATACACCACCTGCTGTAAGCCATGGTCTCTTTACCATTCATGCTTTCCTTCCTCATTTGGTAGCTAAAGCCCTCAACGCTATAACATTAACAAATAATCAGTTTTGACCACAATGCTTTGGAATGATTAGAAATTGCAGATCTCAAACACAGCAATGTGTGGCACTGAGACAAATAAATCATAACCCAAACAGAACTATTATTTAATATTTATACATTTATATGCTGATGACAAAATAAACAACCACAAACCTGTTTTAAATGCTGAGAAAACAAAATGTATCCAGATCATCTATCAATGTTTTTTAATACTTTTAAATTCGCAACCTTGAAGGGTTCTAACATGGAACGAATTAGTCAATGTAAGTACTTTCACAAATAAAGGAAGCTGAAGTAAAAACTGGGCTTCCTTTATAGAAAACAATCCTGCTTCTCAATGCATGCAAGAAAAAAAATAGTTGAAGCCACAATTTTATCCATGCTAGATTATGGTGATGTGTTATACAGATATGCATCAGCAAATACACTGAAACCACAAGATTCTGTATATCACTGTGCAATAAGATTCATTACTGGTGCCCCCTATAGCACACACCACTGTCTACTATACAAACAGGCCGGGTGCTCTTGTCTTGCTGTGGATCAAGAAACACAGGTTTCTTTTAATCTTTAAAGCACTTTTAATATTTTGTTATATTTATCTTATTTGTTTTATATCTTAATATTTTATACTGTATATATATATATATATATATATATAAACAATTATACAAATGCTGGGTTGTTTCTTTGACATACCCTATTTTATGTTTTGTACTGAGGGCCTCCCTCAATGAATTTAAATAAAGGTTGATTGATTGATTGACTTATGCAAGCATATGCCTCTATGCCATATACAATAGCTAACAGCTGCCTGTGCCAACCAGCATTGCACTGCTTTTCAGCTGTAAAATGCACACTTCCCACCAGAGAGAGCAAGGCCAATTTAGTGCTCTTGACTCCGCCTGCTGGTGGCAAGCTACATGACCCAGGATTTGAACCAGTGACCCTTGGATCATAGAGCTAGCGCATTAGACCACTGAGCCACTAAGCGGCTGAGCCACTAAGCGGTTCATCAACAAAGAACTATGACAGCATATGTGAGCCATGCCTGTATCCTCATGTCACTGACAATGCCAGAGACATTGCTTTGCCTCACACACACACACACACACACACACACACACACACACACACACACACACACACACACACACACACACACACACACACACACACAAAACTGCATGGGGCATAAGAAAAGAGGTGTTCTGCAGATGAATCATTCACAATGTAAAAACATGCCCATGAGTTAAAAAGGTAAAGCTGCCTGAATCATGACCTTCGCTGGTCAGTTCTCCCTAGGTGTTGGTAAGGGTAAGTGAATATGTAATGTGAGTCAGATGTGTGTGTGTGTCCATGTGTGTGTAAGGTCTGAAAGACTGAGTGTAATTTCGCAGTGGAAAAGGCGTGTTTCCTGCTGCGTGCCCACTGACATTCTGGAGGTCTTGCAGGAGCCACTTCATTATGCGCTGTGTGTGTTTGCTGACACTGTGGATACCTCGCTGGGCCAGTTCATTACTCTTTGGGTATTTACTGACACAGAGGAGTACTGCCTTCATTATTCCCCACTAGGACTGGTGCACATACAGAAAAAGACACAAACACTATTACAATGGGGCACACAAACCTCCTATGCATGTCAATGCATGAGCTTGCTCAAACTGTTTAGAGAATGGCATTCAGTGTAATTTCTTACATTGCAATGAGGAGTGTACACAAGCCAATGCCTGAACTGTAAGCAGAGCATGAAAATAGCGTGTGCACTTTCTTTTACTCCAAACAGAAAGTTAAAGCCAGTGTTCTACTGGTTTCCAATCCTTGTCTTGGTCTAAAACCTGTCTCCATGCTTTGATAATCAAATTGATTACTAAAATGATTAGGTGACGATTGGGTGTGTTCAACAGACTGAAATATGCAGTGCAGGTATAATCAGGTACTCCAGGACCAGGTTTGGAAACCACTGTGTTACATGCCATGTCCTCTTCCTGAACCCAACGTCTCAGGAATCTCGCGAGCACACACACTCACCCTGTTCTCCTCCTCTCGAAGGTCCGGCATGGTGCTGATACAAAGGCTGATCACGGTCACTGCCACCATCACCACAGACAGACAGGCAAACAGCTTCCCCGGCAGGCCCGATTGCGGGTTCTCCACCATGTCCCTTAGATGATTCATGAACTTGCGATAACGTGTCTCCTCCACCGGAGGGCGGAGCTGCATGCTGCGACGCCGGTGCTCCTCCTCACGGCGCTCGTGCTCGGCCACCTCCTCCAGACGCGTGTACATCTTGCGCTTGCAGCAGCGTTCCATGTAGGCCATCTCCACACCCCAATAGGTCAGCTCGTCATGCAGTGAGAGAGCGCACATCTCACGCAGCATCCGCAGCTTGCCAGCAGCTAGGAAGTTGAGGATGACCCTGAAGGCGCTGGGGCTGCGGTCAAAAAAGAACTCGCGTCGTGCTTCATCGTAGTCGTCGCACACACCAGCAATCTCCTCTGGGCTGCTGCACATGCGAAGACGGCCTAGCCGTGTCAGGGGGAACTGCTCCAATGTGCTCCATGGGAAGGTGTAGCGGTTGCCACCCACGTTGATGAGTGCTTGCAGGCCATGGTCCACGGACAGCAGGTCCTCTGGCTGGCGGAGGAAGTGAGCGCGCTGGTAGTACACGCCCTTGATGGTCTCTGTTTCAGGGATCTCAGTGAAGATGCGATCAAGGCTGCTGTCGTCACTGACGGAGAGGTTGCTGAAGTCATGGTTGGCGTTGCTGATGATGGGCATGGTGGTATCAGAAGAGCTAGCCGATCAAAGGACGATGAGCCGTCGTCTGTGAGGGGGTTAACTTGGGACCTGAGTGGTTGAATTGCTGCCTTCATCCAAAGCACAGCAGCACAGCAGACCCCCTATGACGTGGTGCAAAGTTCATGGGGAAGCCATCATTTAGTCAGGAGACAACTGGGAATATAAATGAAGCACATTACAGATTAAACTGTATTTGTACAGAAGTGAAACAATAACTGCTATCATAAAATACTCTCACCATATATTTTTGAGGATATCTGGAACACTTTGATTCACACACCAGCTTTACTCTCAGAATACAGTTCATGCTGATTATGCAGTTTCAAAGCTTTAAACATTGCATAGATAAACATTAAATATAATTTAATTTCAAATCTCCTGATTTGATTTGTGGTCTGCCATGAGTGTCTCGTATAGTCTTTCTTGGAAGCCAGGTCAACAAGGCATCTGGGTGAGCAGGGAGGAGGGGCGTATGCTATTCATCCATAACATAAACTAAGATGAATAAATTAAGCTAAAATTTTTGTTACATGGAAGCTCAATATGTGCTAAAGGTCTGTTTAAGCAGTCCAGTATCTGCTAGTGCAGCTCAAAAAAAAATCACAATATAGATAAAAAGCTCATTTATTAACACAATTTCATTCAGAAAGGTAAACTGTCATATTTTAAATTCATTACACATAAAGTGAAATTTCAGGCCTGTTTTACTGTTGATCAGTGTGGCTTATAGCTCATGAAAACCAGAATCAGAATAAAACAAAATATTCAAATTTGATTAAAGTATCAAATTTATACCAAAAAACTTTCAATGTAATGAATATAACAATTCAATACAAATAAAAGTTACATTTTTTAATTAAATTATCAAAAACCTGTTTCACAGTATTCTAATATTTTGAGATCCATTAGTATATTGCATCAAGATTGATATATTCCGGGCAGCATAAAACATACAAAACCGGATCCAAACTGCATTAGGTGGTTTGAAAAATGATTACAATGTGATTTATACAGATGTGTCTCAGACTGGCTTCTCTGGCCATTCAAATCAGAACTCAAAGTGTCTTTTGCATCATTCACAATGCAGCAAACAAGGACTATGTTAATTCCAGAATGACAGAAGTACAAAAGTCCAAAAAGAGCTCCAAAACAATTAATGTTGCCTACTTTGTTACCACAACAACCATGCAGATATATTTCTGATGTCTGGACACACAAACCTGATGTGATGACTTGCAAATAACAGTGCAGACAAAAGATCTCAACAGATCTGCTTTGAGAGATAAATCCATACAGAGTTATAGTTAAATCTCTGTAGAATTATTAAAACAGCTACACTGTTTAGTCCAGACAAATTGCACTCAAACAATCCAAACCGAATCCGAATTTACACTTGTTCTCTGATCTGGACCACAGCAAATGAAGTATAGGTGTGAGAACGACCTTAATGTTGACTTCAGAATAGACTATAATGAACACAGGGCTGGGCGATATATCGATATCAAAAGGATTCAATACAATCAGGATATAAACAGAGCGTGATATGGGCTGAGGCGATATCGTTTATATCGAGTTTTAACGTTTATAAATAACGTTCTGTTCCAATCTTGTGGAAACCTTTTTCTACTCCTTCCCTCTGCTCTCAGCTCCTCCTTTACTCTGCTCCATCCACCCCCATTTGCATTCTCACATGCACACTAGAGCTAGAGGGGGCATAAGAACTAGTGCGTAAAGAAATGAAGATGAAATTTCAGTTTGCAAAAGTAATATACTAATAGAACAAAAATTATGAAAGAAGAATTTCATGGGATATCAATTTTTCACATTGCATTTTTAACATCATATATCATATTGTATATCGTACATTATTCAGCTAAAATATATTGGGATAAGACTTTTTGTCCATGTTGCCCAGCACTAAATGAATCTGAAAATACGTGCATGGCAATATATCCAAAAATACAGTATATAAACACAAGGCACTTAATCTGACACGAATTGAAAAATAAATCAAAACAAATATTTTTTTTGTGTATTGTTACACCTATACATCATACATCCTCTGTCTAAAGATCCAGATACTAACTAGTAAATTTAACAAAAGTGCACTCAGTCCTGAGACTGGCATTAAAATATGAACACAAAGCTTGAAAAGCAGTGCTGATAGAATGGGATGCTCTGCAGTGGCTGCACTCAAACCTAAGGTCACCATGACAAGTGCAATCTAGCAGAGCCTTAAAGCCAGAGTACACAGACAGGACAAAAGTGAACAAACATGAACGTTTGGTGCACCATACCTGTGTTTTATTGCTGAAACACTCGAGAACATTCCCTATCCATTCGCTTCATTGGATTTTCAGTTCTTTTTCTTCACATTATCAGGACAAAAGCAAACATTAAACTGTTTGTGTTCAGTCACTATGTTCTGGTCCTATAGCCCTCAGCTTTGAGCTATGGAGCAGTGGATCTCCATCCCCTGCCATGATGGGGCTCCATCAAACATCACTACGATGAGCTGGAGCTGGATTTGTGATTGAGGCTCAATCATGCAATATCAGAACATCAGAACCTGACTTCACTAAAGCTCTTGTGGCTGAAGGGTTTGAACATATGGTGGAGAATGGAGGTTTGGGGATTAGGTGTTATTTTCAATGCATGTTTGAACACAGTCTGCCCTACGGTCCGCAATTTCATCTGAGAATAAGTATGAATGAAAATGTTCTCAGATGCCATAAGGGACTCGTGTACAGTGATGACGAGAGTGAGAGAGAAAGAGGGAAGATCCAGTTAACCTCTCTTCCCCCCTGGGAGCTCACATATTAGCACCACCAGGGCCTCAGTGCCTAATGTAAATGCTAGGAGTGCGCCAGGCTTCAGTAAGTTCCTGCTGTCAAGGTGCTCCATTACGCTGGAGGAAGGGGAGGAGAGAACGATGAAGTATTTATGAACAGGACTGTTGGAAAGAGTATTCCCGTCGGAGGCGAGGAGCCTCGCTTCGCTGTGTGGAAACTTAATTGAGTGAAGTGTTTGCAGCGTTAACGTTATCACCAAAACAGCCTCCAGTGTGTGCATATAATAGATGGGTATTAAAATGTAAGATTTGCATCACAAAGGAAGGATGATATAAATTTAAGTATATAAGCCAAGCATTGAGTTTTAAACCTTCAAAATCTCAACCACCAAATAATTGCCAAAAAAAATACGGGACTGTAATTCTGACTAGAACAATCGTTACCAAACTATACATTAAATAAATATTTCTGTTATGTTTGATACATCAGCAATGCATTGAACACACAGCAGCTAAAACATAAAAACATACAGGATACAAAGCTGTGTAACCTCTATTACTTCTTAAGAAATAGACTTAAGTAATAGACTTAAGCAATTAAGTCTAAAGTAATAATGTATTTTAAACTTAGACATTATAGCTCTGTTTGGTTTTGGTGCTTGCAGTGAAAAGATAATCCATCAAGGGGGCTCAAAGCCTGTCTTGTGTCCTTATTTATTTTCATTATATTTAATTCATCACAACACTATTCTTACTGAACTCAAATGTACAAGGGAGGGTCGATATATTGATATTAATTTTACTGTTGCATTTAACTAAGCTAATGGAAGCCTCAATTTCCCTTGTCTATCTATCTATCTATCTATCTATCTATCTATCTATCTATCTATCTATCAATCAGCTCCTCTTCTACTCTGCTCCACCCCCCGCTCACAAATTCTCCTCTACTCTGCTCCCTGCTCCTCCACTACTCTGCTCCACCCCTGCTCTCAGCCTCTCCTCTGCTCCCTGCTCTCAGTTCCTCTACTCTGCTCCACCTCCTGCTCTCAGATCCTCCTCTACTCTGCTCCCTGTTCTCAGCTCCTCCTCTACTCTGCTCCACCCCCTGCTCTCAGCTCCTCCTCTACTCTGCTCCACCCCTGCTTTCAGATCCTCCTCTACTCTCCTCCACTCCCTGCTCTCAGCTCCTCCTCTGCTCTCTATTCCTCCTTTACTCTGCTCCACCCCTGCTCTGCTCCTTGCTCTCAGCTCCTCCTATACTCTTTTCTCTGCTCTCAGCTTCTCCTCTACTCTGTTCCTCCTCTACTCTTGGTTCTCACACTATGGAAGTGGCATAAAGACGAGTTTAATGTTCACTCGTATAAATAAAAACTGAAGCTCAAATGTCATTGTTTAATATGGTCTAAAAAAGCACGGAGGGAGGATTTGACTGACTTTCTGTCCGCTCCGTCCATCCATTAAATGTCCCTGTCTCAGATGGTTGTGTGGAGTTAGGACGTGTGTAACTGAGCAGCAACTTTCAGCTGAAAGTCTCTTCCTCTTTCTGTCCGACCGTTAAACTGACCAAACCGCTGACTCCAACCGTTAACGGTCCTGTTAAAGCAGCCGTTATGAGGGACCTACCGGAGAGCGGGCTTCCAGCGCAGCCGGTGCTCACTTCTGCAGTAAAAGCCGGACATGTCTCCTCCGGGGACGCCTCCGTCATGCCGCCGCCGCGCGAGCCTCCGTGTCTCCGTGTCCGCAGAGCCCGCGTCCCGCCGCCCGGCAGCCCCCCCAAGCCCACCCCCCCGCCCGTATTCAGACGAGCCCCGCGCTGCGGCGCTGCGATTGGGTCGTCGCGTCCTCCCCCTGCGCTGCGATTGGTCAGTAGTTCGCAGAACTCGTCTCACTTCTATAACTACTGGCCAATCATCTCACAGGGGGCGGGGTTTGCCGCAGTACGGGTGAGGAGAAGAGGCGGTGGAACGTCCGGCAAACAGAGCGCAAGACGCAAAGTTTGCGCGCGCGAAGACTAAGTCGCGTCAGTGCGGGTCCGTTTCCACGGCGACGACGAGCTGATGCGCGCGCAGTAACGAAGCTCACAGTTCTGTAATAAAACTCTTTAATTCACTCACTATACTATACTGACATGTTCACTCTTTAATCTGTGTGTGTGTGTGTGTGTGTGTGTGTGTGTGTGTGTGTGTGTGTGTGTGTGTGTGTGTGAGAGAGAGAGTGAGAGATAGTGTGTGAGAGACAGACAGTGTGTGACAGTGCGCGCGCGTGTGTGTGTGAGAGAGAGAGTGTAAGAGAGAGTGTGAGAGAGACAGTGTTAGAGATAGTGTGTGTGTGTGTGTGTGTGAGAGAGAGACTGTGAGAGACAGTGTGTGTGTATGTGTGTGTGTGTGAAAGAGAATGTGTATGTGAGTTTGTGTGTGTGTGTGAGAGAGAGAGAGACAGAGTGCGTTTGAGTGTGAGAGAGAGCGTGTGTCTGTGTATACTGACATGTTCACTCTTTAATCTGTGTGTGTGTGTGTGTGTGTGTGTGTGTGAGAGAGAGAGAGAGAGAGAGAGAGATAGTGTGTGTGAGACAGACAGTGTGTGACAGTGCGCGCGTGTGAGAGAGTGTAAGACAGAGTGTGAGAGACAGTGTGTGTGTGTGTGTGTGACAGAGACTGTGAGAGACAGTGTGTGTGTGTGTGTGTGTGTGTGTGTGTGTGTGTGTGTGTGTGTGTGTGTGTGTGAAAGAGAAAGTGTATGTGAGTTTGTGTGTGTGTGTGTGTGTGTGTGTGTGAGAGAGAGAGAGAGAGAGAGAGCATTTGAGTGTGAGAGAGAGCGTGTGTGTCTGTGTGTGTGAGAGAGAGCGTGTGTGTCTGTGTATATGTGTGTGTGTGTGTGTTTGCTGCACATGTGTGTGTTTGTACACAGATCCAGGCACTCCCTCAATCATATCACACAAAGCACTGAAAGACTCCTTTTGTAAAGGCTGTATCATTTGTTTACCAGGCAGGACAATTGTGTAGCATTAGTTGCACACACACACACACACACACACACACACACACACACACACACACACACACACACACACACACACACACAGAGAGAGAGAGAGAGAGAGAGAGAGAGAGAGAGAGAGAGAGAGAGAGAGACTGCACTTTGTGCTTATGAAAGCTCATTAGGTTGAGCATGCCTGAGGAAATGTTCAAACAAGCAACACTGGAGGTGGACAGACATTAACAGAGGGGCTCAGAAAGGAAAGAAATGAATGCTTTCTTTTGACAGTCAGTACTGCGGTGGGCAATGTGCTGATATTTTTATTGTGATAAATAATGTCACTGAAAGCAGTTCTGAGCACATCTTGTATATCATTAGTGGTAGCAACCTTTAAATCCTGCCTCCATTCTGCGTGCACCTTCAGGGTTCTGGAGCAATGACAGCTGGTCGTCATTTTACAGAAAAACACTAAAGTTAGCCGTTTAAATTACTTTTGTGAAATATGTAGCTTCACTGTTTAGGTTCCTAACGCACCTGCTTTGGGCCTTGTCCAACATCGCTACTGCACTGTCCTCAATGATGTCATGTGACTAAAACCTAACAGTCGCTGGTAAGCAGACATTCGCTGGTAAGCAGACATTATTTTTGTCTGAAGTCATATTATTTTACCATTGATGGAGAAGATATGGAGATGGTGGACAGCATTTGCCACAATAAAGGATCCAGCACTCAAGAAATTTGACACCGATTGTTACTTGGAAGGACAAGGATGAAGGAGCTTGAAAAGATTTTCGAATTATCCAGACAATGGTTTTCTCTGTGGTTCTGCATGGTTGCCAAAGCTGGACAATAAGCAAGTGAGACAAGAGAAATATAGACTGAAGCTCTTTTACTTTGGACACATTATGAGAAGAACCGATTCACAGATAAAAGAGGAAGAGGATGATCAGCTATGAGATGGATGGATACAATTCAAGGAATATTGAACCAACCGTTCAGATGCCTGAAGACTCAAATATTTGACAGGACATTCTGTAGAAACACTGTCCAGGAGTCGAAATCGACATGAAGGCAATTAATAATAATAATAATAATAATAATAATAATAATAATAATAATAATAAGTTGTACACTATCAGAATAACACACAGTCAGTGATCAGACTGTGTTATTGTTTAATGTATTTAAGTAATTTCACTGGTGTTGCTCTTTAAATGTGCCCTATAATGTCTAACTGTATTTCTGAGACATGAAAGTGACATACAAGGCTGCTGTTAGGTAACATTTTTGACCTATATATTTACACACACCTAGCCCACTAGCAAAAGAAATGCAACAGCTACTTTCAGAGAATATGGCACCAATCCTAAAAAGCCTAAAAACTAATCCTAACTAGTCCAGCTGGAGCCAAGGTACTCCAAGGGACCATTACGTAGCATGCATTGCATGCATTTTTCAACCCAACCAAGGTCCCACAGATACTATATAAATAACAGTCAACTGACACCTTACAGTGTTTTTAAGTTTTTAAAGACCAGCTTTTGCTGGCAGCTGGTTTTAGATGGTCAAAACTGTTTTTTTGGAGGTAAAGCTGATCATCCATTTATACCCTATCCTGAAATTGGCTGGTTAACCTGATCTTGACCAGCATAGTGTATGATGCATTTAGGTCATGCTTGGTGATGCTGGTCATGCTGGTTGATCAGCTTGGTCTTACTGGTACGGGAACAAACCTTGATACCAAGAAATAAACAAGAACACACACCAGCTACAAGATTCATTAGAGAACATCCAGTAATTTGTCCTGTTTAGTGTAAACACTGAGTGAAAATCATTGTACTCTTATTTTTAAATAGCTTTCTCATAACATTGCTAAGTGTGATGCTGTTCTCATGTCATGTATTGTTTGCTTATTGGAAAAGGCCTGCTGTGGTAGCTTTGCCGTATAGTCTCATCAAACTTAAACCCACTATATCTTTCTGCCTGTCTGTGCTTCTCCTTCTCAGAATTTGATGCCCTGTGGATGGTCCCTGCTTCCCCATTGGTCTTCCAGAAGGCCAAAAAATCCAGACCTAAATTCACCCATTGCACCAGGTGACCTCATTAAAGGCAACATGGCTGGTGATGTAGGCAACAGGATGATGCTATATTTCAGCATTTCTGAGAATGAGAGCGAGAGAGACGGGGAGGACGGGAGACAGAGGATTAAGCTTTAATCCCTGGTGAAGAGATGGGATCGCAGTGCAGTTGGTGGGGTTCAGATGAGCAGGGTGAGCCTGGGTTTACAGTCAGGGCTCACTGAATGTCCCAAGCCCTTCATATGCTTCCGACTGACACCTACCAGCACCCAGTTATCAGCCTGTAGGTTGTGATCTCCCTAATTGCTCACAGAGCAGATGATTAGCCAGACTAGCCAGATTAACACTGATAGCAGGCCTGAAACCTGAGACAGTACTCCATAGACCCAAGGCCAGCTTGTCATGCTCTGACACTAATAGAGATGGTCTATGAGAGGTGACAGAGCATTCATTGACACTTTTTCACACTTTACAAAATGCTGCACTTATTCGACTACTCATCCCACTAATTGGGCTTTAATTCACCCCCTTGGCACTCTTTAATTTGATTTAATCTTGAGAGTGTTTTTTGATTGTGTGTTAGGCAGATTCGGTGAGATTGGTGTGGGGGTATTAGAGAATCTGTGCCGTCACGTATTGTTCTGTGATTTGTGCAGCCATCCTAATCCAGGACAATTTACATAACAACAGCTTTTTAATCATGCCATGCAGCCCCACAAATAGACTTGGTTTGCTGAATTATCTTTGGGGGGAAAACATCTCAGCATCTGTCAGTCATCTGAGGTTTGGAGGCTTGTAACTGGGATTTTACACCCATTCTCCAACATCTCCACTGGCTTCCCCTAAAATACATCATAGAATTGAATATACTTCTACTTCTACTATTTTTACATTCACATTTACATTTACAGCATTTAGCAGACGCCCTTATCCACAGTGACTTACAAAAGTGCTTTGCTGTTCACTCACATATCCTTACATATGTGATTCTAGAGCCTAGAATCCAGAGATTCTACTAACTTCTACTATAGCTCAATATCACTCCTTCTTACCTGTCTGACCTTCTTCCTTATAAACTTTCATGAACTCTCAGTTTTTCTTCACCTGGGATTGTCAGCAACTTTCATAGCTTTGGCCATTGTTTTTTTTTTCCCCCAACTATATTTATTTCCCTACTATATTCACTGACTAATTTTTAAACACTAATTGACCAAAAACAAACAAACAAAAAAACAAACAAACATATGTCAGGTCAGTGTGGACTTATGTCTAAGGCATGATTAAAAGTGTGGTTTGAGACTGGTTTTAGCACAAGAGGGTCTAACATTTTCCCCTACTGCACTATAGAAATACTTTTGGGTTGTGTACCTCTTGGTGAGAGACAGTTGACTGCTAAACGTCCCTCTACAACACACTCAGACATTTTGCCCAATTGACCGACTTTGAGAAAGGTCGTGGCTGTTTTGACCAAGTGGTTAAGATGTAGGCACACATATTGAATGGGCCTCATGAAGGGAACTTCAATCCTGCCTCTGCTACACACACAACAAGGGATTGCCTGGAATGTCTCAGCCAGATTGCAATTCTTCCTTGGCCTACCAGATTGACCAGATTTATTGACAATCCAGCATTTATGGGACCAGCTGAGATGCCAGCTTTGAAAAGTTATGAGTTTGCATTCTATAGGCCCAGCTGCAACATCTGTTGGCAAATGTGCCACTGGCATATAGAACCTGTATGCCACCATGCCCAACTGTATCACAGCAGACCACAGCAGAGGAGTTACACAAATAAACTTGGGAACATTGAAGACAAGTCATGCTGCTGCATTTTGGATAAGTTGCACAGGAAGGCCAGCTAGAAGGGAGTTGCAGTAGTCTACTCTTGAAAAGACAAGAGACTGAACAAGTATGTGAGTGGCCTCTCTAGGTCTGCATGACCAAGTCAGGTTTGCAATATGAGCTGAGAAGGATAACTGGTCATCCACAATTATACCAAGGCTCTGTGCTTCTGCCGATGGAGTGACCAGTGACTTCTCAAAGGAAATGGCAAGATCAAGGTTAGGACCAGTGGTTCCAGGAATGTATAGCACTTCAGTCTATACAGCTGGGGATGAGTTTAAGGTGATGGGCTGCCAGATGATTCGAGAAGATTTTGGAGGAGCCTGTTTTATTTACATCAGTACTTCATAAGGGCTGATATTGGCCCTAGGCTGCCCCCACAGATGCAGAGTATTTACTTTTATACTGCTTTTGTGAAGTTATGCTTTGACAGCAAGCCAAGCTAATAGAATCTGGTTCAAAAGCAATATGCTGCAAACACCTGACAATTACATTCGCTGTGGTCAACAAAACTTGGATTCCACTGGCACAAAGTATGAGCTTGCCAACATAACCCACAGCAGCCACATCCTTAAATGAAGATTTATCTTCCAAAAGGACAATGACCATAAGCACACTTAATCAGTATAACGTGAGTTAAGTTAGTCCTTGAGTATTGTTTAAATGAGTGCATAAATATGTTAAAAATGATAAGTGTAATGTATTTTTATTATCCAGGGAATTCCGTTTTCCAGGGATTCTGAAACAGGACTTGCTACTACCTTAAACATTAATGCATGATGGCTGAGGTAGCTACTCAACATCAACTTCAAGCCTTTTTTTGAGCTTAAAAGGTAGGACTGTGTGTGCATCTGGATACTGGAGTGTGTGAGGGGCAGACTGGATATCCCCGCAACCGGATGGCCTAAAAATAAAATCTCCTTCATCATCCATGCTAAATAAAATATAACCAAGTTCTTTCAACTCAGTTTCCTGAGTGTCAGCATTTCCCCCATGTGAATATGAATATCGAATGTTATGGAGTAACACGGTGGCTATTTATGGCATATATGTTCATTAAATGTCATTTTTCATATACCACTGGGAGCCATTACTAATGACATCAATAGTAAGGACGGTGGTCATGGACACGACATTGACTGGTTGGCAGCCATCAGTCAGTTTAATGAGCCGAGTGTCGGCCTGCTCCGTTAAGGTCAGTGTATGATTTCCTAATAATTGAGGCTGTTTACATCAGCAGCTCTTCTCCCTTCTGATCTCGTGTTACCTGGTAATGACACACCTGAATAAGATCTTGAGAGCCCATGAGCTGAACACCTCACCACAGCTCAGCTTACACCACCAAGGTTCTGCTTTCGTCACTCTTCGTGGTTCAGTATGGACATCTGAGAGTCCCCACACTGACATTTTACAGGTCAAGGGCAAGTGTCAACCAGTCATTCAGAAAGCACAGCACACTAGGAGAACTGCCTAGTCAGTGTTAAATAATTCTTCCTCTTAATACATTTTTCAGACTTCTGTGAATCACTAAATTCATCTTGTATGGCAGAAAATATTTAAATTTTGTATTTAACATTTTTTTACTTTACTTTTTGACATGGTGACTGGTGCAGCAAGTAGTGTGTACAGCACAGTTTCAGGGGGTTATGGTTGTGGGTTCAATCCTTGCTCTGAGCACCATGTGTGAGGAGTTCCTTATGATGTCCCTGTGTCTAGGTGGGTTTCCTTTGGGTGTTCTGGTTTTCTCCCAACACTCATGGTAGGCAAACTAGCTATACTGAATTTCCCATTGGTTAGAACTGTGTGTGTGTGTGTGTGTGTGTATGTGTGTGTGTGTGTGTGTGGATCTTGACTAGGACAAGTGAATATTTGTGTACATAAAAACTAGACACCAAAGTGAGATGTTTTATTGGAGTTTTGATGTATTTTATTTGGAGGAGGCGTCACACTATACCAGTGGCTAACTGAGCCCAACCCCCAACACGCGTGTGTGTGTGTGTGTGTGTGTGTGTGTGTGTGTGTGTGTGTGTATCGATGAGCAAAGAATCTATGTCAGTAATTTTGAGTAGGAAAACTAGGAACTCTCATATTCCATTTCCTTTTATTTTTCCACTCTGCAAGGGTTGAAACTTCCCTTATCTACTTCTTCCATTGAGTGCCTCGCTCTCTTTCTCTTCTCCCCTTCACTCCTCTCCCTCAAGCCAGTTAATCTTTTATTTTTAGGGAGTGTTTTCTGTTTGTTTTCCCCAGTTATTTGTGGCCAGTCTTCCCCAGGCATTCCTTTGTTCTGTTTTTTTCATAGCCCTTTACTTCACACCCATTTTGGTCCCCACCTCATATAAGCCTCTTTGTTTCATAATGCAACTATGCAAATAGTGGTGCCAGTCTATTAACACAACTGCCCTGGTTCAGATCCCATGGCAAGCATTTTATTTTCACTTTGCATTTTACTTGCTTTGAGATTTCCTTTTCTCTGAACTTGGGTCCAAACACATGGTTGTGGTAGCTCATTTGGCAGCAAATCAGTCTACAAACAAGATGACCTGGGATTAAACCCCTTTGAGTGAACTCCCTGTTACAGGAAGATCCAGCCAGAAATGTACCCATCAGACATGGCAAATATTGAGCAGGTAAAGTTTGCCCTGGCTAGCCACAAGGTAACCATTAGGAGATCCTCTCCCAGCTACAGGGCCTGACTAAATTATTAGCAGCCAGCATACTGCTGCACCTCCCCAGGAGGAGGTGGTGGCTGCTTTGGCAGAGCCTTCCTTACCAGTCCCAGAGCACTATGATGGGAGGATACCTCTGAGTTGGGCATAGGTGCAGTTCTGTCCCAATGCTCAGGCCCAGGTCAGAAGCTCCATCCCTTTGTCTATGTCTCATTGGCTCACCCCATCAAATGGAACTATGATATGGGTGACCAAAAGCTGCTGGCAGTCAAGCTTTCATTTGAGCAGTGGAGGTACTAGTGAAGGTTTCATTTGAGCAAGTAGAGCTTCTGGACAGTCCATAAGAACTTGACCTTGAGCATTCAACAGGCCAAGTACCTTAACCCACGTGAGGGCTGTTCTTCTTCCTGTTTGACTTTGTCTTGACGTACCAGCTGGGCTCCAAGAACAACAAGGCCAATGCACTCTCTTGCCAGTGGTAACCCTCTGCCAACAGCAGTACTCTCTGAGGCCCTTATTATAGCACCATTCCAATGGGGATTGGAGGTGACTGTGCAAACTGTGCTCCTGGGCAAATTATTCACTCCTCCCTCAGAATGTCACCTTTGAATGCCAGTTTGGGTATGCTCCATCTGTGTTTCCTGGACAGGAGATGAGATCAGGGTTCTGTTCAGCTGAGGATGTAGTTTGGTGCTACTGCTGGGTCTGACCTTATACAGACAGGAGGTGCTGGCCAGCACCTGATTTTCATCCTGGGAAATGGGTTTGGCTCTCATTGAAGGACCTACCCTTGCATGGTGCTTCCCGCAAACTGACCCCTCTCTAAATTGGGACCTTCAAGGTCCTTCCCATTGTCAACCCTGTGTCATACTGCTTCACCCTCAATGTGCATTAAATGGAATGTCCCACATGGGCTCAATCCCTACACTGTGAGGCGACTCCTGGGTGTCTGGTGGGTCCACACCAGCTGTAGTATCTTGTGAACTGGGAGGGTTATGGTCCAGAAGAACGGTCCTGGGTGCCCCTCCTGCCACATGCTGAAGCAAGAGCTCAACCTATGAGGGTTTGCTTCAGGGTGAGGACTCCAACCACCTGGATGAGACATCGTGCCATACCAGTGGCTAATTGAGCCCAACCACTAACACCTGTGGAGAGGGTATATAAGTCCTGAGCTCCAGCCACTCTGTGCTGGATCTTTGTCTCTTTAAAGTTTATCTTTTATATTTGGGAAGTGTTTGTTTTTGTCAGTTATTTGGAAAAGCCAATCTTCCCCTAGCATTCCTATGTTCTGTTTTCCTACCAGTTTTCCCACAATCTGCATGAAGTTTCATTTTACACCCATTTTTAGTTTACATGCAATGGGGAAAATTTTATTTTCACTTCAAGTGCTTTGAGATTTACTTTGCTCAGTACTTGGGTCCTAAGACATAGTTATGGTAGGCAATTTGGGTTCAAACCCCACTGAGTGTGCTGCCCCTTTATACAGTTTCAGAGTAAGTTGTTGCTTCATGCTGGTGTTGTTGAGGTCTACCATCAACACTATGCACAATACTCAAATCACCTTTCCCAACAACTTTATGTTTTGTGATAATTTCAAGAAATCCCATACTCTCCATGCCTTGGGTGTTATGGAAACGTTTTACTTAGTCAAGTCAGACTTTTTAAGCTGCAGCAATCAATAAAGCAGAGCACATGACAGTCAGAAACAGTCAACCTCATGTATGCAGGAATTGTGTGCTGGTACTCAGCATTTATTATTTAAATTGAAATGTTTTAGAAATTGAAAAAGTAAATTAATTAAAAAAATAAATGATGTGTTGACTTACAATATGGATATTGATGTAATTTTTGCATCGTCATTGATTACGTTGGCTAATCGTAGCAGCCCTACTTTACAGTCATATATGTCTTTTATGTCATTCATATATGCCTTTTATAACCACTTCAGAAATACTAAGCATTATGAATATGATTTTATTTTTTATACAGTGGCATGGTGTGCAGCATGCAATGTATGTGAGCTCCAGGGTTTCCTCTGGGTATTTTGGATTCTTCCCAGCTCCCAAAAACATGCCTGTAGGTGAACTTTTATACCCCTTAGGTGTGAAAGTTTACTGGTGCCCTAGCAAGGGAGGGTTGTGTTTTACAACAGTGTGACTCCAAAAGTACCTGTAATTAACTTTATTATTATTATTATTATTATTATTATTATTATTATTATTATTATTATTATTATTATTATTATTATTCTCATTTGTTGTATTTGCTTTCTCCTGTAAATTTTACCAGTGTTTTCAAGCTTAGTTGTAGTAGTGTAATTGTGATAGAGGAGCACTGTGAATAAAACGCATGTCCACTGTATCACCAGTCACCCCAATACCATTCAGTCTGTAACATTGAGTGCTGGAGCTTCAGCCAACCCCACTGGGACTGGTTTAAGTGACTTTTGTAATCTATAACTAATCATTTAATATGAGTACTTGACCTCGCTAATGCTCACACAGCCAAATGGCATCAAAACCACATAGTAACTTTCCAAAACCTAGTATAAGACCTTGGCAGAAGCATAGTGGCTGTTACTGCAGCAAATAAAAACCAAACTCCCTATTATTACTCACGATTTTAAAAGCATCTCTGGAGGAGCATGTGTTTACAAATGTTTGGACATATCTGTCCATTTCATCCTGACTCTCTTCCCAAGAAAAGAGAAGGCCAGGAGGGACAGCTCCAATCAGCAGAGACCTCACTCTGCTCCCCAAAATACCCCAGCTTGTCAGAGCACCTTGGCCACCATGAGGAGCAGGCTTGAAAAGGCCAACAGCCCAGAGATGGAGATGACAGTTCAGAGAAAATGCTCTGGCGGGATGGCTCTTCTCATTGAGCCAGCAGCTGTGAAACACTGCGTTTAGTTCCTGGGAGAAATGAATCAGCTAATTTTGCCTGTGCTTGCGCATGCGTACAACTTATAATTAAAATTCACTCTGATGCAAATAGTCATTAACACATTCCCCAACACCGTTATAATGAGTCCCAGTTCTCAAATGAATAACTCTCACACCTGACACAAGGCCATTCTCAAACCCTTGTTGCAGCCAAGACCCCCACAGACATCCTCACTCCCCATACCTAGGGGCAAAAACACCTTTTCAATAATTAAAAGCTGTCAGCAATTATCAATTTTAATTTTGGGTAAGGGCTAATTCCTTCTGATACATAAACACATGCTGGGTGTTACACTGCCTTGTTCTATTAATTATTCAACTGAGCAGAATTCAATATTCTTGCCAGGCAGTATTCGCTTCCAAGTCCAAGTTAATACAACTCTGACACTTTCCACTCTTTTTTTCCTTCCCTCAGACGTGCTGTTTATACCACGGCTGTCGATTCTGTGTGAACACATACACACACACACACACACACACACACACACACACACACACACACACACACACACACATACATACATACATACATACATACATACACGCAAATATGATCGAAGCCTCCAAATACAGCAAAGCTACCCAACTGTTACATCAGATCTACAGTCAGATCTACCCGCAGCTGTTGTTGTGACTGATGAAGGTATAGGGCAGCCCAGTGTTTTTAATTATAGAGAAATGGATTTGTGCACAAGTGCACTCTCCTTGCATTGCCAGAGGGCCAGTTTAACAGATGTGAAATTTGTTTCCAATTCTTGTTCTTGGTATAAACACACTGACTACCTGAGTCCACAGTGATGGCAGCACACAGTTTAGACAACTCAAGCTTCACAACTAAAACCTGCAGTGCTCTTCTGTGGAAGTTAGAAAGGCCTTGAAGTTCATGCATGATAAAGGGCCATGAAAATACGTTTGTCATAATATCTGAGCATTGCATGTCTAATTTTGTTAAATTCCAGCCAGCCTTTACTTTGTGTAAATATAATTTTAGCAATTTGGGCTAAAATGGTTATCATAACTGTGTCATGAGTGGGCAGGACATGCTACTGTAGATTTATGTAAATCACTGTTTCTTAAAGTTGGTCATGGAGACCCCCCTGCCCTGCAGGTTTTACTGCTTTCCTTGCTCCAAACAAAACTGATTTAACCAATCAGCTCATGGACAAGCCCGTTCACAGTTGCAGAGGGTGTGTTAAAGTAGGGAATCCACTAAAATGTGTAGGACGGGGGTCTCCAGGACCATGGTTAAGAAACACAAATGTAAATGTATATTGATTTCTATGACATCCCAAAAACAATTATTTCACCAATGAATGATTGCACAGCTTTCACTGTTAAAAATGGTTCTTTAAAATGTAACTATCATTAGTCTACTACAGGAGTGTTGCATGGCCTAGGTTTTTGGAGCTATAGCTCTGAATATTTTTTAACAGGCCTGAACCTTATAACATCAATCCCTCTCCCACTACTGTACCCTCAAATGATTTGACTGCAATATAAAAGGGAAACTGCCTTCTGGGGGACCCTGAACCAGAACCCCACTCCCAGTCAAAAGAAAACGACGGCAGGTATAAAATATTGTAATTACAGTCATCTGTTTTTTTCCTAAAAAAGAAAAGAAAAATCATTAGTGGCAAAAGAAAAATCATTAGTGGTAATGGGACACTTTATACACTTTTTTACACTTTAGACACTTTATTCCAATGTTAATGGCAAAATCAGACACTGTCCACTTTTTTGAGGCATAACAATCTTAATTTGCTAATGGTTAATTCTATAGATTAAAAAGGAGTTTTTTTTTTCATTCATGGCTAAGGTCAATTAAAAAGTCACCACCAAGAACAAGGATTCTAATAGTCAAAGTGATCAAACTTTAAAATAAATCACTGTCATTCCACGCTGGTATTCACTGTGCTCTCTGCTCTATGAAGTTGGCTGCATGTCAACAAAGCTGTCAATCAACCTGGTATATTGCTGCCAGTCACTTGCCTCTTTAGATATCACCAAATAATGTCGATTAAATGTAAGATCATAAAGGAAAATAATTGGGGGGGGGGGGGTAATTAGCATAAAGAGAGCTATGGATGAATCAGTGTTTCTTATTACATTTGGCCTCCATACTGATCATTCATATAGAAAAGGGCGGGGTTAAAAATTACACGGCAGCAGTCATTTTGGATTCACTTTATGCATGCTGACATTCTGTCCACTTCAGTCAATATATGGTAATGTTAGGCAAATAGATCAGGCTTTCATTCTTGTTGGATGGGCTGTGTGAGTGTGTGAGCGTAATCAAAGGGCAGTTTAGGTTATTTAGCACTTATATGATTTTTTTTAGTCAGAGAACTGATAAAATGCAAGTTGTGAAACATAGCGTGTGTGTGTGTGTGTGTGTGTGTGTGTGTGATAGATGGATGGGTCATTTCATTACTGAAGTTGTGTGGGCATTCAACATTCCTCCACCCACAGTGTCACATGTACTGGGAATACATCAAGGCACAAATACCCACTTTCTATCTATCGTGCAGTGCAGGCCAAAATTTTAATATCGTTTGGGAGCTGGCCATTAACCAATCCAGTGAGTGCGGGAACCGGACAACATAAATAATCTATATAAAAGAATCTATATAAAATTCAAAACATTACACAATAATTACTATGCTTAATTTAATATGAATTTACATTAGGGGAAAAAGCCTGTAGATGGTCAGTCAGCCTCAGCTATGGAAAGTAATGGCCGAAATGTCTATGTTGTGGATGGGAGCGGGATGAATTACAGCAGGAGCAGGGGGAATGGGATTAGAAAATTAAAGTCTGTAGTCCATCTCATTCTCTGTGTGCTTTATTAGCATCCTTTCACCCTGTTCTTCAATCAGGACCCCACAGGTTATTATTTGCAGTGACACTGATATGGTGGGGGGCATGTTAGTGTTTATTGTGCTGCTACGATTGCATCAGACACAGCAGTGCTGCTGGAGTTTTTAGACATTCCAGTCCATGAACCAGAAATATCCATCCAACAGCATCCTGTGGTCAGCATCATCTGACAACTGATGGCGGTCAAGGATGATAAACACAAACTGTACAAAAACAGGAGGGCCTAATAGAGTGGATAGTCAGTGGACATAATGTTTAAACAGTCCAGCACTAATGCTATGTCTGACCCACCATTACCAGTGTAACACACACACCATTTCAGGGTCCCACCCATATAATACTCCTGTGGGCTCCTGACTATTGATCAACAGGCTGAAAGGAGGCTAATGAAGTATGCAGAGATACAGATGGACTACAGTTTTTAACTATATGGTAACTACAATATATATGGTAAGTGGAGCTGATAAATAATGAGTGTAGAAACAAGTTGTGACTAAGAATATTTTTGCTTCTCCTATAAAGTTACTGTAATGTTTCCTGACACACAGAGGTAGGTGGAGGCGGACGTACACGCTGGGTTGTATTTATTGACAAGGTATAAACAGATAAGGTACAATAACCTTTAAGACGAGTATACATGCAGACAAGGCATACAAGTAGTCAAGAAAGACTGACAAGGACCAACAGAGACCAGGGACTTATATACACACACAACAACATTAGACAGGGCTGGGACATGATAACGATGGGGCAGTGTTACAGATGGAACACAGCTGGGAATGGGAGGAGACATGACATGTGCTCAAAAGCACATGGGATGGTAAACAAAACAAGACATTCTGGACTCCATATGTGACAGTTACCAGCTTAGAAATATGAGTTTCCTTTTTTTTGGACAGCAGCAATACATTCAGCTCAGTAAAAAGATTGTGTAAAACTTGGTTGTAGTAGTGTTTGCTTAGGATATTATTGTTCCACTGAAAATATAATCACACAAAATTCTGATTTTTTTAATTATCTGGCAACCACAGAATCCCTGAATGAGAATTTGCAGGAAAGACCCTTAATTTTGGATTATTGAGGGTAATTGATGTTAAAGTGATCTTTGGTGAATATTCAGTTTCTCTGGACACTAATTGGTTCCGTATGGTAGCATTATGTGCATAGACTGAACAAATTCAGCATTCAATGTACAGATTAATACTGCTATTTAAGGTGTGTACAGGAGCCAGACGGGTAGATTAAAACACTTCCAATGAGGCACCCAGCCTGCACCCGTGCACGCACACACACACACACACACACACACACACACACACACACACACACACACTTCAGCACACACCCCTCCAGGGTACTGCTGAACAGCGGCTCTTCAGTATTCCTCTTAATCACATACAGGTCAAAGTCGGCCAGCCTCCCCGTTCTCCTTTCATCATGGGGCTCTCTCTCCTCCTCTGCCTTTAATCACACACACACACACACACACACACACACACACACACACACACACACACACATAGATATAATACAAATGGAAGAACACAAGCTTCTGCAAACACACGCATACACACATACAGTACATACACACAACTCCAGCTTCTTTACTAGCATGGCTGTGGGGACATTAATTAATTTCTATCCTACATGAAATAGGGAGTAAAGAGATGCAGACTGAATAATAATCAATCTAAGAGGAGATGAAGGAGTGGAAAATGAATTAAAAGCAGCAGAATAACATCACACATTTATACCCCCCAAAAGGCAGTGGCTCTTACAGAGTAGCACACAGGGCAACTAGGTGAGTCCCATGTTCAGCCAAGGTTAGAAACACACATATATTACACACATCATAACTCTCAACTTCTGACTCCATCTTCCTTCATTAAGGTGTATCCATCATGTAGTCCTCAGGTTGGTCAGGGTGTAAAATACTACAAGGTCCAATATACAATGTTACAGGCCTATTTACCACCCTGTGGATCAGAATGAAACTTGTTCAACTTTTCAACAGAAAAACAAAACAAAACAAACAAACAAAACCACAAGCCTTGCTTATTGACTGTCTTACAGAGGCCCAATATTTTAGCACAGTTTTAACACTGCAAACAACACAGTAATTATTCCTCTCTTGCCATATAGTGCTGGTGTCCTCTTGTTGTGTCCTTAAGTGTGATGAGCTGTTAATAGAGCCACTCAGAGCCCTGAGAGAGCCCTTAGTCTTCCATCGTTCACTTCCCAAGATTATCAATTCTTTTTGGGTAAAAAATAAGTCAGTTCTTTCCTCACTAACGTGTGCGAGCTAGTCTCAGCATTAAGCATGGTGTTGATTCCTGTTTACTTCTGTGGCTTTCGTTTCATCGTATGCCCAGTTTGAGCTCTCCTTCGGCAAACACTGGCACAGGAAAAACCAAAACCTGGTTTGCTTAACAACCTGTATTCCTTTAACTGCAATTTGTTGATTTAAATGTTGGGGGTGTAAATATGTGTCAACACTGTTACATAATAGAGCTGAACATTTTAAATTGGCCTGTTTTCCAGCTGTTTTGGTTATGCAGGGTAGAGCGACTATATTTTGGACACAGGGGATCTGTACTTATCTGTACTCTGTACTATCACAGGCATCTGTACTTATGTTGTCATGGCTAAGGGTGCTTCAAGTAGTCCTTAGTTGTAGGACAATGACAGAGTGTGTGTGAGGGTGGGAGTGAGTTACATCCCAGAAAGAGGACATGTCCAAGAAAAAGAGTATGTACTGTATGGTCACGCTACTATTAAAGGAGGAATAAGAGTTTTGAGGTTCCTTTTACTGAACTCTCATTATTTAACTATCCTAAGGAAAATGCAGTTTGATGTTCTGGGACCTTCTAAGACCACTTTATTTATTTTCGTACACACAAGATGGAATTGTTTTGTGTATTTAAAAAAATGGCCAATTTGCAAAATTCCTCTAGTAGTGTGGATGTTGTCTATACTAGCTGTATGCAGCCTCACACTTCAGTTGAAATCCTTACAGCAATGCTCCAAAATGTAGTAGAAATTCTTCCTTGGACAGCAGAGACAGTTATTCCAACAAAAGCAGGATAAACTGTAATGCATTCAGTCAGTTCTCCAAACTGACTGTAATGTACAATGGGGAAAATAAGTAATTGATACACTTCCGATTTTGCAAGTTTTCCCACCTACAACGAATGGAGGTCTGAAATTTTTTTGATCATGTATACACTTCAATTGTGAGAGATAGAATAAAAAAATCAGAAAATCACATTGTATGATTTTTAAATAATTAATTTGCATTTTCTTGCATGAAATAAGTATTTGATCACCCAACAACCAGCAAGAATTCTGGCTCTCACAGACCTGATTTTCTTTGAGAAGGCCTCCGACTCTGCTCTCTTTACCTGTATTAATTGCACATGTTTGAACTTACCTGTATAAAAAACACATCCACACATTCAGTCAATCAAAGTCCAACCTCTCCACCATGGCCAAGAGAACTGTCCAAGGACACCAGGGACAAAATTGTAGGCCTGCACATGGCTGTGATGGGCTACAGGACAATAGGCAAGCAACTTGGTGAGAAGGCTTTATTATTGGTGCAATTCTTATAAAATGTCTTTTATATGTCTTCCTCGGTCTGGGGTTCCATGCAAGATCTCGCCTCATGGGGTAAGGATGATTAAAAAAAGGTCAGGAATCAAGCCAAAACTACACACAACGACCTGTAGGAGGTATGGGAGAAGACCAAAATAGAACTTTTTGGTATCAACTCCACTCACCATGTTTGGAGGAAGAAGAAGAAGACGCCAAAAACACTGTCCCAACCATGAAGCATGGGGGTGGAAACATCATACTTTTGTGGTGCTTTTCTGCAAAGGGGACAGGAAAACTGCACCATATTGAAATAAGGATGGACGGGGACATGTATTGCAAGATTTTAGCCAACAACTTCCTTCCCTCAATAAGAGCATTGAAGATGGGTTGCAGGTGGGTCTTCCAAAAAGATAATGACCTGAAACACACAGCCAGGGCAACTAAGGAGTGGCTTCATAAGAAGCATTTCAAGGTTCTGGAGTGGCCTAGCCAGTCTCCAGATCTGAACCCAATAGAAAATCGTTGGCCAGTGACAGTCCAGAAACCTGGAAGATCAGGAGATAATCTGTATGGAGGAGTGGGCCACAATCCCTATTGCAGAATTTGCAAACTTGTTCAAGAACTACAGTAAATGTCTGACCTCTGTAAGATTTCTGTACCAAATATTAAGTTCTGTTTTTCTATTTTATCAAATACTAATTTCATGCAATAAAATCCAAACTAATTAGACAATGTGATTTCTTTTAGATTCTGTCTCTCACAGCTGGAAATTACCTATGATAAAAATGACAGACCTCCCCATTTTTTTTGTAGGTGAGAAAACTTGCAGACATGGCAGTGTATGAAATACTTGTTTTCTCCACTGCATATTCAAGAACACACATATCAGGTAATTCAGCTTCTGATTCTGAACCAACCACTGGCTTACTTGTTCTGATTCACAAAGAAAATGAACAAAGCACTTTCATAGTTCATGCATTAAAGGTTCTAGATGTGCATGCTTAGAAAGGACTTGGCTCAGAATTTTCTTGAGAAAGAAGTATTCTCAAGTGATGTGAACCACCTTGAGGGAACAGATAAAAGGCTGTTAAAACTAACACTTGATTTTCATTCTCATGCAAATGCCTATAGGAAACCAAAAGCTGCTCTTATACTACTAGCTGTCCTGATAAAATACAGATTTATTGCAGTACTGTAAGTTTCAGTCTATAGAGCATAGCTTTAACTGGGCTTGGGTTCATGAGCAGATTAAACCCTGCCTCAAATAAGCACCTGATCCCTGATTGTATTATAATTAATGATATAAATGCACTTGTATTTCTGACCTGCTGGGATGTATAATCATTCTAATTCAGATAATTGAAGATGAAAAAGCACTTCTCCTTTGTTGTGCTTTGTACTTTTATCTGAGGGTGGTTTAGAACACAGCACAGAGCCAAGTGAATAAATGAGGCATGACTCAAAAAGCAACGCGTCCGGTCTCAAAGGGGGAAACCCAAGAGGCAGGCGGCCGAGCGTCTCTCCATCCATTTCTGATATGCTTACACTGCATTCACATCCGCAAAAACACCATTATCACCAGACAAGCTCCTTTCAAAATCCCATTGACCATGAGTGAAGAGATAAGTGATCATAATGTGTGTGCAAACTGGGTGAATATCAATTACATAAAGAGAGAAGAGAGGAGTACATTGACTCTTATGCATCTAAATATACTGGGAAACATGCACAGACAATCACTTAGATTGACTGGAAATGCCTTAGAAGGGCAAACTGTTTTAATTAAGACATGGAAATATTCAAGAAAGGGAAGATGATGCTCGAGGCATACTTCGAGATGTGTCAGAGAAAGCGATGGAGAGAAGTAAAGGGAGCAGTGAGATTTAATGAGATATCTAATTTCACACGCTCGTTTTCTTCCACTCATTTCTTTTTGTGCTTGCTTTCAGTTCCTTCGTTTATATTGAAAAGAGACAGTTTAGATGTTTTAAATGTAGTAAATCTAATTTACTAATCAAAGTGGGTCAGGAAAATAATCCAAGGACCTGTCTTATAAGTTGTATATGATGGAAAACCAAAGTTACCATTAAATGTAAGTGGTTCATTTCCATCAGACAAAGTGATGCAACTAATCCTTACAAATGAACATTTTTTCATCCTCGTTTCTGGACTCCAACTATAATGGTAAAAATGTGTCTCTCTGAAGGCCTAAGAGAATGAATGAAACATCACTGAGCGTTCCTTACTTTCCCCTCAGGGAACCAGAAGCACTGAAGCGAAGGGTGTAAAACAATATGGAAGTACAATTCTTAGTTGCAGCTTCGGTGACCCTTGTCCTAAATGTGGCAGGGTCTGTACAGGTCACAGCATGACCAATTTAATGTGTTTTCTGTGTTCACGCTCTGCTGTTGCAGAAAATGTCATGGTCAAAGGGCTTTGAGTGAACCTCCAAGAGACCCTCAACACCTGATCACACTGAGAACATCTGAAAATCTCCAATGGGAGGTTCATCCTCACTCATGTTTAGAAATATTAGCTCAAGCTCCAATATTTCCTTCACTAACATTAGCTTTTAAAATGTTGTAGATTTCCATTGACCTTCAGAATTTGCATCATTGTTTATCCAGCTTGAACTTCTGCAGACAGCTATGAAAACCCTAAATATCTCAGCTTCTAGGCTGTTAGCATCATGGTTATCCTACTGAAACACTGCATATCTCAGTTTTTAGCCCATTACCATCACAATTATCTTATCAAAACACTGCATATCTCAGCTATTAGCCCGTTACCGTCACAGTTATCTTACTGAAACTCTGAGTATCTCAGCTTTTAGCCCATTATCATTGTGGTTCTCTCACCACAACACTGCATATCTCAGCTTTTAGCCAATTATTATCACAATTATCTTACCGAAACACTGCATATCTCAGTTGTTAGTCTGTTACCAACATGGTTATCCTACCCAAACACTGCATATCTCAGCTATTAGCCTGTTACCGTCATGGCTATCTTATTGAAACACTGAATATCTCAGATTTTAGCCCATTACCATTGTGGTTATCCTACTGAAACGCTGTATGTCTTAGTTTTTAGCCCGTTACCATCACAATTATCTTACCAAAACACTGCATATCTCAGCTATTAGCCCTTTACTTTCACAGTTATCTTACTGAAACACTGAATATCTCAGGTTTTAGCCTGTTACCATGACGTTTATCTCACCGAAACACTGCATATCTCAGCTTTTAGCCTGTTATTATCACGATTATCTTACCGAAACACTGCATATCTTAGTTGTTAGTCCGTTACCAACATGGTTATCCTACTGAAACACATATCTCAGCTTTTTATGTACATCTCAGCTGGTGTATGCACATTTTGGTGGTGTAAATATAATATATTTGTTATGTTACAGTTTGGGGAGTTTCCAGTGCTGTTTTGGTTTTGCAAGTTTTCTTTTGAGGGCGAAATAACAGTGTTTGAGGATCACAGTATGACAGCAAACTCTCATTATTCAACTCTGCCAAGGAAAACATAATTTGACATTCTAGCAGGATTTTTCTGTAAAAGAATAACCGAACAACATGAAGTAGTCATAAGGAGCAGCTTAGATGTATTACAGTTATGTGGTTACAGATATTTCTTCGTATCCTAATATGGGGCACATGGAAGAGGACAGATGTACATTAAAACATGAATAATAATGTTTTATTGATCACCAAAATAAAAAAAAATATTTGAGTGAAAAAAGTGAATATAACCCTCAAGGAAATCTTTCCACTTCTCATAACCTCTTCCATCTGGTAAAGTATTGATTATCTGTTATATCCTGGCCTGAAAGAACAGCTGATCATGCATTTTTTATTAGTATATGCAATATAGCCATTATGGACAGATGATTTCTGCATGCGTAAATGCAGTGCACTTAAGAGAAACCAGTACAGGTGAAAAGATGTAGTGTCTGTACTGGTCCATTACCACGTCAATAGCTGCTCTTCCTCTGCTCTACTTAACACTGCCTTCAGCAGCTGACTGAAAGTCAACCGGCCAACACACACCCAGGATCACTTTCATTGATCTCAGTTTTTCCTGGTCTCAAGTTCCCTCAGTCAGTCCATTCATTATTCACAAAAAAGACAAGAGAGATAAAGAGAGGAGGAAAAAAGAGGATTTAACCGTGAATCCCCTTTCTTGTCCATGCCAATGTCACATGATAGTAGAATACCAGCACTTAATCAGCCTTGAATGACACCCACTGAGCAAAGTCACCCAGCCGAGAGGGCATCGCCAGGGCTGTGAATGTTTTATGAGAAGGGGCTTCAAGATCATTAAAGCAAAAAAGCAGCAAAAAAGTTTCACACCTTCAGGTATTCCCAACCACCCAACCCTCATGAAAGCCAGAGATGAGGGAAAATGTCTTTTTGGTGAGTAGTAAGTAGGTAAAACAGGTCAGCGTGTGAAGCAAAGTTAACAAAAGGGCAGTCTACATAAGAATTTAAAACATGTTCTTAAAGCGGACATTGTCAACTCTGGGCAATTTACAGCCGTAGAAGTTAAACAACGGCCATAAATGCATTGAAGTTTTCTGGTGCTCAGGTCAAAAGTACATTTAAAAAGTTATTCCCTACTCGCAGACTTTAACTTCAGAGATTTGAGGTTGTCTGAGGACAGCAAAGTGTCTTGTCTGCTTGGGAATAGCACCAAGACTCTGGTGGTTGAAGTGACAAGCTGCATATTTAGCAAGGATCTACTTTCAAGTTTTTGTCCAAGACAGACAGTAAGACTAGACTAAAATTACTATGGGACTTAGAGCAGAGCCCCCATCTGTCTGTGATTCTGCTGAAACAAGTGTATGGATGACACTGTTTTCCCCAAAGCAGGTCTTGACCCCAAAATCATATGACCCTCTTGAAATGGGCAAATCCTCCGGTGTGCAAGCTGACATTTGCAGCCTGGGCCCCAGCTGTTTCTGTCAACGTTGCTGAGGCTCAATGGATTTCATTGAAACTCACTTTGGGAGGGTGAGCTGAGTATGAAACACTCTGTGGCTCAGTTCTTTCTTCCATTAGCATGTCTAACGCCTCAGTTTATAATTAGTGAGCTGGCTCTGAATGAAGGCCAGCGTGATGGCCTGGAGGCCCTGTGCAGGTAGAGGCTTGCTGTCAGCCATAATGAGCTGTTTTCCTTAAGTTTGGAAACAATGTCTGTGTAAAGGGGCTTGACGTTATTATTATTATTATTATTATTATTATTATTATTATTATTATTATTATTATTATTCTTGCACAGTCCAAAATTGTCTCAGGTGGCAAAAAGTTTCTGGCTGTTCTGCACAAACTGCACGGTGAGCATGTAATTGAAGTGTGTTTCTATTTGTAACAGCAACATGAGAAGAGGAAGAGATATTCTATACACAGAATGAAGTATAGTGATATAGATTAAAAAGCCATGACCACAACCATACAGTAGATGAATAATACCCGGTGGGAAGATGTCCAGATAAATCCAGATTAGCCAAAACATTAAAACCACCTGCCTGATTGTGTATGTTCAGCATGGACTCCAGATAACCTCTGAAAATGTCCTGTGGCACCACCAGAATGTTTGCATTATTTAATTAGATTCTTATGTCTTGTAAGGGAGGTTGGGCCTCCATGAATTCCATCAGCAGCTCTTCTCCACTGCAGGACTGAATGGGTCTGAGCAGAGAGGTTAACCATTCCGGTGGCTTTTCCATGTGGACACGGTTCAGCATGGAACATTAGTTAACCATACTTAGGGCCAAAGAACCGTTCAGTGGGAGGGATTCTTGATGTAGGGATCCACTGATTGGCTCCACATTTGAGTCACCTTTGTTCAGAAAATGGCAGAGACCACTTTTCTGGAAGAATTTGATGTTAATGTAGGTATCACAGCTTTCCATTAGCCTAGTGCCAACTGCATTCTCAAGTTGTCACACACTTGCAGAGATCAGCACTCAAAGTCATACAAATAGACTTCGGACTTGACTTGCAACTTAATTTGGACAATAAGAGTTGTTTCATTATCCAGACGCAGGGTTTGAAAGTTACAAAAAGTGACTATATTTAATTGATTTGGGACACATCCCCTTTTCTTGCAACTCATCAAAACATCGGGCTAATGCAAGCGTGAAATTGGTGAGCTGCTGTTGTGATGTGGTTTCAGATGAGTGTGGTTTATGCAGGCAGAACTAATAGATGATTTACAGCTTGGAGAAATCAGGATTTTGCTTTCTGGACAACAAATGTTGGAAATTAAGTTAAGCCTTATTTATAAGAAATCAGACACATCTGAAGACACAACAAATGGTAAAAGAGATGGTAACTGGTCTAATGGGTCAGCACCCGCATGAAAGGGTATGGATCGGCTTCAGTAACCATTTGGCCTTTTTCATTTGGCCTTTTTAGAAGGTTTGCAGCACTTTGGTAGGTACTGACCACTGCATACCAGGAACACACCACCAGACCTGTCTGATGTTTGCAGATGTTCTATCCCAGTTGCCATAACAAATTACCAACATCATGTCAACATCAAGAACTGAGTGTTCCCTTTCTGCCATGCACTTATAATAGTCTAAATATGTTATTCATAAACCAGTACACTGTGGCCCTCAGACTATACATTTTGATCTATCTATGACAAAAACACCTGAACCAGCGGGGGGTCGATGTGGGCCTGTTTGAACACTTCTATGGTGTAAAATTAACAAATTGCTTTGCACATATGCAAGAACATTCAAACAGATCCAAACCATTGTTGAACATCATTGTATGAGTTGTATGCCTGAGCAGAGCTGCTTGAATGTCAGCACAGTATACATCTGGTTTAGCTGATGCAGTCAGAATACAAAAAACAAAGCTATAAATCTGTAATGTCCGCCACAAAGTTGGGAACTCATGGTCACCTTCAGCCGTATCGAGGGAAAAGGGTGGGGGGCTGGGCTCACACTGTGCTCCATTATAGCTTTGGCCTTGGTTAATTAGTCAGTGTGGGGTTACTTTCTGCTGGACGTTCTTCCATCTCCCCCAGGGAAAGTAGGTGCAGTTGGCTGTGGGGTGGACTGCAGTGCCCTTCACACACCCCCTGGCCTCAAGAGAGTGAGAGGTGTGTCCCCCACCGAAGGGACTGACTCTAGGGAAGGACGTAAGAACAATGAGCAGCAAGGGCGCGCAGCTGGAAGTGAAAGAACACTGGTGAAAAGAGAAATTGGTTTGAAAGAGAAGTGAAGTCAGGAATAACAATGCTGGGATTGACTTAAGAGTGCCAGCTTTAATAAAAGATACATTTAAGCAGACAAGGATAAAAAAATAATGCTTTTATCATGATGTTCAAAGTCATTTTTGAATGCTTTTCAGGTTGTGTTTAATGAAGGTAAATGCAAAAGTTTTGCAAGGGCACACACACTGTAGCATGGACAGGACAGTGTAGTAAGTACACACTAACATATTTAGAAGCTATTAAGTAGAGTAGTACTGCAATGCAATTATTTAACTCTTCTTAACAATAAAATCATAACAATAAATTTAAAAAAATTCAAAAGAAATTCACTGATATGGGCAGTATTATATACATAAGTAGTGTCACTCAGAATGGAATTGCGTATAACACAGCATGTCAGACTTCTCAGAATGGTGTTGTAGGGGTTATTTATGAGGTCTGGGGATAATCTATCCCATGCAGCTTAAATATTCTCACTCATTCCTGCAGGTGTTGTGGTAGGAGTGTTGATAGCATGTCCAATAGCCATAAACCATGCCTCAGCGTCGTCTCCAACAAGACAAATGCGGGACTCATCACCGAAGATGATCCACTGCCATTCTGAGTGGCTACATGACAGTCTGGCACGACACCATTATAGTCGCTTGATTTCTTGTAGGTGCTCCTATTTTTCACGATTAGCATAATTAGTAAGTGACATGAGAAATTCCAGTTAATTATTGCAGTAATATAGCAAGCAATAACTGCAGACCCATCCAGTATTTCTTCTTTATTCTCTGTTTCCAGGTAGGCTAGGAATCCACTACAACCAGAGCAAAACAAGGATATAAGAAAATAAATGCATTGTTTACTGCTGTTCATACCTAGTAGTTTTGACATTATACCCTTTAAAAGAAATATTACATCTATTGTTCAGTATTTTAAATTGTTATTTGATATATAATAAGTATATGACTTTGTTTGGGGTGAAAAATTCTCAGATTTACTTTCACAACCCTGGTATTTTGAAACACATTAAGGCTTCTTTTATGGAGAACAAAAACAAACAAACAAAAAACTACAAGTTCTACTTTAATTAAGTTTATGGCACTACAACAGACCACAGGATCATAACGGAGCCTAGTCTCACCAAGACTAGCCAAGCATAACACTGTAATAAAAAGAGTGTAATAATGTTTTGTAACAATATTGCTGTCCTCTCTGTGACTATGTTCACATGTAGAGATTTTCCTCAATCTGATTGAATTGATTCAGATTACAGATCAAGACTGTGGTGTTTATATATGCAATGTACTCCACAATCTAATCTCAATCTTTGTTTACATGCACACTATAAGTAATATAATCTAAAATGATGTGCATGTGTAGGGAATCACTTAGTGTACAAGTTACCATAACAACGAGCATCAAGCCAGGTCCAATCAGCATAAGAGGAACAACAGTTACCTGAGTTTGCAGTTGTTGCAGGAATTCACAGATTTTGACTGGAAGCCATTCATGGTTTTATGTGACTTGATGAAAAATGATCTCATACCTGCAGAACAACGTGAGAGGTTTAACACTTCCTGTCTGTCTGATTACAGGTTTACTTCCTTTAATCGGACAGACGTTGTTTTCTGAATGGTCTCAATCCAACTAGTCTATTCCAGTTGAGGTGTATACATGGATGTGTTCTAATCTGATTGAGTTATTAGATGGATTATTAACAGACTTTTGGGCTGCATGTAAATGTGGCTATTGTCCTTTTGGCACAGTGTACAGTTAGTTAGATGAAGTAGCTGCTTGACTATGTAAGCTTTAAGCCTAGCACCAGCTCACTCCTCCAGCTTTGGGTTGACGGCCCTTCAATCTTCCCGATTTGGCCTGGCCTTAGCTATTGTTCTTTTTTAGGCACTGCATTACTTTTGATGTGCTGAGATATGGCCCCATGAATTGTGCAGGAGAACAGGATGGTGACAGGCTGAAAAAGCATTAATATAGTCGGTTAAGGCTGTTACGTAAAGGTTTGGGAACAGCTTTTGGAAAATTAAATATACTTTTATGAAACTATTGAACCAGGTACTAGAAGATTGGTCAGCATCTAAAATCTATACAGACTTAAATAGATTGGGAAGACATTTGCTGGAGATGTTTTTGTTTGACAACAGGAGCACAAACAAACCTTATATACATACAGCACACAGTGAGTAAAGCATATAATATAACTTAGATGACAATAATAATATGAGTGCAAGGCTCATTCAAATAAATACAGTTTAAATAAGTAAACTAAACATTAGTGCAATGCAGTTCCAAGTGAAAGTTTGTATCAAATTAAGTGCAGCTATACTGTACTTGACCAATTTTCCACAGCAGCTGGTCTTGCTTGATGTAATTTGTCAGTGGACCTTTCCCAAGAAGGAACATTGAAAAGAGAAAATTGGAGAAAATTAAAACATGATTCAATCACACTTTCTGCAGCTTTGCAAACAGTCTTAATAATCAGCCTGATGAGACACACAGTACATCCCCCAGACCCGTAAGGTGTACCGCACTGCTGTGAGAGAGGAGAAAAGAGAGAAAAGGCTAAAGCACTATGTCAAGACTTCCACACGTTTGTGCTAGCTCATTTCAGATGGGGCTAAGTGAACAGGTGCATGTAGTAAATCCCACAGGAAAGGGCTTAGCAGGGAAAAATGGAACACTCAATGCCTGTATATTTCCCAACCACTTCAGAGCATTCCTCAGGACAACTCAGCCCTTAGGAGTGACGAGGAAAATCCAAATACAGAACGCATACTTGATCTGTGTTGCAAAGCAAGGAGAAAGAGAGATGCAGAGAAAAACAAAAGTGATTTTCCCCTTCTGTAAGTCCACAGATGTCCCGGAACTGTGGTTCCGCCCCATTGCTAGTGCATTCCCATGGCATGGTGCAATTTCCCAACCTGCTCTGCTAGTTTTCCCATCCTGTGGCATGCATGACAGGACAATGGCAGTTACGACCCATATCAGTCAGAGAGATATATGCCTCATCATCACGCTTGAAAACCCAAATTGCTGCTTTGCATTAAGGGGATGGAAAAATGCAGGCAGGAGGGGAGACGTCGTAAAACTTGCACCTCGCCTCGCAATGTGGCCCGTAATTACCTCCGAGCTGGAAGTAGCCGCACTGTTAGATTAATAGGCTGTGCCACAACACGAAGTCCTGTCATTATGTGTAACTGCCAGATTAGTGACAGATTCATTTGAATCGCAAGGGGCTACAATTGTGTGCAAAAAATCAGACCTGATTAAAACGTGGCTCAGAAAGATGTGGGTGCAGCAATTCTGCTGTGAATGACCTTGCACAGATTGGGGGCTAATTGCTTATGGGGATGAAATCACATGGTGCCTCCAAGGAAGTGCTGAGCAAGACACAGAGGCGGGATGTCCCAGAGGCAGAGGGAGAGGCAGATGTTATTATATTTTGTACCATAGTATGATACATTTTCAACATCAAATCTCCAGTGCTATTTTGGTCTCCCATTTGATTACTATAATATATAGCGACTCACAGCAAGACCTAGGCAAGCTAGAGTACAGACTCCACACAATGAGGTTAGTTGTAACAATGTGTAAAACCCTCACTTCATGATGGTTCAGAGGTTTGAATCAGTGTGGTGCCCAATCTTCCATCCCTGTAATGATTTCACTCCCCCTATCATGCTTATCAGAACCATCAATCAGCAACTCTGCAGGAAACTCAATAGGCATATATAGATATATACTAATGCATCTCAGAAAATTGTGTTCATTAATTCCCTCTTAAACTGTCATTTTGAATATGAATAAGTGACAAATCAGACAGTAGCAACATTAAAATATAATAATTGAGTGCTGTTTTAATGTTTTATTTTTTAGATGTACTATTATGTGCCTAACTCTCCTAACAACTCATAATTATGTCCCTAATTCCATAGATAAACCCATTGTAGTTCATTTTAGTTCATTCTCTTAATTAATTATTTTCAACAGTAGATCAGACCATGTTGATTTTTGTTTGTTTACCAAGTATTTTTTTATATTCTTAATTATTTACAGTCTGTGCTTCTGAAATATTAGAATCAGAGATGTTCTGAACAAGGAGATCAGTCACTGGTTGAAATATGCATGGGAGTTCTTCATCATTCAACATGAACTCTTCTGTTCTTGCCTTCATGCCTGACATCATCTTCCACTGTCCAAGTTGCATTCCAATACTTAAGAACACATTAACCAAGAATGATTAAAGTGTGTAGATGCTTTCTTGTTTAGCCGTGATGTATGATGTGTGCACTGAACACTGACACATGGGTGGAGGATGCTGGTCAAACCTATATTTGAAAACTTCTCATAGTTTAAATAAAGAATGCACCTGGTTCTTCTTTTAAAAATAATGTGAGATATTTTTAATATGTCATGAAACCTTAGTTGATTTCATACAAACAGTGATTGTTTATTCTGTTATGCTGTAAGGCTTGTATACCCTTGTGATGGCCCGAGGTAAGCTGCATGCTTGCAAATTTGTTCTTCTAAGGTAACTTGTAAAAAGAACAAGTTTTTGGTAATAAAAAACACCCATAGAGTGTGTTTACAGATAATGTCTTGTGCTTAAACAAAAATATCCAATCAGTTTACTTGTTACACCATGAGCAGACACTAGTGGTGAATACCCACGCAATGTGTAGATCCGTACAAGTCCAGGAGCCCAAACAAGCCAGTTTTTTGTGCATTATTGAGCCAAACACTATAAACTATTCATGAGATTATCATTCACTTAAAATATGTTTTTGAAACAGAAATTTGACCTTCCATTTCAATTATTTTTGTTTCTCCCTTCATAGAAATACAAGCCTGGTCTTGTGTCACTGTATCAAACTGCCCTGCAGTATTGAAATGAAGGCAGATCAGTGAACTGATTTGCCTATAAACTGGTTTGTATGCAATGTTGTCACAGAGATACACTCATAAGTAGAGGGCAGAAAGCAACAGTACTCTTCATACTAGAGAGCGGCAATGCTGAGGATTGCGCCAATCACAGTGAAGATTAAAGGAAAACATTTAATATCCCGAGGGGATCACATTTCTTTGCCAGAAATCACAGAAGATTATGGATCCAGAATTAAGAACTAATTTACTGAGGCACTCAGTTCCAATGCCTTACTGCTAGCTACACTTCTCTATTGTTCTAAAACTTTTTATGCCTATCTCTGTGCTATCCAGTGTCAACCAGAGGAGGATGGGTTCCTCTCTTGAGCCTTGGCTCCTTTCAAGGTTTCTTCCTCCAATCCTGAGGGAGTTTTTCCTTGCCCCTGTTGCCTGCTGTCTTGCCCAACTGAGGCTTGGACCCAGATTTCTCTAAAGCTGCTTTATGACAACTCCTTTCCTCCTCATTGATTGATTGATTGATTGATCAATCTATGCCAGCCATTTCCTCACTTTCCCAGACCTAACAGCCTGTCATGTGTCTCAGTTCATGTACAGTATGTTTACAGTAACTGTCAGTAAAAGTAAAAGTTGTGAAGTTGTAAAACACCTTCAACAAAATCACTTTTTCTTTGATTTAACATTAGATTAGTAAAACTAATCATTCTACCACGCTCCTGGTATTGCTGAATTAGGAGGGGATTGACAGCCTCAACAAATCCATGTAGCTAGATAAATTAGATGAAATTCTTGGGACTTTCACCCAAACAGGCTATAACAGGCTGTTGTTGTGATTAACATTTGGTTAATCTGGTAGTCATCTACTGATAGCTAATATTTACATAATGTTATATTAATATGCAATGAAATGCAAACAGATCCAACTTTGACACTTTGAAATTGCTAAGTGTGATGTCTGTGTTGATTATTGCAGATAATTAACGTTGTATTATTGTGACCGACTACATAACCATAGCTAACCCTTGCCTGTGCACACACCGTGTAATGTTTGTAAATGGGAAACATATCCATTAGAACCTTCTTAATATGTCTTAGGTTATTAGTATATTGATTTTGAAGATCAGAGCTCTTAGATTCTGCATCTTGTTAAAAGTGTAGCATACGTTTAATGAATACAGAAGTAATAAAAGATAATATTAAGATACATATTATGACATCACTGCTGAACATGCTTCAGGAGCTGTGGTTTATCCTCAGTGGGCAGAAACACCTGATGTGTAAACTCTCTGTGACCTTACATGCCAAGCAATGCATCAAAAAAGATAGGAAAGCGAAACTAATAATGTAAGACTGGCATGGACTCCCCTTTCCCTTCACACCAGCACATAAAGGTGTGAGGTTATTAAAAGCAGGCTTCTCCCCAATATTGGAGTGTGCAGAGTGCGCAACCGAGCCAGAGTGCATATTTCGACCGCTCCTGGCATACTGGCCCTCTCATTACACTAACATATTGAGTCATTTAAGCAGAGCAGGCCCACGGTAGCGAATATGAGGTTCTAAAACAAATATGACCCCTAGGCTGCTTTATCATCTGATGACCACAGAGTGCCTAAGCTATTTCTATGGTGCAGACAAAAGGGGGGAGAGAGAGAGAAGGTGAGGAAGGACAGATTGAGGCTTGACATGAAAGTAATCGCAGGTTGTGTGGCTTGGAAAGTGCACCACACTGCTTTAACACTATCATGCGGGTGAATGAGCTATATCTTCCTAAACGCATGGAGCCACTGCTGACTGACTGGTAATCAGTCAGATGCTGAGGGTGCAGTAGTTTGTCCTGCAGAGCAAAGAATCATAAATAAATGTGCACACAATTGAACCCACACACACACACACACACACACACACACACACACACACACACACACACACACACACACTCAGGTTTGTTTTAATACAGTGACAGAACATAGGGCCATATACACCGATCAGCCACAACATTATCATCACCTCTATCATCACCTTTAATCAATGCCCAATTTATAAGCTCTACTTGTTCTCTAATTACAGATTGTATTCCATCTTTATGGCTGCTTACATTATTACCCCCGCTGCACCCTGTTCTTTAATGGTCATGACCCCACAGAGCAGGTAAAATGAGGATGGTGTGTCATTCTCAGCACTGCAGGGATGCTGACATGGTGGGGGTGTGTTAATGTGTGTTGTGCTCTTACAAGTGGATCAGACACAGCAGTGCTGCTGGAGTAAGGGTATGTTTAGTTTATGGTTAAATATAGGGTTAGGGTATGTTTAGGTTATGGTTTAGGATAGGGTAAGGGTATGTTTAGGTTATGGTAAAATATAGGGTTAGGTTATGTTTAGGTTATGGTTTAGGATAGGGTTAGGGTATGTTTAGGTTATGGTAAAATATAGGGTTAGGTTATGTTTAGGTTATGGTTTAGGATAGGGTAAGGGTATGTTTAGGTTATGGTAAAATATAGGGTAAGGGTATGTTTAAGTTATGGTTTAGGTTATGTTTAGGGTATGTTTAAGTTATGGTTTAGGTTAGGTTTAGGGTATGTTTAGGTTATAGTTTAGGATAGGGTAAGGGTATGTTTGGGTTATGTTTAAGGTTAAGGTTAGGGTTAGGTTATGGATAAAGTTAGTTATAGGTTAGGTGATGTTCTCTGTTGATATTCTGTGTATCTGGGTTGCGTCTGTAAAATGTACAAATTCTGAAACAGTATTTTAGTCACATATATATATATATATAATTTCCTCTTCAGGCTGAGAAAATTACACAGTTAAGGACTTAACTTTACAATTCTCTCCGTTTACTTTCAGATTTACCTGGGAGTAAAATCTGTGATAATAATATTTCCACACCTTCAAATTTAGAAGACTTAGAAGGTAGAATGTACTACAGACTCTGTGTTGGTATATGAGCTCATTTATTCTCATTGTCTTTTCCTAAAAACAGCTTCTTAATCAGTTAAACATGCTTGCAAACCCTCAGCAGTAGTGTGATGGTTTGGGGAAGCTTTGCTGCACTAGGATCTGGACACCACCTTGCTACCTTTGAGGGAACTGCTCTGTTTTAGAGACTTCAAGAGAATATCAGTTCACAGTTGGGTCATGCAACAAGGCAATTATCTGAAGTATAGAAGCAAATGTACTGTACCTCAGAACTGTTAGTGGAGTTTCAAATGTCAAAGGCCTGAGATAGACACCACTGAAATAGATAGTTCATGCATGAAAGCTTACAAATGTCACTGAACTTAAGCAGTTCTAAAAGGGCGAATTGGCCAAAAATTCCATGCTACCTGCATTGGGAGACACTCATTAATTAATAATTGATTGTGTGTATCCCTCAGGTTCAGTGTAATGTTGCTTTCAATTACATCAGTTGGAGGACATGACATCAAATGACCTTTTGGAGCAGCCAGAAATAAAAAGGCATTTTTGATGTTCTTTTACATTGTTGTTGTTGTTGTTGTTGCTTTTTTTATGTTTGACAGGGCCTGTCGAGGCACCCCTTCACAAACAAAAGATAAGAGAAAACTACATTTTTACACTACAAATACAAAATTATTAATTGATGGGCTGTGTGCTAGGTCAGGAACCTAACTAATTTCAGTACAGCAGCCTGTTTAAGATGAAATTTACCCTCCTGTGACACACCACCCTGTCATGGCTCCCATGTCTGAATGAAAAGCCTAACATTAACATTTTGTGTGTGAGGAGTAAAAATATGTGTTTTGGAGGATGAACATACATTAACATGCTTAAAGTCATGAGATATCAGTATGTAAATTAATCCTGAAGTGGCGTGACCTCAGGGAATGGACTGGGAATGCCTACACCTATATGTTGTGAGGTGTATTCTTGTAAGTGAGGTGGCTATCAGAGTTTGAGCAAGGCATGGTCGTGGGTGCCAGCTGGATAGGATACTCCATTTTTGAAATGTGGGCATTTAACCGTCCTCAATCAACAATCCTAAAAAGTGTGATTGGTGACGTCTGGTTAGAATTGTTTGTGTGAATAGACAAATGACTGTTCTAAGTTGTAGTTTTTATTACCTTAAACTGAATTCAGAAGTGTTTGCTTCATTTATTCATTTAAATTATCAAATTAAATTAAGCCTGTTGTACATATATATATATATATATATATATATATATATATATATATATATATATATATATATATACACACCACATATTGAGTTTATATACTTTGACATGAATTAACTTAAAGAAATAACTTACCGGTAGTAATTAATAATTTACTAACTAATAAGTTAGTTGGCCCAGTTTAGTCACTTGCCATTTACTGTACACCTGGACAAGTTCACCTAACTTAAAAACTTCGAGGCAGGTCATTGGCATAAAAAAATGAAGTTAAGCATTGTTTTCTTGCATGTGAGTGTAAAATGCACACCTTTGGATGTATATTTCTCCACTTACTCACTATCCATATGTAGTTATTTCCCAAGGCTACCTTCCCTTTTGTATGCAATTGTATTTTATACAGTGTTTGATTGCTTGGCTTTAGCTTTATAGACAGTAAGAGCAAGTTAGCAGTTACTGTGTTATAGTGTTTAGCATATTACATACATTCAACAAAAAATCGTTTCAGTTCTGCTCAGTGAGGATCATCTTATTCGAGGCAATGAGATGCCTCAAATGTTTTAAGTTAGGTGAACATCTCCAGATTTATAGTGCATAGGTTTTAGGTAAAGAGAACTTATCTGGGGCTTACAGTTCATGTTCTAAGGGTATAGCTCATAAGTGAGCACTAACTATCATTTTGGTTCCTAAACATCGCCTGGTCAGTATTACTCTTACATACACATACACATGGCCTTTTCACCTTCTGGAGTGAAGTCATACCAGCAGTAGCTGATGTACTCAGAAATATTACACCTTCATTATTGTGGGTTGCTACATGCACACACACACACACACACACACACACACACACACACACACACACACATAGAGGCTGCATTAAGGATCATGTTTCCTCCTTTTAATATGTCTCGGCATCTATGTAGCAGCCGGCTAAAAGCATAAATCATGAATGAAATTCAACACATATCTCTCCTTGGCTGAACACATGGAACAGCAGAACCCAATATGGATACTCAGGCTTGTTCTTTATGAAAGAGTTCAGCCAACCAAACTAGGTCTTATCACTATTTCTTTCAATAATATATTAAAAAAAGGGTCTCAGCTGGGGCTGCTCTGTGTATTATTACTATCCTGGACTATCCTGTAATCCACTGCTATTACAGAGTACATCCCATGACACAGAGGAATTTTGTCTCCAGTCCAGCATGCGTTAAGACTTGGTCTTTTAATTTTAATTCCTTTTGCTCAGCCACATTCTTCTGTCAACACCCTGAAGTATGGAATAGTGGAAACAGAGCAATCCATCTTTTGCTGACCCTGCTTTGGCATGGGGCTACTCTATTTCCTCCTCTGTTACCCTGGAGTCAAGGTTAAAACCCCAAATCCCAACAGTCATCATCATGACACACTGTATTATCGTTAATGCATGGGCCTTCAAATAATGGTAGGGGCCAGGTATCCAACAGCCCTCGAGCCTCATGCATAATCCAGGGCTTCCCACACCTTTAAATATTTCATATGCAGCCATCGTCCATTACTGGCACCTCACACAGACATGATGTAGTCCCATTACACAGAAGCAGACTGTAGAATATATATATATATATATATATATATATATATATATATATATATATATATATATATATATATATATATATATATATACATGTCACACACAACACATGTCAGAGCCCAAACAGAGCCCAACACATGTCAGAGCCCAAACTAAGCCATGAAGGGTACAGAACAAATTCTGCTGCATTGAAGGTCCCAATGAAGAATTTTGGAACCACAAGGACTCTTCATAGAGCTGGCCGTCTGGCCAAACTGAGTGATCATGGTAGAAGGAGGTGACCAAGAACCCAATGATCACTCTGGCAGAGATCCAACAGATCTCCTCCTTACAGAAGGACAACCATTTCTGCAATGCTCCACCAATCAGACATGTATGGGAGAGTGGCCAGACGGAAGCAACTCCCCAGTAAAAGGAATGCCAAGCATCACATCTGGAAGAAACCAGACAATGTTCATCTCTTTGTCTATACTATTCATACAGTGAAGCATGGTGGTGGTGGCAGCATGATGCTGAATGTTTATTTTCCAACAGTGTCATGTATCTGTCTCGTCCGTGTGGTCTGTCTTTGTTTTGTTTACTGTTCCATGTGCTTTTGAGCACATGTCATGTCTCCTCCCATTCCCAGCTGTGTTCCATTCGTAACCCTGCCCCATCATCATCATGTCCCAGCCTTGTCCAATGTGACTGTGTATATAAGTCCCTTGTCTTTTGTTAGTCCTGGTCGGTCTTTGTTGTACTGTTGCGGTTATACGTGGTTCTGTGCTTATATGACTTCGTTGTTTTCTCGTCGTGTTTATTTCTACCCTGTTAATAAATACAACCCAGCGTGTACGTCCGCCACTACCTGTGTCTGTGAGCGTTACAAACAGGACAACGATCCTAAACACACAGCCAAGATAACAAAGGACTCTGTGAATGTCCTTGAGTGGCCCACCCAGAGCCAGACTTGAATTCAATTGAACATTCTAGAGATAACTACAAATGGCTATAAACCAACGCTCCCCATCCAACTGATGGAGCTTGAGAGGGTCTTCAAAAATGAATGGGAGAAACCTCCCAAAAACAGGTGTGTCAAACTTGTAGTGCCATACTCGGAAAGACTTAAGGCTGTAGTTGCTGCCAAAGGTGCTTCAACTAAGTACTGAGATTGGGCTGTGAATACTTATGTACATTATATTTTCATTTTATTATTAATTTATAATAGAAATTTGCAAAGATTTATACAAATAGTTCTCTTAATACAAACATACAAATATTCTCTTAATTTTTACTTCTTAAATGAAGACAAATTTGAGTATGAGTACAAACTGATGCACGTGCAAAAGTTCCACTTCTGGAGCTTTGGGTTTCAGCATCATTTTTAGTCACTTCCAGTGGCTGACAGCTGGGCTTATGACCGATATTGCTTGTTCATGCTTGCTGTAAAAAGGGCATGTTATTTAGCCATGGTCATTTCTTTGGTTCTCTTGGTTTCTATGCTTTTCAGCTTTTTATTTTCCTTTAACATTGCAGGCACGTCCTTCTGCAGCCCTGTTAGGCCATTTCAATAGAAATTTCTCATATCACAGAGTGTTTGCAATATGTGTCTTCTAAATTTGTGTAAACAGACACATCTCCCTAAATACGTATTAGGTCTGTTACCTAAAAATGTCCCTCACAAGTTGGATTGATGTATAAATTCAACTTCAAGAGAAAACAGGTCACAAAGGAACATACAGTACATGCGCAGCAGCAATACTCTGATACTCTGTGGCATTCAAGTTGTGACTGATTGGCATTAATAAGCCAAATTCACTTATTCATGCTGGTGGCACCACAACTGTCAAGAGTCTGTTCTTCAGCTGTCCAGTGTTAGTGAGCTTGTGTCCACTGCAACCTCAGCTTTCTGTTCTTAGCGGCTAGAATGACTGTAGCCTTTCTTTTGGCTCCAACCAGTTTGGCCTTGTTCGGGTGGTAGTTTTCCACATGGGGTTAGAAATATTTGCATATTACCTCTACAACTTATAACTCACTTACAGTAGTGATGAAATTTTAGTTTGAAAATTATCTACATGTTCATAAATGTCATACATACATGCCGGAAATGTCATGCCTCTAAGCAGTTATTTGGCCCATCTTCTGGATTTGAAGGTTTGCCACAGACTTAAGGGACCTCAGGTGCCTGTACCACATGATGTGTATCTGCAAGGTGTGAGTATTTACACACAGCTGTCTACAGGATTAATATAACCTGAGGCTATTTTTATGGATCACAAAAATAATTGTTACTAATACGGGCTATTAAAAAACGACTGACATGGAACATTCAATTCATGGCTCTTTTTCCTCGGGCATTTGAGGCATGCAGGACTCAGGAGCTCAGTCCTCATCTCCTTCTACAGATATACAGATGAGAGCATTCTGTGCTCCAACATCAATGTGTGGCATGGAAGCTGCTCTACTGCTGAGAGGAAAGCCCTGCAGAGGGTGGCGAAGGCTGCACAGAGGACTGGTGCACTCAACCTCCCCACCACCACAGACATTTACACTTCCAGATGCAGGAAGAGGGCCATCTGCATCAAGAAGTACCCCACTCACTCAGCACACATACTTTTTGCCCTGCTCCACTCAGGCAGGTGGTTGCAGAGCATTAAGTGCCACCATACTGAGGAACAGTCTGAAGGTTTTGTTGGACGGCTCTCTTGGCAGGTCTGTTATAGTACCATGTTCTTTCCATTTGATGATAATGGATTTGATGGTGCTCCGGGGGACCATCGGAGATATGTATATTTTGTGACCCAAGCCTGACATTTCAACAACTTTGTCCTCAACTTGTTTAGAGATCTCCTTGGTCTCCATGGTGTTGTTTGGTTAGTGGCGCCTCTTGTTTAATGGTGTTGCAGCCTCTGGGGCCTTTCAGAAAAGGTGTGTATTTACTGACAGATCATGTGACAAATTGCACACAGGTGGACCTAATTTCATTAAGCATGTGACTTCTGAATGTAACTGGATGCACCAGAAATGTTTAGGGGCTTCATAGCAACATGGGTGAATACATATGCACGTGCCAATTTTCAGTTTATTTCCAAATATATTTAAGGATATTTTTAAATATATATTTTTCTCATTTCACTTCACCAGTTTAGAGTGTGTTGTCCAGACACACCACATACAATTCAGATTAAAGAACATTTTTATACAGGTTGTAATGTAACAAAATATTTAAAAAGACAAGGGGAGTAAATACTTTCACACGGCACTGTACATATTACCAATACAAAAAAAGATGACAACCGAGCTATAACAGATACACACATTTCAATTTTTGGTTATTAACAGTTAGTTACTTCAGATTGAGAAGTATTCAAACCGTGCTGCTATCTTGGTACAACAGCATGTTTTTTTCTCAAACATGGCATTACTCCACAGAACAGCACTGCGAAGTAAATAATGGAAAAAAAATATCTTTGGTTACATAAATGACCAACACAAAAGAGAAAATTAATTTAATAGGATTATCACTACGTGGCAGACCCAGAGGTTGATTTGTCAGTTTCTTGTTGCCCTGATTGTGGACCATCTGCAGGCACATAAGGAGGAGTCTCACAACAGCATCTATAATCTCAACCCTCGCTGGTTCAGTGGGAGGCATATGGACACAGAGACCCAATTAGAGGGCTGTTTGTAGCTTAGGGAAGAGTTCATTTCATGACTGTGGTTCGTCTGTGTGAGTAAACAGATGTTAGGTGGCACCAAGCAGTTGTCTGTGTGTCTATGAGACTTGTGAGGTTGGTTAGTCATATGACTCAGCCTGCTTTTTGGGGCTGAGATTACGAGAATTCAAAATAATAAAAGACAAACAGACACGAATATGGTGATTGGCAAATGCAGTTTAATGTGATGGTCTGTGTAAGGAGCTGGAGAAAGACCTACAGGCTGTGCAGTGAGTGAGTGGAGTTTAATGTTTTGATCTGTGTAAGTAGCTGGAGAAGGAGCTTATATATACAATGTTATATACAACAACCCATAGTCCAACACATTGTTGAGCGGCACTACATAAAACCTGATCCAGTATTGTCTCCATTTCCAATTTTCTGAAACTTCAAGATCAATACCAGCACATCCCAAAAGCACAATTAAAATATAAACAAAATATTTCTTTGCAGAGGCTCTGAAACCTAACTAAGAACCAACTAGTTCAAAGTTTCTGTTCCATTTTTTTTCTTTATGGAAATTTTTCAACATGACATTGAAATTGCTTCATCCTGGCAAAATAAATCAAAACACAGTACGTTTTTCTGCAGTTAGAGAACACTGAACAACTATGTGTTTCATTAAAAAAAGAAATTTCATCATGGTTCCCAAGAGGCCTAGCTGTCTAAGGTTTTACCCTGTTGTCAGGAGAGAGCGAGTCAGAGTCCGGATGATGCTGAGAGTCCAAGAAAGTGTAATTGGTCCTGCTTAATTGGATGCAGTGATGCGCAGTACTTGAGATGTTGAATAAAAAAAATGATGGTACACATAGGTTTTGATAGCTTTTGTTAAAGTGTGAACTGTGATTCCAGTGCTCTGCTTATATTATTGTTACTATTCTAGTGTGTGTGTGTGTGTGTGTGTGTGCGTGTACATACTACACTATATGCCCATATGTATGGATAGCCGTTCTAATTAACGCATTCATTAGGTATAAAGAGGGGTTAGATGGGTATATATACATATGCTGGGGTTTGTGCTTTGCATAGTCAACAGTTGTTTTGTTAAAACACAGAAGAGACACAGAATACAGGTTCAGTTTCCTCAGTTCTTTAAAGTTTACATACAGCCCACAAAAACATACACAGATTGTGTGGATTTCACTTGTTTTATACATCCTTCCTTAAAAAAAAAAAAACCCTGACATGAAATTGCATTTATTAATTCAAAGTTTCATTCATTGGATCCTAGTAACATTTGACTAGAATCAAATCAGCACAGTGACAACACCAGTCTTCACTTGAACAACTGCATGCATAGAAATAAACACCTCCACTGAGTCTGGAGTGCTTTTTGAGGCGTATACCGACGCTGAGATTCTGTACATGACCACAGACAGAAGATTGATAAAGTGCAGACTATTAAGGCAGCATTAAACGGCCATTAAACACATGACAGACCGTTACCATTGTCATCAGCAATACTTCAACAATACACCATGCCATATTGTAAAGCTATGCCAAGTCATTCATCCGTCATGCAAAACTAAATACTCCTAATTGCAGCAGGCACATTTACCAGCATTTGTGTTCATGGGACATTACATGTTGGGCAGAGGGAACGTCTTTGGTTATAAAAGCTTTCCAAACCATTCACCGTGATTTGTAGTTATACAAGGATATGAATGTTGTGTAAGAGTGTAGGAAAGGCAAATGGAGAGTTTTTTGGAAGAAACTAGGTAAATGGATGCAAGGTTAGGTAATCGGAAAACAATGAATGCCTCTTAAAATAGCACCATTTTTCACATCCATCTCATTTCGATGAGCAGCAGCCTATCCCATAAAGTATCTACTACTAATAATGAGTGGACAGCTGTGCTACACTTCGTTACTGATAACACAAATGGAGGGAGAGCATTAACGCCAGCATTGCAAATAGACATTAGCACATGAATACATTTGAAAAAAGACATTAGAAAATATAAGAACCTCCCACGAAAACCTTTATCTTTTTTTAAAAAGATTGAAACATACAGACATCTGATCTTCATTTGAGCTATATTGAGAGGAGGTAATAAAACTAATCATATATAACTGAAGACAAGCCATGTAAATTATAATAGAGCTGCACTTTTTGAGGAACAAAATATTTCAGCTGTTTAGAACATGGTAGAGGTTTTTTAATGCTTGTGGTTTTCTTGGGTTGTCCTTATTTCTTCACATAGTACATATGTGAACATAGTACATATTCAATATATATGCAAAAGAAAAAAAAAATCCCTGGAGACTCACACCAACATATCAGTATATGTCTGAAACCTAAACCCTTTCTCCACATCAGCTAAACCGTAATCTTTTTGTAAGAAAACCACTGACGCCAGCATTCTTCTCATGTGTACTCTTCGAACATGAGAGCACATGGTAAGAAAACCAGAATGAGGAACAGAAGCCGGAGGGCCTTTATTGCCTCAGATGTGGCCATGCAACCGGAAGGCACAGGGACAGGTTTCGGCCTGAGAGTGGCCTGTTCTGGCCAATGATCAATAGCATCCCACTCACAGCTCCAGTGTGTACAGAAGCTTAATGGGGTGGAACGCTTTCCTCATAGAAGACTCATTGTGGCTTTTCAACATTTCTCCCAGCATTTTCCAGGTTGACCATTAAATGGTGGTCTTACTGTTGCTCACATCAGTAGGATCATAAAAACACCCTGAGCCCAACAACAGTAATGGATTTCCTTACAATGCTGAGTTTCAATCTGAGGATCAATAAAGAACATCTACCTCTCTACACAGCAAGGTACAGAAGAAATATGTGTGGTCTGAGAAGAAGATTGTTTATGTGGTTATTACTTTTAAATGATATGAACCACAGGGTCAACCAGCATACGGCTAGGACCCATAGACATATTTCTGGAGGTAATGAACTGGAACATGTTTGTGATTGGGTTTATGTGGGTACAGGGATGTCATTTTGATTTTAATATAAAGTAAACTCCGTATTGAGTTCTCAAATTTAAAGGACCATATCCTTCATTATTTTTAATGATGGGTTCTTCCAGGGTCCTTTACTAAAGGCAGTGTTTTTTTGTATACAACCATGACATCACAAAGATTTGTATTCTTAAACAGTCCTCCCTGTGGTTCTTCAAACACTATATGGCTTACAAAAGGTCTCTACTACTGTTACAAATGAAAGAACCTTCATCATTAATTACCATTTTTCAACTTTCTTAAGAATTAAAGAGGGCTGTTTATGATACAGGACCTTTAATTTGGATGGGATGCAAATACACTGACATGCCAAAATTCATGGGACAGTATGTGAATTGATTAGGAAGTAGTATTACCTTTGGGGATAGCTTGGGAATGCCTACCTGTTATAAGTGTATAGGAGTGGGGTCAAACGCTGGCAGCCACTGAATTGTCCACCGTTGGTGGTAATACCTTCTATGACATATTCCAGGTACACATGTGACACTGTAGATTGAGGAATTTTAAATACGCACCCAAGTTCAGAATTGAATGTTCCATCAGTCTGGCACCTACTGGCACCTCGAACTCTCAATTTTTTACAGGTGTGAATGTTCCCAAAATGTTACCTAAGGTAATATCACTTCATTGAAATGTACATGTCTTCTGGCATGTCATTGTTATCTCTATTGGAAGCCTTGTACTAGTTTTACTGTTGTATGACTATCTATGTGATGTTTAACAGTGTTCACATAATATATAAAACTTTTATTTTGAAGAAGAGAAGGAAAATACCCCCCTCCCCATCAAAAAAAAACAAAAACAAAAAACAGGCCCTTTACAGCCTTTAGTCTAAAAGACTAATATCAAATTGCTGTTTAAAGCCAGCTTTATTACTGTTTCACCTCGACAGGTGCCGTATCATAAATACTGTCAAGATGGAAAGCAAACGGGAGGGGGTTGGCCATGGAACTCTCCAAAGTGTGGATAAACTGGTCATTGCAGGCAGTCTGTGGCAGATGAATTTGGCACAGTCTTCTCTCTGGAGTCTCCTGCCAGCTCCAATTGCACTGAAAACGTTCTGGGCTATTCTCACGGCTTGCCAAGTGCCGAGTTATTTTTAAAATCAGAATATGAAAGTGTCATTTATCAAAACATAGGGCAAATGGGTGTAATGAAAAAAATGAGACACCCGGTTTGTGGCTTTCAGAACATATATCACCTTAAATGTGTGAGAGTGAGTGAAATGGGTAAAGCAGAAACGGAAATGATGCACATAACAGCACCTTGTTAGACACTCTTTTGGTTAGCCCACATTCTTTGGAACAGTGCTGCCTGTCATCAGTAACTCAAGCTCAATTTGACCCACTGATATTAAAATATCTTAAAAAAACTGACACGCAAAAGTTAAATAGGGTTTCACCACATAAGATGATTAAAAACATGCATACACATAGTAAAGGAGCCCTTGTTTTGGAGTTAGGTTGCCTGAAACAGGTCATCCCAGTTTGACTCTGGAGTCCTGGCTATAGTAGCCCACCTGCAGCAGAATGATGATGTCGATCAAAATCTGTATTGCACCGCACAACCAGAACTGCATGGGGCTCTCGTTGATCACGAAGTACGTGGTCTTGAAGATGTCACCAGCAGTCCACAGGAGCACCATCTTTATGCTGATCAAGGAGAAACAGACAGAAGGCAAGAGAAAGTAAGAATCCTTAAAGAGCATACACAAGTACTCACAGTACCATTAAAGTACTTCAGAAGAGGGAGCCATGGTTAGCTGAGTGAAGGCCTCATTATGGATCATTTACACTTTCATAAAGTCCCAAGACTCAACATGAAGAAGGATGCTGTCCTGCTCTGTCAAAATGTCATATTGCATCTCTCATTCATTTCACTTCACTTGAGCAGCCAATTAGAGATGTGTATAATAACACCACATTGTAAAAGACTTGAGGGGAGAGTATTTAAAATTGATGCCACTGATTCATTGTCTATTCCTTCTGAATATCAATCCCCCTGCCATTTCCAATATAATGACTTCTAAAGTGCATTTTCTCAACATAAAATGCTTCCAATTGTGCCAATTACACAGTATAATTACACATTAAAAATGAATGTGCAATTTACAAATCAGTCAGAAATGAAGCAAATGGAAAAGAAAATCCATCCCTTTCTCTGTAGGAGCACCATGCTGTCAGTCAAAGCAGTACCTCTGCAACTCCAGGAGGAGGTCTGTGGAATGAAGGGCAGAAAGCCTCTTCTCCGCCATGTGTAGATTATGCCAGTTCTGCACTCTGGCAAGCCCTCTGTGAACCTTTCAAGGGCACGTCGAAGAGGGGAGAAAGCCTGGGTTTAGGCAGGCAAACCAGATTTATGAACCTTTTTGTGCCAGATTCAGCAAATAAGTTGCATTTGGCCTGTGTGTGCATTTGGCCTATTGCCGCACTGTCATATACTTGGAATGCGTACCAGAGTGCAGAGCTGTTTGTATGTATAGTTTTATCTCAAAATTCAGAGCTGTTGCCACTGTTTTCAGTTCTAACAATTAACTTAAACTTCAGTAGACTTCTGCTTGTATTCACATCCAGTGACATTTCTACAGTTTAAAATTGGTTCCACCCATCGTACAGCAACTAAATCATTTTGGTCAATCTGATGCATTAGGCCATAAATTCCATCCAATAGAAGAATTTGCTTTGCTGTCTCTAACAGGTTTCTTTTAGGGAGTTACAGACACGTTTCCTAAAAATCATTAGGTCTTCTCTGGAAGCCTGAAAGTTCCCCAGTGCTAAAATCTCAGCTGCCAGCTGTGCATTACTTCATTCAACCTTTTATAACTATGCATACATGTTCCAGTACCTCAATGGTGCATTATGGGGACACGTCTGTAGCAATAGCAGCAGTCACACTAGCTAGATGGAGGTACAGGCCTTGAAAACATACTGAAAGAATATTCCCCAACAGAATACAGAAACTATTACTCAAAAATTCACCTGGTGGCTGGTGAATTGACTTTCAATGCTATTGTTATCCACAAACGATATCATTGTGCTGAATTAAAATCACTCTAAAATAATTAGGTGGAAAATAATTTCATTTATAAAAACAGTGCTACGATGTATTTTCGGTTGTGCATCTCTTTCTAAAGAATGCCTTCAGCCTCCTTAAGTTGCACCCATTGATGACACAGATGTGCAAATGCATGCGCGCGCACACAAACACACACACACACACACACACACACACACACACACACACACACACACACACACACACACACACACACACACACACAGCTTAACCTGATTTTAGGCTTGATTTGGTTGTAGCCAATTGCTTAACTGACTGATGATTGACATGCATGTGAGAGGAGAAGTGACTGGCAATTAAAAGCCCAAATGAGCTGCTAATGAGCAATTGAAATTTTGGTTGCTTGTCTCGCGGTTTGAGCAGTCTCACAAACCAATTTCTCAATATCACAGCCAGTTTTCTCAACACTTATTGCACATCTACTGCATGTAAATAATAAATAATAGCAGCAAGGGAACATATTATATGATTACAGCTTGAGAAGCTTTGGTAACATCATCCCTGCACAATTTTTCATCAACCTACCATCACAGAAAGAAAGGCATAGTGTGTGTGTGTGTGTCTGTGTGTGTGACCGTGCGAGATTAGGGTTGCTGTAGATAAACCACAAGATTTATCTGTACAAAAAGAATGATCCAAACGTGCCGTGCTACCAACAAGCACTGAATCATGGAGTTGGGGGTGAGGTGGGGTGATGATCATCCAACATCCTGACCTCATGAACGCTCTTGTCACTAAATCAGATCCTCACAGTTACTCCAATAAAACCAGGATAAACTTTTTTAATACCCTCGATGTCAGAAGAAACAATGAATGAGCAGGTGTCCCACTACTTTTGTCCATATAGTGTCTTAGTTAATGAACTGACCTATTTTTTTTTGGTCCTGACCTTTTTAAAAGCCCATGTCTCAAACGGCTGTGCGACCAGAACCAGAAGGTGCGAATAGGTTACATGATTAGCTTGCACCTCAGACCCTGTTCAGATATATTTGGATCTTTTTAAAAGCGTTCATGAACATATGAGCATGCTGCTTCAGGCCACAGAAAAAGCAGGGTTTTAAACACTTTGAAAGGTGGATGTTTTTGAGAACTTCTTGGAAATGCTGACATCAGGGTGTTTACCTGTGCGTGGTTGTTATTATATAATGGCTGGCTTCACTTTTTCATTACACTGTGACAGGACATCCTGTGCTCACGTTTAAAAAAAAAAAAGCTACAGACTGCCTGGCTACGAGTGAGTGATTCAATACGGATGTATCACCAGAGGAATGTTAAAAGAAGAACCTTATGGTGGATTTTAAGCTAACTTTTTCCATATTGTAGAAATGATTTTGCAATAATTATGCAACAATTAATGCAATTAATGGAATGGAATGTGACCAAAACATGCAGAGAAACAGATGGACTACAGTCTGTAATTACAGAACTACAAAGTTCTCCTATATGGAAAGAAGAGCTGATAAAATAGAGGCTACAAGCAAATTGTTGTCCATAATGTTATGACTGATTAGTGCATATATTTGTATCCAGCATGTTGCATTTTTGAATTATAATTAAATAGTGATACTTTTATATTAGCCTTTGTTTTTTATCATGTTGTTTTACCATTTCTCAAAAGCATTTCGTGATATGAGTATATTGTTTGTTTTGCCCAGCCTTAATTTGTGTTGTATTTAGAGTTTTTTGGCAATCACAGTGGTGCTGTGATCAAACCTTCTGATATGGTAGTGCTCCCTGCTGGGCTGGCATGTTTATGCAAGAATTTTAGGGCTGTTTTGTTATTTTGGAAATATTTTCAGAACTGCTGCTACAGACAAAGAAAATAATTTGTGTGTTTTTTTTTTAATCAACATCCATGTTAATGGGGTCTTCGTAAACTGATAACTAACTTCAAACTTTTGCATTGTGGGGCAGACTGAGGCCACATCAAGGTAAACTTTGTGCTGTGTCTTCTCATATACTGTACATATATCTGGCCCCAAGCCTTCTCTATTCCCCAGGCCATGCATCTTTCTCCTCTGTAGTATTTACGCAGGGAGAGGTTATTAATTTCGTCCGTGCAGAGAGAGTGAGAGAGAGAGCGCGAGAAACAGGCTGCGGGCTAGTGCAGACCATCCGTCAGCTGTCAAGACAAGACGAGCGATTGACTCCTCAGCATCCTGGGGGTCTTCACGGGGAGAGAAACACGGCTTTCAAATGAAACAGACCCAGAAAATTGAAGGACTGCAGTAATAAACCAGTCCGTTTGTCCTGGTTTCCAGCATGGTCTGGTCTTATTCGGTTTCCAATGACCTTGAAACATTAATGTTATGTCCTTTTTAACCACCACAGGATTCTCTTTAATGTTAGAGGGACACCAAGAGATGACTCTAGTGTGTGTTCATGAAAAGTGCCCCATCTCTGGAGACAAGGGTTCGACTGGGTGATAATGTGAGTGTAAAAGATGATTACCTGTCTGGCTCACTGACAGCAGCTTTAAATAGCTCCGGTGTCCTGCAATGGACATGGTCATGCTATGTACCTCAGTAGAGAAAGAAGAGCCAGAGGCAATACATGTAGCAGCAGTATTGGAGCTACACTGCACAAAATGTGCTGTAAATAAGTCAAATGTATGAAGCCACTTTGGTCACAATCAGCACTTTATTACCACTGTGGTAGTTAAAATGTGTCATCAGTTAAAGCCATCAAAATCTTGAATAAAATCTTATTATTATATATCATGTTACATTAAAGAAAGTGACTCAGCAGTCTAACGCGCTTGAAATATTATCTGAGGATCGCAGGTTCGAATCCGAGGTCATGGTCTCTCTGGATGGGTAGAGGGCGCTCTCTCCACACACCCAGTTCAATTCTGGCCATCACAGGCGTCATCATCATTCATCATCAGATTGCAATGCTATTGTCAAAATGTCAAAAACCACTAACAAAAAAAAAAAAACATCAGGGCAAACTAAATTTGTCAGAGAACACACAGACAAAGAGCAGGACTTCGGAAACAATGTGCTTCGGACAGATGAATTTGGGCGCCTTAACAGAAGACATGTTTGACACAAACCAAACACAGCACTAATTGTAAAGCATGGAGGTGTAAGAGTCATGGTTTAGGGCCTGGCGAGCTCTCCATCATAGACAGCAGTATTAAATCATTTTTGTCTCAGGGTGGGCTTGAAATGTAAGACCATCTATACAAAGACTGGCACTGACACATCACAATGCTGAAAGTATTCTGAATGGAGGAGTGGGAGAATCTTTCTTCCAGTCAATGTTAATGACAGATATACAGTTTTAGGAAACATCTGACAATGTTTCAGCCAATACCATCAAATAACACAGACATAGGGTTTCCTAATTTTTCCTCACAAGACATTTTGAACATCAAAGTCCCACGGAAGCTAAAGAACACTGCACTGACCTGCTGGATATGTTTTATGGGCTCCTGCATTGAATGTGGACGTGAATTCTGCCAGAGTTGCTTGTCTGTTCACACAGACAAATCTAGCCAGACACTGATGGTCATAACCATTACTGCCCACTGCACTGTCCACTGAGGGTGGTAGTGCTTTCTATAATGTATTCCTGATACACAGATGACTGGATAGAGGAATGCTGAACGCCCAAACAACTTCAGAAACATTATGTCCCATTCATTATGCGTCCACGTTCACTATTACCAAGCTGTCCCCTGTAGTAACACCACGTCATAATTAGTTTACGTATTGCTACGCCCTGACGTTTGGCATGTCAGTGTATTTAATTAGTAAAAACAGTAAAAATAAAGAAATCTCTGAAAGTGGCTTTTGACTATTACTGCATTGTTTCCTTTCAATGAGCACTAAGAGTTAAAGCACACCATGGACCTGCACCGAGCTGTCTACGGCTGTGCTCTGCAGGTAGATTCCCTCTTTAGTGTGTCCTAGTAAAACCCAAGTGAAGGATTTATGCAGAAGAAGTGCACTTTAGCTCTCATCTGAAAGCCCTCCTCCAGACCACAGCCCTGCCACATTAATCCCTTTCTTTTCTTCCTCTCCCTACCCATTTTCTCCGTCCTCAGTGTGAGCTGCTATGCCTCAGAGACCGCAAACATCATTAACGAGGATGAAACATTAAAGATGTAATTAACGGGGGTGGGTCATCTGTACAAGAGCAAAGCCACCAGAGTGGCGTCACAATAGAGAACGCCACTTGAAAGTTGTTCATCTCACACACTTCCTTGCCCAAAGTCACACTCCCCCTACATTGCAGGCTCTTTTTCACACGCAAATTGAAAACACTCTTTTATTCTCTCTCCATATACCCTCCAGCACTCCCCCTCACTACTAAGTCCTCTGTGGAGTGATGGGAAATGAACGAAACGCTCCCACTTCAGCTGGGCCTGGGGATGGCCGTGAGTAGAGTAGAAATGATTATTGTATTGATCAGGAACACTGAGGCCACTGGATGGACTACACCTTCCTGCACTCAACCATAACAAGTCCTGCATTGATCTTCCTGGATCTGACACTCACAAACACACGCCCTCAGTGCTAAAGCACAGAGAAGACCAGAGAAAGAACACCAAGAACAGAGATGGAGAACTGTGAAAAACAGAACGAAAATAGAAACTATGAAAACATTAAATACAACGATTAGCCATAACAATAATACCACCTCCTTGTTTCTACACTTATTGTCCATTTTATAAGCTCCTCTTACCGTACAGGAGCACTTTGTAGTCCATCTCTTTGTCTACATACTTTGATAGGCTCCTTTTATCCTGTTATTCAATGGGCAGGACCCCACAGGGCCACCACAGAGCAGGTATTATGTGGGTGGTATATCATTCTCTGCAGTGTAGGGACACAGACAGGGTGATTGTGTGTTGCACTAGCACAAGTGGAGTTTTTAGACACTGTGTATTTATCCAGCTAAAAGTGTCCAGTAGGCATCGTCCTGTGACCACTGGTGAGGGACTAGAGGTTGGCTAACACACACCGTGCAGAAACAGATGAGCTTCTCTCTGTGACTTCACATCTACAAAGTTTAGCAACTAGGCAGGAGTGTCTAATAGAGTGGACAGTAAGTGAACACAGGCACACTGCTGCAACTGACACATCTGTAACTGGTACAAAATTGTTTTAAATATATCAATATATACAACATACTTCCATAATGTATGTCTAATTTTCTCCAAGTGACTTTTCACCAAAGTGGTTTATATGAGACAATTATACAATGAGATTATACAGTGACTGTACAGTAAACATCCTGTGTACCACTAAAAAAGAAAAATGAAAAAGAAAACATGGTGTAGTATGAACTGAGGTACTGTGAGCTGTAGTAACATGTCTGGTAGTGCTTCCATTCTGTACAGAATGAAAGCTGTGAAAGAGCCCACCATCATCCACTGCCAGGGAGGCAGATCATACAGGACAGCCTTTTAATCCCTGACTTCAACTTTTGCCAAACCTCCCCAGCTTTTTTGTGCAAAATCTTATAAAGTTTTGTCACTTTGTAAAGGAAAACAGGAGACAGGCTGAGCAGAGAAGCTGATACGCAGTGAGAAACCCAGTAGCACACTTAATGAGCTGGAGCCAGAGAACTCCAGCAGGCCTGCAGCGCAGCAGGAGACGGGGCAATGAGGGAGGAGGGTGGAGATGGGACAGGTGTCAGGCAGAGAGCTAAAATTTAGAAGCTGTTTACAGACAGAACACAATGAGGAGCCGCTTAAAGGGGAGACAAATGATACTAATGTCATTTCAAATGAGATTTTTAAAACTGCTGAGCTGATAAAGAGAATGCAAATGCAGTTCCTTAAGATTTGCTTCTACTCAGCTGAAACAGGAGGGTTTTAATATCCATTCTAATGCTCCCTTCTCTGCCTAAAGCCTGGTTTGCTCACCAGGCGAGACAGGACGTTTTTAATTGCAGAGTATTAGGTGATTATATGAGCTTCTCGGCCAATTGATGAATGATTAGCAAAGCATTTGTGGTTTTTGCTTTTGGTTTAGAACAAAGATTTAAATAGGCCATAAGTTATTTAAGGTCATCATTAGTGCAGTCAATGTTCCAAGGCCTTAACGATGATCTGGAAAAACTTGATCATGTTAATTCTTTATGCAAATTAATTGGCCCCAAGCTTCTCCCATAATTCACTGTTTTTACAGAGCCTAGTGATGTATTAACATTTTATTAAGTACTGTAAACACTGTGTCACTACTGTTCAGTTGAGAAGGCGGGGCAAATAGTGTGTGTCAAACGGCTCCAAGGATCTGAGGTTGTGGGTTCAATACCTGCTCAGGTTGCTGTCTGTGAGAAGATTGGTGTTCTCTCGTCTCCCAAAAATGCACATGGTAGGTGAGCTGGCCATGTTAAATTGCCCCCTAGGAGTGAGTGTGACTGTGTGTGCATGGTACCCTGCGATGACCTAGTGCCAGGTGACTCTAGGTGGGCTGTGGATCAACTATGGCCCTATTCAGGATAAGCGCATATGATAATGACTGACTGACGTACTAAACTAAGGCTTAAATCTCCTAGCTAACTTACACTCTATTACCCTTCCCTTCTCCCCCGGCACAGCCCATGTCTGCTCTCATGGCTCAAATATGGAGGTGTTTCAGCTGTGCTGCAGTAGTTTTTTCCACAAAATCTTCTGAGCTTTGTAGTGTTTAATGCTAAAGCTCTCACTGAGGTTTTAATTCTTTTTTTAATTTGACAAGCAGTGCAAATTCCCAATCCACTCCCTAGGGCTCTTCCTATCATTCACAATGCCCTTGGAGGAAACTAGGAGTGTGAGGACAAACACACCCTACAGCATCACTGGGCACCCAACATGCTCAGAAGAAAGTGCTGAATCCCGAGCTCTGATACAAGAGCCAACAAATATCGGTTACACTGCAGTACAGTGGAAGTAATTTAACCTCCATGGTTCAAGAAGAACACACTTAAACCAGTGAACTCCCTCCACACACTCGGAGTGGTGGGCATCTACCTATGAAGCAAGAGGTTTAGGTAACATAAATGTTGACAGAGGAGAAAGTGTTGTTTTTCAATCCTCCCTCCCCTTCTTCTTGTCGGTCCAGGGGATTGAACCAGAGACCTTATAGGCAAGCATTGATTACAAATGGGCCCTGGACCTGTTTCAGGTTGTAAAATTCTCACTTTGCTTTACTCCGTTTGCCCAATGGAGAAAGGTGCTGAGACTCAGTGTTCATTAGTATCCTTCAGAAAAGGTGTCTGATGTTTTTTCTCTCTCACTTTTTTTTACTAATTTGTCTTTCAAGTTTTCCTATAATCATCAACAGCTGTAAGAGTGCCTGCTTGAAATAAACTACTCCATAGCTCTTCTGAACATCAGAGTTAGAAACTGCCAGTGAAACAGACCGTCTGCGGGAGTCAAAATCCATCAAGCCGTACAAAGTTAAAGTGTAAAGCATCTCTTAACTCAGATAGATCAGAACACCTTTGCTAAAAAAAAAAACCTAACCAGGAACAGAGCAATAGAGACAGCCTTGAGAAGTGTCTTAAAAAGGAAGGAGACTATTGCAATCTATAGCTCCCCATCCAGCAGTCCCCAAATTACTACACATTTCCAGCTTGTGCCATGAGGGGAAGAATAAATCAAAAGACCTGGTGAGAGGGAAAAAAGGAGGCCATGCTGGAGACAAAATATGAAATATGCATGTGGATCGATCCAGCTGTCTCAAACACTGGAAAGTTTGCACAATACCTGAAAGAAATAGATCTGCCTCCCTTGAAATGAGGGGTATAGAGAGACACGCCATTTAGAATTCTCTTGAAGAAAGTAAACAAAACCTTGACTTCCAGTCAGACAGACAGAACAAGAGAGTAGAGGCAGGTAGAGAAGGAGGGAGAAAGAGAAACAGAGAGATTGAGAGAGAGAGAGAGAGAGAGAGAGAGAGAGAGAGAGAGAAAATGAAGACATTAAGTCTGGTAATGCCATCCAACATCTGCTGGAAACATTGGGTTGTGAACTTAAAGTGTCCTGTACACACAGTTCAATGAGACTTCTAATGCACCTGCAATGTGATTAGAATGCAGGTAAAGTGCAGAGCAGGCTCTAAATCATGCAAGGCAGTGGGTCTTGAGACAATAACAGCCCCACAGGTCCATGTGAATTGACGCTTCCACTTCTGAATACAGGTGGTGTTGTACACAGACCCATTAAGCAGAGTGCTAATGTCAAACTTGTCTGTCTGTCGGAACAAAACAGATGGCGAAGCTGCCCATATTCCCTGTCCCTCCGTCATTCCAAAACTCTCTTCCTTCCCCTCGCTCACCTCCTGCACTGTCTCACTTTGGCCTGCAGGTGCTATGAATAATTCTGGTGTGCATTGTGGTGGTGAGGGGGGGGGGGGGTGGCAGCTAGAAGAGGCACTAATTTAATCACAGAGATGAGGGTGATCAATTGGGCCCAGGCAGGAGGCCTTCTTACCTATCTAGTGCAACTTGATGAGGGCTCCCCTCACACCCCTCACTAATGAACCATGACACATAAGCCCACTCTACACTGCTCTGACGCACTCACAAACCACAAGATCCTCCATCCTCATCACGTTATTCACACAGGCAGGAGAAGTGAGATGGGCACTGGCAGGTGTGCCACTGAGGCCTGTGCAGCATGATGTGGGACATCATTTAACAGTCCAACTGTAACTGTCACTCATTATAATAATGTATAAGAGAAAATAGACACCTTGAGAGTGTCATGGATGCAAATCTGGAGGGATAGTTAGAAAGTGCCAGGGGTGGGCTGGAAGTTTTAATGAGCAACAGAATGTATAAGAATTCGGTTCACACAAATTCCCAAATTCCTCTGATTTCAGAAGTCATGGTCATGGACTCCTGACTTATGAGGTGGCAAGAGACAATGTTACTTTTTGAAGTATTTTTCACTTTCAGAGTATTTCTTTCACTTCTTTACATTTCTTTACATTTACTTCTACTCCCTACATTAACCAGTTAGAACACTTGGCCAATTTTGTAGTATGTTTCTGTAGTTTTACTTTTTTTTTTTTTTTTTTTGAGATAGGAGACAGTCACACATTCCAGATATTGTTATTTTCAAGAGATCCTAGACTAATCAAATCTGTCTTCATTGTGTATTAAAATGTGCAAATTAATAGAATTGAAATATTTGATTTGAATGTTTGAATGTTTTCATCAAAAATTTTATTTCCTTTTTTATTTTTGCGAATAAAGACTAAAAACAATTTACATCTCAGAAATCCTGTTGGAACTTGATCATCCAGAGTGCATAGAGCTGACAATTGAAGAATTGTGATGAATTACTTGACAGTGGTCCAAATAAAAACAACCTTTATAAAAACAAATAAAAACAAGTCCTTTATGTTTTTGTAAATTTTGCTATTTATGTGTTTGTGTATGAGTATTAAACCTTTTCTTGACTTTTATTCTGAAGTTTGAACACTGTGTGACTAAAGAGAGCAAACTGAGTCAGTGATGTTATTAGCCCCGCCCCTCATGTGAAAGATGAATTACTTGCTTTTATTATGTCACACGTGGAAGCACTAGGGTAGGGAAGACCACTGTGCTTAGATATTGTAGGCCTTGTAGTTTGATATGTGTATCGTGTCTATATGTTATTCTGATCCTGCGTTATGAAGCCCCTACTAATTTAAACGTGCCAATTACCCATCCCCCTAAGTAGCCTCCCACATGCTCTCGACGCGGGATCATCCACATGTTTCCTGCGAGTCATGTGACCTCTTTTCGAACTGTTGTCGTTGCCGGGCAGCCATTGCGCTTGGAGGAGAACGCTGGATCCCTGGATCTGACACTTGTGAGATCTACCCACCCCCTGAGGGAGAGCAAGCCAATATCTCTCCCTCTGGACCCCGGCTGCCGATAGTGAGCAGCATGAACCTGGATTCGAACCAGCGACCCCAGGATCATAGTGGTAGCACCTGAACCAGCTAATGTAACTGTTTTTAATCACAGTTTGTAATCAGACAGCTAATCATATTCAGTATAATCTTTGTGAAAACCATTTAATTATTTACAGTAACGTAATGAGCTGTGCTGACTGTGCTCTAGCTGTCCCCTTCCTTCTGAGTCACGTTGAAGTGTCAGAGGTGTGTGTCCATCTGTGTGCTGTTCTGTCAGATACACTGATGAGCTTTACTGAAGATAACAGCCTGATAAATCTATGTAATGTCTACTCTCTTACTGTTACATTTTTTTTTTCCAGTTCAGTACAGTTAATGGTTAGTCACTGGTTGGTCAAACCACCAGTGAGCCACCACACCATGTGGGAGACTGGGGGTTGATTCCCAGTCTGGACAGCTGTACTGTGCTACACCAGTAAGAGTCCTTGGGCAAGACTCCTAACACTACTGTGGCCCACCTCTGTAAAATGAATAACATTGTAAGTTGCTCTGGATATGAGTGTCAGCTAAATGCCATGAATGTAAATGTGATGTGAGGTAGGAAAGCTGGGGTTTTCAATGGTCTGAGAAGCAAACAGCACTGACAGAGGACATTTAACCAGTTTTGTGCATAAACTGAATCTTTACCACCTGTCAATCTAAAAAAACAAAACATACAGAATATTGTTAATTCAAGATATTTTACTGCAATAAAAAATAGTCATTTATTAAAAATTGAAATTAAATTTTATTTAAGGACTTCAGGACTTAAATTTATTGAGGTATAAGCCATACTGATCAACAGTAAAACAAAAGAAAGCATGAAATATGAAACTTTAATTGAAATTGAAATTGCTCAAGCCAATCTCCTCCAAAATCCTCTGTAACCATGTTCTAATCATTTGTAATGCTAATGTGCTGCACTGGATTCTAATTTTAGGTATTTTAGTAGTAATAAATGTGGGGCTGGAGCATTTTCCCCTCACTAAAATTGCATTGTTTTTCAGTTATTTTAGTCATATTACCTCCGGTGCAATAAAGATCAAACGTCCATGTTCATACTGGCAAATGTTTTCACATAATTGTAGATAATTTGGCCTTAAGTGTTCATAAAGGCACACACTCTACAACTGTGCTATCCTGCTTTAGGGAAATTATATATTGATATAAATGGAGAAGAACAGGGATGTGAGTATCTGCTTATGGAACATTTGAGCCTGCATGTGTGTTAAACAGCGTATAATATATATCGTATACGACGTGAGACCGTAACACTCTCAATTACTTTCATGTGACTGAGTATGTGTGTGTGGGACTTTCTCCACTGGTGGGAATTATGTGAACGGGTTTCCATATTTTAGCACTCCTTCATTACCCCTTGCAGATGACTTATGAGATTTAATTACCTGACTGTGCAGCTGAGCACTGTTTGATGAGAGCATGGGGTAAATAAACAAACACGTATACAGAAACACACACACACACAATGATAAATGGCTTGTATGATGTGCCACAACAATAACAGCTCAATAAAGTGTCTGTGTATCTATCTATCTATCTATCTATCTATCTATCTATCTATCTATCTATCTATATATATATATATATATATATATATATATATATATATATATATATATATATATATATACACACACTGTATGATTATGTGTATGTATGTGTGTGTGTGTGTATATACACACTTGTCAAGGTGTAATGTGGAAGTGAGTTATCGCCCACCAATTCATTATTTATTTATTTAGTTATTTATTTTTATATATAACAGTATCTTCCTTCTCCTGAGAGTGGGGTCCCAAGGGTAATCAGGGCAAATCAGAAGCCCACACAGGAGCCTCTTCCTGGGGGAAGGACTGACTCCATGTCCCTGCTTGTTTAAGAGACAGATTACAGCACTTTCAGTCTCATCGCCACAACAGGAGCCAAATGCTAACTACAAACCTGGCCCAAATACTGCCTCAAAAATACAGGCCCTGCTCACTCTGCCAACAACATAACAATTCCAAAAAGTTTGCTCACTTAAATAGTTCTACTGTATCAGCCAGGCTTATTTATGCTGCTGGTAGACGGTTTAGGTGAGCCACGCACCACTGCGGCTGCTATTATTTCCTCATGACTGGGTTTTAGTGCAGCTGTTAATGAAAGTACAGTGCTGTCAGGGCACACTAGCAAGTTAGACAGTCAAAAATATCTCATCAGAGTGAGTGAATTTCGCAAATTTCCCAAGAAATTCCATTTTCAACCTTAAGAGCAATGCCAAACACTGCAGTCAATCTGGGTTGGGTGCTGCAGATGAGTGTGTAGGTTGAACAACAGAGAGAAACACTCCAATGTAAGGGTAGTAAGAGTCTTTATACCTCCATCACCTCTTCCAGGCCAGAACAGATCTATAGACCAGCCTACACAACAGGATAGCAAACTAATTCACACCAGACCAGCAACCCAGCAGGGCTGAAATGAAACCAGTTTTTCACCAAATATGTAGTTTCCCCAAGTGCTTTTGAAGAGTCACAAAGCAGCTGTAGATCCACAGGCTCACACTTTGCTGTTGCATGTCCCACACTGCATTTAATGTAAATAAAGCTAACATAACATTTCAGTAGGTTTTCCAGTGCTATGTAGAGTGCTACTACCCAGCATGAATCCATGGACCCAACCTGCCTTCCATGACCTGTCCAGGCTGGTGGAGGTGGTGTAATGGAGGTGGTGTAATGGTGTGGGGAATGTTGTTGGCACACTTTGAGCCTGTTCATACCAATCAATCATTGCTCAAATGCCTGTATTTGAGTATAAATGCTGACCATGTGCAACCCTTCAGTTTACCCATCTTCTAATGGTTACGTCCAGATGATTCACCATGTCACAGAGCAAAAATCTCATAGAACACATCTGGGATGTGGTAGAACATGAAAGTGCTTCTCAGGGATCTGAAACATAGGGTTGCAGTTTACAGGTCTCAAGATTCAAAATGTCCAGGAAGACCACAACACAAAATATTTTGTTCAGTCCAGGTCAGATCTATGCCGTCTTCAGAAATTTCCTGATGACTTTGCGGTGGTTGCGTGCATCAGGGATAGACAGGAAGGCGAATACAGAGACCTTGTGAGCAGATCTGTGGAGTGGTGTGTAAACAACCATCTGCTCCTTAATGTGACCAAGACCATGGACCAGAAGGAAGAAGACCAAAATCGGGCCTGTTACCCTCATGGGCCAGAATGTTGAGCTGGTTGATATGTACAAATATCTTGGTGTCTTACTTGACAACAAATTGGACTGGAGGGCCAACACTGAGGCTGTGCACAAGAAGGGGGATGAGCAGACTCTCTGAGAAAGCTCAGGTCCTTCAATATGTTCCACAAAATGTGGGCCATCTTCTACCAGTCTGTTGTTGCAGGTGCTGTCTTCTTCGTAGCAATCTGTTAAGGAGGCTGCATCAAAAAGAAAAAATTGAGTGTGTCCCTGTGGAATTGAAAGGAAAGCATATAACTGAATGCCTTGCCATTAAGGTTTATCACAGTCTGACACACACACACACGCACACGCACACGCACACGCACACACCTACACGCGCACGCACACGACTGTAGACATTATGGACGCCAAGGTTCATTTCCCTTCCGTTCAATTGAAATTAAGCCAGAATTGTCCTATGTCTGCAGTAGAGACCAGAGACAGAGTGAGACTCACTCATTTGGCAGACACACCCCAAGACCAAGTGCCTTCACTGAGCTTACAGTACAAAGCCGATTTTCCTGGGTCCCCAGGTTCACAAGTAAAAGTTCCACACTTTCAGCCGAGGCTATCAAACACCACCTTCCTAAATTTAACTCCACCATCTTCAGATACAGTAACATTCAAAAAAGATTCCGGGGGGAAATAAAAAAATGTGCCAATATTAGCAGAGAGTGAGGAGATGAAACAACGGTTTACAGGAGAAACCTCTTGACATTGAAACATATGGAAATGGATGGAGTTATACGTCATACCACAAGCAGCCAGCAGAAGCACTAGACCTTCACCTTTGAAAGACATTGTGTTGTCCATGTTTTCTACAGTCCTTGGTTCCTAAAATGAACATAACATGAATTTAATAGTACTGGTCACTGCCAGAACTTTAAAAGAGAGGGAGGCAAATAAAAGAATATGGCAATTTACACGAACAGTGTAGTTCATGGCTTATTTAAATCCCTCAATAAACATCTGGTTCAAGGGCATGGAGTATATCAGTGGACCGTCCCCTCTCCAGTAGCCCATAACGTAAGCTGTTGAAGTGCAGAAATTAATTTAGGCTCATAAAAAAAAACAGCAAAGCTAATACCATTTCTCCCTCATCCCTCCCTGCATCTCACATACAGCGATCAGCCATAACATTAAAAACATTTGTTTTGATCCTGCATGCTTTGGTGAACTCTGCTGAGGCAGCTAACCTTTGAAGACCATCCAGTTCAGTAACCAGCAGAAGGAACACTTAAACTGAAGTAGCATAAGTAGCAAAGTATCCCCTTTGCCCACATCATTCTGGCCGCCTTGACTCCACCAGAATTGGATTGACCAAGACATGTTTTGTTGTCTTAAATGTGCTTCTTAAGCTTTGAACTGATGCACATGCTTACGCTGGTGGGTGTAATGAACCGTATAACACTGCCTCCCCTTTGGCAAGACCACCAATTTACATCTCTAAGAGTCCTTGGGCAAGATTCCTAATGCTAATTTAGCCTTAATCTACAGGGGCATCTGACAAGGGGAGGATATATTACACAGCAAATGACCAGTCAGCACTTCAAGTTGGAAAATTCTGGAAGGAAATAAAAAACATAAGAATGAGCCCCTTTCACGAATGCCCTTGTGATGGCTAGATGACTGCCAGATCATCTCCAAGGAGGTGTTCCTGATATGCAGTGGTCAGTACCTGCTGAAAATGCTCAAAGACAACCAGTGAACCGGTGACAGCTAAGACTTATTGATGTGATCCACAGTGGATGTGCTGCTAATGTCTTGGTGCTAGATACCACAGTAAGACCTACTCAATATTAGGCAAGTGGTAGAACAAGACAAGGTCAAGGATGCTTACCCCCACCAATTCACTCTTGTACTGCATACAGTTAAGCAATATGAAAAAATACTTGTGTATGTGGGGGAGGTTGGCTACAGTCCCATGTATCATAAATTTCTAAATAATATGTGCAACTGTGGTCACAGGAACATCAAGCTGTTTGGAGATGGTCTTATAACCTTTACCTTTAACATGCTTGACTATAATTTTCTTTCTAATCTCCTGAGACAACTCTTTCCTTGGCTTCCTCTGGTCCATGTTGAGTGTGGTACACAACATGTCACCAAACAGCACACTGACTACCTGTAGCTCTATATATATAGGCCCATTGACTGATTACAAGATTGTGGACACCTGTGATGCTAATTAGTGGACACACCTTGATTGAACATGTCCCTTTGGTCACAATATTTTCAGGGGTACCGTCATTTTTGTCCAGGCCTGTTTAATGAGTTTACTTTTTAGAATAATTCTGTTGAACCACAGTTCAAAATCAATGTTGGATTTTCATTTGTTCATTTTTATTTCTTATTATTTTGTCAGATTCAAGTTATTTCTGTGACCATTGTGGGTTTTTCTTTCATTAACTGAGAGTTAACAAGTGTCGACATTGCAGGCAGAAGTTGGACAACACAGACCTCTAACATGGAACACACAAATTGTTGCTATTTTTATAGCTGAAAACTTTGAAAACTTTGCACACCAAATTTTCCTTGGCTGTTTACCAATAATTGGATGAAGCTGAAATTATGTGGTGTAGCACAATGGTGCCACAGGGGCCTGGAGTTGGAGGTTTGATCCCCACTTAGGTCACTGTGTGTGAGAAGTTTGGTATGTTCTCCCGTTCTCCATGCAGGTTTCCACTAAGTACTGCAGTTTTCTGCTGTCCAGTAGGGAAACTAACTTTGCTGAAGACTGGCCTCCCAGGACTGGAGTTGTGCCCCCCCTGCTTCAAAGTGTTCTATCTGCTCCAAACTGAGAAAATACAGGTGTCATTTAGGAATGGATGGTGTTGAGTTGACTGGCAGAGGTCAGGAAAGTCAAACTCATAAAACCTACTGTTTAGCCGTAGGCCAATCTTCATGTGACCCATCACTCATAATGGGCATATAATGATTGTAATTAGTAGTGGATTGCATAATTAACACTATAATTTATGTTAAAGTCAACACAGCCTTTTGCTCAAGGCTCCTTGGGCATGCAAAATTGCCCTTACTGGTATTATTGGAAAATTGGCCCAAGCTGTGAGTGAACCAGAGACTGTGAGTAAAGTTAACATTTCTTTCCTGAGGCAGTGTAACAGTCACTCACAGAGCCATAGTAGTGTCGCTGATGGCTAAAGCCAACTCTCTTATACCTCGCTTCTCTTTTTCTCTCTCTTTCTTTTTTCCCTCTCCTCACATCTCTCGCTCAGCTGCATGGGCCTGACATCAATGACCACTTCGGGCTGTGCTTTATGAGTCAAATGAAAGCCTGTGAGTGCAGTTCAGGAACAGAATGGGAAAGACCAAAGCTAATTTCGATGTCTTTTACTGCAAAATCTATGTTTTTGTTGTTAACAAACATAATCGATGCACCACTGTCATGGCGCGTAGTGTTTTGCCCTTTATGTGATTTTAGCATGGCCACGGGTGTTACTGATCCATGAAGGGGTTTCAGGAACTGAGCTATTTATGTGTGTCTATGTATCAAAGTCAGAGTTTGCACAGTCATGGCTCATAGTGTCAGAACGTGGCGTTAAAGTCAGTGTTTGTACGTACTGCATGGGATGGGACAGAATGATATGTGTATGTGCAGCATACCATGAATGAATCAGAACACTGAGGGGGTACCAATCTGACTCTGGACCAGTCACGGCTGGTCTGAAGTAAATTTTTCTTCCCAGCCTGCCCTAGAATGACCCATTGACTGTTTCATCACTGCTAGAGCTCAATGGTAATTTTATGATGACTGATTTTCTACCCACCTGCTGTTTTCTTGTTTATGGTCTTTATAAAAAACATCATATAGGCTACAGTGAAAGGGCCTTGAAGGATAATTTAACAAAACTATAGCCACAGTGGAGCCCTGCGGTGTTCTGGGCTGTAAAAAGTGGTGTGAAGGCAGGCTGAGCAGTGTCTGACCTCATGCCGCGGGTGGAGCGGTTGGTGTAGTTCTGCAGGAGCTGAGGCAGGCCCAGCATGGCCTCTGACATGAGGGCCAGTGAGCCCAGGGTCTCCACAAACACCACCCAGTCCAAGAAGAGGAGCGTGACGAAGGCACAAAACAGCGTGAAGCCAAAACAGAACAGCAGATAGTCCTCGAAAGCACTCCAGCTCCAAAAATAACGCAGGTCCATGTCTGAGTGAGAGAGAGAAAGAGCAAGTTAGAAAGAGAGAGAGAGAGATAGAAATCCATCTCAATATACTCTGTTCTCTTAAAAAAGGCACTTCAAATGGGTCTTTACGTGATACCATAAAACTACTTTTGGTTTCATGAACAACTATGGCCCTCATTCATCAAGTGTTTTATGAAGATCCTGACTGAGTGTGATCCATCATTTTAAGCTGTGAATATACCTGTGCTTTAAAAATACATCATACATCTCATGTAGCCTTTTCATTACTAACTCTCTCAAGAATATATTTAAAAATTACTGAAAAAATATAGCAAAAATACAGTTGTGGTAGCTGGTGGTGTTTTTCTGATAGTATATGACTTTACAAAAAAATGTCTGCTTGCCTGTCATGTATCAATCCTGTTACACTTCAATCAGTCTTTGTTAGTACTTTTGCTTATGTAGTGATCATGTCAATTCGTTTGTTGGTTACCATGTGTTTGTTTGATTGTTTGTTGCCTAGGGTTTGTCATTCTTATCCATTTTATTTTTGTACCCTCAGTTTGTTTCTTTAAATCAATCCACAAAATGCTGCAAGTACGTCTTGCTTCCCTTTGTTGTTATATTGCCAGAGAAATGGCTTAAAAACAGTGCTACCACCTGCAAGCTAACGCCACAACAGTGGTGTTGGACAAGGGCTGTAGCCAGCATGTTAACCCCACAGTACTGATATTGGACAGGGCTGTGACCAGCCTACTAATGCTGTAATAGTGATGTTGAACAAAGGCTGTGACCAGCATACTAATGCTGTAATACCATTGTTATGACGAGGCCCATAGCTGGTGTGCTAAAGCCATGGTAGTGATGTTGGATGAGGCGCATAACTGCTGTGCCAATGCCATGCTAGCAAAATTGGATGAGTAAATGGCCTGCTAATGAGGCACTAGTTGGATGAGGCCCATAGCAGGCATGATGGGAACCTGTGGAGTAAATAAATGGAACACTAAGCAATGTATCAACATATTTCAGGAAAGTCATTTAAAATGCTGTCACTGTTGGTCATTGTACACGAGCACAATCAAAGCTAAATGACAGGCCCATGACTACGTTATGATGATCAGTGCCTCCAAAAGGAGCACAAAGAATGAAGGTAGGGTGGAGGCCAAAAGATTGCTGATATCGCTCTTTTCGTTGATAATCGTGATAATGATGAATGAGGCCTGTTATTTGTATCAGGGATTAGGGCTGCAAAAATATTTTCTGTTTCATATATTGTGATATTAAGAAATAAAGGGAGTTTTAACAGATGTCAGTGATATATAACGTCATAATATTAATAATGCACACAAATAATGTATCAAATATTAAAATTAGTAAAATTATAAAAAATAGTAAGATTAACAATATCGGGCAGATACAGTGGCCTGCAAAGGTTTGGGTCAGAAGCTGACCTCCACTTTTCCTGTTAACAGTGCCATTGCTTAATTACATTACATTTTGAATTGAGGAAATGACAACCCGAAAACACTTCGCTATCTTCCTATAGCCTTCTCCTGCTTTGTGGGCCTCAACCATTTTCATTTTCAGAGTGCTAGGCAGCTGCTTAGAAGAACCCATAGCTGCTGTTTTTTGAGATAAGGTTAGAGGCTGGGTATTTATAAAGCTTTAATTAAACTTCAAATGAAGTTCCCTGAGATCTTTAAAAGGTTCTTTAAAAGATTACTCTGAAAATCCTCAGAAAATATTACTGCCATTCTCTTAATAAACATCTCCCTGGCTGACTCGGACAACTGACTCAAGACTTGTTTAATGTACAATGTGGAATCAGCTCAGTGATCCGACTCAGCTGTCTGACGTACAATTCCAATGAAATGTGCCTCCATCTCCCTGTGCAAATATTCTTTATTTTTGGCAGACCTATTTAAGGATAATTGGACATTTCATTCATGATATCCCTCGATGCAATTCCTGCCCAGGAGAACTGCAGTAGGCCTTAGTGCAATGAGGATTTATCAAAGGAGTGTCAAGATTCTAGACCTGGAGAGCCACAGCACCGCACAATTGAAAGTCATAGAAAGAAATTAGATGTGCTGGAGCAAGACACTGACAGCGCAGAACTGTGCCTCTGAAGGACTCCTAAAGAGTCTGACACCCTTGATTTATCACGTACATGTGTAAAGAACATGCCATTCCAGCATCAGCCAGAGATACTGCGTCATCTGCAGAGCCAGAGCTAGAGATAGCTCAACTACCTGACCCAGACTAGCAGAGACAAAGCTTGTACTCTCCCAAGCCATCTCCACGCTGCTGATCACAGCCATGTCTGACATCCTGACATGATCAATGACTACCTGCCTCTTTCCTACACAGGCCAAGCTGGAATGAGCTGACAGCGGCCGAGCAGAATTGATGGCTAAATAAGAGCCCATTCGTTACAGCCCTGACTGGAGGGTGACGTTGCGTGGAGGAGAAGCTGTGTGCCGAGCTGTCATTAGGCAGCTTCCGTTCTTCTCACCACCCGTCCACTATCCGCAGGCCTGGTACCCGACAGCCGCTATTGCTGAAACAGGAGCAAAATGGAGCAGTGGGCAACAAAGCAGCGAACGAGACATCTCAATATGGGCAGGGGTTAAGCTGGGCCAGAAGACAATGGAGCAGAGCTCTGGAGCTTTTGAAGCGTTTATATGAACGGAAAGCAAAGCTTAGCTCTGGAGTTAGAGAGATCCATTCAACTAGACTGGAAATCTTGCTGAGGGAACAGTTACACTCCTTCATTGACCTTTAACAATCCATGGTCATTCTTTATTGCCCTACATTTTCAAACCTCCTTGCTGTTTTAAGGAATTTGCTGCAGAAATTTGTTAATTACGCTTCAAGATTTATATGGCACTTATTTATAGTAAGCTTTCCTGTTGTTCACTTCCAATTCCCACCATGTATTTAATGTCTCACCCTATCACATGATGCTTCTTTTCAGACACTAAATCTTTTGGTAGCTAAATCAACTGGTAGTTTATCAACTTAAAATTAAATATTCGAATAATTTGAGATAATTCGATTATTATTATTGGGTTTCTGGTTTTCATGAGCTTGAGCCATACAGATCAAAAGTAAAAGAAAAATATTGCCTTAAATATGTCATTTACATTACATTTATGGCATTTAGCAGACGCCCTTATCCAGAGGGACTTACAGAAGTCACTTTCCATAATTATAATAAATATGTCATGTATTCCCATGTTTGTCTTCTTGTTACTGTTCTGTTTTGTTTTGGTTTGCTACGTGCTTTGCAGCACATGGCTCTGATGGCTTTTGTTTTTGGTCTTGTCTCCACCCTAGCTCCACCCCAAATGAGATACCTCTGTCTCATATATTAACCCATTTGTTAACCAGCCCCAGCTGTTTCTAGTCTTTCCCATGTATTTAAGTTCCTTTGTCCCAGCCAGTGTTTGTTGATGTTTATCAGCTCTGTATCCTAGTGTTTTGTTTGTCATTAAAGATTCTTAACCCTGTGAGTACACCTGCCTCCTCTTCTCTTCGTCCCTGACAAGAAAATATGACAGTTTACCTTTTTTTTGAAGAAAATGATCAACAAATTATGAATGAACTTTTCCCACAACATTTTAAATGAATTAAATGACTTTAAATGTACTAATCTTTGTTCATGAAGCTGAAACTTCATCTTTGATGTTTAGGCAATTTAACCTTTTCACAACCACTAATGAACATTCTTACAATGTTTTTCAGTGTGGAAGCATCAACTGATATTATTTCAACCATATTTTAACTGAAGGTTGGTCATGTGCCAGCTGGCTTGGCACTACCAACAATCTGCTGCAATAATGCTGTTCTTGCATATATAAAAACATGACAACAAACCATAATTAAAAATATGGTGTAATACAAAGTGTAATACATAGCATTTAGAAGTCCCTAATTTGGACTTTAATGAACAAACAGCTAGACTTTAATTAATCCCCCAAGAGTGTTTCATAAATTGTTAGCCCTGTGTTTCAACTAGCCTACTGTGCAATTTATCTCTAATCACATTGCAGTGAAATGCGTAGAACACATTATACAAACAACTGCTCCCACATTTCTGTGGCAGGGCCTTCCTAAATCTCAACATTCCCCTAAACATGCGTCTGTTTATACACAAGTCTGGGAATAATGCCCTCATTATCCAAAAACTGGGATGCAAAACTAAGAAAAGACTTAAGAATAGGAAGAGTGAGAAAAGTGCAGGAGAGAAGAGAAGGCAAGAAAATATGAGGTCTTCCTCCCTCTTCCTCCGTGGAAGCCGGGTGAGCAATAAGAACGAGCACTAAAGATAGAGAGAGGGAGATTCTGAAAGAGGGAAACTCAAACACAAACCGCATGCAAGTATGGCTGTGACTGTGGTCCCGACACATTAATATGATGTGCAGTGATGGACACAGGTCCTGATGGAATGTGAATGGCAGGCCTGGCAGAGCTGTGAGGGATTCATTATTCACCTGTGCCTAGAAAACGATTGATTTCTTTCCCCTCTTCTCCAGCAAGGCATTACCAGCTACAGGGCCATGTGATGGCCTTTGTCAAGAGCATGAAAACTCTATTTGCCTTAAATAAAACACGCTGACAACAGCAGTGGCAGTGGAGGATCCCTGTACTCACCTCATCACGTGTCTGCCTCCAACCACAACTATTTTGCATCTTTATAGTACTCTTAAAAATAAACGTGCTATAGAGAGTCCGAGTACCACATTTTTAGAAATATATATCAGTGTGAAGAACCTAGAAATTGCCAAAGAACCTTGTTTAAACCATTATAAGCTTCATCACAAACAATTGGACTCTACATGTCAAAATGTTTGTGGACACCCTTTATATCAAATGCATGCAGCTACTTTAAGCTGTACCCATTGCTGACATATATGTTGACACACAGCTTGTCTAGTCCCTGTACAGAAGTACTGCTAATAGAACAGGACTCACTGGAGCAGAGAAACACAAACCTATTAGCTGCATGCCTAATGCCAGCCATGAACCAGAGCAGGGGTGTCAGACCGGGTCAGAAGCGGGCAGGTGTGGCTGTAGGTTTTCATTTGTTTCTGACCCGGTTTGACACCCCTGGACTAGAGCAATATAAAACCCCCAAGCACTGAGCTGTATAGCAGTGGAACTGTGTTCTTTGGAATGACGGTGGTCCAGCAATCACTCTGAACTCACTGAAGCTCTCATCACTGAATGCAATCAAATCCTCACAGCAATGCTTCCAAATCCTGCACAGTAGAGACAATTAGTCCAATAACAGCAGGACAAACCGTTTGAAATGATTTCAGGTGTCCCATTACATTTTTCATATATTTCTTTTACAAAAATGGTTCTTTGCGCAGCCGGAAATGACCAAATCCTTTTATGGTATCACTCAAATAACCTACAGTAGCTCTTATAGGTTTAGTGCACAAATTAGGTTTCAAACAAAATGCTTTGGAACTCATTCACTCAGCTTCTTGAACCCCAGGCTTATTACAGAGTTATTAACCTCAAACCAGAATAAATTATTCAGTAACTACTATCAAACTAATACATAAGTTATGTCGTAATAAAAATGAAGAATGGAAGTGTGAGCCCTAATGCAGGCCCTTTAGGTTTAAGGACTTAAATCAGAAGCAAATCGCCCACCTCACAGTCTTGGCTTTATCTGTTACTCTCAGGTCTCCATTTATGCTTCCATTCAGTCATATAGGTCCTAAGGTTAGAACGACTGCAGGTGTAGATCTTGCACTCATTTTCATTTCATGCCACCACTCTTGAAATTGAACCAAAGAAAGCTTCCTGTGAAGATCCAGCCACTCTTCTAACCACTAGCTTGATTGAGAGTTTCTGTGAAGTATGGCGATACATTCTGTGGTACACAACATACTTTTCTGAGCACATCATAGATTATAGGGATACATCATAGTCATTAGGGAGTTGCAGATCAACTTTTTGGGCCCAAACCAATCCGTGGTCTGATCATTTCTGTTTTAATGGATGAAGAATATAAATCACTGCACTGATTTTTTGCTGTATTTGACCTGCATGTCAAAATATCATGATAAATATTGTGTATCCTGATGTCTTTGAAAGGTAAGACTGAACTTTATTGATCCATTGGGAGGGTTCCCTCAGGGACATTAAGGTCCAGTAGCAGCATCAGTACAGTACAGAAAAGAGTAGATAGTGAAGATAATAATTAGTAAAGAAAAACTATATAAATATAAAGAATATATAATATAGAGACTATATTACAACACACTATATATATAAATATATATATAGTGCATGCAAAAATAGTCCTGTAGGAGGGGGTATTGCACATTATTATTGTATTATTGCACTTTTTAACTGTTTATTGCACCAAGTACAGTTCTGTTGTGGTGGTCAGGTTGCGAGTTGCAGGTTACTGGTTGGTTCCTACTCATTCCATCCTCTGTCCTCCTGTTACCACTCCTCCCCCCCAGTCTGATGGTGAGTGGGACAAAAGAGTTTTTAAGTCTGTTGGTCCTGCACTTGGGAAGGAGCAGGACCATATCATGACAAAGATAAAATAACATATCAATCACTAAATCAAAATATATTTGTATAGTGTCTTTTACAACAAAGGAGTTGTCACAAAGCAACTTTACCGAAATCCGGGTCCAAGCCTCAATTGAGCAGCCAGCGGGCAACAGTGGCAAGGAAAAACTCCCTCAGGCTAGGAGGAAGAAACCTTGAGAGGAAACAAGGCTCAAGGCTCCTCTGGTCGACACCGGAGAGCACAGATATAGTTGGATGTGAGCTTAGTGTCCATGCAGGTTAAGTATTCTAAGCCGGCAATAGAATCTCAAATGTATGGGGTAGAATCATTCAGATAAAGCTTCACAAGAGGTCGTGGACCAATATCAGCCAGCCAGGCTGTAGGGGCAGGTCAGGACATGGGGGGGAGAGAGTGCAAAAATTTAATGACCCCAGATAGTATGGTGTAACAGAAAAAGAGAATCCGTATTTGAGGTGTAAAAAGCCTGCATGAAGAGGTTTTTAGTCAAGATTTAAAGAAAGTGTGTCTGAGTCCCGAACAGTATCAGGAAGGTCATTCCAGAGTTGAGGGGCTTTATAAGAGAAAGCTCATCCCCCAACAGTGTACTGTATTTTCCGGACTATAAACCGCACTGGAATATAAGTCGCACCCACAAAGTTCTTAAAAAAACTGGGAAATAAGATATATAAGAAGAGAAACCTGCACCTCATTATAAGCGTCATGGTTTAAAGCGTGGAAAAAACTAGCGGCTTATAGTCCAGAAAATACGGTACTTTTTAATTTGAGGGACTGCCAGTAGAACCGCATCTTGTGAACACAGTGTACGTGATGGGTTGTAAGGTTTAAGCAGGTCTTTTAGATATTGTGGGGTTAAGCCATTGAACGATTTGTAGGTTAGGAGCAATATTTTATAGTCAATTCGGAATTTAATAAGAAGCCAATGGAGGGATGAGAGAACAGGACTAATGTGGTCAAATTTCTGAATTATGGTGAGAACTCAAGCAGCTGTGTTTTATACTAATTGGAGCTTCTGTAATGATTATTCTGCACCAGTATCTCAACATTTTTGTGGGACAGTCCTTTATGCAATTTGGTAATATTGCGGAAGTGAAAGAATCCAGTTTTTACTACATTACTAATGTGAGTATCAAATGAAAGGTCTGTGTCGAACACGAACACAACCCACACATATGAGTTTTACCATACTGCCCACCCAGGCACACAATTTTTTCAATCCAGTAAGTAACGATATCTTTCTCAGAAAGGCTCACTTTGGTTGCAGTGTGCAGAGTCAGCGACTTCTTGCAGCTAATTAGCATTTAGCTTGATTAACACTTTTTTTGTCCAAGCGATCGATTGGAAAAACAAACAAACATGCACATGCATATGCAAATGCAGATAGCCAGTGACAGTGTAATTAACAAGATTCCCATAGTTCTGACCACCTTACCATGCGACGTGGATCACACAGTCTGTGGAATTCTGTGGACAGAGCATTTGTTGTGACCCCAGTTTTCTCCTATAGGTCGACATGGTCGTAGAAAAGTTACCAACAGGCCTGGGAGTGAGCTAATGTTATTCAGGTACAACTATAAGGTGAAGCTTGATTAATTGAGGGTGTATGTATACACAAAATGCTCTCTTGTAGAAACTCATTGAATCATATTTGTTCCTAGTGGAGGAAACAAACAAGTAAAATGTCTGATGCCTGAGATACTGTTTAATAAAAAAAAAAAAACATATGAGAAGGTCTAAAGCTGTTGGATAGAAGAACATGCAGGGCATTTTCAGATCTATCACTAGTTTAACCTCAATACATCTAAAATCTCAGATGTGTGCATTCTCTGGTCTATTTGAATAGTAAAAGCATTCATCATCAAAAAAAGAGTTGCACAAATATTGCACAAGTGTTGAATTTCAATGTTATTTTAGACTGATACAAGTCATATTTATTGAGCTACACATACAGAAGACGTGTTTCTCAGTATGGCATTGAATATAAAGCAAGTTTCCACTGCCTGGGTATGGAGTTGTAGAGGTTCCTAATGGTGGCCTGTGACAATCCATCCCATACAGCTCAAATATTCTCACTCAGATTTTGCAGGAGGAGTGGAGTGTTGATAGTGCATCCAATACCAATCCACACATTTTCAGTCGGTCTGGTGATGTGATTGGCCGTGACATAGTATCAGTGTCTTCAAAGCAAACTCGATCAGTTTGCTGATTTCCCTGCTTTAACAGACCTACTAAAACTGGCAATCTTACAGGCAAGTTGATTCAGGTGTGGAGAATGAGTACTATTTCACCAAAACTTCAACTTCAAACATATTCAGGTTCTTCAAGTTTTTGGACAGCATAGAGAGGGCACACAATAAACACACACACACACACACACACACACACACACACACACACACACACACACACACACGCACACACACACACACACACACACACACACACACTCTACAATTCCTACAACTGGGCCAACTCCTGTACCTTGACTGCAGGGCCCTTTCTTCCATCTCCGTAAGCAAACCTGTCAAACCAATACCTCTGTCATTCATCTACTAGCCTTGGCAGGGCTTGCAGCTGCGAGGGTTAACTGTCCACATTGCTCTGTGGGGCCCGTCAATCTCAAAAACACAGAGTGTCAGGGAGGCTTGTGGAGAAAGTGGTAGGCAAGAAGGGACACTGTCGCCTTGCTGCCCCATTCACAAACCAGTGCAGCTGAGGAGACCCAGGTTTACAGCCAGCCATGAACCCTTATGCACCAGGTCATGCCTGGATAGAAGCCAGGAGCCCAGGGGCAGATGCCCAGCCCAGACCATACCCGCCTGGATGAGGCTCAAACAAGTTCATACTACCTCCTGCCCATCAGCTGAGCCTCAGAGCTTTCAGGCCAATCACTGCTTCACTGATGACAGTGGATGGTTAGATGGAGCATTTATTTATATATACATATGCCCTCATTGGTGAGCACAAACAGCTGAACCGTTGACTGCTTGCATACATGATTAGACACATATGTGTACAGAAGCACGTGTTGGAATATGCTGCAAACATCTATTTGTGTAGGAATGCCTTTTGGTTCACTGTGCATCCTATAAATCGTGGCTTCAAGGGTAATACTACTGCAAAAGGCTAGTGATGCAAGACACTGAAAAACACATATATAGCCACCCATGTGAGGCCAAGCACAATTTGTGGCTGTGGTTATGATAGCCTGCAAATGCCAGCCCTGCTGGCCCACATTAACAAGCAATTTACATTGACGTGGTCAGTTTTTACCTCTTGATCCCAAACACCTTAGCCATAAAAGAAGCAAGTAGCTGCCTAAACAAGTTGCTGTCAACCCATTCACATTATGATGGGTTTAAAGTTGTGATGTTTGAGATCTCAACACAGTTTAATATTAAATTAATTCAAAGAAGATGGACTTTCAAATCCAGTGATGAGAAGGCTAGAGACAAGTGAGACATTTCAAACCTTTGAAGAGACCTTGTTCATGTAAGCCCTGTGAAGGTAAATTAATTTCCTCCCAAATTCAAATGTATTTATTTATTTATTGTTTTTTAATATTTGAATTTGTCTGTAAGACGATTAGAATACACTGCTACAATAAATAATATTTTACTTTCTATCTAAATAAATATTAAAACATTTAATTCAAACTTCCATTCCCAAAATCTATGTATTTCCATATTCATCTGTCTTTGTCTCCATTACCTGAGGTCATCCATGTTCTCCTAGGGCCCTTAGTTTCTGGTAGTGTTTTCACCTTATTCTGCGTGACAAGGAGTGGGCCATATTTGTTAACTTTCTTTTATAACTTCCAGTGAAGCAGCAGATCTGTTGATAATAAACAGAATATTAAACTTACAGAATGAACAGTATAATATACCCAGTTAGAAAGTGTCAGTGTTAGGAACACAACACAAAAAAACCAGTGTGTTTAAACATCATTCTTAAAAAACTACTCTTAAAACAGCCACGCATTTTCTCTTAGCATTTTGTAGAGGGGAAACCAACACCATCACCTGTTACATCCACTTCACAGGAGCTTCAGAACCAAGCCATTTCTCTGGATAAAGATGTTCTGGTTTTCCACTTTCCACTGAATGAAATGACTGGGTTATGAAGCTCTGGTGAAATGGATGTTTTGTGTACTTGAGGCCCTCTGGTATGAAACTACCAAAGATGCAGTTTGGAAGTTCTAACACAAAGGTGTAATATGGTGAATTAACAAGCAAGCGAGGCATCTACTAACATGTACAGATCTCAGCCATAATATTAGCACCACCTCATACCACCTAATACTGAAAAAGTCCCCCTTGTGCTTCCACAACAGATATGACCATTTGAGGCCTGTATTCCACAGGACGCGATGTGGTGTCTGGCACCAAGACTAATGGAAGCAGCAGATCCTTTAAATCCTTTAAAGTTGTGAGGGAGGGACCTCCATGAGCATCAGTGAGCCTAAGGAGCCCATGATTCTGTCACAGGTTCTTTAATCCATTTTGGTAGGTACTGACTACTGCAAACTTGGAACACCCCACAAGACCTGCCTGATGTTTTAAAGATGCTCTGACCTATTCATGTAGAAATCACAGTTGGCTCTAAGATACTTCAACTTGCCACCTCTTGCCAAATGCCAAACAAAATGAAGATAATCACTGTACACTTCACCTCTCAGTGGAACAAATGCTATATTGGACTTGATTATGATTAAAATTTTTAAAAGAGTTTATGCTGAACCATAGAATAATGGATCACTATTGACAGCAGTGTAAAATTTCACAAAGATATATCCAGCCAGCCACTTTTATTTTTCTAAATTATCCTTCTTTTTTCTTCATTGAATACCTCCTGTAAACTCTGAAGCAGTCACAGATGTGGAGTGTATCATAGTCCTAATACCAGCAAGCCAAATATAAACAGATACACAAGCTTAAGAAGCATTAAATGCTGTATATACACTGTGTGTTGCTATCTTCTATGGAGCAGTTTGACTGGATGATGTTCAATAACAGCATGTGTGAGTGGTCCTCAGGATTCTGGGTTTTGGGACCAAGATTAAGGAGGGCATTCTCCAGAGCAGATGTCAAGCAGTGGAGCTAATACTGAATAATGTATAAAGCAGTAGACTCAGAAATAGTGGTGCCCCTTCAGAATAAGAAACTACACTTGGCCCACTAACTCACTTTTCTTTCTCAAACACACACACACACACATACACACCAAGATTCAACAAGACATGTGTATGTAAACTGTCATATTTCATTACATTGTAAAATATTTCTGGCCTTTTTGTTTTACTTTTGATCAATATGGTTTATAGCCCATGAAAATCAAATATTCCATACCTCAAATTTGAAAATATAAGATCAAACAGATTATTAATATTTACACTCTTAATACTTAATTGGAGTTACTAAATTATTATATAATTCATAAAGGATAATAATATAAGTGCAGCATGCAAGCCAGGCAATTGGCTTGTGACCCTGCTGAGATTATGCTGAACTCCAGGTGGCTTTGATAATGTCCAAGTAGTTAGTTGTCCAATCAAGCACTATAACATCCTGAATACTAAACCATTTGGTAGTAGTTTTGACACTGTAGGCAAGGATTGAGTCCTGCTGCAAAAATAATTAGGCAGCTCCATAAAGTTTGTCAGCAGATAGAAGTATGACGTTCCCCAAAATCTCCTGGTAGATGCTGCATTGACTTGAGCAGATTACATTCCACCCTAAACCATCACATACTGCAGAAACTTCACTGGACTTCAGACACAGTTTGCGCTTCTTGACTCCTCTCCCAGACTCCAGGAGTTTTAGTTGAGGCTCTAAGACATTTGATTTCCAAATGAAATATAAAATTTATGTTCGCTTGAAAAGAAGACTTTAGTACACTGAGCAAAAGTCCTGTTATGGGGCTGTAAACCAGGTGGGGATTAGTGTGTTTTTTAGGGTGTTTTTTAATGTCTGAGTCAGAGCCTGTGTGGACTCAAAAGCAGATAAAGCAGAACTGCTCAATGTGGGATTTGAAACTGGGCTGTCTGTTTGGGGAAGCAATGCTCTTACCATTACTCTATAGGGGTGGGAGTGCTTAGTGACTGTTTAGGGTTATCAGCTCTCAGTGAGAAGGGGGTACTTTAGTTTAAAAAGACATCAACAGAAACCTATAAATAGAGCACTGGTAGGTGTTTGGCTAGAACCTTGAGAAAGAAGAGAACAAAACAGAGGGGGCTGGTGATCAACCGCAAGTGGCAAAATGAGCAAAACCAAAATACAGTCTCTTTTTGGCAATAAACAAAGAAAATCACTTGTTTTGGAGGGAATCCTGAGAAAAGAAAACAGTTCGTTTTTGGAGGGATAAAGGGAAATAACATCTTTTTGTAGGGGAAAAGGGAGATAAAGGGCTCCTTTATGGATGAAGCATAATGACACCAAGACTCTGCATTACAGTGGGGCATACAGATGCCTTCTGAAGTGCACACAAACCTAAAATTTGCTCACATGGTTATGGCCATACCCCAAGGGTAGGCGCCTGGTTGCATTTAAATGACCAAATAAGGTCTGGGTCCAAAATCAAGTCTGCTGGTACCCAGAAATGTTCCTCAGGCCGGTAGCCCTCCCAGTCCACAATGTACTCAGTACAGTCCTGGACGCTATGGGAGCCAAGAATTTTGTTGAGAGTGAATGCTGGGGAACCAAATTATGGTGTGCGGAACAGGCAAGGGAAGCAGAAGTTCTGTAGAGTTGGCCCTAGAGTCTTTGTTCTGGGTGGTGGTCTTGCAAGCTGAGACATACTGCCATACATCTCTGCCCACATTATGCCACCAGAACTTCTCTGAATGAACTCCATGATCCAAATGGGACTAGTGTGTCCCCACTGAGCCCCCTTCAATGCCAAGAAAACTCTTTAGGGCTTTTTGCACCAGTTCTTCCAGTGCAAGGGAGTCATGATGCACTAAGGAGGATGGGAGTGGGAGATGAGGCCATGAAGGCAAAACAGCTAAAAAACAAGGATCAGCAAGCTTGCCAGGGCCCATTTGGGGCCTTGGATGTATGCCAGGTTTTTGTGGTCCATCCATCCAGTGGTTGTTTGGCTCCCCCCAGCCAGTGTTTGCTGTCCCCAACACCATAATTACACTCTGTGGGTGTCAGGCAGTGAGAGAAGTGCATGGGTGTAGCTTATCATCCACATCTGAGCATTGGGAGAGCACTGCCCCTACTCCCACTTCAGAGGCATTGACCTCTACCACAAACAGCAAGTCAGGATATGGGAGATGAAGAATAAGCACAGACCATGCTTCCAACTCCTCAAATGCTTCCTGTGGTTTGTCAGTCCAATTAAAAAGACCTGGGTCCAGGTGAGGCTGGAGTGAAGTGAGCAAGGCCATTTGCCTACTGCCTTGAGCTTCGACAGATCCATGGCCAGCTTCCCCGAGAAGACCACAAACTCATAGAAATGGATTCTAACTTCTCCAATTTCACAAAGAGGTGGTGCTCCAAGAGGAGCCGTTGAATGTGTTGGATGTGGTCCTTCATTGTTTTGCTGAAGATGAGTATGTCATCCAAATACACAAAAGAGTAGAGACTGAAGGCCTCACAAAGCACTTCATGGAAGAGGTGTTGGAAGACAGCTGGAGCATCCATCATCCCAAAAGGCATAACCAGGTATTCATAGTGGCTAGAGAGAATGATGAAAGCTGTCTTCTACTCGTCTGATCCAGACTGAGAAATAAAATAAAATAAAATAAAGCACCTTTTTGGGAGAGGACAAAGGAGAAAAAAGCATCTCCTTTTATGAAGGGAACAGACAAGATGATGGGCTACTTTATTGAGGGGGATACTGAGAGTATTACTGGTAAGGTTTGATTAAGCAAAATGACCATTTGAGTGGGGCAAGCTAATGCCTTTTGAAAGGTGCACGCACCTGAAATTAGTTGGCCTGATTATGGCCCTCTAGTAAAATGGCCAGTGAGTGAAGAAACAAGGAGATGATCATAATGTTCTGGCTGATTGGTATACAGTGGAGGAAATAAGTATTTGATCCCCCACTAATTTTGAAAGTTTGTACTCTGACAAATAATTAAACAGTCTTTGATTTTTACGCTGGCTTCATTTTAACAGTGAGAGAATATAACAAAGAAAATCTAGAAAAAAATAATATTTAAATAAAAAAAAATTGCATTTCATTGAGGGAAATAAGTATTTGATCCCCTAAAATCCATGACTAATGTTGGCTCCCACAGACCATTGACAGACCCTAATTTCAGTGAAGATGTTATGAGAGACACCTGTCCCAAATTGTCACCTGTATAACAGGCCACCTGCAACAGACTCAGTGACACTAACATCTCCACCATGGGCAAGAATAAGAGCTATCTAAAGATGTCAGGTACAAAATTGTTGACCTACACAAGGCTGGAATGGGCTACAAAGCCATGAGTAAGAAGCTGGATGAGAAGGTGACAACTGTTGGTACAATTATTCATAAATGGAAGAAGCACAACATTACTGTCAATCAACCTAGGCCTGGAGCTCCATGCAAGAGATCACCTCATGGAGTCTCATTGATCATGAGAAAGCATAAAAATCAGCCAAGAACTACACAGGAGGAGCTGGTTAATGATCTCAAGGCAGCTGGGACCACAGTCTAAAAAAAAAAAAACATTGGTAATACACCGAGACGTAATGGTTTAAAATCCTGCACTGCATGCAAGGTTCCTCTGCTCAAGAAGGCTCATGTCCAGGACCACCTCCAGTTTGCCAATGAACATATTAATGACTCCGAGAGAGAATGGGAGAAGATTCTGTGGTCAGATGAGACCAAAATTGAGCTCTTTGGCCTCAACTCAACTCGACGTGTTTGCAGGAAGAAAAATACAGAATTTGACTCTAAGAACACTATGCACACTGTCAAGCATGGTGGTGGAAGTATTTTGTTTTGGGGGTGCACATGCCAACTTCACCACATTGATGGGAAGATGAATGGGGCCATGTAACGCAAAATCTTGGGTGACAACCTCAGGGCACTGAAAATGGGTCTTGGATGGGTCTTCTAGCATGACAACAACCTAAAACATACCACCAAGGAAGAAAAGAAGTGGCTCCATAAGAAGCATATTAAGATTATGGAATGGCCTATCCAGTCTCCTGACCTAAATCCCATGGAAAATCTATGGAGCTGAAGCTTTGTGTTTCCAAAACATGCCTAAAAACCTTAAGGATTTGAAGAGGATCTGCAGAGAGTAGTGGGCCAAAATTACTCCTGAAGTATGTGGAAACTGACTACTGTGCTTGCCAAAAAGGGTTTTGCCACCAAGTATCAAATGTAATGTAATGTAATTTTCTCAATTTTCTTTTGATATTCTGTGTGTCACTGTTAAAATAAAGCTGGCATCAAATGATGAGATGTTTCATTTATTTTTTGTATTAAAACTTTTAAAGTCAGTGGGGGATCAAATTCTTATTTCCTCCACTGTATATGGTCCTATGTACTGTCACTGTAGTAAAAACAAACCAGGGTGTGTGTGTGTGTGTTGCGCTGGTACAAGTGGATCAGACAGAGCAGAGCTAGTGTTTAATCAGTGTCCACTCACTGTCCACTTTATTAGGCACTTTATTAGTTGCTCCACATTGTAGATATAAAGTCAGTGTCATGTATCAGTCCTGTCGTCTACCTTACGTCTTCCCATCTTGTCTTTATTTTGCCTTTCCCTCATATAATTCTGAGCACGTGTTGTGTTTTTGTTTTGGTCCTGTCTCCTCCCTTGCTCCGCCCATTCTGTGTCTCATTTGTAACCCTGCCCGTTCATCATTGTGACCCAGGTGTGTGTATATCTTGTTAAGACCCTCTGTTTCAGTCTGTACTTGTCAGTCCTTTTGTTTCTGTAGTGATCAATGCGGTTCATTTATTTGTTTCCAATGGTCAAGTTTGTTTGTTTGTCACAGTGTGAGTGTTAGCCTTGTTAGTTTGTTTCCTAGTGTTTGTCCAATTGTTTTGGATTTTGTCTGTGTATTATTAAACCAGAAACCCCTACAAGTACTTCCTTGTCTGAGTTTGTCTGCTCAGTGGTGCATAAAAATGTTACAGTCAGAGACAGAAGCTCATCTGTTTCTGCACAGTATGAGTGATAAAAAGGACAATGAGTCATAATGTAGTGGCTGATCAGTTTGAGTTAATTTATTTTTAATTATGAACAAAAACAAAAATCATATAGAATTTTTTAGGTGCACCTGTGTGCTCAAATTTCACACACTATAGTGCATACTGATGAAGGTCATGGCCCCAATATCTTTCTGTGCTGTGGTGCATATACAGACCGACATTTCTAAGCTACTAATGTAATTATGATAGAGGCTGCAGTCAGGGGATATGGGTAGCAATTTTATTTAATTTCAAGGGCTGCTATCAGCATTTGCACACTAAAAATATAAAGTTGGTCCAAGTAAAAATGATAAAGTTTTACTTTAGTCAAAGGTTCTCACATTTTTGCTTTGCATCTTTGGCCAACGATACATTTTACTAACTGTAGACTCAAGACAATAGTTTGCAACTGTGAAAATACAAGTGCTGCACCTGAAATTTTTTACACATTGTGTAAAACATTTAGTATGTGCTCCTCCGCTTCAGTTTGATTACTGTTTATTCCCATCTGCACAATAGAACTCTATACTATGAAGGTAAGCCTTCCTATTCTCTGACTCCTGGCTATATAGAACTGTGGCATTGAAAGGACTCAAACCCATGAGCTCCTGTTTATTGATGAGCAAACAGTTAGACAGCTGCACTGCTCTAATGCTGTGAAGCCATGCACACTTGTCCAGAAAAAACAGAAAGTTTAAATTTAGTCATTTTTACTTTGTGTAATGTATTCTCACCTAGGGTGGCTCTACAGTCTAACTGTTGCTATTAAATGTGAGCTCATAACATCAAATCCCTGGAAATCTGCTCTTAACCTGCAGATAAGAATAAACAGTAATCAAATTGATGGTAAGGAGCCACACACTAAACATCTTATACCACAGATTAGAAATGTAAGCTGCAGATTGTTTACATGTTTTTGAGGCACAACTCAAACTATAAAATGAGACTTAGGAGAACTTTACACTAATTTAAGTTCAGCTAACTCAAAAATGCTCTGTCATTTTTATGAAGTGACGTGACATTACATTTTTTACAGTGGAGGTGAAATAAAATACCTCACAGTCAGAACTGAACTGCTTTTTGCATAACACTGAATATGTAGATCTTTAATTATTGACATATGAAAAGAAGAGTAGCAACAGTGAAGCCATTATATGATGGCAGTCATATCGTAGGAAAACTGACCCCAATACTAAATGGATAATGGCATGTGGGAGAGATTTTATATTGGAACCTAGATAAAACTAATATATATGTATAATATATATCCTTCAGGCACTGTGCATGCTTCCCGTTTCCTGTTATCTGAATACATATGCAGCATTGCCTGTTTCATTTTTGACTGACACAACCTCATAGACTGCCTATGCATGATGTGCATTTTCAACTGAGAGATAAGAGGGCTATTCTGCATGCTATTTCATTATTAATCTGCTAGATGTGCACATATTTGCCATGGGTCACATTTTTTGTTATCTATATTAAGTTCCATTAAACAACACTGAATATCAATAGCAAAGCCAGGATTCCACACTGGCTGTTTGAAAGGAAAGAAACGCATTTTGGGAGCTTTTCCCCACTTTGGGGGGATAGTGGGGGCACAGTCCAAGTAGATGGTGCATGGCAACACCATATACCCCTTCACTGGGAAGTCTACTTTAAGTCTTCATGTAGTGAACTAACCCTGATGAGCTCTGACAGGACTCCACTGACGCAACATTCCAGCAACACATTGGTATGGAGTGGTTAGTGCCTGCTGGGGAAGGGTGGCCTGCAGGTTCGCCCTTGGCTGAACAACAGACCGTGCACGAAATGGGTCAATAGTCACTGGATCTGAATAAAGACTTGTAATTAGGCTCAATCAGCTCCATTAAACAAAGGATCAGGTGGGCTAATTAAGTAATTGTTCCTCCGAGGAGGATGAAAAGAGCTCCAGGACTGCAGAGCAGAAAGTACAGCATTCAGAATAGCTACAGTATATTAGCTCACTCTGTGCTAAGGGCTGGGTAATTGGGGATGAGCTGTCAGGATATCAAGGTCAGTGTGTGAAATAAAGGGAGAGTCAGTGAGTATGAACTCTCCTAAGCCATTTCAGATCAATGTAAGAGTATATAAAAATAAAATACTGTATAGGGCATATGGTGTCCTTCATGTGGACTAACTGTATATTGCAGGGATATTGAATTTAAAATAAATACAACATTTCCAAGAACATCATGATGTCTAATTAGAATATGTGCTCTTTTCCACTGCAGGGCTGAATGGTTCTGAACTACGCAGACATGGAACGGCACAGGGTGCTTATAACGTGGGCTGACCCTGGTTTTCTCAGCACAGTGGGCTAAATGTACAGAATGGCTGGGTGGATTGGATTTTTTTTTATACCTTCTACAATCTGTCTGCACGTACATACGTATATACAGATTTATAAGTGTGTGTGTGTGTAGTGTTTATACTGTGTATATACACAGTGTTTATACTATATACTTCTGTTATTTATTGTTTTTGCACTATTGCTCCTATTTGCACTTCTGGGTAGATGATAACGGCATTTCATTGTTTTTACTTGTACTGGATAGAACAATGTCTATGTCGGCACCTGGACCATGGTCTGCCTATTATTGACCACTGCTATAGTGCATATAATGGCTAATGTGTATATAATAACTGGGTAGCGCATGTCCTCTTGTCCTCTTCCTCTTATCACCACTTTCCTGACCTGCTGCTCAGCTACTGAGATTAACTTCAAGATTACCTTCACGCTGTGTGCATGTGTGAGAGAGAGTGTGTGTGTGTGTGTGCATGTGCGTGTGCGTGTGTGTACACACACAAATCTTCATCATTCAGTGGATGAAATCTTTATGGGCGTAAAATGTGCAAAAAGATGATAAATAGTCATTCGTCTACCTCCTAGTCAGGCTCTTGACCTCCAGAACTGACAAGGATTTTGTGTTCATATAATCATAGCTCATGTCTTGCTACTGGAGCTTTAAATCCACACAAACTCTACAATCTCTCACAGTTGTGCAGGATGGGGGGGCTAATCTTTTGTCCAAATGTCAAGTTTGCTGATCTGCACATACCTTCCCGTAAGATTCCCTATATGAACAAACCTACTGGGACACTGTCTCATTCATTGTTCATTCCAAAATGAAGGGTATTAAAAAGAGTTGATCCTGCCTTTGTAGGAGTAAAGGTCTCTACTGTCCAGGTAAGGTTTCTGGTAGGCATTGCTGTGAATATCTGACTACAGCCTTATGTGAGGTCAGGATGTTGGATGATCACTGCCCCACCTCATCCATAACTCTGTAATTGGTAGACTTTATACCTCTATAGACCACACCTGGCATTATGCACGGTACCGTTATGTTCATGGCTATCTGCTCCAGAGTCCCCTATTCTGTTGGCAATACTTCTGTTCAGGGGCTAGACAGCTAAGTCATGTGTGTGCTTTTGCACATCTGTGTCAGCAATGGGTGCAAATCAAATTAGTTGAATATCATTAGACATTTAATGTATTAACAAAATGGTTCTGAAATTAGTTTTGCACAATTGAATCTAGTAACTCAAATGTAGATGTTCATTAGAGGTTTCTTGCCACAAATAAAATGAATGCAGTTAACGCAGGATTTAAGCTTACAGCCACCAAGTGGCCACATATCTTCTACTTTTGTTTAAGCTCTGGGGTCCAAAACCAAGAGATAAAAGCAGCCTTTGCAGTTTCCTCATTCACTCTGTCTGCATAAAAAGCATACCTTTCATGCTAAAATAAGGGGACCTAGAAGAGCAAAACAAGAGGGCAAGCAACAAAGACCCCCTGCAGTCACTCTAATGGATTAAAGTATGCCTTACAATCTCAGCTTGCTTCACCCAGGACACAGAGATCTAAGCTTCCCCTTGTTCAATTTAAAAACTGCAGAAGACAGAAAACTTGAGAGCAATGGAGTGAAGGACATGAGTCAAAAACAGGAAAAAGAGCATCAAACACACATATCCATGGTCTTGTGAAAGAATTAGGACACCCTATATAAACTCAAGAATTACTACTTAAATTGTCTAAAATTAGAATAAGGTGCAGCACAACAGCTGTAAATGATTAGAGCAGGATCAGAGGATTTTGAAGGCTGTCTTATTTAAACCTCAGACATTAGTTTGGTTTGTTCTTGATTGCTGAAGTGAATGTTCTCTGTACGGCAAGATCCAAAAACCTGTGGCCTTCAGAAAGAAGGCTGTAGAAGCATATGAGTCTGGGAAGTGATTTAAAAAGATCTCAAGACCATTAGAAATCAGCTGTTAAACTGGCCAGAAAATAATTTAAAAGTGGCGAACATTTAAACAACTGCTAACATGGCAATGTCAGACTAGTCTCTTGACAGTGTTGATTGGCAATCTGTGGCATATAATTCTGGGAAGGTATTTGAAAAAGATCTCAAAGCAATCAGCCATCTTACACCCATTCACAGTCCAAAACAAAATGTTCACATCTGACTACAGGATTAGCTAAATGTATTGCAAACCTTGTGTCAGCCAGTCATTATCTTAAAGAGCAGTGAATCCAGACAGGAATATGTTAAAAGTGGAACATCATATATGAACAGGCTGCTGGAAACTTGAACATACACTGTAAAAAAAATCCATAAAATTAAAAATGCTGGCTGCTGTGTAAAATATATGATCATAATGTAAAAAGTGTCCACCTTTTGAAAAACTCATTGATCACGATATTAAAAGTCTATAAATACAAATTCAAAAAAGCTGAATACAATCTCTTTAAATGCTTTAAATTTTCCATAGAAATATATTTTATAAAAAAAACATACTAAAACATACTGCTTATAGTGAACATACTCCATAATATTTGTAGTTTTTTGCATTTATTCTTATGAAAAATATATTTTTGTTATTTTTGTTATATACTATAAAAATCTGTAAAATATATGGTAAAAAAAACTGGCAGCTGTGGTTGTGGTTACTGTATCTGTACTGTATCTGAACCTGGCCTGAGCTATACTATCATCTGAGTAATGATGTGAAAGAAGTCAAAAGTCAGGTCCCCGCAGGTTCAGACAAATATTTAATGCTCAGATAAGTGGGACAGCAACAGACGTGACAAGGGTACTATGTAGGTAACAAGCACACAAACACTCACACACAAAGGCATGCAGGATTCATTCGTGTTCTCCAGTATAGCTATGCCTCTGTGTCACGTATGCTCTAAAGAGCACCCCTCACTGCCCGACTTGACACATACAACCAGTGACCCAAACAGTCATAGGTGAGAGTGTGTGGAAAAAGGGGCACTTGAGGAAAAATGGACAGCAGCCAGGTGGAACAGAGCAGAGATAAAGAGGTGAAGAAGAGCATGCACTGAGTGTGAAAGTGAAAATACAGGCCCAGCAGCTGGGGGTGGCTGAAGTCAGGCTGCAGCGATTCATCACCAAAATAAAAGCAGGATAGCTGGAGGCAAAGGTACGCTGCATCCATCCATTTTGCTGTCAGGGTGGGCGGGGCAGGGCTGTTAGATCAGGGTGTGTGACCCTCGGCGAGCCCACTACGACTGTGTCCACAAGGGCAGAGCTGAGACAAGGACATCGGGACTCATTCCATCAGCTGCAAGAGCTGGATCTCACTTGTAGTGTCAGCTCTGATGTTTCAAAATGTACTTGATGGGACGTTTTCAGAAGTATGTGCATCCTGGCGAGAATAATTCTACAGACATCGAATTGATAAATGAACTATAAGTCGTGGATAAGTCGTGTTGTTTCTTTAGTATTCAGAGGGACTAGGAGAGATAGATTGAAAGTTTTTCAGCTTATCAGCAGCAGCTAGGAAGGAAAGTCTCTTTCTCTCACTTACTTTGAATACTAAAGAATGATTGAATCATGTAGCCTCTTTCTGCAGACCCCTTACACACACTGCTGGTGCTTTTCCACTGCATGCAACCCCATTCTACACCACTCAACTTGACCTCATCTTGCACCTGGTCCATTTCCCACTAGCACAGCTTCTTCCCCCAAAATGCAGCTGGTGGTATTTTAACTAAAGCAATGGGGTGTATAGATTTATAGATTCTAAATGATGACTTTGAATGGGGGTGGTCCGAGGGTGGACCAGGAGTGGCAAACAGTCAGCAAGTTGCAGACCTTTTTAAACCAGTGGGCCGATATATACTTACATTCTGAGTCTAAACAGGTTTCTGGATTTCAATTTTTCGGTTTGTTTAAAGCAATGCTATTAAAATAGTAATAGAGTTGACGGTCCACTGCTGTTTGAGTCTAAATCCAGTTAAGTAACATTTCTTTCATTTTCTAGCTTAAATGAGGGTGGTCTGATGGTAGACCAGCAGTGGCAAACAGTCAGCAAGTTGCAGACCTTATCAACCCAGACTCTATTACTACTATTTATTTATTTATTTACTCACTCAATCACTCACTTGTTCACTCATAACTACTGAATACAACAATCTGTCTGACATATCTATATTCCATATCTACATGTATATTACATATTTATATTTAGAATAGTAGTCCATATTTCTATTAGTAGAATATTTCCAAAACATTTTTCCACACTTCTACACTCTGTGTGTACATATGTATATACATATATTAATATACATGTACATGGTGTTTATTTTGTGTAGTTATATACCATACTTCTGATATTTACTGCACTTTGGCACTGTTCAGATTCTTTGCATTATTGCTACTATTTGCACTTCTGAGTAGATGATAACTGCATTTTGTTGTTTGTACTTGCACTGAACAATGACAATAAAGTTGAATCAATCTATCTATGAATCTATCTATATATGCTTGCTATCTAGGTGTGGGTTAGCTCAGCCTAATTTGTTCTTTTTAAGTCAGCTATATTTAAAAAACAGGCAGCATATATTCGCTTCCATGTCTCAATATTTAGAATACACTTTATGCAAAGGCTTAAACTGAAAACTGCAATTAAAGGGTGATTTTATTATTTTAGAATTTGTAAGTTAACCGGCCAGATGGGTAACTTTTCTAGTTGACAAGATCTTCACTAGAAGGAACTTATGGTCATTCTGCTCTCCAGAAACGTTTCCCCACAAAAACACACCCAAGAACTGATGCGATGCCGTGGAATAAAGAAGTGCGATAAGTTACAGGCAGGTATAGGATGCCAGATCACAGTTTGAAGAGAATGCAGTAGTGAAGGTACATGGCTAAAGTGAAGACTTGCTGTGATGCCGTGTTCTGGATCAGCTGCAAGCATCAGGCTTTCATAGGAAGATTGCTCAAGTCAAGCCTTGAAATGACGAGAGACTGAACAAGCACCATGGTAGCCTTTTTAGAGAAAAGGTCAAATTCTAAAAATGTTGTAGGGGAGAAATCCACATGACTGAGTCAGGCTTGCAACATGAGTCGGGAATGTTAATTGGTCATCTACACCTACAGCAAGGCTTCATTACATTTTCACATTACATTCTTGTTGGATACATTGTTTTTTTCAGTTTTGTTAAAGTCAATGTCAGTAAGGAATCACATTATTAATAGAGAAAAGCAGATTAAATATCACAAAATGGGGTTTAAAGAACAGTCCACAACAAAGGATATCATTGCCAAAGCAATAAATGCAGTTAAATAGAAGGACAAAGCGATAAAAGGGGGAAACACTTTTTTTATCTTTGAAATTCAAAAAAGGGCCAATAAATGACTTTGATGTCTCTCTCGCTCTCTCTTGCTCTCTCTTGGGCTGCACTGGAGTCTGCAGGAGCTTAGACATCTCCCAGTGTCAGCTGTTTACTCCCATTACACACTCATTGAGCCTTCTGGGCAGGTACCCACACAAACCCGTGCACAACAAGCAGACACGCTCATACAGCTAAAACAGAGAGGCTTATCAGCTATTCCTGTAGTCCTCCTGTAGCTGAGCTGTCCACTTTTTCACTTTCATAGGACAAGGACAACTAACTAGTCTTAGGGGTTATCTTGTTTTCACACGAGGAAATGTGCAAAGAATTAGGTGGAACTTGACCTTTGTCTGACCATACAGACAGGCTCAACTCATCATGCAACCAAGCTGCTTTCATCTCCCCCACTTAGCAGAGTCGTTTCTGATATGGGTCTCTCAATTCCTTTTAACGGCCCGTAACCACACAGCCATAACACAGAAATCAATGGCCGGATACTGAGGTGCACTGAGTATTTGATGTTGCTGCAATTCCTGCCACTTGTACAGGCTGTCTGCTACTATATTTAAACTCTTCCTCATTGTGTGCCTCCAAAAACGAGCTCAAACTGTCTCACTACTGTATCTGTGATGGACGCACATTCACTCTGTACATACAGATAAATGCACAAGCACAAAGGCTCTCAGGAGGTCCAGGCAGCTCTAAGCAGACATGATTCTGGGTAAATCACTGTTCAAAAACAAGCAGACCCTATGCAGACCCACTCCAGCAAAAAATTACAGCTGTCCTTCTTACAGTTCACATGCAGCGTATAGCAGTGACAGCCTTTTATCTCCCAGCTAATGAAATACTGTACATGTGATCTGCTCATCTGCCTTTGATGGATGCTACAGCCTGGCTTTTAATGGGCCCTGGAGAAAGAGAGGGAGAGGGAGAGGGAGGGAGGGAGAGAGACAGAGAGAGACAGAGAGAGAGAGAGAGAGAGAGGGAGAGAGAGAGAGAGAGAGAAGGAGAGAGAGAGAGAGAGAATGAAATAAAAAAAGCATGTAAGTGAACAAGAAAGAAAGCACACAAGCAAGAATGAGCAGGGGATGTAAGAGAAAGAGTGCACAGTGTGTACACCAGTGGTAAGAAGGGGTTGCCATGTTGATAGTATCTCCTTGTCATTGGTGGAGACATGCTGTCATACTGTACTCTTCAGCTGTGAGAGGAGAGAGCAGTGCAGAAGAGCAGTCCACTCCGGACCAGCCTGTACATCCCTTAGCTCTTACAGGCTCTGATGCCAATGTCATTTTTAATGAGGCAGCCAGGGACAGAGGTCCAGAGTCTCTTAGGCTGTTCTAATCAAGCTGCTGTGTCTGCAAGCCCACGCAACATAAGTGCTGTCCAGAGCCTTTGACCTCTGTAATCACCCTCCCTGCGCTTTGATTCCGCTCAGTGAGGTCCGAGCTGCAGTCCATCAACGAGAGCAGTGGAGTGACCTAAATGAAACACACAAGACCCTGGAGGCCAAAGTTTGCTAAACAGCACTCTCATCAATTATCCATCTGTGCTCCGTCACAGAGCTGTCACATCAACAATCTGTCAGAACGAGCAAATGAGGAGGGAAGACAGAAGAAAGACACACACACAAACACAGAGAGAGAGAGAGAGAGAGAGAGAGAGAGAGAGAGAGAGAGAGAGGAGAGAGAACAGGACTGAAGGTTAAAGCAGTACTTTACTTTTTCTCAAGCCAACTCTTGGTAGTGTATGTACCTCTAAGTCCCTACATACAAATATTTTTAATACAGAGACTTACTTTCCTCTGTTTTTGACATCAAAACTAAGCGAAGAAAGAAGCAAACACAGAGGTTTAATCCACATTACTCACTACTCCCCATGTACTGTACTAATGCAAGTCACACAAGTACAGATTATAAATTTAAATGGAGTGATACATATTGGTAATTTAACAGTTTTCACATATATTTATAAGTGGAAATCTGAAATCTAGTGCTATCTATGTGTAGACTAAGGTTGGGGTACCATTCACATTTGAACCTAAACCAATACCAGTACTGGTACCTGGAATTTGGTATCGGTACCCAGTAGCATCATCTCACAAACACACCCGCTCACGCTACTAGAAACTTATATAATATGATAGTAGTGATCTAATGCAATCCTAATGTAATCCCTGTTTGTTTCCCTTGTTTTTGCTAACTGGGGAAATGTATTATAATTCTGTTTCTTTTGCATCATGATTACCTTAAAACAGATAAATGTGATCTCTTAGTTACTAACCAACCCTGGTCATCAACCAAGCCTAAACACAGGAAATAAACCAAATTCAGGTCTCAAAAAAGCCAATATTCCCAAGTTTTCAGTAAACTATTAATACACTATGCCAGAATCAGACACTTCTTCTATCTAGACAGATTTTACTTCCAAATGAATCTGCCTCTTAGATTTGTGTTTGTGCACATGCTTCACTGCTCAGGCTCCTATGGTCACCAACTCTGCTCTGAGACTCTCTGCCTTTCTACAGACTTAAGTGCCAACCCTAATTGATCCCAACTCATCTACTTATTAGCTTTGGAAGTGCTTAATTAGCTAAATGAGGTGTGTGGATTCAGCTTGGAAGTGAAACCTATAGGATTGGTTGCCAGGTATTTCAGACCAGACTGAAATTTCAAATCACAGCCATAAAAGCAATATCAAAAGAATTCTCAGATGCTGGGCATTGCATCATGGGAGTGGCAGAGTTGCCACAGTACCCATGGACTAGCTCATAGACAGACATAATATGAAGCACAGGATTGTGGGATTGTGAGCCTGGTGAAAGGCAGAGGATGTACGTGAGAGCTCTCTAAAGCTCTGTGTACTCAGCCCTTCATTGGCCTCACACCTGTAATAGAACACTGACTGACCTGCCAGACCTCGACATGGGCCAAATGACAGAGGCACAGTTAACACTGCCTATCTCACAGTACACTGCCGGCAGTGAGACGTCAGACACACCACTGAGACTGGACCTAGCACTCTGGGGTCAAACATCAAGCCATGAATTAATAAAAGATACCTGCAAATAAACAGCAGACACACACACAGAGTCTGAGATAGTCTTGACAACTCCATACTACCTCCATGGGCTCTTCAACATGCTAAACTCAAAATTCACTGATCATACTGCATCAAGGGCTAAAAAGGACATGTAAGAAGCAGGGAAATCAATGAAATACTGAACAGTGAACTGTTTGCCCACTTAAATGTGTCTTTGCCTGGTTAAATGGCTCTCTGTATTGAAATCCAAAGCAATACCACTTTGTCTGTCAAACATGGAGGAGGCACTGTTGTGGCATGGGTATGTATGGCTGCCAATAGACTTCACTGGTGTCACTGGTATTTATTGATGATATGACTGATGAGGTAATAGTAGGATGAATTCTGAAGTGTCTAGAGCTTCACTTTCCGATCATATTTGAATAAACATTGCAAGACCCCAAAGCGCACAATGACAGTTTCTTCAGCAATGAAATTGAAAATGTTCTTTGGTGGCAGAGTCAGTCTGACCTCAAAACAGAATCAGGTTTTCACTTATTGAAATCTAAACTGAAAGAAGGGAAAATTACAAAGAAGCAGCAACTAAATATGAAACACCAGTAAAGGCCCTGTGGCACATCTCAACAGAAAGAAATAGCATTTGGTGAGGTTCGTGGGGTCCAGACAGGCTGTCACTGACTGGGAAGGATTTTCATGTACTCGTAAGTGTTGCACATTGTCTTTGTTTGTCTGATTACTTTTGAGCCAGTAGAAATGGAGCGACTGTCTATAAAAGGGAATGTAATTCTAAAGTAATGCAATATTTTTGTTTACCCTTTGAATTAAACATAAAGGTCTGCACTTGTTTACTGCTCTGCACATAAAGGTTTAGGGAAACTACAGGATATATTGTATATATTCTTTTGTAATAATCCATTCTTAAAAACAGTGTTGATTTTTAATTAACAGGTTAAATACAATGATTATTACAGTGATTGATTTTTTGTGTTGTGATTAAACCCTGACCACTAGATGGCAGTTTTGTATTTGTATTGTTTGGAGTAAGATAAAAAAATAAATGTTTCTTTTATTTAGTTTATGCATATGATGCTGTGTTTTCATATTTATCATTTTTTTTATTGCAATCCATTGCCTTGCTTTTGCAATTTATCACAATATATTGAATCGTAACCCCTGTATTGTGATACATACTGTATTGACAGGTTTTAAAGCGCATTAAGTAACACTCAAGAACAGAAATGTCAGTTAATCTTTGAGATTGTCAGTGCATAGAACATTTCCAAAAAGATGTTGGTTTCTCCTGTTTTAATTGGACATAGTGCAGCACATTTTGAATATAAAACCATATAAATATGTCACTATCTGTCACATATCACCATAAAATTCAGTGGACAGATTAAACCAAGGCTCTCATATCATCTGTCAAACATGATGGGGGCACTGCTATGGTGGAGTGTAAAGCTAAACTACAACCTATTATACCAAAGGCTATTTTAAAAGGCTTTATTTATAACAAAATATATCCCACTGCATGATTAAAATCACATATCTATGTTTATTTTTAACAAGAGAGAGAGAGAGAGAGAGAGAGAGAGAGAGAGAGAGAGGGGGCAGTCTTGGCATATATGAGCAATGTTTGAGGAGAATGGAAGGAGTCTGGCCATCTCACTCTTTTTGTGAAAAGAGTGGCAATCAAATTATAGTCTCTCTCACACACACACACACACACACACACACACGCACACACACGCACACACACACACACACACACACACACACACACGCACACACGCACACACGCATACATGCACACCATGACAAATCCCCAAGCTACCGGGAGGATACCTTTCCCCACTGCTGAGTACCAGGATTACGTTTACATGATTGCAGTTTCTCTACCAACAGCAAGTGCCTTGTTTAACACAGGGGCGTCTCCATGACAATGTGCAAATTGAATTAAGATCTAACTTAATTATGAAAACACACATGCGCTCTCTCTCTCTCTCTCACACACACACACACACACACACACACACACACACACACACACACACACACACACACACACACACACACACACACACACACACACACACTATAAACACTGGTGTGTTGAGGGAGGAACTGAAGGGTTCCAGACTTGTCTCAGGTGGTCACACCTGATCAGTCATGCTGCAGCGCTGTGAAACACAGATAGCACTGCAGCTCCCGTCGCTCTCAGGCCTTCACAGCACCCCTGCTGAGCATGCTCACAGCATCTCCTGCTACTTGCCTGCTTTTGCTGAGCTTGATAGCTGACACAAATTGTGCTAACACTCAAACTGGAAATCCTAATTGTGTCCAGTAGAGGGTGCACTCTCCTTCGATTCTGAATAGGGCATGGTGACTTTTATTGGATTTAATGGCATAATGCTGCAGCTGCTGAACACAAACATGACATAAGTTTCTCTCTCTCTCTCTCTCTCTCTCTCTCTCTCTCTCTCTCTCTCTCTCTCTCTCTCTCTCTCTCTCTCTCTCTCTCTCTCTCTCTCTCTCTCTCTCTCTCTCCTCTCTCTCTCTCTCTCTCTCTCTCTCTCTCTCTCTCTCTCTCTCTCTCTCTCTACTCTCTCTGTCACACACACACAGTAATAAACTTTTCCAGCACATGTAGAATCATAATACAGGATCATAATAAGGATTTCTCAGTTAATTAAACCTAATACTAGCCAAAGAAATGGCTGTATTTTTCTTCTGCTGAACAATCCTAACCTTTGAAACACATGGGCCCTAGAACTTGACATACTTAAATAATGAACATCAGTAGATGGACTGACAAACCTTGAACCTCAAGAAAATCCAGCAGAACAAAAACAGAACCTATCCATATAGTTATGGCGATACAAGTTTATTAACCAGACCTCTTGACCACTGCATTTCCTGTGCTAGTGTCGAGACTTCAAACAAGTGACAAAGTGAAAGAAGAGAATCCATGCAAGAACAAAATCTGAAGGCTTTATCTCTTCTCATTGTCCCTCCCTCTACAAACACACAGACTACCTCTGCTGAACCAAACAGGAGATAAACACAAATCAGTATTTTCTTTACCAGTAAGTGGTTACTAAACTGAAAGCTAACCCAGCAAAAATACCTTCAGTAACCTAATAACTTTACTGTGTCGAGGATACTGAGAGGATTGGCTTCGATTATTCATATATTATATTAAATTACAGAACACATTAATGAATTTAAAACCAAAGCAAGTTTGAAATAGATTTCCTTTATGCAGTCAAGGGAATATCAACAACGTTATATCAATATAACATCAATTATCCTCTGATAGCACCACAAACCCAGGCCATCTGACATTTACCAGGCATTTGTGGCCTACGTACCACTTGAAATGATGGCCCAGAAGTGGGCCTGTTAGAGACACCCAGTTCTATTTGTGGTACAGTGCTGCTGGGATACAGTGTGTGAACAGAGGGGTCTCAGAGTACGTGCACTCAACAGAGGGAGGGGTTCCGGGCTATTCCAGGCCCAATTTACTGCCCATCAGAATGTCCCCAAGGCACATAGACACCTGGACTTCCATGAAAGTCCTCCTACACAAGCTGGTGGTCTGTCATGGGCAATCAGTACCCTTCACTGCTGTGCGCAGTTTATGAAACCTAATGCTGGAAGGGGTTCTGGATCCCAGCCCCATTCTGGGCAGCAAGCAAGGAAGGGGTTGGGTGTGTGGTGTGGTCCTGCTGGCTGAGTTTACATACAGTGCAGTAGCTGAAGCTGAAAAAGAGGCTGCATAGCTGGGGGCCTTTCTGGCTACAGTGCAGTCATTCCAACTACACACGCAGACAGGCTGGAAGCCAGCAACTCCCTTTACTTCCTCAAAGCAGCCGAGCCAGGAAATGAAACACACAAGATAAGTCCGCTCCTGACTATACTGATACACTCAGTACTCTCAGAAGTAAGAGCACACTAAACACACACACACACACACACACACACACACACACACACATACACACAGTACACATACACACGCACACATACACACACGCACAACACACACGCACACACACTCCCAAATGCACACATGCAAAAACAAGCTGTCTCTCATAAACACACATTCCTTCTTCTGAACAAGGATGCATGCGCACACACACACACACACACACATACACACACACACACACAATATGAATGTTGCTGATCAGATCATAAATGGCCACAGGAACTTTGTTCGTAGTTGTTTGGGCTGGTTTGCAGTATTGTTCAAAGTTAGGTTATAAGAGGAATGGTGCTGATCAGATCACAAGAACTTTAGATGAATGGAGGTGTCTACCTGATTGAGATGGGTTTGGGAATGTGGTGGGCAATATGTTTAACCCCAGTTGCTAGGTGCAGGATTTGGCCACCTCCCTGTATTAGTTCAACTGATGAAAAGGTATCAACAGTATGTTAAAGTACATCATTATTTAAGTATAATGTTAAAGTATCAGTGTAAACACAGCATTTTGAATATTTAAAATGGTATGTGTATCAAAGCATTTATACTTTTCATGGTTTTCCACTGATTCAGCAAATTGCACTGGATTATGTGACATTGCTTATTTAATGTGGTCATTTTTTATACATCTTTATTATATGTTGCAAATATATCAACATTTACAATATATTGCCCAGGCTGTTTGGTGTAGTGTGGTGAGGTGTTTTCCCAGCCAGTAAATCAACAGTCTGCCAGGGGCAGTGTTGTTTTCCACTATGATTTACCAACCACTGCAGACCTCATTTCCCAGAGTTGATGTTTCGTTCGCATGTTCCCCAGCATTCTTTGTCAAACTAAAAATCTATGTTATACATTTTTTAAGTTCAAAGTTTAGACCAATCAATATAACATGACATAATATACTAACATAATATTATGTAGGTCCCCCTCAGGCTACAAAAACAGCTGTGACCTCTTGTGTCATGGACCTCACAAGACATAACTAGTATTAGGTTTCAGCCTTTCAGCAATTTGTGCTTCAGTAGCTCTTTTATAGGATCACAGCAGATGGCAGAGACATTGCTCCCCATGCGCATCAGTGAGTCTTGGTTGTCCATGACCATGTCACTGGTTCACTGGTCGTCCTTTCTAGACCAGTTTTTATAGATGCTGACTGTTGTCTGCCTGGAACTCCCTGATGTTTTTGAGATGTTCTGACCCAGTTTTCTAGCTCAGTGGTTTTCAACCCTAATCCTAGAGACATTTTACCATTTTCCCTGTTCCCATCATAACTCAGCTAATCAGTACATTATCAAGCCCTTTCAGAGGTGCGGGTGCTGTATCAAAATAAGGAGTCCTCTAAAACCATACTGCCACCATCAGGCCATTCGGCTTGAGTGCCTGACTAGCAGAAGGGACCTCCAGCACTTTCTGTGCTTGGACCCCTAAAGACGCACTAATGCTGAGGATAGAACTTTGACTTCTGCACTTCAATCAATCAGTACTACAGATAATTTAGGCTGCTGTCTGATTCCACATTCGGCTCTGTAATTATTCCTATATTACACAATTTCATCACCCCATCTCCCTCCCAGGCAGTGAACTCGTAAATGGCTGACGTAGATTGAACCTCTTCCCGCACACAGAAAAAAAGCCAATCAACTGGGGCTTGAATTCACCATAAATCATCACTGCACTCAACTGACCTTATGTGAACTTGGCCATCCACCTGAGTGAGTCTGAGCCAGCAGCTGCGAAACATTCACACTCTAAACACAGAACACAAGACCTGACTGGCCGTGGGCAACAAGTCACGCTATTCCTCATGCTGCTGTAAAGTCCCAGAGGCGACAGCTGAGTCAGCCAAACCCGATCACAAATGGCTGCCCTTCTGCTCAGATTTACACGCCAATTCCCACCATGGAATCACATGTATACGACCCCCAGACAGAGCATCAACATAAGCAGAGCATGACCGAGACTAGTTTCGACAGCACTGCTAATTGTGGGGCTGAGTGGGGCTTGTCAGTTTGTCAAACACTGTGAGAGCATTATAGTCTGTTCTGAATTATTCATAGTGCATTTCAGTCTTGTACTCCCATCAAATCAAGCCATTAATAACAGTTAGGCAAGATTGCAGGTGTATTTTCCTGAGCAACATGTCAAGGTGTACTCTGACCACGCCATTAAAATGCCTGAACCTCGGTTTAATGTATAAGGTTTGTAGCAAAACAGAGTGGATCATTCAGATGCTGAAGATACTAAAAGGCATGGTTTTGGCCATCATGTCAAAACAAACAAAAATGGTCTATGGTTGTAAGACAGAAGTGGATTTTGTTTTTTAGAATGACCTAATTTACTAATAAAATGTTGTCTGGTTAAGTTAAAATAGTAGACAAACACAATATAACTAAACTAATAACACACAACCAGTTGTACGGTCCATGTCTTTTATTGAGCATGTCAATTTAATGTTCCACAGTGCAGGCTAGAAAAAGTAAGTGAATATCTGGGTTAATTACTCTCCAAGAGCTAATGGTAAAAGTTGTTTCAATTAAGAAGATGTGACTGGAATCCTGAAAGAAGTGAAAAAGAAACCAAGGGTAACAGGGAAGGTCCTGCAGCAGACTACAAACTATTCGTCTCAAGTTAGCCCAAAACCACAAGGATGTTCCAAGATGCTTCTGGGAAAATGTTCAATGGACAGATGAGCTAAAATAGCAACTTTTTAACCCAGTGCTACGTTATGATTGGAGGAAAAAAGGCACTGAATACCAACACCAAAGCCTCATCCCAACTGTGAAGCATGGTGGAGGGAACAAATCAAGCAAACCAACTATGAAATGGTTACAACGTTGTTTTAGAAGGCCAAATCAGAGTTCTGAGAACTGTGGATACAAGGCATCCCAGGACGTTTGATGAACTAAAACACATTTGCAGAGAGGAGTGGTCCAAAATTCCTTCTCAATACTGTGCAAATCTTAATTTTTCATTTGTGGAGGTGGGGTTTGCTTACTTCTATTAGCCTATACTGTAGATATTTACTAAACATACTCAATAAAAGACATGAACAGCCCTGATTCTGGAGGCACCCTTACCCTGCATATTTTAGAGCTTTCTACTCCCATCAAACCTCAACTAATCAGCTCATTAACAAGCTCTTCAGAGTTTCATGGGGGATGTTAAAGATAAAATGTGCAGGACAGGGCTGCCTCCAGGACCAGGGTTGAGAAACACTGTGCTTGTCTATAATTGGAAATTAGATCAGTGTTAGACCACACTTTAGTAATCAATGAAGAAATGCTCTTTTCCTATATTTCTAAATATGCAAAACCATTAAATATTTATTTAACTTTCAGTCATTTTAGGAACATATACAGCAGACTGATTTCTAACTTCTGAACAGTCCAAACATTTGATCAACAATGCAAACATTAACGTAAGTGAAGTGGGGTAAGAGAGAACAACCAGAGATGAGAAAAATAAAAGACTAAATGTAGACTAATGACCGACTAAAGAAAACAGAGCAGAAAGAGATGGATGAGATGAGATCAGATGAGTAAAGGAAATAACTCCTTCAATAATGCTGTTTTCAGTGCCATGGCACCCTCTTATGGTAAGAATAGAGCACTCCAAACAGTACAAAATAACAGGCAATGAGGCCTGATGGTTTTGTTGTGCTGTGCGTGTCTATGGTCTGGTGGTTAGATGTTAGGTTTTTTTTGTTCCTGCATAAACAAAACACAGCTTTCAGTTCAGCTTTCAGTTCACTACTAATGTCAGTATGTACAAGTCAATATGACTCTTTTCAGCATTTCTGTGCAGTAATTCTGCTGGACAACCTGTTATCAAGCCATGTGTAAATAATAATGTCACAAAACTCCATTACCTGTGATGCGGTGTTGTTTGGTGCTAACGCGGTTGGAGCTTTGGATGGAACAGCACAGGTGAAGCATAGCTAACATGGTGAGAATCATAACCACACTCTGCAGAAGCAAGGTCAGCTCAAACTGCTTCCCAATCCTGCAGAGATACACATAAGGACATGCAGGACATGGAGTATTATAATAGCTATTGCAAAGTTTTAACATTGGAACAATACACTATGATTATTCCCAATGACTATCCGTAAAGAATAATCTTGCTGTCCTCCCACTGTGTCCTCTCAGAGTGTGTGTGAAAGAATGTGCTGTTTGCAAGACGAAGATATTGTAGCTGGTTAGCTTTCAGCATTGTCCTCTCTCACTTCTCTGGCTTTGGCTTTGTTGAGTCTTACTGGTAAAAAACCTATGAGCTGAGGTAGTCCAGTTTGGGACCATGTGTCATCTTTTTCCCAGACATGCATAAAAATGAAAATGTGCATACAGCTGGGATTAAATTGTGTAAAATGTCTGGGATTTTACTGTGATTTCATGTCAGTAATTATTACTACATTTGCTACACATCCTGCAAATGGATGTATACAGCTTTAAACATGTCTGTCCTTCTTATCACCACTATTGGTCTACATGTACTTGCATCTACACCAACCACATCAATTTTAAAATTATTTTTTTAAGAAATTACACATTTTTTAATTAGTATGATTTTTTTTTGCTTTATTATTATTATTATTATTAAAAGAAGATGATTTAGCAATATAGCCTAAAAAGGTTGTTCATTATCATCCCCATTTATCTCCCTCATATCCTCACCAATACACACTGCCACGGTCCACAGTAACAACGTAGGTCTACCTGAGGCCCCCAGCCACAACATACTCACCACAATATACCCATGTGTCCGGAGTTATAGGCCTCTTACAATATCTATTTGCACTCAGATGATGTAGTGTCCTACAAATAATTACACTGACATAGTGATAAAATAATAATGTTATCATTATCCTTGCATAATGTATGATACTTCAACAACAATTGTTGAGGGTGTGTGCACTTATTGTACAAAAAGTCGATAATGCAATTATCATAAAGGCCAAAAACCAAAATATGGTCACCCTAAGTAAAAGCCATTTAGCTATCATAGCTTCTAGCCCAGCACAGATCCTTGTTTGCTCCCTCAGTTATGCCTGATTTGTAGTAACAGTACCCAGAACCCAGCACTGCCTTTCTGCTCCACTCACCAGAAGAATATGCGTAGTATGTTGGCAATGAGAAGCACCAGGCACACGCGGGTGGAGAAGCCTTCTGTGTTGCCAGTCCTCTGGATCTCCTGGTACTGGGGGATGTAGGGCACGGCACCTCCAAACACCATCACACAGGAGGCCACCCAGGACAGCACAGTCCACGAGCTCTCCACGTCCTCCTCCAGCTCAGACTCCATGGCTCAGGCCTCACGCTGCTGGCACTGCCGTCTCTGCTGCTGTACTCATACACTGTGCTGAGACATCAGACTGCAGCTTAGCTTAGGTTTCACATGTGAGGACAAACCTCAAGAACAACGTTCAAACAGGACACATTGCTCTATGGACACATCCACAAAGGTCAGGAAATGACAGGACATATATACATGTGTGTACAAGTACATAAACAGTGTACATATTTTCTGATACATGTCTAAAAGTTTGTAGACATTTCCTCATCAAACCCCTCCCCTCCTCCCCTGGGTTCAGTAAAAGCCTCTGCTGTGCTTGCTGAAATGCTGCTGTGAGGTTATGATTGCATATAAACAGAGGACCATTAGTGAAGTCAAGTGCGGATGTTGAACCATTAGTTCTGGATCACAAACCCCACCCCAGCTCATCTCCGAAGTATTCAGCAGCGCTCCATAACCCTGCAGAGCAGAGCAAGGGTGTGCCGGTGTTCTTCTGTGGGGATTATTCAAGCTGTGTGGACTTAATCCCAAGTATTGTTATGAAATCATTTATCATTTTAAAAGCAGATAGTAATCCAACCACAGAGATGATGCCAGGGATAACTCATATCTTATGCAAACCTCTGGCACCCCTGATCAGATAGAGAAGACACCTCTGCACATTCTAATGCATAATTACTGTTTATTTACTTAATTTAATAATCCACAAATAATAAAAAAAAAACAATATTAAATGTGGTGTGCACAAAAAATATTACCCATTTAATAAGTTAAATATAGAAAAGAAACAGGAACTGTGCTCTACAATGTCCAGACAATGTTTACATTTGGATTTATTAAATAGAAACTTATTCAAATGTTTCAACATATTAAATGCTAAAACATCTGCATGTGATTGATGAAATAATAAAGATAATATAAAGATCATTCAATTTTAAAAAGAAATTACTATGTTATTTCTTATCACTTCTCTACTTTGTGTAAAGTATGCCTGTAATCATGTACCGCCTTGTACATAGTTTTTATAGTGACATTATGTAAGTCATTTATAATATTAATAATAATATATACAATATAATATAAAATATTGTTTTAAAAAAAAGAAATTACTATGAACTGCAACCTTTTTATTGTTGACAGATGATATTCTTATTAACACAAAACTACTACAACTACAATTAATATTATGAATATTCAAAATAATACTAACTAAACAACAATAACTACTAATAATAATAATAATAATCATGTTATTTTATTATAGCTGCTGCTGTAAAAGACAAAAAAAGACATAAAAACAAAGACACCATGTCTTATTTAGGAAGCTGGAGACATAAACACATAATGTAACTGACAGGAAGGTTTATTGAAGAATAAACCAAACACAAAATCAAGCATGAAAACAAAATCAAATGAGAGCATAAACACTATACCAGGAAAACTAAACAAAGCAAACAGACAAGGAATAGTAATGGGACAAATGAAAATAACAAGGAAAACAATAACAACAATAAGTCATAAATAAATAAAATAGTAAGTACAAAAATAAAATCCGCAAAGCAAAAAAATTTTTTAACAACTCCATTTTATGCATTCGCCGGATACACAGAATAGGAAACTATAATAGCATGTGTGTTCACTGATTGACCACAAACAAAACGAATTTACACTATGCTCACTCTGAGAATGATCACTCTGAGAATGTGACGCTATTAAGGTTGAACTACTTCACTGTATTTGAAGGTGTCTTAAGCATTTTGAGATAAAGAGACAGCAGTACATCCATCTCCAGTGTACAGTGTTTCACTTTTAGTCATAAAGTAAATAAATTATGATGAAGGATGGTAGCCAAGTTGGCATCCATGCTGCGACTCCCACCCCATGCATGAGACTCTGGCAGCTCTGGGCAGCTCCTTCAGTGACAGGCTGCTTCACCCTAAGTGTTAGAGTTTTCAGTACAACATAACATGCAATGCTTCTTCCGTCTCCCCTTTGTTGATTTGTTAATTATCTCATGAATGGACCAAAAGAAATGCTTCAAAACCATTTTAAATCAAATTTACACTGACTTTCATTGATTTTTTTTCTTCTATAAAGCTGCGATTTAAGATATTCCCATTTTTCCTCTGGACTGCACTAACAAATTTCAACAAACTAATTCAGCTCTGCCATGCACCACGTCAGGAGTGAAGGAGTGAAGCTCTTCCTCCTTTAAATGCAATAGTCACCTCCCACTCCATTCCAAAAGACAAGAACACACATGTCCAAAACCTGCGGATTAATCGAGGTTAGCCTCAAAAGCACTGTTCTGTTGCAAAACTTAAGCCTGAGAATAGATTGAAAGTAAAACCTGACACTTCAACCACAGGCCCTCTTTCTACTCCAGATAAGACTGCTGCCACAGCAAGTCTGCGCTTACAGAGCGACGCTATAACAGATAAGGCTCTCTACTCCTCTCTCTCTGTCTCTGTCCTACCAAACAGATGTTTCTCCAGGACAACAAACCCAGTCATGACTTTTAGAAACTACAGTACTTCATTACTTGCTGAACAAGTTATGAGCTGCTTTCACTTCATCTTCCCTTCATTCACCATGGATACCACTACTGAAAAACGTGCCCTGCTGTGGACTGGTGTAATGTTATGCACACACTGTGGATGGGCTATTAAAAATAACGGAGCTTCAAATGAATCTCTGTGCTATGGTACAGGAGAACCAATGTTGGTTCAATGAAGAACCAGGATCATAATAGAAATGTGTGAGGGTGAAGAACCTTTACATTAAGTTCTGTTGAAGGTTCTTTACACCCCCGCACCTCTACTACAATCCTAATGTTCATTTTTTAGTTTTCTCCATGGTTTGAACCTCTGTTCACTGTGTAAGTAATTCAACAAACAAATTCTCTAAAATTCTAATTTTAATTATTTCACATTCATTCAAAGTAAAAAAAGTCACCATTCAGGACAAAAGTGTGTTTAATTGGACAGCACCAAAATTTTATTTGTTTTTACAGAAAAAAACATGGTACTGCCCTCTCTTTGGAAGTCAACGATACAGGCTTGCCAAGCAAAAGCATCAAGACCATTGCAATCTAATATCATGGTTGCTTATACAGTGGTTGCACCACATCCTACACAAGCAGGCCTATGTTCTTCTCAGCAACACTGTAACAAACTATTCAGCCTGATTTTAATAAAAAATGTTGTTATATCCTGTGGGTAGAGGAGAGTCTGCGGTGTCTGAGCATGAGAATGATTCTACTTCTGGATTCTGCTTCTGAAGATTTGACATAGGGTTGAGTGTTACATTGTATTTATATCGATACTAAGAAATAAACAGAGTGCGATATGTTCTGAGGTGATATTGCTTATATCAAGTGTTAAAGTTGGTAAATAATGTTTTAAATTTGCAGAAACTGTTTTTCTGCTCCCTCTGTCTGCTCCACCCCCTGCTCTCAGCTCCTCCACTACTCTGCTCCCCTCCACCCTGATTCACATTCTCACACACTATGGAGGAGGCAGAAGTCCTATAAGAAGATATAGAAGATATAAGTTTTTGCATAAGTTATTGTTTCATGTAGACAATAAAACCTGTCTAATTTTTCCAGGATTCTGTGTAATTGTTTCTCTTTTTGTCAGATTTCCTTTTTCCCAATTAGATTTTTAGGTGTTTTTTTTTTATTCTTTTTTCTCTCTTTTAATTTTTTTTTATTTCAGAAATCACAAGTATCATAAATCATTGTAAACTCTCCCATAATTCAGTGATTTTAATTTTTTATGCTAAATTTGCTGCATTAATCCAATTAAAAAGGACACATTACACTGTTAACAATGAAACAGTTGGTCATTATTCTTTAGGTACTGATTGTAGAGAACTGTTAACAGTGGTGGTCTTTGGAATCAGACATCTGAAGACTTTAAAATCAATGGAGTTTTCCTTTACATGCCTCAACTAAACAGCTCATTTTAACAAAATAGAATCCTGTGTTCCAGGCTCGGGATTGGCTTAACATACAAATATAACACACATCATAAACATAAGATTTCAAGCACCAATTGATTTCTAAGTACATTTTAACTCATTTCTCAATGACATCCTGTGCATCCAATGCATGTTTACTGCTCTGTCCACATGAACATGCTCAACCTTCATACAGACTCCGACTGAGCAGCAAGAGGGGGCGTGGCTAGTGACATCCCTGCCCCAGATACTGGATTATAGAGGACATGAGAAGGGGCTGTTTGCTCTTTCTTTGCTCACACAGTGAACAAATTTCAGAATAAAACTTAAACAATAGTACGGATACATACATAAATACAATGAGATTTTTTGACTACTGTCCAGTATTTTGAAGAACTCATTATTATAAATAACAAATCACTTACATGTTCAGCTCAAGAACACTTTGGATGATCAACTTTCAACAGGATTTCTGAGATGTAAAGTATTTTAAGTCCTTAGAAACAAAGGAAACACCAACTTGTAGGCACAAGTACATTTTTGATCCATACATGGTCAAATATTTACATTCTGTATAGAAGATAAACAAGGGATTTTTTTTACTATAATTATGTCAAGTATGAAAACATTCTGCAAAATTAGTGTAGAGTTCTAAAGGTTAATAGTGCCATTACCACTTCTAGATTGGGAGAGAGAGAGAGAGAGAGTGTGTGTGTGTGTGTGTGTGTGTGTGTGTGTGTGTGTGTGTGTGTGTGAGCTCTCACTGCAGTGTACAGTAGTTGTAGCTACACTTATTTGAGCTTCTACACTGGGAGTTGAGGAACTGCAGCGCTCCAAGATTACCAGGCTGTTCTGTTCTGTTCTGTTCTGTTTTCTCTCTCTCTCTCTCTCTCTCTCTCTCTCTCTCTCTCTCTCTCTCTCTCTCACACACACACACACACACACAGAGCGCGAGAGAGAGAAACAGATAAAACAGAGAGAGAGAGAGAGAGAGAGAGAGAGAGAGAGAGAGAGAAAACAGAGAGAAACAGAAAAAACAGAGAGTGAGAGAGAGAGAGAAACAGAAAAAACAGAGAAACGGAGGAGAGAGAGAACAGAGAGAGAGAGAAAGAAACAGAAAAAAACAGAGAAACAGAGAAGAGAGAGAGATAACAGAGAGACATAGAACAGAGCGAGAAAACAGAGAAAGAGAGAGAAGAGAGAGGTTGGGGTTTAGGAGAAGGTCACTATCAGACTGATCTAAGCCAGTGTAAGAAGCTCTGCTCGTACCGTAAACAAGCTGCTGAGAGAAGTTCTGAGCTTCTTCAGGATCTTCTCACTGGACTCCAGTAATTCCGAACATCTCGGACAGAAAGTGTCTGCAGGCTGAAGCTCACAGAGGAGCAGAGTGTGTACAGCCCTGTCCCACAGCCGTGTGGAGGATCAGAGCAGAGCAGGACTGAGCTGAGTGTGAGCTGAGGGTTCACTTCACCTGCTTCAATATATCAAACCCACTCACACTTCACTGACTGCTGACACACTGTATCCATTCATTCACAAAAATAACATTCCTCCACTGCTTCCTCAGTCATACATGACCATTTCTCCCACTCCAACAATATTTCACAGTTGAAGAAAAAAAATAATCTGGGTTGCCAGATACAGCAACACTACCCTTCCTAAATCTGTCCTGTTCCACCACTTGGAGAAAACAAAAGGGCATAATCATGTATTCTTAGAAGTATTATCATATTCTCATTATCACAACGTCTGATTGTGATTATGCATCTGATTATTATGGGGTAGTCGTGGCTGGGTGGTTCGGGAACCAGCCTTGTGGCTGGAAGGCTGTCGGTTTGATTCCCTGAACTGGTAGGATACGACTGAAGTCATGACTGAGTTCTTACTTAATGTTAAAATATCATGATAAATGAAAAGAACAACAATTTCCCTGAAAGCTGCTGTTTTGGATACCTAATAATTATATGAATGTTTATGTGAATGGAGACGATTCTATATTTTCATACAAATTTACTTTAATACAATCTATATTCTATACATTTTTTATACGTCCATTCAAAACCTTCTAAAAATATATATTTAAGGGACCAGTTCAAGAATCTCCTTCGTGCTTGTTAAAGTGTTTGAGCTATTTGTTCTTCTACTCATGATATTGAAAATTCTTTATATATCAGTTTTCATTATAACTTGTTCGTTCCATTTCTCCCCAAAATAACGCTGTTCATTCCCATTTGAATTAACTAATGTACACATCTTATTCTCATGTTCTCTACTCCTCCTTATCTTGATCTGTTGCTTCTCTCTCGTCGGTTCTTGTACTCACCAATAACTTCATTATTCAGTCTTTATTCACATTTTTATGTTTTTATTTGCACTTTCTCTCCCTCTTTCTTTTGCTCATCTTTACAATTTGGCTGTCCATAGGTTTCCAGCTTCTCAAAGCATGTTACTAGAACAACTTTTGGAAGCTGTAGTACGTTTGTAGGTTTTCAAAAAACAAAAGGTGAAAAGTGCCAATCTGGCAACTTTGACTTCTAATGTTATGTTTCGGCCAGAGCTGTTCTCTACACAAAACGAAAACATATAACAATAAACCCTTTTAATAATACATAATCAATTTATTAATTTGTTAATTATTTAGTTATTGTTACAGATAAACCCTCTGAAACCCTCTTAAACTCCCACTCTGCCCTGCCTAAATAATATTCGGGTGCGTTCCCATCAAAACGCACAAGCTTCCTTACCATGTCCCCTTGTGCACTAGGCGTAGTTCACTATCTAGAAGACGAAGCTCCTGCTTTGGGACGCATTCACAAAAGTGCTGCTCACGCGGGATTTGCGTGCGTGTTCTCGCGAGATTGGTGAATTGGAGCGGAGCTCTGTTGATCTGGTTGATCGGTTCGGTCTGATTGAGTGTTTGAGCGGATCAGCGATGGCGGAGACAGACCCGAAGTCCGTTCAGGATCTCACAGCTGTGGTACGTTTCCAAAGACTGGTTCTGTAAAATGGGCTACAGACCGAGAACCGAGCTTGGACGAGAGCATCTAGAACCTAGAACCGAGCTGGGATTAGATATCCTAGAACTGAGCTGGATAAAACTACTGCAACCGTTTAAACCGAACCAGAGATTAACGGTTCATTAGAGACGTTAAACTGAAACAACCATCCTGTCTGACTGTTTAACACTGTTATTTAAAGACAGATTAATAACTGTACCGGTTAACACTGTTAATTAAAGACAGATTGATAACTGTACAGTGTAACACTGTTAATTAAAGACCGATTGATAACTGTACAGTGTAACACTGTTAATTAAAGACAGATTGATAACTGTACAGTGTAACACTGTTAATTAAAGTCAGATTGATAACTGTACAATGTAACACTGTTAATTAAAGACCGATTGATAACTGTTCTTTTTAAAATACTCTTATTTGAACATTTTAATTAAAGATCGATTACTGACTGTACTGTTCAACAGAGACTCTTTTTCAACTCTATTAATTAAAGATAGATTTCTGACTCTGTTTATCAGAAAGATTCTTATTTACACTTTTATTTCGAGATTTAACTTAATTTAAGATGGACGACTAACTGTACTGTTTAACAGAGACTCTTATTTAACACTTAATGTACTTCTGTAACAGTAACTGTATTGTTACACAAAGTCTTCATTTCAGGCTCTTTGTTTAACACTTTTTGAAATATTTGAAATTCTGCTTCCTCTTTACAGCATTTCTGTTCTAACAGGGTCTCATGTTTATACATGTAACATTCTTATTGATCAGAGGCAGGAGTTTAAATAATGTAATTATGTGCATAAACCTTTTGCACTCTGTGTGTCTGTTTGATTGGTTGATTGATTGATTGATTGATTGATTACAATATTAGAGCAAAATACGTTTTAGAAGCAGACCACACCTGTAATAGTTTACATCTTCCTGAGACGCGACTGCATCCGTCATGTCTGTCTGTGTGTTATGAGTGCATTGTACATTTTCTCTTGCCATCTTTTCTGTTTTTGCTCAGTGCTATTATTTACACTTCTGGTACATACTAACTGCAGTTTGTTGCCTTGTGCTTAAACTCTTTGTCTGTCTGTCTGTCTATCATGTACACAGGTGCAGACATTGCTGCAGCAGATGCAGGACAAATTCCAGACTATGTCAGATCAGATCATTGGGAGAAATATCCTTCTGTATGATTCCTGCAATAATAAGCAACTCAAAGTGAGGAAAACCTGCTGAAAAATAGTCTGGTCACCTCAAACTGGACAAAAAGGTTAAGATGGATGACCAGCTTAGCTCATGATCAGTCTTCATTTGAGTTTGATGGTTGAGTTTGTCAATTAACATGGTCAAGTCCACCAGCTTGGTCATGCTGATAGACCAGGTAGTCCATCAAACTCAAATGAACCATCTCAAAACAGCAAAACAGTTAAATCTTTAGGCTGCATTTAGTTTGAATGTATGCTGTAAACTTTTAGTTGAGAAAATGTAACCTTGACGGATTGATTGCTGGATTGATGTGGTGCCTTCCTGTAAACATTTCAGGCACATCATATTAAGGAGAGTTTTAGTCTTTGCTTCTTCATCTGAGCTTTCAGCAGGTAGAAAAGTTTGAGATTGTTCATAATCGTTATTAAGAAAGGCCAGATAATGATCTGTTCAAAGCAGAATCTCAGCTTTTATTTACTGGCATTTTCTTCGCAAAATGTCAAGTAAATCTGGATTTATCACCGTTTGTATTACACCACACCATTTCATACATGAGCAAAAGTTAAGGAATTAACAAAGTTGATGTGAATTACACTCAGTATTTGGTGGAAAAACCCTTGCTTTCAAGAAGTGCCTCCAGCCTGTGACCCACGGACATCACCAAACTGTTGCACTTTTTTGATGCTACTCCAGGCTTTTATGGCAGCTTCTTTTAATTCTTGTTTATTTCGGGGGGATTCTCCCTTCAGTCTCCTCTTGAGGAGGTAAAATTCAAGTTCCATCAGGTTAAGTCACCTGGACTAACGTGGCCAGTCTAAAATGTTCCACTTTTTCCTGATGAACTCCTTTGTCTTCTTTGCGGTATGTTTTGGGTCGTTATCCTGCTGCAAAATGAAACTCCTACCAGTTAGTTTGGTAGCATTCCTCCTTACATTGGCAATCAAAATTTGTCTGTACACCTCTGAATTAATTTTGCTGCTACTGTCATTGGTTACATCATCAATAAATATGACTGAGCCTGTTCCAGAGGTGGCCATGCCCAACCCATGACATTACCACCACCATGCTTTACAGATGAGCTTGTGTGCCTTGGATGTTGGCCGGTCCCTTCTTCTTCCATCACTTTGGTAGAGGTTAATTTTGGTTTCATCAGTCCATCGGACTGTGTTCCAGAATTTCTGTGGCTCATCTCTGTACATTCTGTAAACTCCAATCTGGCCTTCCGATTCTTGCTCCTGATGAGCAAGAACAGTGGACTGGGATACCTTCACCCCTGCTCTATGGAGGTCGTTGGTGATCTGGCTTACTGTAGTTTTTGGGTTCTTCTTTACAGCTAGGACAATTCTTCTCTCATCAGTGGGTGTTGTTTTTCTTGGTCGACCTGATCGACTCCTGTTGCTCAGTACACCAGTGGTTTCTTTCTTTTTCAAGACATTCCAAATGGTTGTGGTTGCTATGCCCAATGTTTTTCCAATGGCTTGGATTGATTTCCCCTGTTTTCTGTTGTTTCAGAATGGCTTGCTTTTCTCTCTGGTCTTCATTGTGGTTTTATTTTCTTTTACAAATATTTTACAATCTGTATAGGATCAACCAAAGCCAAGAAGGAGAGCAGTCATGCAGACCTTTTTAGGGCTTTAACAAACAACCTTAATTGCAACACCTGGTTAACAAGAAACACCTTTCAGTCACACGTTGCAATAGTTTTGCTCCCTTGAAAAATGGGTGGGTTTAAAGCAAGGGTATGTCCTGATTGGTTTATTACATCTGGAAACATCAGGAAATAAAAGCTGAGATTCTGAACTCTTGTCTCATACTAACCTTTTTGTATTAAATCAAAAATAACTTTGGTGCACAACAGAAACAAGGGATTCTGCCTTGCTGAACTTTAGGAGGGGACTGTAAGTACCCAGACTCCTCTAACCTTGTCCCAAAACCAGCAGCCATGGGTTCTGCTAAGCAGCTGCCCAACACTTAAAATGATTGAGGCCCACAAAATAGGCATTTCATCACTTTGAAATGTAGTTTAGAAATGTCAGTTAACAGTGAAGGTCTTGAAAAGGCATAAAGAACCAAGAAGATGTTCAAAGATAGCAACAAATGCTTGCAAAAGAACATCTAAACAAGCCTGATTCATTGTTGAAACAGGTCCTGTGCACTGATGAGATTAAAATAAGTAATGTTCCAGATTCTGCATCTACAAAATCTAAGACATTTATTTCCCAAAATGCACTTAAATCATGCCTGGTCTTATCCTTCTCACACCAGTTTAGCACCACACCCAGTTATAGAGATCTATAAGCACTGAATTAAGGCATTAGATATAAAAACAAAAACCTTAGACTGAAGAAAATGTCCTTACCCTTTGCCACTACTTCAAAATGTGCAATGCTTGAGAGGCTATTAGGGCGGAAGCTGCATAGCGCACCTTCTGTCTTCCTTAACGAGAGACACTTGATGAGATGAGCACGCGCATCGATGACCTAGAGAAGAACATTGCTGACCTGATGACTCAGGCTGGGGTGGAGGAGGTTGAGCCAGAGAACAAGGCCAAAGAAGGCGAGGCTTCTTAATGAAGGTATGATTTTAGTCTACTTTTACTACCACAGGTGGAGAACACCTCCATTGTTCCCATAGAAAGAGAGCGTAATTTGTATTCCTCATTTTGTCATTTAAACCTTGAGAATCTGTTTCATGGACTAAATGTTTAGTTCCATTTATCTTCTTTCAGAATGCTGTGTAGTCCAGGACTACACTTAATCCGTCCTAGAAGTCAAACATCATGAGATTTTTTTTCTGCCAATTGCATGGCAGTGCTTTTTATAACTCGCTTGCATCTAAGTGTAAAATGAAACTTCAAGAACCTGTGCCACCTGTTAGTCACAACACATGTTGCCAGCACTGCTGAGAACTAAGTGAAACCCTGCTCTCAGGGAGTAATCGTATCACACAGCCATTGCTGATGTGGAGCTGATAGTTTTGTTAAAAAAAAAAAAAGAGCAAAATCTAAAACCTTTATAATGTTTCAGTTGAAACACTTCACACAGGATGTCTTAAGACATAAAATATGACCATCTAAATGCAACCAATAATATGCAGATGTTCTGCGTGTTGCAGAGGAACACAGCTAACATCACAGTGTGTTCTCTGTGTTCTGAATGTGCTTAATACTCTGTGTGCTCCGTCAGGCTAGACTTGGTCTAGATTGTATTGTATCCAGTATTTTCTGCTGATATCTGTCCAAATCAGATCAACAGCAATATGGCTTGGGAAGGCCATTCCAAAAGCTTGTGTTTTTACAAATGTTAATAATTTGTTTAGCCTTCCCATCTGGTCAACCGTAAAGAACATTGTTAATTAGAGCTGGGTCATATACCAATCTTTATATCTATATTGGTGTATAAAGAGTGCAGTATGGACTGAGGTGATATTGTTCTGCTTTAATTTTGCAGAAACATTTTTTCTGCTCCCTCACTCTGCTCCTCCTCTGCCCAAACTCACATTCCTTTAAACATAGTATGGAGGGAGCATAAGACTTGAAGAAGAAATGAAGATGTTTTTAAATTTCAATGTTTAAATATAGAGTAAAATATAAAGATGGATTTCCTGGGGTGGTCTCCTTCCTGGGGTGGTCTTTTTTCACATTATATATTGTATCATATATTGCTGTTCAGCTAAAACATATGCAGTGCATCCAGAAAGTATTCATAACACTTCACTTTTTGCATGTTTTGTGTTAAACTTACCTTAATGTTGATTTATTAAGACTTTCACTCAAACTAATTCTTTGCATTCATATTAAGTACAGTTTTCGTGCACTTACCACCTCTGATTTCTACATCACTAAAAAGTGCATTTATGTATTGGTGTAATTTGTTGGCTCTATTTTTTTTCAGGCTGCCAAGTAAGAGTGGAGTAAGGACATACTTCAAGAGCAGCGGTTCCCTGCCCCCTAGTGGTGACTGATTTGATTTGATGTGTTGTATAGTTCTTTTTATATCGAGTCATAATAATAATAATGATCATTTCTGATAGAGCAGCTTCCTTTAGCTTTAGATTCTTTTCTTTAACAGATATTTCAAATAACTTTTTAAATCCACTGCAAGGCCAGATCACGACACAGTTGAGGCCTTTGTTACTATATTACGAGAACTTCCTTTGTGTTAATCACACTCCATTCCAGTTTTCACTGAATTTCTTCTATTAAAATCTTTTCTTATAAAAGACGTTCCTCTGTGTCTCTTGATCTGTCAGATGCCTGTAGCAACAGATTTATCACTAACCGTTCCCTGGAGGCACAGCAATTGTACAGTGACAGAACAAAAGCCTCTGTATGCTGAAACAAATTTTCCACATCACATTCAAAGATACAGCCACAAACAAAGTCACTGGTATAAATATAGGCAAGAAACAAGGGCTATAAATAAATGAACATATGGAAGTGCCCCAAGGACCAGATACCTTTAATAAATATACAACAATGTGAAAAAATGAGGACACTCCATGAAAATGTTTGTCTTTAACATATAGACATATGATGATGAGACATGGAGGTGATATAATTAAACACATCCTTTGGTTAAACATCCCCCAGCAATTTTCCATCCTGGGTAGACATATTTGATAGCCCTGTCCACATATTTTCAGTTGGGTCAGGTCAAGCTTTTTGTTGGTAATGTTTATCTGTTCCACAACCATTATCCTGTTGGAACACAGAATTGTGTCTAAGTTTTAACAATCTAGCTAATGGTTTAAGGTTAATAGCTTCAGAGCAAGATGCCTACCACCACCCTGCTTCAAAGCTGGTCATGTTCTTGGAGTTGAATATCTCTGATCTCTGAGGTAAAACATCTGGTCCATATATCTTTCCCCCAAAAGGCTTTTGGCTTTTTCTTTTGCTTTAAGGTCGTTTGTGTGTGTGTGTGTGTGTGTGTCATATATATATATATATATATATATAGACATATAAATCGACAATATATAATTGACAGCCAAATATCCATATTGAGTATGTGAGTAGTAGAGTGTGAGTATTGCACATTGCCAGATACATACATTACAAGTCTCCTCAGCATGGCCAAAATAACATCAAATTATGTTTTATATAGATGCAGATTCTCCTTACTGATAAACCCCCAAGAAAGCTGAAGTGGTCTGCATGTTTTTTCACGCTCTGTAACTCAGAAACAAGTTTAAATAAAATTTTTAATTACACTTGAACCGATATGAAAGACCATGTAGTGTAAAAGCATGGCAGGGGAACTTGTGGTCAGCCTCTGAGAGCAAGATATAAACTATATGACAGTTTGTTTTTCAAACTAAATAATGAACAAAAATAACTTGTATTTATTCATTTTTTTAGATGCACTAGTAAATCCACAATTTTAAACATTAATATATGAATGTTGGGATGTGACAGAAATGGATCCCTATTCCCTCATTAGTGTTGCACTACATAGGGATAGACCGTTTTGTTTACGTTGTGTTAGTAAAAACACAGATGAATTCAGACACTTCCTCATCAGCAACACGCATCAACAACGGTCACAAACACGTCTGTGAGAACCTGTTTAAGCTCTACAAAAACTGAATTCAGAATTAAAGTTAGTAAAGCTCTGTGCTGTTCATGGAATAATCCTTGATTATTTTGCTTATAAATATAACCCTCCCATTAATAAATTAATGTTAAGGGATAACATCTGAACTACACAGCATCCAGTGTCTCATAACTATCACTGGCTCAGCGGCTATAAGAGCCAACATCATTAGTCACATTCCACCTCACCGAATCCAACTCCCTTCGGCTTCATGCGTGTCATGCAGGAATTGTGACCGTAGTCTGTTGCATGCATTCTGCTATGTAATAAGCCTACACGTGAAAGGGAGTCGGGTTTTCAGCACATCAGTTCTTTATCCATCTTCTATTGTTTGTAACAGCCTCCCTTAATTGCCTGCAAGTTTGAAAAGATGAACCATCCAAAAATGTTCATAGTCCAAACAAAAGTTCACCTGGAACAAGACCACCTCTTTATGTTGTTTGAAAGTCTGGACCAAACAAGGTCAATGTGAAAGCACCTTCAGAGACCAGCGCTCTCTCACCCAAAACACACACTTTATAATAATATGGGATGCAAACACTGGTGAAATCAGTGCCTTTATCTCACTGCTCTGTTGTGCTCATCTGGGTTTAGCAACCATTTTCTCTGGATGAAGGGATATGTGAATGAAGGAAGTCATGTCTGAATGTAAAGCATTTGTTATGGGCTGAAATGCTGGTAAATTAGGGTGACAAAGTGTCAGAAAGGTCAACAGCACAATATAGCACAAGCTATAAATTTCAGAACACAAGGTGTCTTTTGCAGATGCATTTATTGAAATATAAGAAAGGAGAACCTTGATATTAAAAGTGCCAACAGCTTATTTTAAACACTGATCGTAACAAGTCAACAACTTGATTATAAAATTCATAAAACAACTTTGTTAAATGTAAGTAAGGTTAGAAGTGAAAGTCCATCTCGGTCATGTCAATGGCCCAAGCAAATTTATCCCTCAGGGTCTTGTTATAGATCTTATCCAGTGACACCTCCATGTTCTTACACCTGAAAAACACAAAATACATGCAAATGAATGCAAATATTTTATATTTTGGTGTATTTCAAAATATGATATATTTTCGGTGAATGGCAATAAACATGATAATGAAATTTACAATGTGAAAAAATTAGGACACCCCATGAAATCCTTTTTTACTATGTTTACAAGTTTGATTTTCATTTCTTCTGTATACACACTAAGTCTTATGTTCCCTCCATAGTGTGTATGAGTGCAAATGAGGGTGGAGGGGAGCAGAGTAGAGGAGGGGCTGAGAGCAGGTTGCAGAAGAGAGAGAGCGCAGAAAATAGGTTTCCGCAAGGTTCAAAAATACTAACAATTTCGCTTCAGCCCATATCTTGCTGTTTATATCCCGATATAGATATATTGATATATCACTCAGCCCTAATCTGACTGTAGATGAAGAGTGTAAAACCATGTTTCAACCATGAGGTGAAATGTTTTGAATCATCAATGGAAGAAGTGCTCTATACAAATTGCATCAGTAACACCGGCTATAAATATATGCTGGTTGTGTTTATATTCTGGAGTCTGTATATGTATGTATATAGATATTACTAGTTATTAGATGTTTACAAACTCTTGGTTTGTCAAAGGAAGAAACAAATCTCTAAATAAAATGTTCCATCTCTGCTATGATACATTTTTGTACCTTTTGTACCAGTTATATATTAATTGTTGCTGATAAGTGATCATGTGCTGATGTCTTGTAAAATGATTTATGCATTTCACTAAATTTGGTTCTTTTAAATGTCTATTTTAAATTGCAGATCTAAATAAATATGTAGCGAGTGTGTGTGTGTGTGTGTGTGTGTGTGTGTTTCAGCCTCACCAGGCCACGCTGATGCGTGGGTCCAGGTAGTTTAATTTGGAGGTGCTCAGGGCTATCTGCTTGTTCTCTTCTCTGTCTGTTGCCTGAACCTCCATCTTCAGCAGCTGCTCCTCACAGCGCTGCACGGCTCTCCTCTTCTTTTCTACCACCCTATATAGAAACACACGCCTATTAGACCATCTCCTACAGCCTTTCCACAAGCTAGGACTGGGAATACCCACCAAACACTTCTCTGTCGACATAGTAAAGAACACTTACATGAGCAACTTGTTGTCAGAGGTGCCTTGAGCCTCTTTCTTGGCTTGTTTTAGCTCTTTTTTGGCAAGCACTAGCTGCTCTTTCCTGCCATCAATCTAAAGGAGGAGAAACACAAAAAAAAACAAAAAAACATTCACTTAATGTCACAATAATAAACTTATCAATGTGGATAACATTTATGGAAATTGATAACCAAGGTTGTAACAAATTGATGATTGTGTATTTACTTCATTTCTGTTGCTTTATGTTCAAAAAGGTTGTGTTTCTGGTTATAATGATCTTTGAGGCAGACTGATGTAAATATATAAAATTTACCCCAATAACCTTTACCTGAATTTCACTAAACAAGATTTCCCAGTTTTCTTAGATAACTTAAGCCTAAAATTTAACCCACGCATCTAAAAAGAGCTGAATACCATTCTTAACAGGCAGTCCTTAATTTGGGGATCCAGGTGTCTGGCTGTGAAATCATACTTCTCTTATCTCAGAAGTGCGGGTGAAAAACAGAATACAGAGTATTAGCAGGTCACAACACAAACACTATGACCGTGTGTGGACTTGTGTTGACGTGAATAGTAATTTTTAGTTTGGTTAAGTATTCAAATGTACACAAATTCTTAGCGTGGTTACTTACCTTTGCCTGCAGGTTTGCCATGGACTGCTCAAAGGTTTTTGGCGGCGCCCGCTGATGGTTACAGAGAACTGCAACCGCACGGTTTGCCCGGTTATAGGAGAGCAGCTTCTCAGCTACGTTGTCTGATTCTAGATATGAAAGAAATGAAAATGCTGAACAACAGGTGCGCGCACACACACACACACACACACACACACACACACTTCTTTCAGTTAGGCTTTGAGTCAGATCTGCCGGAGTCACTCGCCACACTCTGGTAATGCTTGCACACTCTTTTCACAATAAATGTTAACACTAATTACATCTCTCTAGCTTTCCCAGCCATCACCAGCATATAGAAATGTACACAAACCCAAATGATCTGCTACTGTAACTATTATGATTAACAATGAACTATCAGCATTTACTCCAGTACACCTGAGCATTACAGCAGACCCGTGGTGGTCCAGTGTCCCCTTATCAATAATATATGAGTAGCTTGACTAGAGGAGGATGGGCCCCTCTCACAAGCCTGGCTCCTCCCAAGGTTTCTTCCTTTAGCTCTGAAGGAGTTTTTGTTCTTGCCAATAACACAGTTTGGCTTGCTCATTGGGTTTTTTGTCTTCATCCTTTGTTGTTTTGTGTCTTATTGATCATCTTATTTTTGATTCAGTAAAGCTGCTTTGTGGCATCAGGTGTATAAAGGGTAGTTGTGTATATTAGAATATTTAGACTTTTCTGTATATTTCAGTAAAGAAAACCCATAAAAATTCCTAAAGGTAAATATCCAGAACCAATATTACACTTGCTAATTTATTAATTAAGGGACACTATCCAATACAAAATGACAAAAGTATGTGAGGGACATCTGTATCTTGTGTATTCTTCTTGAAACATTCTTTGGTAGAACGACTTGGTGTGATTTGGACCAGGGCCTTTCTGCATGACCCACGTTCTCTTTAACTCATGAACAGGTGTCCTGAAATGTTCCTGTAGAATTTACTGGTATAGTTGAGAATTCATTGTACTATCAATGTCATGATGTCAAATGCAGCAAAACAGGCCCAAACCATGATACTACCCCCACTGTGTTTCACAGATGGGATGAGGTTTTTATGCTGGGATGCAGTTCTTTCCATTCTCATATCACGCTTCTATTTTGGTCTCATCAGTCCACAAAACACTGTTCCAGTAGTCTTCTGGCTCGTCCGTGTGATCTTTAGCAAAGTGCAGATTAGCAGCAGTGTTCTTTCTCCTTCGAACCTTGCCATGCACACCATTGTTGTTCCATGCTTAGAAGTTATCTTGGGTTTCTTTGTGACCTCTTGGACTATTACATGCCTTGCTCTTGGTGTGACCTTTGTTGGTCGACCTGGGGAGGGTAATAATGGTCTCGAATTTCCTCTATTTGTACACAATCTGTCTGACTGTGGACTGGAGATGGTTGTAGCCTTTCCCAGCCTGCTTAGCATCAACAATTCATCTTCCAAGCTCCTCAGAAATCTCCTTTGATATACTTCCACAAAACATGTGGTGAAGATCACGCACATTCTCATCCCATGAAAACACCTGACTTCAATTTTACTTTTAAATGATCTGCTAATGCTACATTCTTTTGCCAGCACAGATATGTAATTTTGGATCATTTTCCTCAATAAATGTATAAATAAACATGTGTAATAAGCACCACTGTCTTCAATTGACAACAATTCTCCACAGGGACTAGACAAGCTGTTTGTGCATTTCAACATCTGTCAGCAAACACGGCCACCTGAAGTAGCTGAATGCATTGATTAGCAGAGGTGTCCACAAACATGTGGATATACAGTGATGTAAACTTGAAACAACATTCTTTCAGTTGATGTACATAATGCAGCATTTGAATGTGGGCTTTCTACGTGCAAGCACATTTAACACCAACACGCCTGCCATCTGCAACGTCCATGCTTGCTTGCACTCCTGTGGGCTGAGCCCTCGCTGTGTGTGTAGCTGATTTAATTATGGCTTGTAGCAGATACAGTAAACAGATTTACTCTTAGCTGCAGCACATGAAGACAGACATCTTACACACAATCACACACCCCCACATACGCTGCAAAGCCTTCAATACCGGCACAGCGGACATCGCCAGCAATTATCATCTAAAAATGGTACACAGCATGGTCATAAACATGTGAACCTACAGGACGACGTGATTTAAATGGGTATGCATGTAGGCACGCACGCATCCACACACACACGCGCGCGCACGCACACACTCTCTGAACGTCATTGATGGATGTGTTAAGCATATGGCCTGCTGGGAGTAGAGGACAAGGTATAAAGTATGCCAGCACTGAGACATATGTTCCCGTGGACTCTCCTCCAGCTCCCATACTGGTCAGTAATGAAATAGTTTCTCTTTGGCTCTAAAGTGAGGGAAGGTTATTACTGGACAGCTGCGTGAGCTACTGCTGTGAAATGATGAGGAATGACTTTTCTTTCAAGAACAAGGTTCTGGAAAGCAAGATGTTTGTCAAAGACTTCAGTTCATGAGAGTCTCCAACTTAATTTGTTCTGTTTCTAAGTCGGGGCTACAATCAATAACCATTTCCTTAATTTGTCTAATGTAAGCAGCATCACTAACAGCGATTTGGAGCACTGCAGGCACCAGTGATCGCTTTAAACGTGTCAAAGAATGCATCCACTTTACAAGCTTATTTACCACTCTCAGAATAAATCACTCAGAGTTTCTTTTTACAGAGGACCTGCTGAAAAGGAAGAAAAAGGTAAGCTCTGCTTTTATTGGCTGGTTTGCGGCACAGATGGTTTACAGAAGCCACATAACATTTTTAACGCCAACAAAAGCACTAATTATTCCAGTCTTACCAGATAGTACTGCCGTCCTCTCCACTAGATGAAGAGATTATGGACTTTCATCTTTAGCCTTGCTCCAATTCACTTCCCCAGGTTTGCTTTTATTGAAACTTACTGCTAAATATATAAGCCAGTTATTTCCCTTCTGATATGAGATGTAGTCCAGTTTGTTTTTGAGGCAAAGGAAATGGGAGAGAAGAGATGCTAAAAAAAAAACAAAAAAAAAAAACATGGTCATGGCCACAAGGTTTGGTTCACATAGCAACCACTATTTCCATAACTACCAGAGTCTGAAGGTGATGAGCTACTCTCCAGTATCAACACCACCCTATTCTCATGAACTCTATCAAATTTTACAGTTCTGCTAGCTTTGATTAGAGCTTTCACTAGTAGACTGGGTTTATGTAAAAATTTGGGGATGTGAATTAGTCACGACTGTTTGTTTGGATTTGGAATTGACTCATTTTCCCAGCCCTGTTTTGTGTGGATTTTCTATTCAAGGAAGATGTTTGACGTTCATGGTTTGTATGTTTTACTAAACTGTAAAAAGGGAACGCACAAGTCTTTTTTTTATGATAAAACCAAACCTGGGGAAGCAAGTGACAGCAAGGCTGAAAGCTTACCAGCTATAATCTCATTAGCCTGCCAACAGTACGTCGCGCTGATGCTACCTTCACGTCAGTCAGAAGATCCTACTTCCAACTTTTAGTCTTAAGAATTATATAAGCGCTTTATGAAAAATGGATGATGCCAGGTTCATGCTAGCAGAGTAGTCAATTTGGGTAGGTTGGTAAATAGCATTATTCTACAGGGTGAGTCAAAAGCCACTGGACAGCCAAAAGTCACAAGAAACCTGCTGCCCCCACTGCCAACTCTAATAAACCCACCTTGGACAATCCAGGTCGTCAAGGTCAGCTTAGAGGCAACACAGGCAACAGTGGCATTATTCAGACATGTCATTTTCCCTTTCATTTCTGAAATAAAAGGGCGACTTTTGACTCACCCTGTATATCAATTTACATGCAGACAGATTACAGATTTAAATCACCTTCACAAAAAACCATTAACAGCAACTGCAAATATAAACTCCATCCAATACTGATTCGGTCTGCTCCAGCATGAAGGCCAACTTGTATTCATCATTCCAAAAGCATGTGTAGGCAGTATGAGAGGAGTCAATCAGAGGGCTGTGAGATGAGGTATGTTTGATTGGTGTGGTGCAACAGAGAACACCACCAGTTAGCCACCACACCATGTGGCAGACTGGGGTTCAATTCCCAATCTGGGCAACTATGCTGTGCTACACCAATAAGAGTCCCTGGGAAAAACTCCTAACACTACTCTGGTCCACCTCTGCAATATGAGCAACCTTGTCACCCTGGATAAGAGTGTCTGCTAAATGCCATAAATGTAAATGTTTTTGTTATACTGTTAAAAAATGTGCTGTAAAATCGGAGTGTGAGCTATATGTGCTGCAAACCATCCAATAAAATCAGAGCTTATCTTTCTTTTTTGACAAACCATATGTATAGGAAAATCAGCATGATTTATTCTGAGAGTGGTAAATAAGCTTTTGAAACTGATGCATTTGTTTGACACGTTTAAAGCCATCACTGGTGCCTGCAGTACTTCAAATCAGTGTTAGTTATGCTGCTTACATTAGACAAATTAAGGAAATGGTTATTGATTGTAGCCCCAGACTTTGAAAGAGAACAAATGAAGTTAGAATCTCTAATGAAGTCTTTGACAAACATCTTGCTTTCCAGAACCTTGTTCTTGAAAGAAAAGTTGTGCCTCTTCATTTCACAGTGGTAAGTCATGCAGCTGTCTAGTAATAACCTTCCCTCACCTTAAAGCCAAAGAGAAACTATTATTGACCAACATTGGGGCCGGAGGAGAGTCCACAAGAACATATGTCTCAATGATGGCGTTCTTCAACTATGCTGAGGAAAATGCAGTTTATGCAGCACCCAGTAAAAAACAAAAACTTAAAAAGTGCCTGTGAGATGATACACAGCTTTATTTATACTCAAGCAGTTATTCAGAAAAAAAGAAGGCGTGGAGTGAACTGCATCAGATAGAACCTCTTCTAAATTGTAAGTATTCACTCTTGCTCCAGCAGAAAGGTTACAGACATGCCTGAAAGATTGTGGACCCTCTATTTCTATTCTAGATTGATGCTCATCAAACTGGAAAGCCTTAACTCCAACCAATCCACAGTCAAGACAGATGTTTGCAAATTGAGGAAATACAAGATCATTATTACCATTATTTCTGTTGGTCAACCAAAAAACAAACAAGACGTGTCTTTTAAGTAACTGAAGGACCCGAAGTAATCAGTTCCTCGGAAGAAACCCACCAACATAAGAGCTGAAGCTGTTTAGTGGTTGGTGTGGCAGATAAACAAAGAGAACCCCACTGAGCCACCACACCATGTGAGAGACTGGGGTTCGATTCCCAGGCTGGGCAACTATGCTGTGCTACACCAATAAGAGTCCCTGGGAAAAACTCCTAACACTACTCTGGCCCACCTCTGTAAAATGAGTATGCTTGTGAGTCACTCTGGATAAGAGTGTCCGCTAAATGCCATAAATGTAAAGGTTTTGTATGGAGGAATGGGCTCCAGCCGATGCACAGGATTAAATAACAGTTACAGCACATGTTTAATTCAGATATTGAATCCTTAGCCATTTCTGATCATTTCATGACTTTTTATATCAAAAAGTTCTAAAAGCTTCACAAATGTTCAAGCTGAAGCCTCACATGACTGTCAGAAGAAAAAAGTAGGACAAGAAATAAAGAGAGGAACTCAAGAAAGTAAGAAAATCGAGAAATACTCACGATTAGTAAGCTCTTTAAGCTGCTGCTGCAGGGTGATGGAGGCGTTATATGTCCTAAAAACTTTGGCAGTTAGACCAGGCATGAGAGAACTCAGATGCTTATTCAACAATGACGTCTGGGAGAAAAATAGAAAATGGAGTTAGTTAACCTATAGCCACATCCAATACAAGCCCACTCAAACCCCACACAGTAATGAGTTTATCATGAGCTACATTTCACTAGATGGCACTGTTGTCTTGAGATTGAAATACATGGTCTTCTGCATGTTCCACAGCCTTCCCAACTACAGCGGCTACCATTTAGAGAAGACAGGGTCTTTAAAGGCATTAGTTAACGTTCAGCTGTGTTTAAATGGATCTGTGAGGGCAGAAGTGTGGGCTCAGTATGCAAAACAGAGGCAACACACATAGCCATTAATCCAGGATCCAAACAGTGGTGTTTTGCCATTTATAAAAGAATCCATGTGTCTAAAAGGATTACCATTCAGAAACACCTACATCCCATTACTGCACAACTACAGGCATACCCTAAACACAACACAGCACACACCAATTCCCATCAGCTGCACGCAGACAACACACGCAGCTAACACACCAAAAACAATGAGGCGGGAACCAGCTTCATCTTCCTTCCCTCCTCACGACTTGAGCCTAGTTTTGCAATCTCCACCCACCAAGGTTAACTTCTAATGTATTCTGGCTATTAATGGCAGTGTAGACTTTTAGCTTTGATCTGGGAGCATATTTGCAAATCTGAGCTGTAATAGGCTGGCAGAACATCTGCACCAACTGCTGTGACTGTCTCCACTGAAGCCTGACTAATTCTTTATGTCCATACACTGTTAACTCGCACTCAGCCTCCTAGCATCTGGATTTTTATTTTTTATTTATTTACCTCTGAGCTCTGTTTGTGAACCAAACCAATTAGGTAAATATAACATATCCTGCATAATTCACCAGAGCCAGTCAGTGGACTGCCAACATGCTACACACTGTTCTGCCCATAATGATGGCTACCTTTCGGGGGTTGAAACGGATTAGACAACAGTGTGGCACCCATAGTAACAGCCACTTTAACATCAATAGATACAAACATGTTCAGAAGTGCTTAATTAAGGTTTGCACATCATGAGGATTATTTTTACCCACTACTCCTTGCAGAACTGCTTCATTGAAATTTAAATGCTCTTCAGCAAACAAGTGAATGTCCACAGAGTCTGAAAGTTTTAGCACAGTTGTCTGGAATACAGTCTACATTTCTAGACTACTGCTGCTGTAGTCTTTCGCATTCTTTATTCAAAAGACCCAAGTGCGTTTATAGCCTGTGGGTTGTCCGTTTTAGAGCTGAAACATGTGGCAAGAGGGTTCCAGATGGATCGTACTGCATGCACAATGCCATCCAGGTCCGGTTTGGGAACATCATCTGAATCAGCAAGGAGTGCACATTAACGTGAATCAGTGCTCACAACCTGGAGAGCTGTTGCACAAAGCAGATTGAAATGAATCATGGCTCCAACAGGAGAGATGTCATTTGAAACAAAGAAGAGAATTATAAACCTTCAAGAGGGTAAATCACAGAATGCTGCTGGAGAAACTGTGTCGGAGTCAAAGTCTGTGACTGAAATGTAAGAAATGGCCTAATAGAAATGGAATTTACATACAGAAAAGCCAAATAAAAGTCATTGTTAACACCTAACCAGAGAAGAACAAGGTTACAGTGGGCTACAGAGAAGCGATCATGGACTGTGGATGACTGGATGAAAGTTATCTTCAGTGATGAATCACGAATATGCAGTGAACAAGGTCATGATGCTGGAACTTTTGTTTGGTGCTGGTCCAATGAAATTTATAAAGATGACATGTAAATTTGCACAGTCACTGATGAAATGGGGCTGCGTGTCAGGTAAAGCATGGGGGAGATGACGGTCATTAAATCTTCAATAAATGCCAAAGTTTCTACAAAATGAAACAATTGAAAGAACTTCCTCCAAGAGGTAATTCCATATTTTTTTGCCAGGGGATGCAAATGTTTGATCAAATAGTCAAATTCATACAGTATCTAAATTCTGTTCATATTTACTCAAATTTGTTCTAAATTACAATTAAACAATGTGTATAAAAGTAAACCCAACTCTGCATAAAAAAACACAAAAATTCCTCTCATTTCCCAGTAATCGATCACCCAAAACATGTCTGGGGTCTCAAGTTTGCTTCTTCAATTGAGAAATAAGACGGTACATCCAGATATTCATGCGTACAGATATTAAAGACGTACAGCAGCCTGTACTGATGAACATCTCGCCATGAGCATATCTGTGATGTATAGCTGTATAGTTCAATGAGAAAAGGGGTCCTTTACATACACAAGTCTTAAAGGCAGAACTAAAGCTCTGCTTAATTCTAGAATAAATGATACCTCAGGAGACAAAACATGAATAATACAGGATGCAGGTCCTTTAAAATGAAACAGAGATTCACCCTTTAAATAAAACCTGACCTCAACCACAGTGTTGCCAACTGGGGATAATACTCAACTGTACACACAGCAAATACGATACAATTACATTTAAACAAAGAGAAAAACAGACTGTTCCGACTACTGGTGCTAGTAGGCTGTGGGGAGCCTATTAACTGTGCCATCACACCAGCCTGCATTCTACAGAAGCTCTGGAAGAGTCTACTAAACCTCAACACCACCAGCTGTGTTCCTGCAGGTAAACTGCAGAGTTCAACACAAGCACCCTCCAGTAGCCTGGATCTTATACACACCTTCCACTCACACATGACTTGAGATGTAGCGAATATGGCATTAAGCTGAGTGCACACACAGCCTCTCCAAGAGCTTTATTGCAGTATGGACAAATATTGGGAAATCGTGGCTCTCCAAAATGACAACTTTATAAGAAGGAAAATGTATTTATTATTTTAAATGACGTGAAAGTATTAGAAAGCATATGAGTGATGAGCATAGACTGAACAGTGAGAATGGATAAAAATCACCCACAACACCGGAAAAACACTTGGCTACAAAAAGCATTTACAAGCTGTGATGTTTGCCAAAGGGGGTGCTACTACCATGTACTAACCATGAGGGATGCCCAACATTTTTGCTTCAGGCCCTTTTCCTTTTTTGTTATTTTGAAAATGTAAAAGAATTAAAATAAATTGTTTTTTGTTAGAAAAAACAAAGGGAATATTTGTCCTCTGTAACTTTATGCCTTTCGGAGATCATTTCATCTTCAACTTGCTTAACTGTTCACAGTAAGTAATTTTGACCAGGGGTGCCCAAACTTTTGCATACCACTGTATGGCAGTATACCATTACATTATGAACAAAAAACACAAAAGCTTATACTTTCTCACAAAAAAACAATGAGTAAAAAAGTATACAACCACTTACACAGTCTTAAATGCACACACACACACACACACACACACACACACACACACACACACACACCCACCCACCCACCCTCCAGTTCATTATCAATGCAAGAGGAAAAGTCTGCACCTTACTCTGGCACAAGCTAAGCAGAGTGTGCAGTATCTGACCTAATCATGAACTAGCCGGTGAAACGTCCAGGTGTTTGGGCATTTCGCCATTTTCATGGAAGGAGAAATCAGCACAGCAGCAACACTTAGATATAAACATACATGTTCACACACAAAGTAGCATGTAATACGATTTGCAGTAAGATTTGCTGGCCCGCGTGGCAGAGGCCAGACGTCAGAAGCTGTGGCTTCTCTGCCTTCTTTTTCTCCTTCACTCGGGCCTTTACGGTGTCAAAACAGCAGCACAAAGCACAATATCATCTTCCTGCACTTCCGCCTACGATTACCAAAACTGGCTGGCCCCTCTATCTTTCTCTCTCTCTCCATCATTCTCTTTCTCCACTGTATCGCTGCCATTCCGGCCAGGCATCAAGAGATAATACTGCCACCCACATTCCATTTTAAAGCACAGTGCATGTCGGGTCAGACACACAACCTAAATCTTGCCAATAAATCTGCTGTCGGAGAGCAGAGGTTTTACATAGAGATAACCAATAAAGGGGGCAATAAACAAATAAATAATCCTCATACGGGGGGGACATTTCACAGCGGGCTTGTACAGTAAGCTGGTTAACCTAAATTCAAAAGTGAGGACTGTCCAAATGCAAATATCTCTGAGGTGGGCAATACAGTACGTAGCAGTACTGTGATAAAGTGGTCAGGATTCTTTTTGCGCTGAAGATTAAGAGTTGACCAACACTGTAATATAAACATAAATCTTAAATATCTTAAAATGATTAAGTATCTCCTAAATGAACATTTTTCAATTAAATTCTGTTTCTCAGTTTGGACAACAATACATTTCATGTTGAAAATCATTGATAAATGAGCGGTAGACGTAATGTTTAGTCTGGGTTGCTCCCTCTCAATTTGTGTACTGTTTATTCCCATCTGCAGGTTAGAACTTTTGACAATGGAACACTAGGCCTTTGCTGGGGCTCCTCACACATGAGGAGCATCAGATGGACCATAGGGTCACTCAAGAGCTGTGAAATTACACTATCTATAAACACAGTTCTCTGGAAATGTAACTATCCATTTTTATTTGGCTATAGATACGTGGCTTCACAGCTCTAGAGGGGAGCAACTGTCTAACTGCCTGCTTGTTAAAAGGAGAGCAAGTTCAGCATCAACACCACCATTTCTGGATGAGTGGAGAGATACCGAACAGCAATTGAAAGCAAAAGACCAGTGTGGACTAAGGTGGTGAAGTAATATTACAGGCCATCTTAAACATGACACGGGTCTTTTTTATATTTAAATGGAGCCAATTTTTAAAATAAGTGCCTAATCAAAATGATTAATTCTGAATATATTCTCCAGACACCAGCTACCAAAAGGTGAGGAGAGCCGAGTAGTGTAGGTAGCCTGTAGTGGAAAAGCTGCATTTCATCCTGCAGTTTGCAGTGTGCTGAGCCCAGAGTATCAACGATAAAGACACTGTTCTCTGTATTACACAAAATGTTCTGTCACTTAGCACCTCGTTATTTCAAGCTCAACACTGATCAGAAATCCTGGTTTAAATCTTGAATCGTTAAATCCTTTACTCACACTCAGCCGGTCAAACAGGTCATCCCCCTCTTCCTTGTTTTCCATGAAAAGCTTGAGGTTTTTGAAGACCTAAAAGACAGAGACAACACAAAAAACAAACACTTGTACTGTATATCAAACCTTCGGCCTGTACCACCAGTGACTTCTGTGTTGTTCTCTGTATGTGTGAGTCTGTGGACGGGGGTTGGGAAGGGAATAGCACTCAATCATATTTGACATTTCCACGGAGAGCCGTTTTCCCCCTGTTACTCTCCTATCGAACCAACTAAAGGCTAAAATATGCAAGCTCCTAATTAATGATAGCAGATGTGTTTCTTTTAAAACAGACTCATTTGAATAACTGTTTGTCCTTGAGCCAAATGAAGGGGGAAAAAAAAAAAAAACAGAAGCCACCAGACACGCTTGTCAAGCAGTGAGCGATTCGGTCTCTGACTGACCGAACAGAGTGCCGACCAAAGCACTGATTGACTTGTCTGCAATCCTTTTAGAATCATAATCACGGAGTGTGTGGAGCTTACCAAGCATTACACAGTGTTGCTACACTTATACAATACTCTGAGCTGCGGAATATGGCCACGCAGCAGCAACTGCCTCCACCCGTCACACACACACACACACACACACACACACACGTTCACTGAAGATGGCACTCAACATTGTGTCACTGCATTTAAAGACAAAATAAACCAATATGATATAAAGCTCTTCCACTCAGCTGGCACCAGATGCCACTATCCAGGGGCTCCACTTCTTATTCATTCTGAAGACGGGAACTGAGGGGGGATGGAAATTACATTTCCCTTCAATTATGCCTGACATTTCCAACAACTCTCCTTCTCTCCCAATGAACCTGTTAAATATTCAGGGAACTAATTATTTCTTACCTGATGACTTTCGCTTAAATGTTCTCATTTAAATAATGAAAGCTTGTGCCAGCAAACAGAACTTGATAGAAGCAAACATCTTGCACACACGCTGGTGCTCTTTTTCTCACTCTAAACCAGTTTGGCTCCATATTTGAAGCAAAACAACAGAAACTTCCATAGCCAAAGAGAATGACCCCATGCATTTTGCCTCCCCCTCATCTTTTGACATGCTTCAGTAGACCTACAGCTGCCAACTACTGTGTGTAGTGCCATGGAACAGAGAGATTCTTTACACCTTGCATTAACCTAGTTTCTGAAGTTCAATTCTTTTATTTTTTATTTTTTACTTGGATCATGGATTTCACTTGACCACATGAAAAGCCAGGTGTGAACACACCACGTATGCAGGGTTTATTCAAACCACATTCAGAGGTGATCAGAGAAGCATCTTGACCAGATCTGTATGTAGTGTTGGGCTTGTGTGCATACACCCAGGCCCACACACTTGGCCCATGGTTGAGTGGAGGGGGCGTGTACCATTCAACCATTTGACCAATCAGAAAAGGGAGGCTATTGAAGAAAAAAAATATATAGGCCTTGTAGTTCAGGCCTAGAACTGCCCCGATGATCATAAGGTAATGCCACCGTACATCCTGTGTCCAAATGTTTGGATGCTATTTTGAGTTGCACGCATTGCTACAGGTGTGCAAATGCAGTACATCTTATTTAGTTCCTGTAGAGAACAGATAAACATGAACCTATTGGTCTAGACATGGACTACATGGGTATTAAGCACTGAGCTGGGGAGCAGTGGAACTGTGTTCTCTGGAATTATGGTGCTGTAGAAGTCACCACCCTCCACAACGTAAAAAAGGGCAAAAGCCTCTTAATTGCATCATCAACTGAGACAAAGTTATGGATACAACTGAATTCTCAACCACTGCAAAGGCAAAAGTGTAATTCGTCAACATATGTGAAGACAGTGTTTGTAGATACTGTCATACTTTAAAAATATTTCAAAATGAAAACATGCACAATGTGTATCTAGTACACAGCCAAATAAGCTCATTCAAGGGCCACAAAAAGGAGGCATTGCTGAGGTCACGAACTGTTGCGCTTACATCATCTGTGAATTTAGCAAACTGTGTGAGTTATTCCCAATAAAAGGGAGAGCAAGCAAACCTGAATAAAGATAGTCAGAGATTCAATCATGTTCATACCGGATTCAGGATTCCCATGGACATGCTACGCTGGTTAAACTAACGTTAGTCAAATTACGTGCCAGAGGGCTGCATTGACCAGTACGCATTTGATATTGACTGTTAAATTACACCCAGGACCTTACACTCCACTTTGTGCTCTCATGTATTAGATTTTATCCCTTACTCATATGCAATGAGAGTCTGTGCAGCCTGTGAACTGACTTCTCTAAGCCTAGCTGGTCGGATACGAGCTTGACTGTGCTCTCATTGTGTCGTTACTCTGGTGTCAGCAGTACAGCACTTAGTCTGAAAAGCAGCTGCACTAGTGGATCTGTAGCAGAGGCAGCCAGGCAAAAATAAGCTTAGTGGGCTGCAGATCCAACACCACACTACAATACTTTAAATACTTGGTTTTGAAACCATGTAGCCACCGACATGCTGTCCCTGTAAAATGGTATACATGGTAATTTTTGGAGATGGTATGGGGAAAATATCTGGCACCACAAAGCCTGGTGGCAAGTCAAAACAATGCTTTATTGCGTTCTCTTTATTAGGGGTCCAGGAACCATAGGTGCTGGAACCCTATTGTATTTGCTTAAGTTTTTCTTCTTCTCCTTATTTGTATTTGTGAACAAGACACTGTAAGCCATCCAGACTTGAAACTTGTAGGAGATGTTTTGTACAAAAATCACACCAACTGGCCTAATGGTGGCGCTCAAGTGCATCAGTTTGCATCAGTTTAGCATTTTTGCCAATATTATCTGAACCAAAAGACATAAGCAGAAAGTTTTTTTTTAACTTTTTTTTTTTTAATTCTGCAAAAAGCCCTAATGTCAACTCTATAGTTCCACCCACAACTCCTGCAGCATAACTGGCAAAATATGTGAAACCAATTAACTTGTATTAGTCCAAGATATTTCATGAGATGCCAACAATACAGGTATGAAAATGTTAACAGGAGCTCAGTTGACAAAAACTGGAAAGGTCTTCAAAGACTTTATAAGCTTATGTCATTATTCTGAGGACGCATCCATAGTTTGGTATCAGTTAGTCAACAGGAGGCGCTATAACATGCTAAAAAACGGCTTCTCAGCCACTGAGCCCAGCTGCGTATGCCACTGAGCTGAAACTTTGTATTGTACATCCTTGAGTTACCCTATACAGAACTTATTCTATGGACAACTTAATCATTAGACAAATATATCAATAACCAGCCATTCAGCAGGGCTTTTAATTGGCTTACCACTGGCCAGTCAACACAAAACATGAATGGTATGTACATGTAGGAATTCTTTAATAGCCTATGAAGTTTGATGTTAATTGGCCTTTAGGTGGCACTGTTCTAAATAAAATTACTTCGTTGTTGTGGGAGGGAATGGTGGGTGCTGATGTCATGCTGTGCATTTTTCCTAATATGTCTGTTAGAAACCTTTTTCTGCAGTTATAGAAGGTTTGATCGAGCCAATTAACAAAATAGTGTCTCAGTTTTCATGATATCATTCCAAAACTGGTCTGAGGTCTGAAAGTAAAAAAATATCAATTATTATTTACTTTTTCTGCCCAACACAGGTTCCATTCAACAGACATTGTGGAATATATTTGGTAAATATCTCCAAAATAATATACCGATGAAGCCTGTTCAATGAATCTGTAAAAACAGTTGATCAATAAATATAATTCAAGGTTTAGAACCACATGACAAAATGATCCTTCATTTATATGCTCTCCACAATTCTTTTGCTTTCATGGGCCACTTGTGACTCAACCCTAAAACACTTGCCTTTGGATATAAAAAGTGTGTGGGTTTGATCCCGACCTCAGCTCTCCCTGCCATTGTGGGATGTCTAGGCAATCACTTCCTCTCTGTAGACCTTGGCCTTCTTAGCCTAACTCCTAAATCTATGAAACCTTCTCCCACAACTCCACCCACAACTTCTGCACTGCTATCTAGGAGTCTGATATATTAAAAACAGAACATGGCCAGTACCAGCGAATCACATTTCAGCAGGTACGTATATACAGTGGGGCAAAAAAGTCGTTAGTCAGTCACTGATTGTGCAAGTTCTCCTACTAATTTCCACCATAATTTACAAATTAATTCTTTAAAAATGTGATTCTGTTCCCTCATTTTGTCTCTCACAGTTGAAGTGTACATATGATGAAAATTACAAAGTTGCACAATCAGTGGTTGACTAAATACTTTTGCCCCACTTTATGTACACATGTAAACGCTCCAGGTAACTAAAGCTGCACATAATGTGGCTCCTGTTCAGGAATGGGTCACGCATTGACGTAATGGTTCTGATTGGGCTAATATGTGCTTGGACCACGATGATTGCTGCTCGCAGCTATATTTGGTATAATGATTACTCATGTGGTCCTTACCGTTTTGGAGACGGGAACCTTGTTGTAGTAGCGGATGCAATCTTTACCCAGGAAGTCAAACTCCACCACATACTTCTTTCCATCGAGTTCGGTGTGCAGAGTGATGTGCTCCACCCGCAGAGAACAGCAACCCACCGTATCAGCTGTTTCTCCTTCTTCTTTTTCATTACCTGCTCTCAGAGCCAGCTGCACACGCGCACACACACACACACACGCACGCACGCACACAGAAGCACATATATACGTATGTATGTATATAAACCAGGAACTCTGACTCAGGCCCTGTGAGACGTAGTTTGTATCTGTGTGTGGGTATCGCTGTAGGACCTTCACTGTCCAGCTACCAGTAGGTCGTAAGATCAATTTGTTGCTGTGTCAGTCAGAGCAAGCTGGTGTTGAGTCCTGTAAGCACTTAACTCCAGAACAGTTCAGGGCAGGATAGAGGCTAATAATGTGTGTCAACTCTTGATTCTTCATCTCTGCACAGAGGCCATGAAAAGGTCAGCATATCACTGAGTACACGCATAGGGAGCATATATTCAGAACACAGAAAAGAAGCATCGAATTTTATAAAAGGCAGTAAGCAGGGTACAGCTACTCTTTCATATTTTAGGTTTATATTCAAGTTTAGATTCATTTCTAATTTCATTATTCTAGATAATTTTGTAACATATTTAGTCACACTACCCAACACACAGCCAGGCTTGCATCACGTACAACATATATGATGTATCAATACTTCTACGGATGCCCCAAAATGAAAATGTTGGACTGAAACAAAATAAAGCATTTTACTCTACTTTACTGTATTTGAACCTGCGATAGTTGTCTTATTGACATGAACGACCAATACGCTCTGGTAACAAAGCCTTTAAATGAAAAATAACAGCATGTTTGCCGAAAGCCTACAATTATCCTCAAGTGGACAGAAAGGAGTCTGAGGTCTGACCTTGTCGATGAAGTAGAGCGCCACAGCTCTCTGGCGAGTGCCCATCTGTTTAGACTTCAGGTCCTCCTTGTACTGGGATCGGATGGCATCCACACATGTTTTGAGTTTGCGAGCCACTTCATACTTCTCCCAGTCTTTCTCCCCCTGCGTACCATGAAACGTCATCAGCAATAAATAAGCAATGAATCGGAATCTGCGACTTCTGAAGCATGAGGACATTCTTCCCCATTTACCCATTACTGCAAACTCATTAGTCATTGACTGTCACTCAGTACTGTTGTAGGCATGGTTCCTCTGACGCCAAACAAAGGCCAAGGCAGTATGCCTTAAATTACTGGTTATAACTGTTACAGAACACTTCAAAAATAAGCTGCAAATCACAAGCCTTACTCTCTAATTTCACCTACAATTTTTAACACTGTTCCCACTGAAATAATATCCTGGTGGAAAATCACTTTATGAATTCTGCGCAGCCAGTTTCAGGAGTTAACTGTGTTTGTTTCTGGTGACTACTGCCATTTATTGCACCACTGCCATTCTATCTATCTTGCACACCTGAAACCCAGACTGAGCACAGACAAGCCTCACCAGCTAGTGTAGGAGCTCCAGCTTGATGATGCCAGATTCCAGCAGTATTTCTCCTCCATCTCCGATAGAAACAACATCTACAAATCACCACTATTTCACAGTGATGGAGAAAGCCTGCACCACCATGCTTGTTTTCCACCAATATTCGCCACATTACCTGTTTATAATTTTGCTTCTTGTAAAGAAACTGAAAATGGGAAATTAGGATTTAATTTGAGGAATAAGTCTGGTCTAAAATACATTTTTAACCTGTACACACCCCATTCCTGGAGTGCCACTTTCCTGCCGAGTTTCCTAATTTCCCTGCTCTAACAGACCTAAACCTGCCAATTAACAGGCGAGTTAAATCAGCTGTACTTCAGCAGGAGGAGCACAAAGCGTTGCCTACCCCTACTCTACACTCATTAGACACTGTTCATCATGGTGCCTAAAGATTTAATACTAATAGTCAGTTGTTTACTCACAACTGGATATGAAAGAGCAGCACTTCCCACTTTAGCTACATGTAGACTGATTCACTAGTGTACTTCAATTTCGATTATACCAATTAGTTCCAACTCCACAACGCAATAAGCTGAGAAACGTTGTAGCAGTGTCATTATTGTACAATGCCACACTTACCAAGGCTATTTAAATATTACTCCATCATGTACATATGTAACCTACCAAGACTGCCAAAGTGTACAAGACAAAATCACCAGCCATAACAAAGCAGCAGCTTTGTAATTAGACAAGCAAAAGACAGTCAACATGAGTTATGAGTTCACAAATCATCTGAACTATATTCCACTGTTTACTGTACTAAACTAAAATCAAACTGAAACGTTCCAGATTCTCTGCTGTTGGTCGCATGGCATTCCCATGCAGCTATACCCAAACTGCTCATAAGTGAAATAAACAAACCCTGTGGTTGCTTGTGAGAAGTGTTGCTAGGTAGGTAGGATACATTGTGTGGTTTGAGACACCGTTCAGATCAGCCAATCAGAGGAAATGTGATATGCTGCATCATTTAAGGTAGAATGAATCATTTGATTACACAGCAGGACAATACACAACCTTCAGCTTAACATAAGGTAAGTTCTTGATGTTTAGAAAGCAGCTTTAACATCGCATGAAGCCAATATAACCTGTAACATCAAGTGTTTTCAGAAATGAAGATCTTGCAGCAACTTGCCTCATGGAATGGAATGATTTCGTCTTGTGGACTAAAGATAGCTAGATAAACAAAAAAGGATTTTCTGTTCATCTTAAAATCTAACAAAAAAAGTGTTAACAGGATTGTGGTATAATCACAATAATACACTTGAGGTTCCTAATATAACGTGAGGTCATCACTGACCTCAGGATTATGACCGCAGTACACAGTACTAATCTCTCACATCACAGCACTCCCTCTCTTATTTCAGAATATTGTGTAAAAATGTCTTTTATTACACCTTAAATTATTTAATGGGGGTTAATTATATTAATTCAAATCATATCTTGATATATTTTAGCCAAACAAACAATGATATAAGGATTGCTGGTCACAGCCCATGAAATCTTCCTCCAGTCTTTTTTACTATATTTAAAGATTTGATCTTCATCGCTTCTTTATACACAACTAAGTCTTATGCTGCCTCCATAGTATGTACACGAAAGCATGAATGGGGGTGCGGGGCAGCAGAGTAGAGGAGGAGGTGAGAATAGGAGGCAGAGCCAAGTGAGGGAGCAGAAAAAAGATTTCTAAAAGACTGAAACAGAATGTTAATTTAAAATCTTTAAAACTCAATATAAACTATATTGCCTCAACCCATTTCCTGCTCTGTTTATATCCCAATAAATATCAATATATTGCACAGCCCTAGTTAAATATTCATGTTTTTGCTGTGTGTAGAGTTCTCTGTAACATGCTGTCTTTGCATTTGCACTGCGTCCTGTCCCCTGAAGTCACTGGCTCCTGTTGTATATGAATGCGACAACCTGCTGCTTTGTGGCATTGCGTCGCCATCAGTGTGAAGGCAAGGTTAGTCTTGAAATGAGGGTTTAGAGCAAATTAAGCAGCATCAATGTTACTTCACTACAGCCACATATAAAGTCCAGAATTAAGGCTTGGGTTTTCAAACGCTAGGTGTATTAGTGTGTTAACTTTCCATCAATCCATATGTCAGAGGTTAGATTATGTTTTTGTGCCTGCAGTTTGTGTCAATTTAATTGGCATTACCTTCTACACCTTGTGTTGCCACAGTAACACTCTGCATTCTCCGCAACAGAGGACAGAGAAGGCATAAAAAACAAGACTAAAAACATATAAGTAGAGAAAGAGTGAAAGAGAGGAAGAGTTTTGTATAAGCAGAAAACAGGGAAGCAGGAAAAGTGTACATCTGCATTCCCAGTGGAATAACCTTGCTTATTGTGAGGTGTGGGTAATTGAGTAATGATGGAATTGATTGCTTTGCATCCTGATTTGATTGTGAGTGTGAGAGGCAGAGTGGAGCGAGACAAATGATGAGATGAAGCACGGTGAGGGGGACCAGGCAAAAACACGTCGCTTCGGAATGCATTTCGCTTCTGTTCTGTTTGATTAACCGGCAGCAAGCGCTACAGCTAAATGTCATAAAAACCTAATCTATTAGCCAAGAGAGGCAAATACAGATTGACATGAGGTGGGGAGAACAACAAAGGTGGGGAGATGGGCTGGAGGGAGAAAAAGCGAGAGAGGATGAGAAAATGAAAAGCAAAAGCTAACCCTTAATGAGAGACAGAGCTTCTGAACTTTATACCTTGAGTTTGGAGTTTGCATTGAGCATCACGTATTTGCAGGAGCCCTGCACGTTCTCTGTCCAGCTAGCCAACCACGTCACTGTATTATCATGTCGAACTTCTTTCCATCTGTGACCAGCAGGAGGCTGTGGGATACAGGATTCCCTGTAGGGCAGATCAGGACGTTGACAGGTGTGGCAACATCTGCACTTATTTGTAATACATATATTTATTTTATTATTATAGATTTCATTTAAAATCATTTTTGGAATAACTGCCATCATGAAACTGGCACAAATCGACTAAAGACATATCAAACAGTACAAAGTAGAGCATATGTGATTAATTCATGACCTGGTGCTGCACATTAACTGTTACCGGCTGCAGTTGATGATGACGTCCTCTGGCTGGATCCGTTTCTTCAGCATACCCTGTTTAGGATGTTCTCCTCTGCCTCTGAACAGCCCTGGAGGCTCAATCTTGAAGTTACCAATGCGCTCCCGGTGGTGATCTAACATGCAGAAGCCATACTCCTCTACAATTTTCTGATTGGCTGTTTTATTAACCTGCATATGGTTGGAAAATGAACAAACCATGTAGTAAAGTGCTATTAGTCTGTGTGTGTTTGAGACCTTGTTCAGTCCTGTTACCCGATGCATTCATGTTGAGGAGCTCACCTGCTTCTCTTCTTTGCTCAGGTTCTTCCTGGCCTCCACCCTTTCCTTATGCATAGCATGAAGCTCTCCAAAGTCACACCTATTCAGGTCAGTGATCAGAGTTCGCTCCTCCAAAGTCATCTCCTGAACAAACACACACCCAGCAACACTTTATTCATTTCAACAATGAATTATTGTGTCAGGCCAAACAACACCTTTCAACACATCGGCCATAAAACATATCTCAAGTTTATACTGCAAAACAAAAACATGATGTGCTTTATAGTCACTATCAAAAGAAAACCTCATTACTGCAGCAAAAGCTCTTCAATCATATCAACCCTGCTAAACCTGAGTGAGTTTTAATCCACAGTCATGATGTGAATTTTTAATAATAGATTAGCAACAGAGATATAAAAATCTGTGGTTTTGAGCTGAAAATTCAATAATTCTGATGAACTGTTTGTAATGATTAGAAAGACAAGGACATTCATTATAATAAGGTGTTCAGAATACTCAACAGTGGTGATCCAAATAAATATAAGGCTGAATATCTCTTATTATTTTGTTACTGTATCAGTGGTATCCCTTCTCAGGACTTATTCTGAAATATGATCAGTGTGTGTGCAAAGAAAGAAAGCCATCCACCCTTCCCTTTTCATTTTTTTCACCCCTTTTCTATTTTCTTCATGCAGGTTGAGCAAGTACACATTGATGGAGCAGGAAACATGCACTGAAAGGCTCCTCTGGCATTTAAACTGGGATTTAGTTCAGTTGGAAATTAGTGAATTTTAGCTGTTTTATGAGATGGATTACTCACTGATACTTGCTCACACTAGCACTTGATTCCAATGACATCGTAGTTAGATAGGACACATCCTATCTACACACATTGTTGTGTTTATTATGTCTGCAGGTTACTCTGATTCTGAATTATGAAGCCTAGAAAATGGCATGAAACTGCCCACAAAGTGCAGATATTGAGTTATAAGCTTAATGATTTTAACTGAATAACGGTTCTACCTCAGACTGCAACTGACCACACAGGGGGACTGCATTTTCATTTTCATTTTCACTTGAAACATGACAAACCTGCACGAGTCAGTTGTTTAGAGTCTTTTACACCATCTGTATGCTGCATTATCTGCACCTACTTTGGGCAGAACTGGTGTAGCTGATGCTATCAGTAACTGCTGTTAGTGAGGGATTTGAATTGGACCTTTGCTTCCCAGCAGCAGGCTAATGAAGGCCTTAATGGAACCTGGCGTACTCGAGTTAATTCAAACCTCCCGAGGGAGGCAGAGCAGCAACCTGCCTCACCTGTAATGAGCACTCCATCCCACAAGCTCGAAGTGGAAAGGAAAACAGGATGGACAGCGATGTTTGACCAGTGGAGAGGTTACAGCTCCAGAGACCACCACACAACTTTCTCTCCAGCTTGTTTTTTATTATACAGTCCAAAGTTTCCTCTTCCCCTTTGTTAAATGTCACCCGAACAGTGAATCACTGTAATCTCCTCTCCCGGGACCAGCGCCATGGGCCCTCATACAGGCAATTTCAATTTTATCCTTTCAAAGGGGTGACCTGCCTGCTGTTCTCTCTCGTGGACACACACACACCCCCACACCCCCAAACGGCACCCCTGGGGCGCTTGTACATAAGCCAGAGAGACTGAGGCAAAGAGGACAAGAGAGTGAAATGGACTACAAACTCTCTGGCCTTTTCACACACACAGCAGCTCCAAGACCCGGCACCACACTATCAGGAATCAATCACCTCTGACATAATCCCAGCTTGACCTCAAAGTCTGCACTATTGAATAAATCTAATTCAGTACCTGCAATCACAAAGCAATCAGGGTTTACTGAAGCTGCTCTCAGATAATAACTCTCACAGCCAATGTTTTCAGAGTAGGACAGCTTTAACACTGCAGGCTGATGCTGATCAGACCAACAAAGTAAGTTTAGGAAAAAAACAGCTTCCGTACACATGATATCTATTACAAAAAATTACATCACAGTATACCTCGTTATGCTTTTCTAAGCACACTGGATTGAGGGTGTAAGAAAATACTGATACAATAATACATTTCACAATACTGTATCACTCGCACACTGCAGGCAGTGGAGGACCTGCAGGTCATCAGGAGAACTGGGAAAAAGTGCCCCAGTCTACAAAACAAAAATGGACCAGTCTGTATAAAAATCCAGTGCAAACATCCCAAAAAAGACTGCAGGTCAATTTTTAATCAAAACATGGTCAAATATATATAAATATCTTAATTACAGCCTATTATTTGTAAAAATAATAATATATTACAAGTGTGATTTATAGGATATCGCCTATAAACAGTCATTTTCAGGTGAATAAAACCATGTGAAACTATTAAAACATCCAATACAACTGGCATAGGGAGTAAAATAATAGCAATATATCACCTCACTAAGAGTATCACAATATATAGATTTGTGAGTCCTGTATCATGATACACATATCAGCAGATTCTTGCAATGACCCAACCCTACTGTGGATACCTTCAGCCCTTCTAGAACAGCTGCAAGCTTAATTACAAAGAGTCATTCAATCCTTCTTAACTGCATTTAGTGCAGTGTATGACTTTTTTTTTGGGGGAAAAAATCATTTGATTCTGTAATGATGTGATTCTGTGCCACTGTTTCTGTTCAGTTATTTCCATGACATTTGGTACAAACATTCAAAACTTCATTAAATGAGTGACATAAATCACTGCGATGCCTTTTTTGGCATCTACAAAAGTAAGGGGGGGGAAAGCTGTTTTCTCCTTTTGAACACTGCCCCCTAGTGCATGTAACGGAACAGGGAGTGGCTCTAAATGCAGTGTTATTGTGAAGAGAAAAGCAACCTCAATGATGGTGTAAATTTCACAATGCACTGCATCTTGGAGACGGTGAGTAATTGGTTTTCATGCTGTATTGAATTAATCTAAGCTGTGTTTAAACAACAGCTTTGTAACATTTGCTCATTTATGTTATCTATGAGCTGTAAGAGCCATGTTCGCTCATACATGGATTTTTTTCTGTTTGTATTTTTAGTTTTACAAATTCAACCCACTGCTTCAGTAAAGACATCAAGATACATTGTGTGTGTTTATTGGCAAATGGTAGATGTGCATTGTGAGGGCAGCATACTCACATTAGTCTAGACGTCTGCTCATCTAATGATACGAGTTCTGTTGAATGTTGTTGGTGTGTGGATTTAATACCGACCATATAAAGTAGAATATAATGAAAAAGATCAGTTTTGTTATGATTGATAAATGTAAACTGTCAAATTTTAGGTCCATTACACTGATACATTCCAAGACTTTTTGATTTTACTTTTGATCAGTGGCTCAAAGCTCGGATCAGACGTGAGATCAGAGAACAGTTTCCAGTGCTCTAAAATCTCCTGGGATAAAACAGTCGATCAAACCAGCAGATGACGTGGCACTCTAAACTATCAGACTTCAGAAACATCACTCTGGACTTCAGACCCCTTCGATGCTGTGCCTCTCCCCTCTTCCTCCAGACTCTAGGACTCTTCATTTCCAATTGAAATGCAAAACTTGCTTTCATCTGTAAAGAGGACTTTGGTGCACTGAGCAACAATCTATTTCGTCTTCTCCTCAGCTCGTGTCAGAGACTTCTGACGCTGTTTCTGCTTCAGGAGGGGCTTGATGATAGGAATACTGCAGCTGCAGCCATTTCCTGGAGATATCTGTGCTTTTGAGAAGCTCTCCCAAGTTCTTGAATTGACTTTTCTTGACAATCCTCTCAAGGTTGTGCACCTTTTCCCACCACATTTTCCCTGTCCAGTCAACTTTCCGTTAACGTGCTTTGATACAGCACTCCGAGAACAGCCAGCCTTTTCAGCAATGACCTTACTAGCACAGGCCATGTAAAGACAGCCTTGTGCTTGTTTGTATCTCATCACCAACCGACGCCAAGGGTGAACGGGCCTATAATGTGAGCCAATTAACACCAACAACCAAAGACAATCTACATAAGCACACCATCCCTTTCTTGCTCTATACACACTCCCCATGTGTGCACTTCCACTTAACCTCCTGCCTCCTCATTACTGTTTGCCAAACACCCTCCAGTAGAAGTCATACTGTGTTCTAAGGGCAACTAAGCCGTGCATTAAAATGCATGGAATTCATTCGCACTTGCACCCAAGCCATGACACAGATTTACATTTAATGAGAAACTAACTGGAAGTTAGATAAATGAGCATTTCACATCAGCGTTGCACTGCAGTCCAGATGTTACTGCTACAGATCATACAGATATGTTTTCACAGCTGTAAGGAAAGGGTTAAGCGTTGCTAAGTGAGACTGTAGGGAAACCTACATTATAGAGGCAGATTACAACTCCATACAGATCACAGTATGCAGAGATAGACTGATCTTACTGTCTTATCAGTCTCAGTTCACCCAGCTCCCCCATTCCGCTCCCCACTCCTCTCTCTGATTGACAGCAGGGCAGTGGGCGGAGACTGTGCTCAGTGAGGCGAGGCGAGGCTTCCGTGTTATAATAAAACAGTTAAATTGGATTTGTTCATATGTGGGGAGCGAGTTGTCTGGATTAGCATATCAATGCCTTTACACAAATCGTATTTTCAAGAGCATTGAGCGCTAAGCAGCACAAAATGAATTCTGCATGATGGGCCCCAGGCCCTGCTGGGGTGCGGCGAGCACGGCCATGGTACCATACCACCCCCCACCCCCCTCCCAACCTCACTCCAAATGAATAATCCATCATCCATCTCTCCTATCACATCCACACACATCTGACCTGAAAAACATGGGTCTGAACACCACTATGAACTCCAAAAGAATCTATTTAAAGTGATAAAAATCACCTGCTGAAGAAAGACTGGTGGTAAATTGCAAAGTTCAATAATCTCCTGAGCACTTCTCTCTTTATGGCAGACAGCATTTATAATGAGATCAGTTTAAAATGTGAAATCATGGATGGTTTTATGGATGGTGCACTACTTCAAAAGTTACACTGGAGTTTTTCCCAAACCCACAATTCTATTATCTTAACTGCAATGAACAGACCTTCACTGCACTTCACTGATATTGTATTTATTCCTTTCTAGATTTATATATTTAAAGCAATATTTTGTTGCATTTTTACCTTAAATTACAGCTTTAAAACATAGTGAGGCTCCACAAACTGGTTTCCCGTGATTTGAAGCGGCTTTCGAAAACAAGCAGAAGAAGCTCAGAGCGGCTGAGAGGTTAAATATGCTACAATCTGATGACTGCAGGTTCAACTCTGCTTGCCATTGGCAGCTGGAATCTGAGAACAAAATTGGCCATACTCTCACTGGGTGAGTAGATGACCCTCTCACTCCACAAACATCAGCTAACTGCAGGAACCTGAAACTCTCCTCTGTGCACATTGGCTACCCAGCAAAGATGGCGGTGGCAGATCATAAAGAGGCTGTTGCTGGCTTCACATGTGTCAGAAAAGGCATGTGGTGTCTTCACCTTCCTAGTGTGGGGAATATTATATGTGGTATGGGGAGAGTCCTAATAGGATTGGCACTTCCAAACTGCTGGGAAATTTGGGAGATTTATTTCACTTCTATTCATATTTCAAAATATCATTTACTGATAAATCAGTAAATCTGCGAGAGCAAACTATTCCGCAGCAGGAATTTCTCAGAGAGCAGGTCAGTCCCATTTTTCACACTAGCTTTGGATTTGGTGTTTCAAAAAGTTGAAAAATTGTGTGTCCATAAGTCAGTCATTGCTCCAGTCACCGGTCACCCTCACTAACTGATTAGAGAACTAGCATAGTTTTAAACAAGCTGAACACTTGTAGAGCAGAGGGTGATGGGGAAATATTTTGTGTAACAGTAGTTCAGTGTTTATACACTGAATTTCGAACAATATGAACAATTCTAACGAAACACACATCTTAATTTATTTAAAAATCCAACATCGCAATTTGGCTTTAGCAATATCCTCACCTTTCCACTTCGTTCTAGCGTAAACATTTTGTCTTTTTTCAAATTTGTCTTTTTCCTCCATTCTGGATTTTCAAAATGTGCTAAAACTTGGTGGATGGAAAACCCACTACTGTCACTCTGGGCTGGAATGCTGCTACTGCAGTATGGAAGTCTGGTGGAGCTGTGTAGAACCAGAACTTTTACTAGAATCCTGTAATATTTACTGTACTTGCTCTTTCACTTCTGATACCAGCGTAACATTTATTTCAGCATATTCAGAAATGCATATGTAAAACTTATTCTGAACAGGATTTGCAAGGTTTTTTAAACAGGTATGATATAAAAGACTCTCACTGTAGAATAACTAACAGTTCAAATTATTCAGAATGGTTCTCAGTTGTGGTGATGGACAACAGATGCCCAAAGGGGATCATAAACAGTTCCTGGATTGGATGTAAAGCTTTAGGTTCCTAAACTATTCTTGGTTCGTGGAATTTGACAACTAGGACACTATTAAAGGTTAAATAACCTCAGCATAATGTAAAGGTTCTTTCCTTTTTTTTACGTATTTTCCCCATTTTTGAACCAGTAACAATTCAGGAACCTATATTTGTGCAAGGTTTGAAAGGAGTCATTTATCCAGAAGTCATATATATTTCCTGATGTCTGAGATTTTTTTAAGGTCAGGTTTTGGGTTTAAAAGTGTGTGTCCCATAACAGACACATGAAGTGCAAAACATGACAAATTCTCCTTCCCTGATTCCTGTCAACAAGAAAATGCACATCTGTATGTGACTCTAGAGTAGTGCATTAACATCACTGAAATAAACTGTCATTTGGAGTAATTTGATTTGATTATACATGTTGGAAAATCAAAAAGTAGATCAACTCATTCAAATGAGGGGGGGGGGGTGCTTGACCACACCAGAAACCGATGTATGTGTGAAACACTGAATCATGCCCTAGGGATACTTGCAACTAGAGATCTACACATTCCACGGTCCCTTAGGGCTGGGGCTTGACGGCTGCCTCACTGTGTGGTGCACATCACATGCACATGGCATGTAGACGCCTCCACATACATACATACCTTCCTCCAGTCTTTGAAGAAGTTATTGCGGAACACCTCTTTAGTGGTGTATTCATGGTCCAGCATCTGAGCAAAGAACAGAGCGACTTCCTCTGCAGGCAGACTCAGCTTTACAGCCTGGCCTGTTTCCCACACAAACACAAAGAGACATTGTCACTCTCCCAGTAAAACCTTGCACATCAATTTTTTTATGCTTTTCACTTTTTTTGACATATTGTGAATCTGTTGCCTTGTATATTATGTCAACATTTCATGAGGGATGGAAAAATAGAATTCCAAAATGACATGGAATGAAATCCTTTGACTTCTACTGAAAGCAGATGTACAGATACATCTCCAAGCAATACTGTCAACAGTTTCAATCTGAGATTGCTCACAATTCACTGCTTATGCAGAATACATTTGAGCAAACAATGAGTCAGGGTTTACAATGTATGAGATATCATGACCTGGTACGAGTGCAATACAACAAGAAAAACTGACAAAATTCCCAGACTGCATAAGAGTGGGTTTCTTTTTTTATGTTCTCATTTCACACATCAATGAGCTTGAGAAACATGCCAAACACAGCATGTTACTAACTTGGTATCATCTTAACTAATGAGAGCTCACAGTGACACATATCAGACACTTTAAAAGATGTAGAACGTTCCTTAGAGTGCTTTGTCATTCACTTCATCTCCGTAAGCAACATACTGAACATTCTGGATAGGGCTACACTATATATTGCTTTAGCACAGTCATTGCGATAAGCAACAGTCACATCACAGGACGTGTAACATCTTGTGCAATGTATGTTTTTAAACATTTTTGCTGCTTGATACAAAAGAAATATTCACACTGTTCTCATTTTCATAACATCTACCAGAGGTAGTTCCTGTCTGCTCAATTTCATTTATTTTTCTCCAATATGGAAAACAAAGAGCTGTTTCTGTGACTGTCGAAACAAGTAAGACCCTATAAAGTCCATTTTATATTTTCCCAAATCCTGTTTGATCTTTTTTCCTCATTTCTCATTTTTTTCTTTACCCATTCAGATTTGTAGGTGTTCCTTCTTTTGTTTTGTTAACAGTTTTCCCTTAAATGAAACATGTAATTAAATATCACAGAAATCATAGCACCCTAAACCTGGTGAAAATGACTATCTTTTAATAATCGATATATATATATATATATAGCTATATATATATATATATATATATATATATATATATATATATATATATAGCAGAGCATCAAAATATTGCAATGTCAGTTAGAGCTCTCGGGGCCCTGCTGCAGTAAAGCAGCCTCAAAACAAGAGATTTCCACCTCCATGATTCACAGCTGGTTAGAGGTTCTTGTGCTTGCTGTGTTTGCGTCATCATTCGGCTGCTCTGTATCTAATCGCCCTTATTGTCTGTATATTTTTGTAGATGTGTTACTAGGAAACATGCAGAAAAAAGGGATTATTTCTGTCATTCTAGCAGAAGGAAACTTGCACTTGACCTGACCGATTAACTTATGTTAGTCCTATTTTTTAAATGACCAAATACCACCTAGAATTAAAAATAAGCCATTACCGTACTGTGATGGTTTGGTAAAAAATGAGGTACCGTTATCATGCTTTTGAATGACAACCAAAGTACCTGAAATTAAGCAGCAACTCAAATTATGTTTACTTGTTGCCAAGTACTCTCTGCTATGTTCCTACAGCAGTAGCATGAATGTGGGAATATTCCACACAACACTCCATCTCTCATTCATCATGTCCTATTGTTGTTCAATGAGCGTGTCAGGGTTTACTTTCAACCAAACACGCATGAGTCAGCAAGCAGGTGCCATCCCGCAGGACCGACTGCTCAGAGTGCAGCTTGGAAGAAAGTAAATCTGTTGAAAAGCATTCTGGGGAGCTGCGCCTGTAAAACTCAACCAAAACACTCAGAGAGGTTAGAGCCGAAAATCTGAAATGTTTTCTGAAGCTGGCTTTTGGCTCCAGCAAGATGAATGGGCTCTGCCCTGCGGCATGGCCCTGTACTTTAAAGAGAACTCTTCTTTTCATCGCAGAGTGGCTATTAACAGATGCAGCTAGAGGAAAACGATTAGAGGCTCCTCCATGTTCTCTCCAGAGGCCCACTGACCCAGACAGTGGACATTGCTGGCCCAGAGCTGGGCTCCGTGCCCAGTCAGAGAGAGATTAGTTGGAGGGAGGGGGATGAGCATTTAACCAAAATGTGAAGCCATTCTCAATATGTCTTCAAAGCTTTCACAAGGTGTTCTCCGACTGTCTTGTTCTGGTCTAGACTAGTTGCTTTCTTAAGCATCATAGTGGTTAGGAGTACAAACATCTTCAGAAGCTGGCACTTTCTTGGATACACGGGAAAAACACAAACCGTCGTAGTAGAACCTGACATTGTCTGGAAGGGGCTGATACTCAGGTGGAAAATAGGGTCCTTTGTGTTCCAGAAACTTCCATTTGACACCATCTTCATACTTCTCCTCCTCCCACCTGGGAGAACAAAGGATGCATTTTAATAGCACAGAATCGCACACAAGCAGACCACATGAATGTCTGGTTTGAATTTGGAGGACAAACAATAGAAACTAAACTGTTATGAACAGAACATGGACATGCAAAGAAGGGAGTGAAAGAAAGTCTGTTTTTGGAAGCTGCTTATGTATAATAACCATGATCCATGGCATTAAAATAAAAGTCTGGACAGACATGTTTAATACCTGATGAGTACAAGATGACAGGCTAAAGTGGCTAATAAAGACAGGATTGTCACCAATCAGATCTGTGAAACATACTTTACAGCTTTTGTTGGAATAACTGTCTACTATCTCGGGGGGGTTTGTACTAGATTGTGAAGCACTGCTGTGAGAATCTGCATTCTGACCCTCATCCTCAACTCATCCCAAAAGTATTGGATGGAGAGCCATCATTCCAGAGAACACAGATCCACTACTCCACAGCTCTATACTGGGGGACTGTATAACCATCTAGCCCATGCTGAGCATTAGGCATGGTGCCAATAGCTTCATGTTATCTGCTTCAGAGAGTCCAGGGATATAAACAGGACGTGAAAAGGTTTGAGGCGATAGTTTATATTGAGTTTTTAATTTTCTAATAATGTTCCCTTTCAGTCTTGCAAAAACATTTTTCTGCTCGCTCGCTCTGTTCTGACCCTGGCTCTCAGCTCCTCTTCTACTCTGCTCCCCTCCACCCCCATTCATGCTCTTATATCTTATATTCATATACACACTATGGAGGGGGCAAAAGAAAATCTCATTTTAAAATGTTGAAATATAGTAAAAAACAAAACAAAACAGAAGAAAGATTTCATGGAGTGTCCTGGTTTTTTCACAATGTACTTTCACACATAATAGATCATACTGTGCATCATGTATCGCCATTCAGCTCAAATATATCAAGATATGATCTTTTGTCCGTAGCACCGGGCCCTCTCCCCGGGACGATGCTAGGCCCTGACCTGTTCTCTCACAGATCAAGATACCAGTACACATCATCAAACCATCCTTTGTCATCTACTAGTGCATCTAAAAACCCTTAAAAGTTTAAAGTGTACCGTCTGAATGAGGTTATGGCTGATCTGCTGTAAGAGGTCTAGAAAAACAACTTTGTTACCAGCGCCATCTCTGCTGCTCCTCTTCCTCCTTCTTCTTGATCTTGAGAGCCCTGGCTGCCTCAATCTCCTCCTTTGTCTTCTTCCTTTTTGTGACGGGCTTCTCTCCAGCCTCCTTTTTAACTTTCTGAAACGTTGAAGACATTTACGGCGCCATGAAACAGTGTTTGCCCTTGTCCTGAATTTCACTGTGGCTTTCAGTAGTATACAAACTGACAGGAAAATTTATACAAAAGGTCGTGGTGTTTGGTGTCTTTGGTTTGCAAAGTCAATAATGCAATCTGCAAAATACAAACTAAGGCATTGCTCTGCAAATGGAGAGTGTTTGTCTTTCCAGAAGTGGACACTCTCCTTAAATCTAACACCTTAGACATATGTTACAAGCTTTCTGTCTATCTTCAAATCTAAAACAGCTACATTCCTCTAATGGTCATGAGGAGAAAGCACTTCCAACAGTTTAAAAGTAGGACTATTCATCAGAACATGCTGGAAAAAGGTTAGTGCAAAAGAATTATTGACAAAGCTGTGATGAAGAGAGGATGGAGAATCATTCATTTGTGAAAGCAGGCAATGTTTTCAAGATGTTATGGAAAAATGAAATGGTCGAAATGATATAATTACACAAATATATCTAAATAAAAATCAGAGACACTAAATGAGTGGAGACACTCATTAGCCTGACTGACAAAATCACTTATTGAAAATCACTCGTCCAGGGATAGATCTGTCTTTTTACTTCTCACATCCACTGCCTGAAATTCAGCAGTCGGCGTCCAAAACAGTGCTACTCTCCTCAGGGAGAAGACTACCTTCTCTTTTCCTTGTGTCTTTCTCTTTTTTTCTGCACCAGAGCTCCCCTCATCCCCTTGTGCCACTCTTTTCTTCTTCATAGGCCTGTGTGCATAAAACAGATCAAAATATTTTAGTTAATTTTAGCACTTGGACAGACTGATCTGCATTGTATTACCATTATTTTTAGTCTTTTATTATTATTACTTTATAATTATTACCATATTTTCCAGGTGCAGATTTTTCTTCTTATATATGTATGTTATTTTCCAGTTGTTGTTTTCTTTAAATTTTGCAGGTACAGCTTATATTCCCGTGTGGCTTATAGTCCAGAAAATATGGTATTATTATTATTATTATTATTATTATTAATAATAATAATAATAATAATTTCTATTATTACTGTTTTGTTGTAGACATTTAAAACAGCTCATGCAATGACTAGAATGGCTCAAACACAGAACATGCTAATGGCAATCTCCAACATAATGACCATAAATCTGAGAGCCACCCTGTTCACACATTAGTCTGCTAATGCATGAAAGTGCTGCACACACCGATCACGCATGCCCACTTGCAGTTATTTTATGAGGTCAAGATACCACAATTCTTAATACCAATTCTATACCATGGAAAAAAATAAAAACAATTAAATGAATGTAGTTCAACATTAACTCTCAGATTAAAATTTTCCCCAATAACAAGAATGGGATGGATCCTTTGGTTTGGCAATGTTGCAGCATAGGTGTAATAAGACAACATTAATATGACAGACATTTGTTGTATATTAAGGCATGCAGCCTTCAAGCATTTAAAACAAACAAACAATACTGTGTAATGAATGAAAGGCAACCTGTTAGGGCACAGCCGTGACATTAAAAACAAACAGGTGAAGAGATAAACCTGACTAGAACAAGACCACCACTGACCTGCTTCCTTGTATCAAGGAATATATAGCATATAACCATACAGGACTGTTGAGTATTTTTGTTAATGTGTGTTAATGTCACTATGTATGTTCAAGACATTCTGTCAGTTCTTGGAATAGTTTCCTGCAGACACTGTGTCACCGCAATGTTGGAGAATGTTGGAGATGGAGCTGCTGGGCAGAAGAAGTAGAGGAAGACCTCAGAGAAGGTTTATGGATGTAGTGAAGGTGGACATGGAGATAGGGCAAGATGGATGCAGATGATCCGCTGTGGCGACCCCTAAAAGGAGCAGCCGAAAGAAGAGGACGATGACTGTGGAACCGCAACAGCACAAAAGTTTAAAGGGGTTTAACAGCCTTCTGGCTATAAGGTGTGGGGTCAAACGCCATATGGCAGCATTTCCTGTTACTTTGTTTGTTTGGGGGTTGGACAGACAGAATGATCTGTAGATAGTCAAGTAAAAGTAACAGTGCTTCCAGTAGATAGTCACAACAGTCAGATGACTGGAGGTTGGCACTTCTAGGTATAAGCAGTTCAGAGCAGTGTGGGGCTTCCAGCATTAAAAAAGGTTGCTGTATGCAAAGAAGTAATGACTCACTGCAGCAAAAGTTTGTGAATACTTTCCAGAAGCACCGTATGGCTAATCGTTGTAGATACTTAGATCCATGAGTTGCAGCAGACTTGATTCACATGCTCTGAGTCATGCAAATGCATACATTGTTACAGTGATCTTCCTTTTCCCTTTGGAGTCTTCCTTCTCCACTACATGAGTAGTCTTATTATACTGCCCTAGTCAGTTCTAGAGAAATCAGAATCTGGCATTTCTACTGACCACTGCCAAAAAACAAACAAACAAACAAACAAACAAACAAACAACAAAAAAAACAAGTACTTTCATTTTGGAATCAGTTTGTCACTGAGGTAATGATACTCATGACATCTCTAGTCTTGAAGTCAGAGGCTCACAGTGATATCTGAAAGGTTCCTCCACTCACACAGAAAGTCCTGAAGAAGAACCAGAAACAGACTCTCTCTTCCTTTTCCTCCTCTTCTCTTTCTTTTCTGTCACAAAGTCAGCATCATCTGGTTCCTCCTTCACACTTAACAGGAACCTGAAAAGAAAGAAAGAAAGAGAGAGAGAGAGAGAAATAGAGAAAGAGAGAGTGAGTGTAGAAAACACTCATTAGGGGGTCCTTCAAGTTCTCAACTGAAAAATAAAAGTAGTTCATTGTCCGATCAGCAAGGACATAATTACAGCAATTACAGCATATTACTTAATCTGATAATTACTTCTGATAATTATATAATTACAGCAATTAGACGCCGGAATAATTGCAGAAACTTCAATTGTCACACAGCACGGCCCACATATGAGCTGCTGACTGAACTGCATAAATTAATCACAAGCGCCATAACAGCGACCTGTTCCACTCAATTGCACATCTCCGTTCAGACGGATTAAACGAGAACTAACACTTCAAGAATGTTATCATTTTAACGTCTGACCTCCTCCCAGACAATCGGCCTCCCTCTGGCATATCGCCAGCAGGGTCTGATTTACAAAATATGTCTGACTGTTCTGTGATTAAAGAGGAATCCTGTCAATGTCCTGTTTACTAAAGACAGAACACCACAAGCAAGAAAGTGAGAGAGCAGGTACGAGAGGAACAGGGACAGAGAGCAAAGCAGGACAGAACGATAACCCCTACCTAGTGGCTCCACTGTGCAGATTATATTCAAGAGACAGAAGCTCATCTGTTTCTGCCCCGGTTATGATCGTCCTCTAGTTCTTCATCAATCCCCACAGGATTCAGTTGCTTAGAGATTTCTGCTTGATGGACTAATCACAGTCCAGCAGTGACACCAGCGGTACTGCTGTGTCTGATCAACTTGTGTTAGTGTGTGTTGCCCTGGTATGCCACCAACCATGTCAGTGTCACTCCAGTGCTGAGCACGACTCACCATCCAAGTAATATCTGCTCTGTGGCGGTCTTGTGAGATGCTGACCATTGAAGAACTGGTGAAAGAGGAAGTATGCAGAGAAAGAGGCAGCACAAGAAGACAAGCAATAACGACAGTGAGAGATTAACAGCCTCAAAAAGAGTCAGCAAGAAGAGAATGAAAGAGAGACTGGAAGAAAGTGACAGAATCTGAAAGAGAGAATTTGTCATGTCAATAAAGGAAACTAAATTGAAAAAAATGTAACTGGGAGCACTGGAGCCAGCAAGCGAAAGAAAGGCGCAATGAGATGAGTGGTAGACATCCTCCTCCCCCCCCCTTCCAACACGGCTCATCTCCTCAGATGAGGGGATTATCATGTATAGCTTTCCTGACACTCCACAGCTTTCCTCTCAATAAAGAAATTAATTTCCTGAAAGACAGCCAGTCAATACAGCGGCCCAATCACAACGGATATTGTCCACAATCGTGGACATCCAAATCATCAGAATTAATTTCCATCAACCTCAAAGGCAGGAAAAAGTGTGACTGCAATTCAATCATAAGTGGATTTCATCTCCTTTCCCAGTGCAGCTGCTGGGTACTGGAACGGCTCCAGATCAGGCCTGAACCTAGACTCAGCATTGCAGAGCTGAGAGCACAACAGCACGGTGGTGAAATCCATACAGGACTGAGGGAGATGAAGACTAAGGAGAAGCTTTTCAGTACCTTGTTCCTTCAGATATCTCCAAGTCTGTGCTCTCTTCATTAGGACTTTTCACCTGAAGCAGAAACAGACAGAGACAAACAGCATTAAACACTGCAAACACAAACACTGAGGTTCATACCTGACTTTACACTAATAATAACAAGCAGCAGCAACTCGTGGATTTTTGGTTGTCAAAAATGTCCACACACTATCATCCCCCATTTAAGCAATAACCTTTTCCTCTTAGTCCATATTCCCTTGGGTTCTCCTGTCTTTTTGTTTCAAGTTTCTTTCAAGAGAGCATCAGCTCTGCTGCGTTTTACACCAAGACAGTCTCTAACGACGGACTTTAATCAGACCAGCTGTTCTGACAACCTAATTTGAACTAATTTACTGCATAAATAAACCCAGATCTACTACATCTTACAGAGACCTTCTGACATGCTAGTCAGAATAACACTTATTCACCAACTGTTCTTAGACTTAAAACACACTAAAATTGCTCTACCATTCAAAATGACATACACCAATCATGTTATCCAGCCACCAAACTAATACTGATGAAGCCCCTCTTGTTCCACCATAACAGATCCAACCATTCGAGGTATGGACGTCGCACAACCTTTGATTGTGTCCTTACGTGTCTGGTACCAAGACTAATGGTTGCAGCAGATCCTTTAAAGTGAGAATAAACATTAATTCTGTAGATAATGTGTAAAAAATGATCATGCAGCGATTTATTTTGAGAAAACTGTAGATATTAAATGATTATACTTGAAATTATAATGTCTATAGACTAAGTCCCAATTCCCCAACTCCATGATCATCACTCTCCCTCATCCTACGCTATGTTCCTGACACTAGGGGGTGAGAACGAGCATATATGACCTCAACCACCTTGGCTCAGTCCTGTCCTGAGACAGCTGGATTTTGTGGAATTGGAGGGATGTCCCACTCTAGGTCTGCTAGATCAGCCTGTCGCCGGGCCCTTTCCTTATGGTACATGGCTGCGTCTTTGTTTATATGAAGAAAAGTCGGACACAGAAGGAGCTGCCTCTGACTTGTAATTTACCTCCTCTCCACAGTACATAGTCCTTGTATAACAAGTGCTCGCTACAAACCCTCGCATCAGGGCTAACCGGAGGATTCTCTCAGTTCAGTGCTGCTCACCAATGATGGAGAATCTCTTTTCCTTTAAGAGGTACATTCAGAAAATGGACAATCCTTTTGTTTCTTTACTCATTGCTGCATCCAGGGCAATACAAATGTGACCTGTTTTGCAGCAATTTGGGGGAGATTTTCTAATTTTCCACTGCATTACTGTAGGTGATTTACAATAATGTAAACTAGTGCTTTCATGAACCCAACCTGATATGACAGCAAGATGGTCCTACACTTGTTGAAAAGCTTCATATAGATTGTTTATTATTTTTCATTCTTAAACAAATGAAAAAGCTTAAGAAGATGGGAGTCTGTCTTGTAAACTGTGTTTCAAGTCCACTTTAGTACCTGTAAGTTCTGAGCTGGAGCCTGTGAACTAAATGTTCACTTGCTGACTACTATGTAAAGGGGTAAATCCACCACATAAAAGACACCACTGTTGATGAAGATCAGTGAATGTGTTTACATGCAATTAATAATCCAATCCTAACGGCATAACTGAGTCCACGTTTTCACTTCACCTGTTAGCGGTACTTGTGTCTGAGTTGAGTGTACAGTGGTGTGTAAGTCAGACCACTGTTCATTCATCAGAATTCCAAGGCAAAAACATAAGGTACAATTTATCCGTTATGTATACTGTTCATTGTTCAGGAGATATTTACAAGAGCATTTGCATAAGGAAAGTGAAAGTAAAATGGAGTTTTCCAAATATAAGTTCAGAGAGATTAAAGCATGCAGAGAAACTGGATTTCCAAATAACCACACACTACCAAAACTGACCCCATCAGACGGACACTTAAAGCGTTTATCTTAAAGCTCCATTCAAGCTTAAAGTCAAGTTTAATGAGCCTGCCCATCTTTTTACTGTGAGAAGCCCACTTAGCTTCCGGATCAGCTCCACACACTCAAAGTACTCTTACTGAGCCGAGCAAAAATATAAATACATTTCCAAATTTAGTAAAGAAGCTGCTGGTGTTCTCAGAACAATAGATGAACCACCCCAGACATCACTTTTTAATTAATCATGACACGCAGAAAACGGCTTCTAAAAACTCATTAATACTCCCTTCACATACAAAAATGAATATGCCCGTTACAAACGATGTACTGGTCACTGGCTTCCATACTTCTTTTACATTGGCATGGATGTTAAGTAATACACGAGTGTATGAATGTGAACCTGCAAACCCTGGGCCCTAATGAAAAGAGAGAGCCCGATGAAAGGATCATGGTGGGACAACAAAGAAGACAGTGGATGGAGAGGGATCCCTGTGCAAACAGCTGTAGCCAGAACCCTTTCTGCTATACCCTTGGTGGGGTTAATAACATTCTATCATGATGATGTACCCTGTGGAAACAAAAAGCTCCATCATTACTTTTTTGCCAGTTTCTTTTCACCGTTTCAATATGGCAGTCCAGATCTCAGTCCAGATCTTTAGGAAAATAAATGGGAGTTTCTTTTGCAACAAGGACAGTATTGACAGTAATAATATACTAAACTGTAAAACAATTTATGCTTCATCTTTTTTAATGGCTATTGGCAGACCTGAAGTACAGAACTCTCAGACCCTCACCAACAGCTCCTGATGATGTTCTACGTAATGTTTCAGAAATGCTAAAATGTTAGCTAGATGATTACGAAATAACCGGTTTATATTTTAAAACAGTAACATAGTGAACTGTAGGTAGTTAAACACAAGACAATGTGAGTTTACTTATGCTCACAGCAGATTTTTATGTTTTTTGTTTTTTTTAATGGGGGATATATATCAGGAAGCCAATGAAGTGTAACAATCATTTCACAATTCTCCATATCTTTAAAACCATCGCCCCACTTTGCACATGAAAGCAGAATTACCACATAATGTGCTGACTTCAGGATTAAAACGTCATTAATTCTCTCATTCAGGCATTAAAGTGTGGATGTAATTCTGGATTGAACCGCTAGAGGTGTACTTCTATGTGAATAATATAACTGAGTGAGGGGCCGAGTGCGCTGTACTGTGGCTCTGAAGCTGGATACTGACCAAGTCTACTGTGTAATTATTGGCTGTTTGATAGAAATTTGCATGAATTAATGGTGGTCTCTGGATTATTATTCCCATAATTTTTGCATAATAATCATTACTACAAAACATGCTTACTTTGTTTGTGCTTATAGCACAATATTGTTGTATTCTTATTGCAAAGAAAAACAACAATTAATTTCCCACTAAAGCAGAAATGCAATTGTGATGGCCCACTGGAGTGACACACTGAAGTATAAACTTAGTCTAGAGTAAACTTGGGATCCACTTACGTTTGTAATGAAATATTTGTCTATATTATATTATTAAAGCATTGAACCTACTTGGCTGACCATTTCCCACAATTCATTTTATTGTTAAAGATAGCCCATTATAATTCTTACAATTTGATAAGCTTATAAGAAGTTTTATGTTTTATGTAAATGATTTCTAATAACCTTTTGGGCCTAGGCTTTTCAATATTAGGAGTGCACACTAGTAAAGATGAGTCAAACAATAGAATTGGGCAGTTTTAACAGTTTTATTCATCTTACCATAATTCTTCTGCCTTCTTTGTCTTTGTCTAAAATGCTAGGAACCATGTCTGTGGCCTGGAGCGGTGGGTGGGGGTTTAGAACAAATGCAGACATAATGAGCAAACAGAATATTGTAATAAAATAAAAAGTTAGTTTCATTTTTTAGTGACATTTCATACGTTTTTTTGTTTTACTGTTGACCAGGATCACTTATAGCTCATTAAAATCAGAATCCAGAACCTTACATTATAAGAATTTCATTTCAAGTTTGACTAAATGACTAATAAGATTTTTTAACCAGACATGGGTCAATAAAAATGTAAATTTTGACTCCTGAATGTCCCTCCTTGCCTTCTAGCAACTGACAAGACTTCAGCTTTTCTTTAACATCCTTGAAGTGAACTCAAGTCTGGGACACATGAAACTGACTAACATGAGGCAGTGAATAGCTGGAGCCAACTTCCTCGCTGGCACATAAAAATGAGCAGAGGAAGAATAAAGGAAAGGAGGAAACAAAACCCTTCTGCACAGATAAGGACGGTCCATTAAGCTGGCAGGAAAAGGCCAGTTACAGGTAACATGGGCAGAGGCAGCATTATCTTGCTTCCAGACTCATTACAGAGACACTCAAAGGAGTACTAGCGCACTCAGACTGTTAGAGGTTGGCAGCGCCAGCAGATCATATGAGCCAAGAGAGCTGCCAAGACTGGCGACCATGGTGTCATGTTTACAAAGCAAAAATAGCTGGCTGGATATTACTGCATAAAAGTACTCTTACATAATGGAGAGGCCTTAATGCTCATACTGACAGTTCCTAAAATGTTTCTGAGGGTGAAGGCCACAGCATTATTCTTTAACTAGGCCAAGCTGCTCTCTACCTCCAAGACCCATGAAACAAGCTCAGAAGACCAACTACAACAAACAGGCATCCATATTAAAGCTAATTGGGCCTCTTAATTAAGCTGAACTTGAAGTCCCTCTCCCTGAAGTAAGAAAGAAGGGGAACTGCTGGTGACATTGAAGAACTACCTTCTGTTGCTTTGTCCCCTTCTGTCCCAGTTGAGACTTCTCTGTGGTTTTGGCCTTCTTCGCCTTATTGGATTTTTCACTGCAGATTGAGAAAGATGTTCAACAATTAGCGAAAGGTGGGATGAAGGGGTGGGTTGAAGAGGACATTCTGGTAAACAATAAAAAGCAGAGACAAAGACAGACTGCATTCCTAACAATGCGCTCTCTCTTCACTGGTGTGTGGAGACAGCACGCCAGCAGGCCTCGTCACAAGAGGCTGCTGTCAGTAACAGTTACAGGTGTCTATCCTTCTCCCTTTCGACTGATTAATTACAAATGCCAGAGACGGATGGCTCATCCAATATAATGCATCAGATATCATGGGAAATTAATTTATTCATAAAAAAAGATGGAGTACATCGCTCCCAATAATGAAGGCAAGCTCCCACCCACTCACTTCACACTCGGTTAGATGAACGATTGCTGGTGCAGATCATTTATTCAGGAGCTTAATTTGTCTCCATCTTTGGCTCCAACGCAGAAGGTGTTCCTGCTGCAAAATGTAGCGTTGTGTATAATACTGCACAGCTGTTGTTTTGATGCTATTAACTGCTGGTTACTTTCACTCGAATAACAAATATTACATAGAACAAAGTATGGAATAAAAAGCAGGTGGCATCCAGAGGAGTTGCGAGCATTTTGAGAAATGTATTGCCAGTCCTCAAAGGCACCACACGGCCCACATCGTATTACATACTGTACATACACTTCACAGTCCTGACAGCTGTGGAGTTCATTTCTGGAATAATGCAGCTCCAGCCTGCGGTGGTGATCATCCAATATCCTGATCTCACCAACACTTGTTGCTTAATGCAATGAAATCCTCACAACAATGCTTCAGAATCTATTAGAAAGCCTCTCCTGGACAGTAGAGAGACATTCAAACATAAGCAGCATAAACTCTTTCCTAATACCTCGATTTTGGAAGACACAAAGAATGAACAGGTGTCTCAATACATTTGTCCATACAGTGTATCTGAACATCAAATGAACCCAGTGCCCTCCACGTCCCAGTACTTAAAAAAAGCCTGACCGCCACATCATATGGACTTTTAAAAGTGATGAGGATGCAGGGCATCAAATGACTCCATGATGACTGACCAACCATGTGGAGCAGAAACCAAAGTTGCCTACCGCACTGGGGCTCCACTGGAAGGGTCTCCGTTCACTCCCGTCTCTTTGTTCTTCTTCACTTTGGCCTTCACTCCTTTGCCGTCTTTTGCCATCGTTCCGATCTGATGCCAGACACTTAAAAACGCATGAGGTTAAACTGCAAACAGAAGACAGCAGGGTACTCAATAATAGCAGAGATGCTCTTTAAGGAAAAAATATCGTATGTACTTATGATTAGACTGAGCAACCAGGCCCAAATAAAAATGTGTAAGTCTTCAGAGCATTCAGATGATCAAATAAATTTGTATTATAGTATTTGACAATATCTTCATCAAATATCCATATTCTCACAGCCATAAACCACACAGCTCACCTTAACACTCCACTCACACCCCACTCTACTCACACTCTATCCTATCCTACTCCACTCCACTCACACCCTAACCTACACTTCACCCCCACCCTACCTTTCCCTACCCCAACTCCATTCACACCCTACTCTCTTACACTCCATTCACACTTCCCTATTCTACCCTACCCCACTCTACTGACAACCTACCCTATCCTACTCCATGCTACTCCATTCACTCTACCCTACTCCACTCCTGACACCCTATCCTACTCCACTCCATTCGCACCCTATCCTATCCCATCCCACCCCACTCCACTCACACCCTACACTTCACTCCCACTCTACCTTTCCCTACCCCAACTCCATTCACACCCTACGCTTTTAAACTCCATTCACACACTTCCCTATTCTACCCACCCCACTCTACTGACAACCTACCCTATCCTACTCCATGCTACTCCATTCACTCTACCCTACTCCACTCCTGACACCCTATCCTACCCCACTCCACTCACACCCTATCCCACTCCACTCACACCCTATCCTACCCTACCCCATTCCACTCACACCCTACCCTATCCTACCCCACTCCACTCACAGCCTATCCCACTCCACTCACACCCTATCCTACCCTACCCCACTCACACCCTAACCTATCCTACCCTACCCCACTCACACCCTACCCTATCTTATACTACCCCATTCCACTCACACCCTACCCTATCTTATCCTACCCCACTCCACTCACACCCTACCCTACTCCACCTCAACCCACTCCATTCCATTCCATTCCAACCCACTCATACCCTACCCTACCGCGTTCCATTCCACTCCACTCACAGCCCATCCTACCCCACTGCATTCCACTCTCACCCTACCCCACTACATTCACCTCCACTCTCAACCTACCCTTCCCCATCTCACTCCATTCCCTCCGCTCCACTCACACCCCACTCCATTCTCCTCCACTCTCACCCTATCCTACTCCATTCCCCTCCACGCCACTAACAGCCCAGCCCATCCTACCCCACTCAATTCCCCCCACTCCCCCTCCACTTCACTCACACCCCACCCTACCCAATCTAACTAACTTCACCCTGTTCCTGACTCTCAGAGACCCTTTAAGGGTTCAGGTCTTAATGAAAACCTGTTTAAGATGACTGCTGTAGATCCAGCCTTTCTGCTCCACCTGCTGCTCTCGGTTCAAAGACCCAGCAGCGAGCGCGGTGATTGGTAGCGCTTTTGATACCTCTGATCACTTGACTCCGGATTCAACAATTAGTGTGAACACGTGTGAAACAGGAACCGCATTTGACCAGCTTTAATATTAAATTAAACTATAAACAAAACAGATTTTAATATAAACCACATTTACCAGCTTTAATATTAAATGAAACTTTATCATCAGAAAGTTTTTGTTTTTAATTAGGAAATGTGCAGTCTCGGATTTATAGTTTAAAATTACATATTGTTGTCATGCAAAAAATCTTTAAAATAGAAATTTTATTAGTTTAATATGAAATATTTGGAGCATTTCTATCATTACATCAAATGTGAAACGTATGTGAAAATCAGCAGAAATTGAGGTTTTTGTGTATCATTGGTTTATACAGCCTAATTTAATATTATTTGTACAGTGAATCATATCTGACATACATCTGCAATGTCTGCGTGTTTGTTAAAAATATATGTACATAATAAGAATATTATTATAATTAATAATAATAACTAATATTTTCAATAATAATAATAATAATAATAATAATAATAATAATTATTATTATTATTATTATTATTATTATTATTATTGTATTATTGTCTTTTTTATTTATTTATTTTTATTTTTTATTTTAATGTTCCGATGGTTAAACGGAGCTAACAGACCACGTGCTCTTCCCCTTTAAGACACCGGAAATGATGGCGGCGCGCTGTAGGTCAGGGGTTTATTTTGGTGCTGGGCTGGCTCTGCTGCTCGGCTAAATCATGCCTCCAGTCCGCTTCAGCATTCCTCTGCGAGCCTGGCGGCAGTGGAGTGCTGTGAGGCGGTGCGGCGGTGATCGGTGGCGGTGCTCCTCCGCAGGGTTCAGTAGCAGCAGCAGCAGCAGCAGCAGCAGGAGGAGTATGGAGGAGATCCTGTGCAGGACTGTGGTCCCTTTACCCACATACGAGACCCGAGACAAGTCCCCCCCGCCGCCGGACTCCAGCAGCCTGGACTTCATGTGCTTCTACAGGAAGCTGGACAAGGAGGACAAAGTAACGTTCCTCGACAAACTGTCCAGGGAGTTCGGAGTGGACCACCGGGGGGTCTCGGAGCTGGCGGCGAAGCTGCTGGACGCGCAGCTGAGGGACTCGGCCACGGTGCTGCAGGCAGAAGACCGCCTGCGGTACAGCCTGACCCCCAGATACAGACACTTACTGGGGCACATCAGCAGAGTGGAAGGTGGGGTGAAGTTTCTGGTGGACCTCCGAGCAGATCTTCTTGGCATGACGTCATTCAAGCTTACTGACAGTCCCAACATGAGGGTAAATAATGTAATGCAGGGCTGTGATTGAAGTGATGGAGTGTAGGCAGGGTATGTTTACCTCCCAGGTAGGGGACTGTAGCAGGTGTTTGCAAACTGCAATGCATGACGTCAGCGTCACCCTTCACCTACATGGGCAGTGGGGTCCGTTACCCTGGCCTTACGCCGGGGCTGTAAATAACACCCCGTGGCAGCAGACAGGCTGACTTTTGCCCTACTTCATCTCTAAAGCTCAGTGTGTCCCTTCTGAAAGAGTCTGCAGCTGGACAGTCACAGATTTGTCTGGGTCCATTCATGGGGTTTGGCTCTTCTGTGTGTTTAAGCAGATGGTCCAAGTATTCAGATACCTTATATCCACAGAAAATGAGTAGAGTACAGTGTTTTTAAGTGTTTGATGGAGAAAAGTAACCTTTATTTTGCACTTCATAAAGATCACAAAGTTGACCCTATACTAGTGCATCTTCAAAAAATAATATTGTCCCTTTTCTTTTTGTTGATAATTTCAGTCAAAAAGTATCTTATTTGCTGTTCCATACATTTAAAGTGATATATTTCAAGCCTTCTTTTGTTGTGATGTTATACTCTAGGATTAGGCCTTTAGTCACACTTGAAATGAAATGGTCTTCTAATCTGAAATTCTGGATTTCTTCGTCTCATGAGCTGTAAGACGAGTAAAAAGAAGTATGAAATATGTCTCTCTACGTGCAATGAATATAAAATCTGACACTTTTTTGTGTGAAATTATGAACAACTTTTTCCATAATATTCAACTTTATTGACCTGGTAGATCCTCTGAAATTGTCACTGTCATTCAAAAACGTTTTGCATAATGTGAATCTAAATGTTGTTCTTTACATAATGACAGAATCTTGGAGTTGACCAATAGAAATGCTCTAAATTTACTTTGACTAAAATCTATTTACTTTTACTTTCATTTAATGTTAGGAAGTTAAACACCAGCAGCCTCTTAGTCCCACCTCCTTTCTGCTCATTCAGGGTTTTGGAAGGAGGTTTAAAGTGACATTGGTGAGTAATAACAGCATAACATTAGTTAAGTTAGTTATCACTGACTGCGTTCCTGTACAGTAACCAACAGCAGTTCCACAGCAGTGGAAAGTATTTTCTGAAATATGGAGATGTATTGCTTAGTGTTGCATTTCTTTACACCACAGGTTCCCAACACACCATTTTGGCACACTGGCTACCAGTCTCATCCAGCATTGCTACTGTGGTCCTTGCCCAACACTTGTGTTTGAAGTGTTGGGATACTGACTGTGGGCCTTGCCCAACGCCTCTGTTGCAGTGTTGGGATTCTGGCTGAGGGTCTTGCCCAATGGCTTTGTTTCAGTGTTGGAGTGCTGGCTGTGGTCCTTGCCCAATGCCTCTGTTGCAGTGTTGGGATGCTGACTGTGGGCCTTGCCCAATGCCTCTGTTGCAGTGTTGGGATGCTGACTGTGGTCCTTGCCCAATGCCTCTGTTGCAGTGTTGGGATGCTGACTGTGGTCCTTGCCCAATGCCTCTTTTGCAGTGTTGGGATGCTGGCTGTGGTCCTTGCCCAATGCCTCTGTTGCAGTGTTGGAATGATAGCAGTGGGCCTTGCCCAATGCCTCTGTTGCAGTGTTGGGATGCTGGCTGTGGTCCTTGCCCAAATCCTCTGTTGCAGTGTTGGGATGCTGACTGTGGGCCTTGCCCAATGCCTCTTTTGCAGTGTTGGGAGGCTGGCTGTGGGCCTTGCCCAAATCCTCTGTTGCAGTGTTGGGATGCTGACTGTGGGCCTTGCCCAAATCCTCTGTTGCAGTGTTGGGAGGCTGGCTGTGGGCCTTGCCCAAATCCTCTGTTGCAGTGTTGGGATGCTGGCTGTGGTCCTTGTCCAATGCCTCTTTTAATAAGAAAAAAAAAACTTAAAAATAAGAAGACATTGCTGAATATCATTTCACTGGTATTGCTCTTAAAGTTAATTGGAGATATAAAGTTTTTGTGTGACTGTGACATTCGTTGCCAAAAAATATTTGCAACCAGAAGGAAGTGTCGGATTGCTATTCTATTCGGAAGGATGGGCATTATTATTATTATTATTATTATTATTATTATTATTATTACTACACATACAAAAGCAGTGTCTAGAGGTAATTATGGTGTCCTATTATGATCCATCCCATGCAGTTTGATTATTCTCACTCAATCCCTGCAGATTTCGAAGATAATGTATTGAAGATCAAGGGACAACAGTGGGACTCATCACTAAAGATGACCCGCCGCTAAATGACTAAATGACAGTCTGGCACAACACCATTGCAGTCGTGCATTGTAATCGGTTGATTCTTTTTGCTTTATATAACACAAATTCAAAAATACTTTAGAGGCTTTGTATTTATGCTTGGTCTATTGTTGCCTTTCATTTGGAAACATTGTATTTGCTGTGCTCAGTCATGTTTTTATAATGATAGTGCTTCACAGAATATAGCCTAATGTGCATTTTTATCATTGTATCATGTGTATGCAGGCCCTGTTAGGGAGTTGTTGGCTTATCTCATATGGCTATTTCCTTTTCTGGTATTAAGCGGTAATTCCTGTACTGATATGTGATTTTGAGAACTTTTTGTAGGACACAGTCTGGATGGTGGATCAGCAAACTGTATATCCTATATATCTGTAATTCTGTGGAAAGAAGGTGATTGGGTGGTCATTTTCAGTGAATAAATGTTGCCTAAGCATAAACCTTAACGGCTCATCAGCTAAGGAATCCTTTCTCAGCATTGCATCATTTATTTATTTGTTGGGTTTTTTGGGGTGAAGGCTCTGACCTCCAGGTATATTCTGGCCTCTTTAAAGATAACTGGAGATGCAGGACGGATTTATAAGTTTGTAATATGCTGTCACTGTTATTTTTGGCAGCTAGAGTTATGTTTTCTGAAAAAAAAACTGTGCTGTTTATAAGTTATGACCTATAAAATGACCACAATGTTCATCTTGTATATCTGTTTCATTTGGCTCAGTTTTTGAAGTACATCTGAAAGTTTAAGAATTTCACCTAATAGCTGATATGAGTATCAGTGTTTATACAGTTGTTTTGCTGTTTAAAGCATAGCAAGTCAAGGTTATTTCTTAAGAAAATAAGTCTATAGATTTACAGCATCATTTCATTCATTTGTATTCTTTAACCACAGTTTCAGATTCACACTGAATTGCACATAATTTCCTGAAAGGCTCCATTAAAAAGCAGGAGTGAAGGATGATGAAGTGGTGTGATGTCAATTGCAACGTTTGAACTCGTAATTGACATGGAGACCAAATCAAAGAAACTTCAAAAGCTCTATAAAATGATAAAGCACTCCAGTCTAGACCATGCATGACTCATCACACTGTTTCTCTGCTCAGAGATTCACTGGGGCAAGTCCGAAGCTGTGTTTGATGTTCACAACTGGGTTGTGTGAAGCAGAATTTGCCATCGGAGATCATTAGAGAAAATCAGTTTGTCACATCAGCTTAAGTTTGGTTTGGTTTCTATTTCAAAACCCAAGTATTTCAGCATATCAACAATAAAAACATGCATTTGCTGGAAGACAAAGCCAGACGGAGCTTGAAAACAAGTGAAAACCCTCAAGAGTGGGCCAGGCCCTTTTTCAGGGCTTTCAGTTTGACCTTGAAAGCTAAGTGGCTTCAGAAATTCTGTGAAATGAACGTTCATTTCTAGGTCTAGTGTACACTGATTTATTTCTTAAATGTCAGAACTCGGTGCCCTTAGTCAGGGTAAACATTTCCATCATTGCCGTGGATTTTCAAACACAGCAATGCACCCTGAGATAAGTGCATGCTGTCTGCCCTCTAGTTCACTATAAGGGCTGTATGCTTCGTGGCGGTAAGTCATTTTAGCTTTGCAGCAAGTTCAAAGCTATATGCACTTAACTCGCTGATCCTCTTTTGCCTGGGTTGTTTAAGGATTCTGGGGGAGCATGAAATAGGGTTTAAAGTTCTGGTTTGGTTTTGTTGTTAAGAGTATTGAAAGCTATATTCTCTCTTGAGGTTTTGCATTTCACCAGACGATGACTGGAACACAACAGCTAGTGATATGATACGACACGGATGTGTCCAGCAGTAGACCCCTGCTTTTCCGGCTTTCCAGGGGGGCTTTTGGAAGAACATTTCAATGTTTTGTGAGATATATATTGTGATATTAAAGATACAGGAATTTTTACCAGGTGTAGGGCCCTATGATCTCTGCGATGATGCATATTTGATTCCCTTTAAGGAAACATTGGAGAGGGGGGGCAGTAATTCTATTGGGCAAACAGATATGTGATGAAAAGGTGTGAACAGGGTGAATATTTCTTTTGCATCAAGTGGCAAAAATGGGTTTCAATTGTGTAAGGTGACTATTGCATATGCCCACATTGAAAATGTGATGATGCTGAAATGATATTTTGTGCAGCCTTTGTCTCTGTTCTGCAGTGAAATAGACATTCTGACTATAACATTTTCATGGAACCATGGTGGATTGGACAAGGACAGTGTGTCATCATTGTTGGACAGCTGTAGGATGTGAGATACGAAACGCATCAAATATGGAGAAGGGTCTTTCTGCAGACCTGCAGATCAGCACTCTCAGCCCCTCAATGTCAACCCCTGATAACCCTGTTAACTGCATACTGTTTCAGAAATGTTAGCAATATGACTGGAATCACCCATTTATATTTTAAAAAGCTAATAAAATAGTTAAGCCTAGGTAGTTAAACACCTGATGTTAATGATAATGTTTAGTAAATTAGTAGTAAATAATAAACAAGTTCCTCAAAACCAAAACCATGGCCCCACTTTACTGGGTAACCTGTTCACTTTGGTACTTAAAAATCTCATTCATTTTTTTAGGGCAGGAACGTATGGGAATGATTGCGTAGGGCTGACAGTGCTGTACTGCTGGTCTGCAGCTGGATACTACTGCAACCATTTTAACATACTGATGCACTATGAGTTGTGACTTCCTCAGGGAGGCGCTATATCACACTGGGTGGAAGACACTGTAACATGTCTGTTCAAATAAGTGACAAGTAGCCTAAACTTATGCCTTATTGGGTTTTGTATGTGAAAACAAAGTCATCTGTACAGTATTTCTCTTAAACAGTCCTGACATTGCCTCTGACGATCTCCAGAAACAATGAGTACAAGTGCAGACTAAAAACTGGAGTTCCAGTTTCTTCTTTTTTTCTTTTTTTTTCTCCTTCATCCATTCTCCTCACCCTGCTCTGCTCTGCTCTCCATCGTGTCACCAAGTTGAGAAATTCACGGCCTCCATTTCAAAGGGTTTTGATCAGCAGCAAGGTTATTGAAGTACAGATTTGTCCCTGACTTCTCCCTTTTCTCTGCTGCTTTGTGTGAAGGCAAAGAATTTGGATCTTTCTCTTGCTGGGGGCAGAAACATGGCAGCAGAAAATCAGTTTTGAGAACATCTTGGTAAAAAAAAAAAAAAAAAAAAAAAAAACTAAACTAAAACATTTGGGTGGTTGTTAGTAATATTAGAAAAAATCTGACATTGCAATATTTTGTTCTACATTTATACAGGAAATTAACCAGGTTTAAGGTCCTATGATAAGGTCCTATCTTTTAAGGAAAGATAGATAAAATAAAACAATGGAATTTGGGGGGAAAATGGAATTAAGGGGGGATTGAAATTTGTGGAAGATCTATGTCCTGCAACTGGAATATTGTGTATCTGCACTTTGCAAAACTGATGCAGAAACAATATATTGTTCAACTCTAGTTGTTGTTTGTTGCTTATGTTAAGTATGTGCACACATGCCATGTTTCTACTCTGAGGAAGTGTGTGTGTATGAACATGTACCAACAAATGCTTAAAACGTTGCAGTTTTAAAAGTTTGGGCCCAGAGCATGATGCCATATATCCAAGTGTGATTCCTTGATTTACCTCTGGCCACAGAGGAAATTCAGCCACATCAGCAAATACAAAAGTGTGCTGGGTGCAGAATTTTAAGTGCTGCCAGTTAGCCCTTGCGTGCAGATTGGAATAACATCCAGTAAGTGCTTAGAAGTAATTTCTCTGTCTAAAGTGGGTTTGATAATTTTTTAAAGTTAAGTGGAAATGTGCCTAGTTTAGGGGCCGTGGGTGAGGGTTAGCACTTAGACGAAGCTCCTGATTGACAGAAAAGTGAAGTGAGGGAGACTATACATACATACCTAAACTGCTGTGGGAAATAGCCTGCTGTCCTCTGTGCTCCTCTTCCTCCTGGACAGCTCCTCCTGCTGCTCAATGGTGCAGTTCCGCTGCTGATGGGGAGATATTTCTGCTCAGGGTTTTAATGCCTCGGGTTCATTTGCTACATTTACTTTTTTTTTTTTTTTTTTTTCTTTCCCCAAAGTGAACTACTGCTGAATACCCATTAGCTGGGATGCTCGCGCTCTCTCTCTCTCTCTCTATCTATCTATCTATCTATCTATCTATCTATCTATCTCTCTCTCTCTCTCTATTTCTCTCTCTCTCTCTCTCTCTCTCTCTCTCTCTCTCTATTTCTATCTATATCTATATAAAATAATATATGTAAAACAGTAATGTCATTTATTGCAATATAACATTTAAATAATACAACATTTAAAAAATTGTCGGAGTGACAGGCCAAGCTGAAAGCAGGATAACATTAAATTGTGGATGGTAGAGGGTGCACACTTTCAAATAATGAATAGGGTAGCACTGGCCCACACTCATTCCTGAGCACAATGAGTGTTTGGATGTAGAGTGTCATCCAGTGTGTTATTTCATATCAGTTAGGAGGGAACTCATTTATTTCAAATTGCGTTTTACAATCTTATAGATTTTAACTAGATCTTTTGAGCCTGTGACCACCTGTAAGTCAGGAGCCTACAAACAGGTTAAAGCTCCTCCGGTGTCATTGCTATGAAAAATCAATCAATGATAAATAATTACAGGTATATTATTCTTTACTGCATATGATCAGTTATTGGGTGGCACAGCAGCGCAGCTGGTCTTATGAGTGCAGCACATCTCCAAGGGCCTGGAGAGGATTTGATCCTCACGCCCTTCTGTCTGCAAGGAGTTAAAAATAGTTCTTTATAGAACCAAAAGTATTTCTTCTATTGCATTGCTCAACACATTTTTATAGAGCATGGTAGGAGAATTAAGCTTTGCAATTTGCAGAGCTGTGTGTGTTTGTGTACAAGAATGTTTTGATTGAGAGTCATTTCTGTCCAGCTTGTTATCTTCAGGAAGAGCCTGTGTGGACATAGAAATGTAAAAACTGATTTTGCTGATAGGTGAGCCCGAGGCTGAGTGTATAACACTGTCCACATATGGCTGTGTCTCCATGTGCTTTGAGCACAAGCCTGTAGTTCTCTGAGCTTCTTGAGTGAAGGACTAGGACAGCTCCTTGCTTAAAGGCCAGTGTGTTTACCTCTGATCTCTCCCTCCTCTCTTGGAGCACATCTAATAAAACCACCCGCAGGGCAAACAAACAGGCCTGAAATGCAGCAGCCAGCACAGAGAAATGAAATGTGCCTAAATCTCAAACGCAGTACGCCAGGCTGCATATGATCTGAAACGGTCTGTGAAATATTAACTCGATGAGCAGACGTTAGATGGTACATGCAAATATAACATAATCCAGGGGAAAATTAAATTCGTGTTGAATTAGCTCTCTTCAGCAGACTCTTTCATTGGCGTATTAGCAGCAGAATTCATTAGTTTCTCTATTAGGCTTGTCGGATAACAGAATGCTTTATTTAGTCATCTTATTTATTGCTGGCCTTGGCTGAACAGACATATGCTTTGATAGAATGTGCCATGAAAGTATAAATCTGTGTGTTTGTGTTTCAGGAACTTAACAACACTCTGAAGAGCCTCCTGTCTGAGTGGTTCTCTGTCGGGCTGCTCCGGCTGGAGAGAATTACCTGGCAGTCCCCTTGCGAGCTCCTACAGAAGATCAGCCAGTAAGAAGTGCACACACTTTCTATCCAGAGGAACATGTATGATTTGTAGTTCACCTGCTTTGGTAAATTTGTGCTTTTGTGGTGTTAAATCAAGTGAGCTGGTGATGGAATTGAACATTTCCATGCACTGACTTGAGGAATTGAGGAGAAACCTGTTCTTCCAACTCTTCAACTACTTTCTTCAAAATGAGAAATTCTTGCTAGTTTTTTACTGCATGAATGATTACCTGCATCTGTTCTGTGAGCTGGAGCTTTTCCAGAACAAACTCCATTATTGCAGAGAGAAATGGTTTAAATCATTGAAGTAATTTGCTCAGGTGCCTGAATCATCTGCACAGTACTGTAAATGAAAGGCCCTTTCAATGAGAAGCCTTAATTTAAAGGCACTGTTTGGCTCAAGATTGCCAAAGCTGACACACAGCCAAGGGAAATATTTGTGTGTGTATTTTGCAGTGATTGTAACTTACTATTGTCTGTTCTTACAGATATGAGGCAGTTCATCCAGTGCGCAATTGGACAGACATCAAACGCAGAGTTGGGCCCTACAGACGCTGCTATGCCTTTACCCATGCTTCAATGCCTGGAGAACCTTTGGTGGTCTTGCATGTGGCACTCACCCAGGACATTTCAGATAACATCCAAGTAAGAAACGGAGAAGCATTCATTGTGTTTAACCCTGTTACATATATTTGTAGCAAACTTTCTGCTCTTCTCTCATACAAGTATGTATCTCTAAGTGGTACCTTCATATGAGAAGAAAAGCATTCTCCACCTCTAATGAGATTTTATTATTAAGTAATTGTGGAGCATTTCTATTGACCCAAATATACTATCTAATGTGTAGAATAGTAGGGCTTTATATGGGCAACAACCTGATGGTGATATGATATACATGATGATACAGTTCAGTATGTTACAATTCAATTGCTTTTGTGATACTGTAAGTAAGAAGAGAAATGGGCAGAATCTGGTTTATGGGTCTAAAATGACAGAAAAACCAAAGTGCAACTGCAAAATGCCCTACAAAATTCTGATTCAGGTTTTCCATTTTTAGATTCTGTCTACTGGTTTTTGAAATTGTATTTGTAACAGGTGTGTGTGTCTGTGTGTGTGGGTGGTGACAGTTTAGGTGAACTATGTAAAGATTGAATTGACTGTTAAAGAATTATTAGGCTATTGTTATGTTACTGTCAGTTCTACTGGCCAGTGTCAGTATTTAATGATTCTTCAAAGTATCATCTCACTAAAGTTATGTTGTTCACTAACTTTCCTCATAACGGTGCGGACTTTTACATCTGACCACTCTGTTGTTTTTTGGCAGGGTATCGTGAGGGAGTTTGCGACGCTGGATGCAATAGAAGAGGTGCAGAAGATCAACACTGCCATTTTCTACTCCATTTCCTCCACACAGGCTGGCCTACAGGGGGTGGAGTTGGGCAATTACCTCATCAAGAGGGTGGTCCGAGAATTGCAGGTTAGTGCGAGTGAGGTAGAATAACTTGATTCTGTCCATTTGATGGAAAGTGCTCTGTTATACTGAAACAACATCAAGGTATCGAACATCCAGACCATCAGGTACATGATGCAGAAGAGAAAGCACCACTGGCAGAATGGGGTTACGCGGAGCGTTTACAGATTTGGAGAGGGATGGAGTGGTCCACCCACACAGAGCCTGAGAGCTATACGCTGTAGTTCAGCCTCTTGTTTGACAGACAAACTCTCCACCTTGTTACTGTCAACTGCAGAGTTGGACATGCTGAGGTCAGGCCTTTCACTCCTGTCCTTATAGTTCCCTAACAACTGCTTTCTAAACCAGATGAAGTATAACTGACATACCATGGTCTTTAATAGCTGAATGCAAGGATAACATATGGAGCCCCTGATGAGCTGAGGACGTGCTATTTCTGCATTGCACAGATGTCCAAAGGAGTTAACCAACAGTCCATGAGAGGCGCTTGCTTTGCTTACACTTCCCTTCCCTGTAGAGATGCTGCTATAAGATTTTAAGTAAAACCTGCCTTTGAACAATATATCACGGTTCAGAGGTTACAATTCAATACAAGGTGATATACTGTAAGCAAAGCAATAGCAGTGCATTTCAGAACATTTCATTACAGGTTTGTTAATTAATTCAAAAAGGTAAATTGTCATATTTTATATTTATTACATGTAAAGTGAAAAGCTTTTTTTGTTTCACTTTTGATTATTATGGCCTATAGTTCTTGAAAATCGTAATTTGATTTTGAGTTATTTTGATCAGACAATTTCATCATTAAAACCAAAATGGCTTGAAATATTTGGCTTTGTATGTAATGAATATGATCATTTAACTTTTTGAATGAAATTATGACCAACACATTCATATTTTATTTTGTATTATTAGTTTTGTTTTTTGTTTTTTTTTCACTTCATCAAATTTTGTGGAAACTGTCAGCTCTATTCAGACATTGAATTGATTTTAATATGGGGCAGTAGGGTAAAGTCATTTTTATCAGAGGTTTTCAGTGATTAGAGTCCCGGTCAAATGCACCATGTCAGGTAGTGTTTTTCTCTGGTTGATTTGTCAGATGTCTGCAGAGACAGGGCACTTCACTCGACTGAAGTGATTTGTTTACCCATATGAAGTTCTAATCAGTTAAAAGGTCCAAGTGTAGACCATCAAGTAGTCTACACATGGCCTTCTCAGATCTATACAGACCCAGTAGCACTGCGCCATCCAGAGGCAAGAATGGAATTCACATATTCCACACATTTCAGCTCAGAGAGAGAAACAAACAAAAACTAATGAAATCTCAGCTGTCAACCTCAATAACATGGAAAGATATGGAAAACATGGCATGTCTGAAAGCCAAGCAGTTGCTTTATTGGATGATGGCGGAATTGAATGAGGGGGTGAGGTTGAGGTGGGGGAAAGTGGCTCTCAGGTTTATAGATTCAAATGACTTTTTGCTTCATGGAAAATGTTGATGAAATAAAGTGCTGGGTGGCTGTTTGTGTAATGGAGGTTAAGCCCTGTTAAGAGCTCTCAGTGGAGGCCTGCAGGGTGACCGTTCTCACAGAGAGCTGGAAAAATTTAGTGAAAGGGGAACACAGGGATGATGGGCATTATTTCATGCAAATGGTCCATAGTGGCAGGATGTGGCATGCTGGTGCTGCCATGAATGAGGACTGTGTAAGGTGTGCTGGTTATAGGGGTGTTATATGGCAAAAACCTGTGCTGTTGGTATGAGTATTTTTACTGCTCATGTAAATAGTATTGTAATGGAGCGTGGGAGTGCGGGTGTCCCACTGCAAGCAGGAGGAGTGAAGATGACTCACTGCCACTGGGGAACCACTACGGTGATGGATGGAAGATGGAGAAGGGAGGTGGGGGAAAAGGAAGGAAAAAAGGTCATACTGTGATTTAGAAGTCGGAGAAACATGGTCTAGTTGTCTTTCGGCATTGCACTCATGGGACTCTTGGTCTCTCTTGCTGTCTCTCTCTCTCTCTGACTCACTCACTCTCACTCTTGCTTCTTTAAAGCCTGCTGACCAAGGATTTGCAGTAAATTGAGCTGATGAATAGAAAGTGACCCCCAGACACGATTATCCTCACTTCCACTGAGTATGTGATGGAGAACACGCCGATGAATGAGGGAGAGAGGCTGAGGGATAAAAAAGAGACTTAAACTCTTTCCCCCCTCTGGGGTCTAGTTTGATACCTTTTGGCTTAGTTTGCTGCCTCCTCTAAACTCAAATACAGACAAGAGTGAGAGAGCGAGCAAGAGAGAGAGAGAGAGAGAGAGACTGATTGAATGACCGATGACCATGAGAGAGCACCAGAGAGAGAGGGGGAGGCCATAAAATAGATGGTATGAGAGAGCAAGGCTGTGATAGAGTGTGAGTGAGAGACAGAAAGGGCACAAGAGGGGGAGAGACTGAGAGAAGGAGAAACCATGAGAGAGACCACACTACAGACAAGACTGTGAAAGAGTGGTACGGACGGTGAGAGGAAGCGACTGCACAGGAGAGGACGAGACCGTGACTGCACAAGAGAGGGAGAGAGACCGTGAGGAGGGAGAGAGACCGTGAGGAGGGAGAGAGACCGTGAGGAGGGAGAGAGACCGTGAGGAGGGAGGGCACAAGAGAGGGAGGGCACAAGAGAGGGAGGGCATAAGAGGGGGAGAGACCATGAGGGGAGACACAGTGAAAGACAGGGTGCAAAAGAAGGACTGTGAAATGAAGGGTACAAGCAAGGGAGAGGCAGAGACAGAGGGTCTGTTTGAGGGACAGAGGACACAAGTGTGCAAGACTGATGGAGAGAGAGAGAGAGCTACTTGACAGGCCATTAATTTGAGACCCACCTCTTACATTGAGGGTAGATTTATCTGTTAATGGTAGTATCTTTAACCTGAATGAGACAAGGCAATTAAAGCCTGAAAATGTGAATTACATTATGTAGTATTTAAGAATGATATTAATTCAGAATTAAATATGCTTTCATAAGCTAAAACCATAAAATATAAATCAAGCTGATTTTTACGGTACCCTAATCAAGGACCCATCTAAAGTAACTTAATCTGCATCTTTGTCTCCCTCTCCACAGAGCGAGTTCCCTCACATGGCTCAGTTCTCCAGCCTGTCTCCCATCCCAGGCTTTGCATCCTGGCTGCAGGGCTTCCTGGGTCAGTACAGGAAGGAGGGTCGAGCTGCTGAGCTCCTGACTGAGCAGGAATGGAGGGAGGTCAATGGGATGACCGGTGCTTCCCCTGGTGCAGCAGCTCTGGAGACCTTGCGTGCTCTTCTCAATTCCGGAGACTGGCTGCGCTCTGAGCGGCTACTGTGTGTGCTAGAGCCTGTGTTGATGCGCCTGTGCGCCTGGTATCTGTACGGAGAGAAGAGGCGGGGCTACGCCCTTAACCCTGTCGCCAACTTCCACTTGCAGAATGGCGCCGTCTTGTGGCGGCTGAACTGGCTCGCAGACACCAGCCCCAGGGGCATTGCCAACTCGTGTGGCATTATGGTGAACTACCGCTACTTCCTACAAGAGACCAGCACGAACAGTGCCACATACCTGCAAAACAAAGTCATCACCGCTTCAGAGCAAGTGCTCAGCCTGGTCTCACAGTTCCAGAAGAACAGTAAACTCTGATGTCCTGGTTCACTTAAACAGAAGGGTGACCTCTCTAAACATCTGTGTATAAAGTGTAATTTAAAAATGAACATCTAATGAACATGCTAATACCTGAACATATTTTGACTGCTTTTCAGGGACACCAGAGCTTGAGGACTGCAGATCAGATTTGAACAGTTGTTTAGTAGACCTCTGAAGTAGGGTTGTCATGATACCAGAGTTACATACTACTATGTGTAGTATGACAGTGCACAGTATCAGATCATACTATGGAAAAAAATAAATAAATACCCATCATTTTCTGAACAAACAATTGCAAATTGGAAAGTTCATAGATTTAATGGTGAAGTATTATTGGAAACCATTTTAGTTTTGGTCTTGGCCTTAATCTGGGTCTGGCAGGCCAAGTTTTGGGCAATTAAATCATAGATTTAATGGTAAATCACTTTTGGAAACTGTCAGCTTTAGTTTAGTCTTTAAACTGGGTCTTGGAAAATGTTTTGGTTTTGATTTAATGCTATACTTGAACAACTAAATCATAGATTTAATGGTGAGCCACTGTTAGAAACTGCTTTAGTTCAGGCTTAGTCTGGGCCTAGTATTTGACAACTAAATCGTAGATATTTGTGTGCAGGTAGCTGAATTGCTTCAAACTCGATACATTTAGTTGTGTACCTTTTTCCCTCCAGTGCTATTGGATTATCTGACTTTCATTGGCACTGTGTAAATTCAGTGTTTGTCCAGTTTCTCTCAGCTGTCCTGCTCACCACACTGCATTTTTGCCCTCGCTGCGTTAAACCAATAACAAGACCACAAAAAGCAATAGTAGATGACATGGCTTAAAAAATTGACACCTTAAAATGTGGCGATTTTAAAGGATGACGTATAAGTGCAATATTTCGCACAGTAAGAGATTCTGCACTTCATACTGTCTGGACACAATGCAGCAACTTCAAGTCTGCTATTAGACCATTACAACTATGACATGATAACATAAGAGAAATTACTCAAACTGGACTCATTTGCTGCTGGAGTTTCTTCACAAAGCTTGTTGGTTTGTGTGGAGTGTTTTGTTGAAGTTTCTTCTTCTGTCAGTGCACTCTGCAGCCCGGTTGTCTTGTAGTTTGCAGTATTTGCATTTCTTAATTTAGCAATACAGAGACATTCAGTTGACAAATTGTGTACAACATATCAGGTTATGTTTACCACAGTGTTCATTTCTCATACAGAAAACCATCTTGTTTCCTAATATGGGCATTGTGATGCTGACTACAAAAAGACTGCACATCTTCAGAGGTCTGGATCCACACTGTCCTACTGAGTTAGTCCCAAATTAGACCCCAACAGGTTGAAATGACACAAACAAGCTTTATTTTGTGCCAAGTTTTGCTGTCTCTGTTGGGAGATGTTTCAGAAACAAGTTTGTTTTGCCTTTGCTGTTGTTTTTGATAGAGAGGGTCTGTCATGTCTCTGCTTTAGAATGAGTGTGTGCATGAGTGTGTGTGCGCGCGCGAGTGTGTGCGAAGCCTACTAAAATAAATGAGGTTTTGATTTCTTATGTTGGCTTGTGTGCACCTTTCTTTTGTGCACTATGATGGTACCATTATTGAGCAGTGAGTAAATGGACATGTGCAACAAAACACATAAAAGACCATACATGTATGTCAGGGTCAAGCAAAAAAAATATTATATAATCTCCAAAGTTGTAACTTTTAATCGAAGTCAGTGTAAAACATTGTAGTTGTGCAATTCTGTAGCTTTTCTATTGGTCGTGGAATTTTGACACAGTATAAAGAGCACACATTTCATCTTAAACTGAAAAACAGCAAATAGTGAACCACTGTTAGCCTAAACAAGTTGTTGGCCTATCATTGGACAACTACATCATAGATTTCTATGTTCAGGTAGCTGAAATATTTAAAATATTTAAAAAATATTAAAAACATACCCCCCCAAATGCCACCTTATCCTCTGATTGGCATTGTAAATTCCAGCTTTGTTCAGTTTCTCTGAGCTGTCCTGCTTACCACTGTATTTTTTCCCTTACTGTATTAAATCCACAATAAGACCACAAAAAGCAATGGTAGGTGACATGGCTCTAACATGGTGGTTTTAAAGCTTTTCTTTTTAAAGTGTGTGTGGTACTTTAGTTGGGGCAAAATGAGCCATTGATTGCATTTGAAGTGTTAGTGATTGGGTTTAGATTGGTACTTCAATAGCTTTTCTGGTAGAGTTTGGAAACATCCAACCCTCTCCAGGACCAGGAGCGACACTTTATTCCTTCCTGTTTCGTGTCCCACGAGTCTGATAAGAGACCACTGTGCTCAAACACAGACCCCTATCTGTTTTCAGTCTATTGCTGCGTAAAACATATCAGTGCAAGTTGACTGTGAAATTGCATTTTTACTCTCAAAGGAGGAATAGTGTTTTTCCCCTTCCCCTCCTCTCCCCTAAGCTGCATGGTGTCCTAGAAACTAATGAAGTAAGAAATAAAGTTGAAATAAATTGATAAATATATGATATTCACTTAAGCAGAACACAGGGAGGAAGGAGGGGGAAAAAAAGAGTGTGTAAAGAATGCCCTTGAGAACCCTCTCCTGAGGCGATAGATAGACAGGGAGATGGAGTTGGAGATGGGGGGGGGTGTACCTGTGAGGAGCGAATGCTTTCAGAGGAATGTAGAGCCGCAGGCCCAAGGCTGCCACGCTACACTTCAACACCTCAAGGGCTTCACTAAGGGGTAAACACGTGCAGTTACTATGGAAACCACTGGGACACGAACATCCATGGCAGAACTCGGGCATCATTCATTTCTCTTTTTATATCAATACAGTCTGGTTGGATTCAAGGCCAATCTTTATAACAGCTGATGCCTCTCAGACAGATAATGCAAAAGGTTTGTGCCTTTAGATTTATCCATCTGAGAGGTGTTGTAACAATTCCTGTGATATTCTAGAATTTTTTTTTTATGATGTCCTGGGATGTCCTTTTCTATCCGTCCCCTGTGCTATTACACCGATCAACCCACAAGATCAACAGATCCCTGCCATAAGAAATGCATGAAGGCTTGTGTGCAAAATGACTACACAAAACTGTTCTGGAGTCAGCTCTGCCTCTGAGGCAGAACAAAAACAATTGGTTCAAAGAATAACCATTTAAAATAACCAGTTGGAGGGGATTTAGAAACATGTGTTTGTTCCTCAGAGCTTGGAATTGAAAGCGTGCCTTCTCATGGTATTCTCCATGTTGTTATGCAGTAAAGGAAAGATTGAATAGAAGCTGTGTAATGCTGTTTCAGAAGCATAATTGCACACCTTTTATGCAGTGCATCCACATATAAAGCTCTAATAAGCAGATGCCCGTTTCTAAAGCTTTGCTTGCTGGCTATTTTAATTGGTTATACTGTGAACCAGTTTTTGTTCTGCCTCTGAGGTAGAGCTGCCTTCAGTACCAAGTAAAAAGCACAGTGTGCATCATCTAATTTGACAATAAGGTTTATTAGGGTTAGAAAAAGTTACTTATAACCCAAGAGCCACATTTTGTGGGCAGTTACATGCTGGTTTGCTAAGCTTTATAACTCAGGAAAGGCTTACCCTCTCTAACAATGGTCTCATCACTGGGTGATGAACTGTCAGCGAGTACTCCAGCTCAGAAAACAGCTACAATTCACTTGTTTCCAACTGAATTAAATCCCACTTTAAATGTCAAAGATGCTTCCAGCGCATGTTTACTGATCTATGTGTACATGCTCAACCTGCATGCAGACTCTGACTGATCAGTGAGGGGGGTGGGGCTAATGACATCACCCAGATATTGGGTTATAGAGGAAAACAGAGAGGGATGGGGCTGTTTGCTCTTTTTTGCTCATGCATTGTTCAAATATCAGAATAAAGGGCCTCATCTTATCTCTACTGATACATAAGTCATAAATAACAATAACAATAATAATAATAATAATAATAATAATAATAATAATAATAATAATAATAATAATAAAAGATAATTCAGGGTTTCCAGATCATCGAATAAAATAACTACGTTTTCTGAAGAACTTTACATTTACATTATAATCATTACAAACTCATCTAATTTTCCATTTTCTGCACAGTCTCGCAATCCCCAGCCGGCTGTCATGCAGATTCTTGCAGAGCTGCTTGCTCTAGGCAGTCTTGCTCCCAGGTGTGCTTCATGCAGATGGCTATTGTTATCTTTCAGCCTTTATCACACAGAGCATTGTTGTTGGAGGAACATAAACAATTGCAGATGCAATGTTATCACTTGCCTCCATGTTAAAAGGTTGAAGGTCACCTCAGCTTGAGAACTCCAGTGTAGCTCAGAAGTTCCTTGAGGAGGTGTTCATGTGCTGCTTCCAAGTCGGGAACTCTTTAGTGTTATTATGACAGCACACGAAGGCAGCATATGCTGTTCATGGTTCAACCTCTGTTGAACCTCTGTTATTACACAGATCAGCCAGCAGCCAGGGAGCACCATTAAAAAGTCCAACAACTCTTCTCTGCTGCAAAGAAGCACAGCATGCTTCTTTAGGAGACACATGGCACAGTGGTACAAGAGTTGGAAAGTCATGTTGAAATGTTGTTAGCTACTGTTATCTGGCTGAAGAAACTATGGAAGGATCTGGTGGAGTTAACTCTTCGATTCATCACCTTCCATATGAAGCAAGGCTCCCTTTCCCCAGCTGGCTGTCATTTGGATACATTACTGCTTGCTCCGGTCAGTCTTTCTCCAAGGAGTGCTTCACCAACTTGGTGAAGTACCAGCTTTTAACCTGGATTCCTATGATTTTCTGGAACTTTTGGTCCAATATATGTGTGGTCTTTCCCTCTCCATCCTGTGTTCTTGCACAGATCTTTAAAAGGCTGACAGATGATCTTTATTACTAGAAAAGAGAGAGCGCAGTGTGCTTCTTCTATTTAAGCAGCTTGGCACATCGGTCCAAGAGTTAGAAAGTGTGCATCAGAAGCCGTAGTTGTATTACAGACTAACAGATTGGTCAAGTGTGCAGGAAAGCAGCACTTGAGAGGGAATCGGCTTACGGGGCTGCGGAGCAGTGAAGAAAAAAGATGTTTTCCTTTCCACTTAGGGATACCTCCAGGCTGTCAATAACAGCAGAAACAGTTGAATTGGGCTTTGGGAAACATGCCGCTTTCTGGTATTCAGCCACGTGACTCTTGCACTCAGAGTGTTGTCTACCCAGTCCTGATGAAAGAGATATTTATTCATGAGGTCCATAGAAAAGGTATTGTTGAATCTGTGACAGATTTTTGGCCTCTGAGGTAACCAAAACAAGACGGCAGGGCGTCCAGTAGAGCTTCTAAACGAGGTCGTTTGAGACTATTACCACACATATCACAACGCCCACATTGTGCAATGCTGTTGTGATTCCTCATTTAAAGACTTTGAGACTTTGACCATCAGAGACAGCGGTCAGTCCTTAAGACCCACACTGGTTAAATGATTCTGTAGCTCCTGAAGCTTCAGATACACAGAGGGCCTGAAGATTCAACCCGCTTGGAGTTCATCAGCACAGCCGTTAGCCAACTGCACATTAACATTTTTTAGAGCCCATTTGTTAATAATAAGTTAAATTACCATCAAGATTGATTAGAGGGCACTTTACACTCATTCTAATGGCTCTAACTCTGCAGTTGTGTTGGTTGCTGCGGTATTAAACAGCTTCCTTATTACTTCCATTTGTAATGTATCTCAACAGTGCATAAATGTTCAACTCTATCATAAAATTATAAATTATACACTACTGTTCTTCAAATTAACATTGAAGGAGTGGATTGTGTAATAATGGTTGTGGGACTAATATGTTACCTCGTGAGTTTTCCCCACAGATTACTTGCCTTAATAGTAGTACAGGAATCATAGAGCAGACCAGGAGGAAGGCATGCAAAAAGAGGGTCACAGAGATCCAGAGCCTACCCGGAGTCATTGGGAGCAAGACAGGGCACCAGTCCATCACAAAAGATCAAGGTGTTTGTAATTTTGCCTCTGAACACCACCATGTTTGACATGAAGCAAGGTATGGCCCATTCCTTTATTGATTCATGAGAATGAAGGAGAAAGAGGTTTTGGAATTGTTTCCATGTGTTGATTTTTGCTGCTGGTAGCTGTTCACAAGAATTCCAAAATGATACGTATGTGAGGTGAAAAACCTAAACATGTAATCTTTGTACTATGAAAGTACAAGCGTTCACCCAGTCTTGATGAAAGAGATATTTATTCATGAGGTCCAAGGAAAAGTTATTGTTGAATCGATGACGGACAGATTTTGCCTCTGAGGTAACCAAAACTAGACAGCAGGGCTTCCAGTAGAGCTTCTGAACGAGGTAGTTTGAGGATATTATCACACATATCACAACGCCCACATTGTGCAATGCTGTTGTGATGCCTCGTTACTTTGGCCATCAGAGAAAATGACATGTATAATACAATGTGATCTGAAAAAAAAAATAAACCCATTAAAGAGAGTAGAAACATTAGTACATTCTTAAAAAGAAGGAATGCACCTGAAAACTGCAGAAAAGACCAAAGAGGAGAACAAAAGACTCCTATATCTAATCCATCTAATCTAGTACAGAACATCAAGGAGGTAGATATAATGCTTCCAGATGCAAACCACTGATAACATTCAAGAACAGAAAATCTGGATTAAACTGAATGAAAACATCTAAAAAGCCCTGATCAGTTTAGAAACTAGATCTTTGGGAAAGACAAAATGATTAACTGTCTGCAGAAGGAAAGAAAGGGTTCATAAAGCTACTACATCATTCCGTCAAACATGGTGGAGACACTGTTGGCGGCACAGGATTTGTGGCTGCCAGTGAAACTGGGACGATAGATATTTATTGATTGATTAATTTGATTAAAATCTTGAAACCAATGGACCTCACTGCACTCACAGATTAATAATCAACCAAAGCATGCTGCAAAAGCAAAGCACAGCTTTTTAACTCTTAGAACCTGAGATCCTCACTTCAGTCATGCGGTTTTCTTGGCTTGAACCACTTATTATTAGAAATAACCTTGACCTCTATCCATTACAATACAAACACACACACACACACATATATAGAGTATATATATATATATATATATATATATATATATATATATATATATATATATATATATTACAAAACTGTAAAATTCATACAAATATTTACATATATATTACACTAAATAATGAATATTAAATATTTATGAAGACAAATTTGAGTAACATAGGATCTCCTGAAAAGTAACTAGCCGAGGGTTCTAATGGTTAAGGTAGAGAAGTGGAATGCTGTCAGTATCCTAACCTCAATCAATTTGAGCAGCTTACTAAAGCAGAAATACCCACAAACAAGCTGCAGTGAAGGTCTGGCAAAGACTCTCAGGAGAAGAAACTCAGCATGTGCTGATGTTCATGGCTTCCAGATGTCAGGCAGTCACTGACAGTAAAGGATCTGCGTTCAAATATACGACATGCTCCTTATATTTCTAATAATGTTATTTTTTCCAATGATTTTGGAGCCTGTGAAAATGAAGAGGCTATGCAAAAATATTTTTGTTAAACCCTTGAAGTGAGCCGAATATCTACATATTAATCACATCTTGATTGCTTCATTTCAAATCCATTGAGGAGGTGTACAGAGACAAATTTACAATTAAATGTGTCCAAATACTTATGGACCTGACTGTAGAGTGGGAAGCTTGCTGAAACGAACAATATGTGTAATACTTTGGTGCCTTCACACAATACACCACTTGAGGCGAGAGATTTAACTAAAAGGTTACCTTGAAATGAAAGCTTAAGAAATAAAGCTGGGAAAAGAAAATGGTTCTGGCTGTTTAAAAAAAAGAGTCCGGGATTGCTAGTGGGAGGCCTCAATGAAAGGAGAAGGGAAAGGGGAAGTTTGAGGCAAGCTTGACTTTCGAAATTATGTATTCGTTTATATAATTTCACCTATTATATATGACTTCTGGAGTTTGGGGTGTATTTATTCTAGCCAGTAATACTTTTTGAAGGCTGACACCACCACCAAACCACACACAGTAGCTTGAGCGGTTTCTTATGTAGGAAGATCATTGTACATGCAAAACACAAACTAAGGAAGATTGTGTTTCACCTTATGGTTTTGCTCAAATAAAGGTTAAATAGTTCTTATTAAATGTAAACACTGTTAATGGAGGTCATTGTGTGTTTAAATAAAATTCCAAGGAATGTTTGCTTTGTTATACAGACCAGTCAGCACGCAGTAAATGCAGTTTATAGGCCCAACAACTACCAACACCCCCTCCCTTCTCTCTCTCTCTCTCTCTCTCTCTCTCTCTCTCTGTCTCTCTCTCTCTCTCTCTCTCTCTCTCTCTCTCTCTCTCTCTCTGTAATTTGCTGGATATTTTTCCATTATAATGTTTGTGAGCTCCATTCCATTATTTAATGCGGTGAACTGTACTGACCTGCACTCAACGCACACAACCCTGTGGTTTTTGCCCTCACACTCAAGTTCATTCATTTGGTGGAGTGTGTATGAATGAGTTCTGTAAGTGCATGTCTAAACCATTTCTGGTGAATCATGACGCTGAACGAAACAGTCGAACGTGTTCTCCAGCCTCTTTATATAAACCACATTACTGCTAATATCCATCTGTTAAAACCAGATTTAAAAATGTGTATCAATGTCATTTATCTGACACTGTTCTGACAGATGCATTTACTGAATTTAACAGCATACAATGCTTAATCACCCTCTGTTACACTTAGTTATACTTACTTACTGTGGATTTCAGTAGACCTCCCTGTTAGTGATGGGAGGTAGGAAAACCGGGTTTTTAGTGGTCTGAGGAGGCGGTTTCCTTATCTGACTGAACAGCATTGACAGAGGTGAACATTTCACCAGTTTTTTTGGATAAACACTTTTTACCCCAGTCTCTTAAAACCAGTAAAAAAACAAAACAAACAAACAAAGAGTTGTTCATTCTACGGAGCTCATGAGAGATCAAAGCAATATTTTGGGGGTATCAAGAAAACGTGCTCTCAATTTGCCAAACTGTGCTCTCATTTTACTAAGTTGCACTCTCGATTAAGTAGAGCGTGCACTCATTTTATTCGATTGTGCACTTGTTTTACAAAATACACGATTTGTATAAAATGCACTTGTTTTTATAGAATTGCACTCTCCTTTCATTAAATTGATCCCCCAATTAACAAAATTCATTCACAAATGAATCATCGTAGGCATGACAACAAAGGTCGCTTTTCCTCTGCGTTCTTTGCTGTACTTATATTTATACCATGCTGGGATTCTAGTGTTGCCAACATGTCTTTGTGCAGCATGCCTAAACCATTGGTAAACCCTTACTAGATCCAAGTTAAAATGCCTCACATGACTCAGTCTGCCCCACATGCTTGGAAGAGGAACAGTAACAGTGTTCCTGTTAAATTATGACCCATTATTAGTAAATCATGCTTAGGATGTTCTACATCATGCTCATGGTTTTTTTCTAATGTGAGCACATTATATAAATCGTGGCCATGTTGAACTAATTAATGCTCACAATTTTGAATGACATCATAGTCACAAATTTCAATAACAATAGCATGTCTTATTAATCGTGGCCACACTTTAGTAAATCACGCTCACTATGTTATGTAACGTGTGCACAAAAATACTTAAAAAGAATAATTCACTTGAGCTTTTTCTCCGTATCATTCAGATGGGTGGTGTACACTTTTATTTTAGTTTAAAATAACTTTGATTTCGTAATTATTGTGGTGCAAAATGGAACAAAACCTGCTCATGTGCAAAATTATTACTCAAAGTGGTTCTGAAGGCAGCTCTGCCTCTGAGGCAGAACAAACACAATTGGTTCATAGAATAATTAATTATAATAGAAAGTAGGTGGACCTTTAGACATGTAGCTGCTGTTCAGAGTATTATATGTGGATGCACTGCATGAACGGTTTGAGATTTTGTTTATTTATTTTTTTACATTGTTGCTTATTATGCAAACTGAATGATAACCGTCTTTGCAAAAGCCACGTTTACATGATGGAGTCGAAGATGTGCCTCTTACTGTATTTATAAATCTGATGGCAGCATGCAACCACATGAATGTAGCTGTGGTCAGTCGCTGCACTTAATTCACCATCACTCAGATTTTAGATGTGTTAAGGTAATAATTTTCACACACCACTAGGGGGTCACATGAAAATGTCATGGAACACTCAAGGGTGCTTTTTCACCAAAAAAACGATTCCGTTCTATTCTGGTTTATAAGAACCTTGGTGGTTTTCAGCAAACCAGTCTGCGTTTACATCAGTTTTAGTGGCACTGATGATACGTCATTTTTCAGGTGTCGGGACCTTTTTTTGTTGGTAGAAATGCACAAAACTGTTCAAAATGTGGTTCATGAACCTGAACGGAGCCCCATCCAGGTTGCTGGAAAAGTGCCCCTGTGCTTGTATGCAGGAAAAGATTGGATGGAAGCTATGGAATGCTGCCGTAGATACTTTTCTAGGCAGTCAGCTAAGAAAACAACACCTTTCAACCAGAAGAGAGGTCGGCATCTGAAAGTAGCTGCTACATTCAGACAGAAGGGAGCTGCTGATTGGCAGTATATGATAATAACAACAACAATAACAACAACAATTACCCTTCCACCTCTCTTATTCTCTCTCACAAGCATCCCAGTTTTCTTCCCTGTATCTTTACGCCACCTCCATATATGCAAATCTACCAATCTTCAAAAACAAGATAAAAACACTGGAAAGTTTCTCTCTTTCATTCCCCCCCTCAATCTAATTATACATGGATTGCATTATTATAATTATTGGCCGACACTGAGCCAACACAGAAGACGGGAGCCTGAGGTTATGCCACAGCAGAATCAGCCTGGATTACATCACTGCAGCTTTATTGGAAACAAAATTAGACTTAATAAATATTAATAGCTGCTGTCTGCGAACTAAAGAGCGCCTACATTACAGCTGAAAAAAGCAGTTTATTGTTCACCTCTCCTGGGCAGTCGGGCTGGGCCGTCAACTAACGAGTCCACAGGTTAAGCAGATTGTGGCGGGTTGTGGTACAGGTGGTACAGGTGGTACGTGGGAGGACTGGGGCATGATGAATAAGTGCTAAATAACAATGTCTCCAACAAAGAAAGAAACTTCCCAATAAAAGGAATAATAAGTGAACTTTTACACTCAAAAGTGATTTTTTTTACCCTCAACACCATCCCTCCCCCCACCTCAGAATGGAAAACTGTATTTACTGTGGTATAGACGAACCTCAAACTGTGATGCTCCTTCAAAAGGAAATCCAACAAAACCAAAACAGACATGTTTTTAAAAATGTAATTTGACCATCAGTTTCAAGTGTCCATAAACATGGTCTTGAAATAACAGTCCGATGCGGGAAAATAGGCCCCAGAATGAACAGACTGGCCTAGAGAGGCTTTATTCTGAAAGCTATCCAGGCTTTTAGGACTTCACCAGAAACAAGTTTTTTTATATGTGATGTTACAAAAACAATAAACTCTTGTTTTTGGCCCTTAAGAAAAGGCCAGGCAAGGTTACACTGTTGTGAACTGAGGCTACAGTGGCTTAACATCAGCTGAGGAGCCTCAGGTCATGCAAGTTGATCTAGGTATTAAAAGCTGTCAAACGTAAAGCTTTTTTCAAAGGCAGTCTCTTTTTGGCTTAAGATTATGCTAATGTGTGTAGTCTTGTCATTCCTTGCTGCATTTGACCCTCCATGACAGTATATGTAAATTCACAGTTTGCCCTTGTAGGGCTAAAAGTTCTTCTCTGTTCAAAGAAGGAGTTTTGGGCTCTTGGAGATTTGCATCTCCAGCCTAAGCACTGCAACATACTAGTTCTAGTGAGGTCAAAGATCTGCTTATAACTCAGGGCTGCTACAATGATGCGGAATAAGTAATTGTGCTCGAACCTTGACCACTAAGCCACAGGGCTCCAGGCTCTGTCAGATGGTACAGCCCTATCTACACTCCAGCCTAGCAGCAGTGGTGGTGATCCTACCCACAGCCAGGGCTTTCACTCAATGCAATCCATGTGGCCTGCCCCTAAGGACCATGCTGGTCATCCACTGAAATAAAAATGTAATCTGTATGACCTCTCTTCACCCACTCTCAATTTTTTCTCACTCTGGGTAGTTGAAGTTTTTCTTTACTTACAACTCTGCCACTTTCAAAGAGGCATTGCCTCACCACTTGATCTTACAGTAATTGTATCTGCTGCACATCTGTCTGAGGTGAGTGTGTGAACGTGAACAGGCAGACTCGATTCTGCTTAAGCTGTAACCAGAAGGCATAAGCAACATTTTCATGTTGTAGTTACAGTGGAAAGGTCCTGTGGTGGCAAGTGCCTACAGCCTCCGCTGCTGTGCTCTGTAATGGCCATTGTAAAGGCCTAGCAAACCGATGACAGACATGAAGCAACTTCACAGATTTCTCTACCAATGATATCTTGCTATACAATGTTGAGAGATTAGCCGGTTCATTTTACCAAGTTCAGTTGAGCAATTAAGCAAAGACTATTCCTTTCAGAACACCATGACCTTTATTGTCAAGCTGAAATCAAAATCGGCCTTCTTTTGGTTTTGCGTTTTTGTTCGACCCCTGATTAGACGATAGTCAATTCATCACAATCCATCAGATTAATTTTCTTTCTTTCTTTTTATGGAAATGTCTTGTTTCTCTCTAATCCATATAATACCATCAGAATATTCTTTAACACGTCTTTGTATTTTTGCTTATGCACTCATGGGTCATGAAATAATATTAAAAAAACAAGTTCATATGTCACTCCATCATCGATAGGCTCCGCAGTGATCATATGAAAAAGTCAGGACACCCAGTGAACCCTAAGAAACGTCTTTTAAAAATGTCATTATTAAAAATGTCATTATTAAAAATGCAGTTTTCTTGTGAGGAAAAGTTCAGACAAGTTCACCCACATTTATTACTAATTAAATGCCTAAAATTAGAATCAGGTGCAGCAAATCTGCTGCAAATGGCTAGAACATCATTAGAGAGGATTCTAATGATGGCTTCTTTACAAGATGTGTAAAGAATCTCCAACAAATGTCATCACTGGACCTACAGGTAGATCTTGCTACAATTGATGTCAAAGTGCAGCATCTACCATCAGAAACAGACCAACCAATCTCGATTTCCATGTCCTCTTCATTATAGAAATCACTATGAAATCTTTATTGTAACAGAGGCAGTTTGAGTAAAATGTGAGACTGCCTGCACAAAGACTGACACTGAAACGTCACATAGCTGAAAGAATTCCACATGGAGCAGTGGGAATCTTTCTTCTATTTGATGTCAGAGAGATGGTAGATGGTTATAGGAAACATCTAATTAACATTATTCAAGCCAAAGGAGGAAATATCAGCTATTAGGTTATAGGGCCTTTTTCTCTCACAAGAAAATTGCATTTCCACCTCTTCAAGCGGGTTTGGGCACAGTTTGGAGCAATCAAACTAGTTAAACCAACCCAGGCTGAGGTAGGTGCACATCGCCTAGTCGGAGTACACTCTAATGTCTGACAGATAGCAATGTACTGTCCTCAGGTCTGTGAGGAGTTTGGTGTGCTCTCCTTGTGTCTCTATATGTGACCGTGTGAGAAGAGTGAATGCTTGAGTGTGGTACCCTGCAATGTATTGGCACCCTGTCCAGGGGGAATCCTGGCATGCACCCAATGATTCTGGGTAAACACCAGATCCACCTCGACCCTGACCAGGAAGATGTGAACAAGAAGATGGATGGATAAATGTCTTTCAAAGTGTGCCATCTGTAGGCTTTAATATGCATCTCCTGCTGTGACAGTAACTCATTGCATGGCGGAATGCTGGGGCATACGAGGACTTTCTCCAACTCTTCGACAGTAAGGGATTAATGTGCATCCTTATCATGCGCTACTGAAATTGAGAGTGAAGGGATTATGATGGCAGAGGAGAAAAGTGACAGAGAATGTGTGCAATCATTAAATTACCCATTCAGGCTACCATTAGCACATCACCGAGGGGATTCATTCCTCCACACGTCTGTCTTCCACTGTGGTTTCTACAGGAGAGAATGTACATCTACTGCTCTCTTCTTCGCAATGAGCATGATGGTGTCTGGAATAAAGTGAGATGGGGGTGATGAGACATAAAATGGTGACTAAGGAAAGACGGAGGGATTTGTTTTGACAGACAGGCCTTGGATCAGATGCCTGCCACCCAGGGCCTGGTGTCATAGATCTGTCTTAATTACAGCCTCTCCGAGAGCAGCCCTGTTTGTTTCTGTGCCTAATGAGTTAGATGGGGATTAAGCACTGTGCTCCGGCCCAATTAGCACACCCATTCCCAAAACACATCAGCCAGAGCCACACACAGGCAGCTCCATCCAGCGATGCCTGAAGAATGAAAGACTAAATTCTACCTTACACCACTAAACCCTACTTTAGGTCACATTAAAATGTTTTTTTTACTATGGTCAGTGAGGTCCACGTATAATGTATGTGTAGGTTTATGCACCAAATGCAATGATCATTTGCATCTATTTTATATGACCATTTCCAAAAATGTTAACATTTTTTGAAGTTACTGTGTCTTTAAAGCTGATTTATTTGTTAAAAATGAAGAAAGTGAAGATTTTATGCTGAATTGTCTAATGCCTTTCCTGCCCATATCCTATTTCCATTGTTTCAATGAATGATTTTTGCAACTAATGAATACATTCAGCTTTAGGTGCGCCAGGTTCTTCAACTTTAAGGCGCTCCCATTACAGATGTGTAATGCATACACACACAGCTTGTCTTGCCCCTGTAGAGAAGTACTGCCAATTGAATAGGACTCTCTGAAGCAGATGAATATGTTGGCTGCGTGACTAATGACAGACGTGGGCTAGAGGGGGAATAAAGGTATTATAGCTGAGCCATGGAGCAGTAGAACTGTGTTCTCTGGATTAATGATGCTCCATCCCATACTTTTGGGATGGGATGGGGAGTTGGGGATGATGAAGTGTGGTGGTGATCCAACATCCTGCCTCACTGAATGAAAACAAATGCTCAGAAGCAATGCTCCAAAATCTAGTAGAAAGCCTTCCCTGGGCAGTAGAGACAATCACTCCAACAATAGCAGGATAAACTCTTTCCCCCTTGTTTTTAGTAGAAGCAATGAATGAGGAGGTGCCCCAATACTTTTGTCCCTATAGTTTATTTTCCATTTAACTTACCAAAGGGTACCAAATCCTGAGAATCACCAGAATCTTTGTTGGATGAATTGCATGCAAATGTGTTGCTTGACTTGAAAACAGACTGTCTGCAGTTTAATTTTGGTGTATAGGCAGTACAGACTGGAGCAGTACATGCAACTCTTTTTAATGTCGAGAAACCCAGGAACAGTCTGATTTCCATGATATGGGCCATTGAAGGAGAAGTGCTCTCCAGCGTTGATCATTGTACATTTTGTAGCTACTTTTTTCCAACGCTTGCTTTCATTAGAGTTCAAATCAGGGTGATTGCACAGCTTGGTTCAGCCCCGCGTTCAATCAGACCCTTTTCTGCCCCTGATTGGAAGATCAGCCGATGCGCAGTAAATGATCTTCGCAGTATCTTTACATTAATGGCGGTTTCAATTAGAGCTTCTGCAGGTCTTATTACTGGGAGAACAATAAACATAAAGACGCAGTGTAGATATGTTTCACTGCCAACATTTATCTGCTTAATTGTGTTTCAGCACTCCTAGCATAACCTCATTACAGACATTTCTTCTTTCTAGGATGGCTGGGATTTGTCATTTGCGTAAAAAGGTGGTAATATCTGATTAATTTCATGTCACATCCTGTCACAGAATTTTACAGTCTTTAAGTCACAGCTGGTCTGTGTGTACCTGCATGTTCTGAGCACAGGCTGTACTGAATGTAATCATGATTAACAACAAAAGAGGAAATTATTGATGTAATACTAATAATCTCATTCTTATGAAATTAATATAAAGTGTAAGTCCAGGCACCGCCCCTCTCATTATTATAACTGCATCATTACATAAGATAAGATTCTTCTGTAGGGTTCTACAATGTAACAGCAAACAATGTATTGTGACAAATGAGTGATAAATACAATTATTTTGACATCAGACAAAACATAAACAAACACTATGATAATGAATGAATTAATGAATATGAATTAATGTATCATTATTTTCATTGTGCACTGAGACCAATAACAGAGCATCAGCTCAAACTAGCCATGTGAAACTATACAACTAGAAATGTGAAATACATGTACTGGGAGCAGCTGTGGTCTGGTGGTTAGGGACCCAGCCTTGTGACTGGAAGGTTGCTGGTTCAAATGCCTGAACTGGCAGGACATGACTGAAGTGCCCTTGAGCAAGGCATTGAACTCCCCACCGCTCTGGGCATGTATGCTTACTGCCCCCTGGTGTGTGAATTCACTAGTGTGTATGTGTGTGTATCACTGTGTGTGGATGGGTAAAATGTGGTGGTCTAATTCCTGTGCGTGTACATAACACAGTGGGTTAAATGAGTATAATTGCTATTACCATTTTGCCCTTATATTCACAACCTCATCTCGTCTCAGAGTCTGTTGTGGTGGCTGAGCCATGTCCGAAGAAGCGGATCCAGATTCTCCAGATTTCTCATAAAATTCTACACACACTACTCCACAAAGGCAAAGTGAGAAAAGATGCTACTATATTAAAAATGAAACTCAAAAATATAACATTTACATAAGTATTCACAATCTTTGACATGACACACAAAATTGAGCTCAGGTGCATCTTGTTACCACTGATTATACTTCAGATGTTTCCACAGCGTGATTGGAAACCTGTGGTAAATTCAGTTGATTGGACATGATTTGGAAAGGCACACCTGTTTATATAAGGTCCCATAGTACACAGTGCATGTCAGAGCACAAACCAAGCCATGAAGTCTAAGGCACAGCACTGCATTATGACACAGATCTGGGGAAGGGTACAGAAACACTTCTGCTGCATTGAAGGTCCCAATGAGCACAGTGGCCTCCATCATCTGTAAATGAAAGAAGTTTGGATCTCTGGAGATTTCTAAAAATAGCTGTGAAAAGTATTGAGCAAAGGCTGTGTAGATATTATATTTTTGTTTTGTTTGTAATACATTTGCAAAGATTTATGAGAGTATGAGAGTACACTTTTAGTGAAAATGGAACCCTCTCACACCCTTTCTGACAACCACTGATGAGTAAGAGATCAAACCTTTGGTTTAACAGATAAAGATATAATCGGTTACAGTATAGTTTATAAAAGTTAAAAAAGAGAATCTCCACTAAGGTTTGGGAAAAATAAATAAATAAAAATAAACATGGAAATCAAGGAGAAGGTATAACATGTTCATCATATTCTCTTAACACAATTTGAGTCTATTAGCATACGTTTAGATTACATTACATACAGAAAGATGAAAAAGTATGAATTAAGAGGCTCCAGAAATGTTGGGAGAAGGTATTATGGTTGTGGGCCCAAGGGTTAAGGTTATCATCAGCCAAACTGGTGCAATGTGCTGTGAGTAGATTTTGTATGGTGTATGACAGGCCTGAGCGAGAGAGCGAGAGGGGGAGAGAGAGAGAGAGAGAGAGAGAGAGAGAGAGAGAGAGAAAGAGAGAGGGGTGGAGAAAGTGAGAGAGAGAGAGAGAGAGAGAGAGAGAGAGAGAGAGAGAGAGAGTGAGAGCGAGAGAGCTCAGCAGCACTTGGCAACCGACTGCATTCTAATGCATAAATCTACACTAATTGACCAAAAAAGAACACACCTAGGAGTTAATGAAAATGAATGAAAATTCACAAGTGTAAATGTAATGAAGATATATTTATTTGTACTAGTGGAAGCTGGTGCCAAGACCAAGTGTCTAATCAGACCACACCTGCAATCAGACAGAACTCCATACAGAATTCTGCAGCAACATTACATTACATTCCTGCTGAACCACAAATGGTGGTGGTTTGAAATGCAACAATTAGATTTGTAGAGATGCATCCCTGTCTGGCTGCACAACCTGCTTAAATTGGATTTCAAAGAGACATTTGCGTCACTCACAACATGACAAACTACAACCACTGAATTGGGTCTAAACATCACAAAGCTTTCTGCATGGGTTGAGGTAATGACGTATGTGTGTCCTTGGTGCTCTTATTGGAGCCCTTCACATCCATCATCTGGATGTTCTTTACTGTTCATCGGAGATGCATTAACTCCTCCCACAGAATTTTAAAAATACAAGATGATTGGTTAGTACTGAGCTTTCATGTGTAGCTTTAGCTTTAGTATTAGTTTTTAGTTTATTGTGCTTTATTATATCTATTATTTATTTGATTTCTTAGTAAGACTTGAGTACTGTGCTCTTTCTTTGCGCGGCAGTAATATGTTACTTTCCCTCTAGGAAAAAGTTCATCCATCCGTCCACCCTTACATCCATCCATCCATCCATCCATCCATCCATCCTCCATCCATCCATTAAATACAACTTCTCTCCATTAATGTGCTTATCAGAAGACCTGCCACTAAGCATGAAGATATGTTATTAAATAAATAAATAAATAAATAAATAACACTGCACCCCCCCCCTCCAAAAAATAAAATAAAATAAAATAAAATAAAATAAAATAAAATAAATCATGCACACAATCTCATAAACATGTAGAATCCTGAGATTCATTTTACATTCTACATTTTACTGCTAAGTGGTAAAAATGTTTTTCCCCTTTTTCAGACAAATGAAAGATGCAGCATTTAGCCTACTAGAAGTCCATCCAACCACAACATCCCAAGCACAATGTCTGTGTGTCACCCTAATTCAGCTGCAAAGGTGACAGAACACAAAGCCCCCTGAAGAATGAAATGGCTACAGGAAGATAAATAACCCAGAGAAGAAGCTGGATGAAGTGGGTCAGGTCATCAGTATGGGAATTCTTCTGGAGGCCTGAGCCGTAGCATGTGTGTACAGCTTGGGCAGAGATTACAGAGCTCTGTGTGCTTTAGTACAGGCTGCTAGTGTTGCTGTGTGGGGTCTGGCTTTCAGCTTGTCTAATTGGAGCTGGTGATTGCATGGCTCTGTCACACAAAGGGCTGATTACAGCATGCAGTGTCAAAGAGCACGACTCTCAAATGTCACTGATGCATTTCATCAGTGGCAAGAGGACGGCAGCCAAGCTGTAACTTAGTGACTATGCATATCCCATCTCTCTCTCTCTCTCTCTCTCTCTCTCTCTCTCTCTCTCTCCCTCTCTCGCTTTAACTCTGCCTTTTGGCTTTTATTTGTAGGGCTTTTAACATTTATAACATGGTGGTGGTGTGTTAGTGTGTGTTGCACTGAAGTGGATCATATACAGCAGTGCTGCTGGAGTGTTTAAACATTGCATCCACTTTATTAGACACACCTAATAAGTTGCTTCACCTTGTAGATGTAAAGTCAGAGACAAAGGCTCATCTGTTTCTGCACCGCTTGTGCTGATCATCCTCTAGTCCGTCATCAGTGCTCAAAGGATGCTGCCCACAGGATGCTGTTGGCTGGATATTTCTGGTTGGTGGACTGTTTTCAGTCCAGCAGTGACACTCCACCAGCACCGTTGTGTCTGATTCACTCATACCAGCCCAACACACTCTAATACGTCACCACTATCATCAGTGTCACTGCAGGGCTGAGAATAACCCACCATCCACATAATACCTGCTCTGTGGTGGTCCTGTGGGGTCCAGACCACTGATGAACAGAGTGAAAGGAGGCTAACAAAGTACTCAGCGAAAGAGATGGACTACAGTCTGTAATTAAAGAACTACAATAGGCTCCGGTATGGTAGAGGGGCTGATACAAGTGTCCTTCTCTGCTTCCCCGTCACATTTTATTATCTTAGTCTCTGTCTTAGATGCTATCTCTTTTTATTGATCCTAAATGCACCTCAAAAATCCACAAGAGGTGCATCTGAAGGCTTTGCACGGCCTTCACATCCCTTCAACATAAACATTATCAAACATCTGTGGATTGGCCTCAAAAGAGCAGAACATGCAAAATATCGCCAAATCTCATATTTTGCCAGAAGGATTGGGCAAAATCCCCCAAAACAAGAATTAAAAGCCTCTTAGCTACAAAAAGCATTTCCAATTTTTTTGATGGACAAAAGAATTGGGACACCTGCTCAGCCATTGTTACTTCTGAAATCAAAGGTGTTAATAAGAGTTTATCCTGCTTTTGTTTGAGTAGCTGTCTCTACTGTCCAGGGAAAGCTTTCTATAAGATGTGAGGTAGTAAATGTGAGAATTTGATTTAATTTAGGCCTAGGGTGAAGGACCTGTCCCGTAGGAATTTTGTTTTCTCCTTCTCTGTACTCTCCCTACTATAACTCCTACAGGTTGGCCCAGATATTACTTTCTCTTGATGGCTTCAGAGCATCATCACTAAGAACCAATTGCAACACACAGGACGCAGGCCTTGCGTTTTAAAAACCAGCCTGACAGCAGCTGGGGGTGGATGTTTGTGCTGATGTGGTGCTTTTTGTTCTCTGCAGCACTCGTGGCTTTATGTTTGTGTTGTTTATGAGTATGGCTTTGTGTTGGCAGGGCCAACCCTTGTATTTTGGTTTCATTTTTCTTTACAGAATTAGTTTGTTTACAGGATTCGTTTTCTGTTCCGTTACATTAGGATATAAGTTCTTTTGATTTTTGTTCATTTCTTTCCTTTGGCACCGTCCTGTTCCGGTTCCCTCAGGTGAAGGCAGACTGTTTTTCTTTCTTCATTTCTGTACCTATTGTTAATGATGCATTTATACACCTGTTCATGGTGGCTGACTGCTGGTGTGTGAACTGACAGCATTAAAATGGGTACAAACCTTGTAAGATGTGGCTGAGTTGTCCCTTACTGTTTCACCTGCTATGTCACAAGCAGACCATATATTATCGACCCCCGGTTTCCCCAAGACTACTCACAAGGTTGTAACAATGCAGACAGGATGTGGGAAGATCACCACTCCACCTCATCTCCAATGCCCCAGCTCATCCCAAAAGTATTGGATGAAGCAGCATCATTCCAGAGAACACAGCTCCACTTCTCCATAGCTAAGGATATTTTCCGAGTGTACAGCAAAGCACTTTGGAAAGTCGCTCTGAATAAGAGCATCTGCCGAATGCCGTAAATATATATGTAATTATCTATAGGCACTACACAAGCTTTGAGCCTAAACTGTGAATGGTCAAAATAATGACTATGCCTTATTTGAGTAGAAGGCTGGTTGTGTTCAATCACATCCTTTGGTCTTTAACATGCAGAGCTTGCTGTCACATGACTAATACCAAGCCAGAGTGTTCAGTTTCAGTTATTGGTTCTTCTCTTCAAGCAGAGGGGAAACTGTGCTGGACTGTGTCCATCCAGAACTGCTACTAGATAGCTGCGGTGTGGACCGTTCTCCTAGAAAGAAGAGTAACAAGTAACGACAGACTCTAAATTACTTTATTTTTCCTTTTACCCACATAATTGTTAAACCTTATTTTTGATTACAAGCGGTTTACAAATGGCAGCTCTAACATCAATATCAATTTGCTTTGTGAGTCTAATGCGGCTCAGCTTCGGTTACTTTGAGGCTAGCTAGGATTAAAGCTCTGCGTTTCATTTTTGTTCAGAGTCGTGGACTAAGAACTGCAGTAATGTGCATATTTTCAGTTACTATTGGAATAAAGCTATGATGTTCTTTCATTCTGTTCTCTGAGTTCAGGGTCTATTGTTTATGCTATGAAAATGCTTTTTCTTTGAAGCAAAAAATCAATACATAGGAAAAAGGTAGGAATATTTAGGCCTGCAGATTGCAGGTGTAAAGCTGTACAGATGAAAACACGGGCTGGATGAATCTCTAATTGTACAATTACTCCCAAGCTGTACTTCAAATTGCAAGTCCAATACAGGGGATACATTATGAGAAGTCAGAAAAACAGAGAAATCAAAGCACTGTTTAGATTTTAGCAATTCAATTACAATTACACCAGCAGCCTGCTGACCCCACTACCTGAGAGAGGGTGTATAGCCACATTTCTATCTAAACGTTTGGAGAATGTAATGCACAATTACCAAATTTCACACAATAACTCCAGTTGTGAATAAAATAAAACGTGAATTAACTTTAGATGACAAAGGCTTCAGGGATTAGGAGCAGCAAACTGTTTCTCTATTCTACTCTAACTCTGCCTTTGCTTTCAGCAGAATGATCTTCACAGCTCTTTTTATGGTTGTGTTGTTTGTTGTTCAGAGATGCCAGGGAGAACAAGCAGTGGCCCACCTAATGAGGGCTGAAATCTCTGTCAACCACTCTGATAACGTCCACCATACATCTGGGAGCACCAGCAAGTTCTGGGAGAGAGTAGAGCCATTTTTCAGACGAGCTTTGGATTCTGTATTTCTGAAAACTGAAAACAGCCATTGAAAAGCTGTGTCATCGGACCATCTTTGCCAACTGATAAGGGCGTCATTTGACTGACAGCTGGATTCATCCTTGTTTATAAAAAAAAAAATTCATCACGCTTTTTTACATTTTGTTTTTAGTGATATTTCACATAAATTTATTTGGAATTTTAATGCACAGGTTCAAAATGTACAAAAACTTGGTGAATGGAAACACTTCTGTGGCTTTGAACAGCAAACGAGTGAGCACGAGTAACAAATGTGAGCTCCAGGTGAAGTAAAGGTTAGCTAGATCCAAACAATGAAAAATGAGAACAGGTTTTGTGTAGCTGAATGGAGCTTTGAAAATGAGTGGAGAGGTGCAGTGTGTTTCATTATCATTTAAAACTGAACGTTCTGAACAGTGCCATTATTGTTACTTGATCCTTGAGATATTTTAACCAAACCTTTTCTTGGCACTTCAGTAAGACTCCAGTGGACTATGTTAACCTGTGGAACGGGGGATAACTTTTTCCCTTTTTGTAGTAATTCAAGTCCTTATCACTCCAGCAAATGGATTCTCTTCGTGTTTCTGATTCTAACAAATAATCAAAATGAGACTCAGTAAACAGATTGACATGACGATCCACAAAACATCAACTTTTCATATTAAACATACACTGAAAGAACAGAGTAATGCATACGTTTGAGAAGATGGGTGGTCTCCAGAATTACTCAACACACTTTACTGTTCCGTCCAATCTTCACTCGGCCCCATTAATGCATAGAGGAGGTAGAACATCATTAGTGTCCGGAGATGAGGCTGATGTATTCAAGGAGCTGTACTTGAAACCCTGTATTGCGTCTGATCTTAGTTCCCTCTCCTTGATAAAAATCATGTGGGATTCCATTACCAGCTCTTTCACGCTGGCTTTCCTTAAATGTTGGCAGAGCCGTCTCGACCTGCCAGCTAAATTGGCGATTAAAGATGTCTAATGTGCTCATCTGGGTGCCCCCCCCTTCATCCACCCAGAGAAAAGGGAGGTGCTATTACAGGCGTGACCAACGTCTGCTTATTTTAAATCAAATATAGTCCTTACACACACATGCCAATGGAATAAGTGACATTGATTTGTTTTTTACTCAGCCTTCAAGGTTACTGTGGCCTACTGTGGAGAGAGAGAGAGAGAGAGAGAGAGAGAGAGAGAGAGAGAGAGAGAGAGAGAGAGAGGAAACCAGACGTGTAAAATACACATACAAAGCAATGGGCAACTTGTCACGGCCAAGACAACGTGATGAAGGGAAGGAAAAATTGAGAAAATAGGGAGAATACAGTTATGAAAAACATTGACAAAAAGCAGAGTCCAGATTATATAAAACTTTTTTTTTTTTCTCTATTAACATATTTGTCCCTTCAAGCTTTAAGAGACCAAGATAGATATGTGAGCAGAAAAAAAAAAACAGACACAAGGTCATATCTGCAACTGGTGACACTTTCTGGCCTCTTTTCCAAAGTAACCATGGAAACGTGTTTCCCTCTTCACTCACTGAGAGCTTTGCCCTGGGACTGGTCCACAAGGACTGGCATGAGCTTGGGGCGAGCCACAGTCATCTACAGCCATTGATGGAATACAAAGTTATTACCCATGAGTTCAAACAGGTGAATCCGCACTGAATCAAGAAGTGTTTAGCTTGCAAATGCTCAGTTCTGCCCATCGAACGAACAAACATTACGGCTACAATGCCTGAAAATGCCTCCTCTAGCATCTCTGTTATCCAGTTTCTGCTAAAGTCTCTGTCATTTTTCATAAACAAGAGCACAAAGAGGCCAGTACGGAAATTCTCTGATCACTGTATATCAAAAAACCGGCAAGCCTCTTACAACACACACATCTGAAGAGCTTTCTTCCCTCCTATACAAAAGAGGGGGAAGCTATTTCCGTTTAGGCTTCCTGTTCCAACAAAACAAGCCTGCACGCTGCTCTACTTAGCCAATCCTCATCACATTCACCAGCACTGGCTCTCTGTGTGATGGAAACTGCAGGATTAGCTTGGTGTTGAGCCTGTCTGCAAAATTGGCACGGATGTGCTGCTCATTTTTGTTGTACATCAATAATTAGAACCTTGAGCAGAGAAACAGAGAGGCACCTATACAAACATAGGTAGCCATATATTTACACATCGTAAAGGATCGGACACATATTTCAAAATATATGCACATATTTATTGTGAACTTACCTATATACAACATCAGCCATAACATTATGACCTCGTTTCTACATTTGCTGTCCATTTTTTCGGTTCCATTTAACATATTGGAGCACTTTGTAGAGCTATACTTGCAGACTGTCTGTTCCTCTGCATACGTTGTTTCTGTCCTATCACTCTATTCATCAATGGTCTGGACCCCACAGGACCACCACAGAGCAGGTATGATGTGGGTGATGAGTCATTCTCAGCACTGCAGTGACACTGTCATTGTAGTGACATTTTAGGGTGTGTTGCGCCGGTACGAGCGAATCAGACACAACAGTGTTTCTGGAGTTGTTAAATACTGTGTCCAGTCACTGTCCACTTTATTAGATACTGCTAACTAGTCCAGATTCACAGTCAGAGGCAGAAGCTCATCTGTTTCTGCAAAGTTTGTGTTGGTCCTTCATCAGTGGACAGAGGACATTGCCTACAGGATGCTGTTAGCTGGATATTTTTGGTTGATGGACCTTCAGTGGAAAATCAATCAGCTAAACTGGGCCAAAAAGATCAGCCTAAGCTTATGACTCTTTTCCTCAACGCCAGTCTATCAAGGAACCTTTCATCAAGTCAAGGCTTTTTATTGTCATTACATCTGAGTACAGATACAATGAAATTACGTTCCTCTGGAACCGAGGTGCAACATGGAGCAGCAATACAATAGGACAACATAAAGTGCAAACACTACAATAAATACAGCAACATAAGCACATATAGCTTATATAAGCTATATAAGCACTATATAATAATCATTATATATAAACACTACATACAGTAATACCACTGAAAGCATCAGTCCTACCCTGCTCATCCAGTACAGCAAGAATTGCCCATAAATGCACATTTGATCCCAATTAGTGGAAGGAAGCTCTGTATAACAACAGTTTGATTTACATCTAAAGTATTGGAGCACCTGATCCCACCAAGGTTAATAACATTGCAAACCCAAAATGTTCATTAGATGAGGCAATAATGGAGCTAATTGAAGTCCATTAACCCTGCCAAGAGCGTTAATTTCTTCACTTTTTCTTTCACGACGTCCCATTTTAAGTTCTTGCCAATAACTTGTGACACAACCTTGCTTGATGTGGGACATCATCCGTTACCCTAATATCATCACTTTTATGCCACAGACATTTTCAAATAGTATCATTGTTTTGTTTATTTCTTTTAATGGAATTTCTAAATTAAGCTGCCATGCTGACCAGTCATAATGACCCACACAGGCCCGGATAACCATTAGAAGTTAAAGTAAACAGTGCAATTGTTGCCATTAGCCATAACAAGACCTCAGATAAGATGCACATGCAGTAGATGCAGGAAGAAAATGGTAGAAAACATTATGCTTAGTTTTGTAGAGTACACTGCCCGTCAAATATTTGTGGATACCTATTTAATTAGAATGAACACCAATATTTCTCCTCTAAATAATACGACAATTCACAAGTTTGGAACCACTGTTGATGGGATGGGGGTGAGATATATTATTCAGTAGGTTAACAGTCAGTTTTTGGAAAATGGTCAAAAAGGACAATCATTGACGAGACCCGAATGCTGCCCTGAAATACGAGTCGTAGATGAACTGCAGTAGAGCGTTTAAACACAGGCAGGGATGGACTGGCCATCAGGAGAACCGTGAAAAAGTCCTGATGGGCCACTATTGGTGTGGGTCGCTGAGAGGGTTAAAAGCAGGTCACTACATCCCACTCCCCACCCCCAACAGAGGACAAAATGAAAACAATGAATTCAGCTGCCAATCCAGCACTTAAAACTGTCATGATCTTCTCTGAGGTCTGAGCCCCAAAAGGTCCTTGGTTTTATACTGACAAAACATTTGCCGGCAGTTGTCCTTTTTTGGTTAATTGAAAACAACAAAATAAATATTGTGAACTGAAGCCATGGTGCCCCCAAAGGTTTGGCAGGGAGCTTACAGTAGATGTCACCACATTATCAGTCTTCTTTCACCACAGCAAGACTGATCTGCACCTCCTCAGATCTACAAAGCAGGTGGAGCCCTGTGTGCTGTAGAGCTTTGTGCTGGCTCTCAGTCTGCTGAGAGTGGAGCCGGGCTGAGTGATCACGGAGAGTGCTTTAGGCGGGACAGGAATTGATTCGTCCACAGCGTCCTCCACAGCAGAGAGGAGCCGTCTGCACAGCAGCATTATCCCTTCGCTGTGTTCTCTTCACGCATCACCATCTCTTCATTTATCTCCCCATTGGAAAGTGGTGCTGCAAAGCACTCTGCCTTCCGCTTCCTCGTTCCAAACACACACACACACACACACACACACACACACACACACAGGGAAAGGCTGCAAAATCACACACTTTAGAAATGCAAGCTGAAAAAGGTTTTGAAAAAAGCTTTGAAAAATCCCCAAAAGACAGTCTTGTGGCGTAATCCTCTGCCCACACGGGTGTTTATGGGGAGTGTGATGGTGATGGTTCACCTTCAAGCAAACAAGAGCGCTCTCTCACTCTCAGTGGCGTGTCTATGTGTGTGTACAATGCCATCAGAAGATCCGATCAGAGCTGGATCAAAACATTTTCATGCAAGTGCAGTCAAAACTACTGGGCCTCTTCCTGCTCTCTGAGACTGATGTCTTGTTTGCTTCTTTTGATGTGTGATGCTTGTTTGCTTTTCAAACTTTTCAAACTAATATAGAGAAACTCCACTACTATCCCCGATAGTAAGGATATAGATAGATGGATAGATATATCCATTCGTGTCTGTGTGTGTGTGTGTGTGTGTGTGTGTGTGTGTGTAAACAGTTGTGTACAAAAGTTATGGCACCCCTAACCAAATGACATTTAAAACATGGACAAAAGTATTTGAGAACCTCATTCATTGTTTCTTCCAAAATCAAGGGTATTAAAAATAATGAATCCTACTCTTGTTGGAGTAACTGTCTATACTGTCCATAGAAGGCTTTCTACTAGATTTTGAAGCATTGCTGTGAGGATTTTGTTGCATTCAGTGACAAAAGTGTTAGAGAAGTTGGATGTTGTTCCACTACTCCACAGCTTGGTTTTCTACCCCAAACCTGGCATTAGGCGCGGTGCCAAGAAGTTCATGTTTATCTGCTCCAAAGAGTCCTACTGTATTGGCAGTACTGCTCCACAGGGTCTTGACAAGTTGTGTGTGTGTATATTTGCACATTTGTGTCAGCAACTGGGTGCATCTTAATGTAGTTGAATGCATTAATTAGACGGGATGTCTACAAACACATTTTTTCTGGCTGGTGCACTCGCTTTGTGTGTGGGTTCCTTCCGGCTGCTTTGGTTTCCTCCCACCTTCTGAAGACATATGGTAGGTGAACTGGCTATGCTAAACCGACTTTAAGTGAATGGGAGTGTATTTTGTTGCCCTGCAATAGATTGGACAGGGCCAACGGGTATTCCTGCTGTGTGCCCAATGATTGCAGATAGGATCTGGACTCACAGTGAACCTACCCAGGACAAGTGGAAAAAAAGACAAGTGAAAACAAACTCTTTCTTCAGTAATTTATTTCTTCACGAATGGGCCAATAAAATCAAAGGTCTAAATTGCAGGTCATGCTGCTTGCAATCGGCAAGCGCTGTAGGTGATAAAGAGAGAGTCCTAACAGGTTTGGGTAATTGGCACTTCCTAATTCGATGGAAAACTGGTGCAAAGTTCCAACTTTGAAGATACAAGGTTTGTACAAGATATGTGACAGTGAGGATAAACTACAACTATTACTAGTGAAGCATAATGTAAAAATCTCCCTGAATATGTTACCCAATCAGTATAAATGCTAGGCTCTTCAAAGCACTACAGATTCAACAGCATAAGTGCATACAGCATGAATGTTGTAATTTGGGATATGTAGCCATTAACCTGTTATCTATGATGAGCCTACAATCATCAGGCCACAGGCCGTGCTCTTTCAATAATGGTGTTATCATTTAGAGGCCTGCTCTCCTCTCTCACTGCTGACAAACAGCCACAGACTAAGGACAATTTACAGCAGCATGAGGCGCATATGCTGAGAGCAGGAAAAGCAATTTATCATTGAATTAGTGGCACTTATAGACGATTCGGTGTAATTTCCTATAGGAATCAGGTCAATATTGCTTTAGAATGAAATAAATCATCTGCAGCAAGATAGGAAGGATACTTTCCAACAATATTTAGATAATATTTCCATAATTATAATTTACATACTATTAGATAAATGGCTGATGGGATTACAAGTGGTGGCATTGAATATAGCGTGGTAATTGGCATTGGAGTACATTCAGATCAGCATGGTAACCTCTGCATTAGACCCCAACACTCAGGCTTTCAAATCACACCATTTTTCTCTCCAGTCCATTACAGAGGCTTAATTTACTCAGCATGGGTCAGAGCTGAGAGAGGGATGACTCTTATAAGCCTGCCTGATCTTTGATAGACCCAGAGATTTTTTACTCAGTACTTTCATTACTGCCAGGAGTTCTACTCACTGTCTTACTGTCTGTATCTCCCTCTTACCTTATTAACCACAGTGGCAGAGTCAATTAACACAGTGGAGTCTTGCTCCCCACTGTTCTCTTTTGCCTCGATAATGAGCTGCCTCTGGACCTGTTAACTCTGTCAGACAAAAGAAAATGGATATCTGAATGATCACAGCTTCAATTGAGCTCTTGATTCAGCTCTGATGTTAGAATGTTCGTATAAGTAAATAGAAATAATTTCCATGACTTACTGTACTGATATCATCATCTAATTTTCCAAGTCATGGAAAACCATTGTTTGGCATGTTCTTGTCTACATCTTTAGTAATGTTTACTAAATACAGTATGGTGTGTATTATGATCTAAACACTGTAATTTCCTTATTTCTGGACATGTGGCTCTGAATAACCAATCAGATTGGATTTATGCAGTATTATGATCATGTCTGTGGCATGAAATGGCCTTAAAATGACCATTTCTGAGATGCTAATGGCCATGATTGTTACCACCCACTGCACCATCCACTGTAGGTGGTAATGCCTTCTTTGACATATTCCCTCTACACATGTGATACTGTGGTTCGAGGAATGGAAGATGTCTGCACACCTCCAGAAATGGAATGTGCCCTTCAGTTTGCATATTGTTATGCCATGATTTGGCATATCACTGTATAAGTCTACATCAACTCTAGGGTATGTTTTGACTGCCCCTCCCTAGTCTTAGATCTGAGCAGAAGAAGAAACTTAAACTTACATCTCAGAACTCAGATCTTGGAAACTTAGGTTTGCAAACACAGTGCAGGAAAGTACAGGGACTATACTGCCTCAAAGCCATTCAGTCTGCTAAGCTGCATTTCTGGGCTTTAACGACACTGATGGCTGTCCTGTTTTGAAGGATATTTCAAAAGCAGCTTAGAAATGCACTCTTTGTTTCTGAGAACCCAAAGGAGAGAGCTTGTGTATGCTTTGAGGCCTTCATTCACCAAAAGATTCATGCGGCACAAAATGACAAAGTTCGTAAAGAAATGCAAGTTTTAAACTAATGTTGTTGAAAGTAATGTTGTTGAAACATGCTATTATGCCAACTCAGGCTTTCTCAAACGTGCTGTGACTAAGCTCTGAAGAGGAGCCTTTGTATACTAGTGCTTTCAAGGTCTTTTCTACCTTGTCTGCAGCCTTGGCTTTGAAGACATGACATATATAAAGACAACAGGACACAGGTGACACTAATGACAGGGTAGGGCTACAAACAAGAGAGGTGTAGATGATAACAAAGAGCAAGGGTAAGAGCTAGAGTGCAGTGAAGCCCAGACAGGTGAACTGTGACAAGTAGATTTAGTGAAGGTGAGAGATGATTGCAGAGAAAGGAAGAGGGATGATGATCTCAAGTATGGGGGTCTGGTGCAATGGACATACAGGTGCAGGTGATTATCCTAACCAAAAGTCATGATCCAAACACAGTGACATCAGATAATACACTTTTTTTTGTAAGAGACAGTGTGTGTGTGTGTGTGTGTGTGTGTGTGTGAGTGTGTGTGTGTGTGTGTGTGTGTGTGTGTGTGTGTGTGAGAGAGAGAGAGAGAGAGAGAAGGGAGGAGAGGTAGGAATAAATAGTGTAGCATGGTCTCTTGAGATGGAGGCATGGCCCTGACATGCTGGCAGTGGGAGATGTGGAGAGGCAGATAATGAAGAGGAGAAAGAGGGCAAGGAGAGAGAGCATCTGAACACACTTCTTTGTTTAGGCCTCTTGTTCCGCCACCTGATCCTGATCTCAAGGGCCCTCTCTTGAATTAATTCTCACATGCAGATATGATAAGCTAAGCAAACCCTCTTGAATATTTAACAAATCAGCAGACGGGAGATAATCTGTCTTTGTTCTTATTTATAGGTTGGGCTATTATCACTGAGAGACCCAGCATTGTCACACTTTCTTTCCATACAGTTACTTCACTGTTACCTAAGTGCTCTCAGCCTTCGCAAAAAAAATGAAAAAATAAAAAAAAATCTGAAATGCATTTATTCTTTACTTCTCTAAAAAAGTGACATCAGTTCCAATTTTGAAATCCTTATTAGATATCCAAGAGGTGCAATGTGCTGTGACTAGATTTTGTATGGTGTATGACAGGCCTGAGAGAGAGAGAGAGAGAGAGAGAGAGAGAGAGAGAGAGAGAGAGAGAGAGAGAGTTTAATTGCAATGTTATTGAGAATGGAAGATAAAGGTTACCAGGAATTCTAGACTAGTAGACTAATAAGCCAGTATTTATTGAACTACACATACAGAAGTAGGCTGTGTTTGAAACTGAAGGGATGCTGGTTACTCATACAGTATTCTAAGGCAGGAAGGCACCAAGGCATGTTTGAATTGAAGGTTACTAATCCAGACTTCTATGTTATTAGGTCAAAATGCTAACTTATAATGATAACACAGCTAAACACCAATATTTAGCAGTGATCTCTCGATATCTTGTTAATGTCAGGATGCAATGTTGTCTTTGTGTGTTGGTTACAGAGACATTATTCATTAAACTGCCTTGTGAGACTCCTTGAGCTGCAAGGCATCAATTCCGTTTGCTATTTCCAGTTTCAGACACAACTCTTGTGTCTCTCAGTATGGTGTCAGGTGTAAAGCATGCCAAGTGTCTTGGAATGGAGTTGTAGAGGTTCATGATGGTGTCCTGGGTTAATCCATCCCATGCAACGTGAAAATTCTCACTCAGTTCAAGCAGATTTTGGTCTCGGGGTGGAGTTTTGACCGTGTGCCCAATAGCATCTGACACATTTTCAGTCAGGGATAGGTTGTGGCTGCTCAATATAAAAAGTAAGCTTGGACATCATTTCTTATAGCAGTAAACAAGCTGCAATATTAACTAAGGATCATTCTTATTATTTAGGTTAGTGCACTTAATGCAATACAAAACAAGCAAGTTTCAGTTGGAACAACCTGAGGGAAAGGATAGAGGGGGAAAGGATTTTAAAGAAAGACAACCCACTATTATGAGGTTGTAGAGGGGGAGAGAGAATGACTGGATTACTCCCCTCTTAGGGCGAGAGGTAGTGTCGGGCTCCATTCAGGCTTAATTAACTGTGGATTAGCTGGAGCTTTCAGTGGCTTACATCCAGAGGAAACATGAGAACCATTAGGCAACGGCCCAGACACTTGGATTGTGACCTGCTCCATCTCTACAACAAAACACTGTATCTCTCTGCATCTTTCTGTGTGTGTGTGTGGACACACAAATTTAGTTTCCATTTCCTTAATGCACTCTTAAGACAGTCTGCTCTAATAGTGCACAGATATAGACTCGGTTTACAGCATCAAGTCTGAACTGAATACCTTATTGAAAGTATTATTTGCCATGACCTTAACCTCAGAGACCGACCTTAACCCTCACAGCTACAGCAATGGGTGAAAAAGAACAGTCTGAACTGTAATATAATATCATTTTAGCATCATTCACATAAAGGCACCGCGTACTTTTGGATATTATAATCAATGAGTCCAACTACAGGCATTAATCTATCCCTCTCCTTATCACCCTATCCTTGGGCAGGAATACCTAGGGTCAATTTAACTAATTCACTGACCATGTGTTTTTGGGATCTGCAGAATACTAGTGCAGACACAGGAACACCTGCAACCTTATTGGAAAACTATTAAATGAATCTGTGGTTTATATGAACTCCATTATTAAAAATGGATTGAACCACCCTAGTTTGAGGGGAAGGAAAACCATACTAATATATACACACTACCAGTCAAATGGTTTACCATTACAATGCTGTATGCATAACCAGTCTTATCTCTGAGGTGTGTGTGTGTGTGTGTGTGTGTGTGTGTGTGTGTGTGTGTATGTGTGTTTGAGTGTGTGTGTGTGTGACTGATATGTAGTGACACCCAGTTAGCTGAAGGCTGGCCTCCATTACAGAATCCCACCCGGCTCTAATACCTGCCTGCTATGATTCCTTCATTACTCCACTGTGAAATGGAACAAACCCACGGCAACGCTAAGAGAGACTGACGCCGAGGGGAGCTTTGGTGTATTGGGATCATTGTCTGAAAAACAAAGAGAAGAAGAAAAGAGAGAGTAAAAAAGGGCAGCAAGGGAGAGAGAGAGAGAGGGAGGGAGAGAGAGGGAGGAAGTTGAGCGAAGCAAAGTCTTTAGTTTCTTGATTATGGCTGAAGGGCAGCTTACAGCCGAGCGGTGCTGCTGGAAGATACTGCGAGTAAACGGGGTGAATAATTTAGTGGAGGGGATAATGAGAATGAATGTTTCCCCCCCTTTGTTGTCTCTTTCGCTATGCCTGGTCTTTAAAGATAGCCAGAGCCCTCGCTGAAAATGTGTGTTTATCACCGTGCCGCCTGACACTGCTAGCACAACTTTTTCAGAGGGCCAGAGTGGACATGCACACAAACACACACACTTACACACAGGACAATCCAGCATTTTTTTTTTTTATTACAGCTTACAGAGTGGAGAGGCGAAGAGCAGAGCAAGACGATAAATGAGTTTTCCTCCAAACATAATCCTGTACAGTGCAGCGTTTCTCGAGAGGTGGCATTATCTACACGTGCGCCAGGGTGGATCCAGGGCCTCACGTTGGCCTGTACACGACCCCGGTTTACAGAGTTGAGGATCTAAAGGCTAGCTTTCAGGGAGGACACACAGCAAGCTTGCAAACATCACCTTCATCCATCTAATGCACCTAATGCTTCAATTAGCACGATTCTAATTTAAACCAAGGCCCAATTTCAGACCTACCTAATCACGTTGTTCCACATTTGCAGCTGCAATCTGCTGGATGTCCAGATTATAATCTACTGGTTTTCTGCTCGTGAGGCTGCAGGGCTAGACGTAATAAAATGCATGTAATTGAAAATACTTTTAAATAGTTTTAAAACTCAAATATGTCTGTATTCTCTGTTGAGGTATCCAGGCATGCCCTACCTGGCACCCAACTTTCCAGTTACAGACCATTTAGGCTATTCACCTCTGCATTCACAGTACTAAAACAATCAGCCATAACATTAAAAACATTTTCCTAGCATTTTGTAGGTCCCCCTTGTACCCCCAACACAGTTCTGATTTATAAAAGCATGGACACCACAGAAGTTCAGAAGGTGTCCTGTGGTATCTAGTGCCAAGACATTAGCAAAAGAACCCATGTGTCCTGTAGTCCTCCACAACTAGTTCTTCCTTGGAGATTTTAGATTGATATGGACCACTGGAAACACACCCCAGGACCTACATGATATTTTGGAGATGCTCTGACCTGGTTTTTCAGCCATCGTAATTTGACCCTTTTCAAAAGCCCTATTTGGATAGGATTAGTTTTACAAAGGGAAATAGTGGGTTCCACACACTCATTTATTCAGGCCCTGCCTTTTCATTAGGGGTCTGTCATTCCTCACCCTCCAACCTTCCTTCACACTGATACATGTGAAGCCCAACACTGCCTATTTTCAAACTGCCACCATTGCATCATTGCTGAGCAGCCAAAATGCTCTGATGAAAGTTCCTAGTCTCCCAGTCCATGTGGGAAGACAGCACTATTTACCCATCCAGAGACAGCATAGCCAATTTTGCTTTCTCTGGTTCCTGATAGCAAAAACCATGACCCAGGATTCAAACCCGCAACCCTCAACTCATAAACGGCACATTAGGTGGCTGAGCCACGCTCAATTTTTGCACAAACACCCTAGCTTCAAACGTCTAACACTTAGAATCAGCTCATGCTGCTAAACATGCTGCTAATTTTCAAACCACAGGTTTTATTATTACTATTAGTGTATTAATATTTTATCAGTGGTAAAGCCATATATTACACCCATTTTTGGGAGGTGATGGCAGTGTATTAACTGAGTAGCCACTCCAATTTCAGCCATTTCTGCAAAGGTAAGAATACTGTGGAATTGGTCATAAAGTTTACAGGCGCTCTGTATTAAATTTAATTGTATTTAAATTTAATTTCCTTACTGATCCCTTCCATAAAATGTCTTAGATTCTTAGATTTGCCCAATTTTGACTTCATGTAGGTTTTCATATCATTTTCTCAGATACAAGACTTTTACATAGTATTGTATGTATTTTAAGTAAACCATTTCAAAGGATATCCTATTTTGGTGATTGCAACAGTGAACATCCAACATATGCATCCTAAACTGCAAACTGTAACAATGTGAACAATATAAGTAATACAAGTTGACTCTACTTGAACCCACATTTTATAATACTATGAAATTAATCAACAGCCAGATACAGTTATGTGTGACCCAGTGTTGTTTCCTACATCAACAGGAACTACAGTCAGACTTCTCTGGAAACTTTTTGGACGAGAATAAATGACTGAAACATCTGAAACTAGACCAATGTGTTCCTCATCACCTACTGCCATGTTATTGTCTGAAAACTCACAAAACAGTGCTGTCAGTGCTGTACCCCAACCTGCCAGCCTCAGGCATCAAAAACAGCTACAACCGTTGCCTTTGTCTTTGTCACGCTGAATGATTTTGCCATTAAGTCATTTCTGAAGTGTCTGCCGGCTGGCCTGTGGACATTACAATATCGACCCGTGAACACGCCGCCTTTTCATCTGCACGTCTAAATCCACAGGCAGTATTAAAGTCGGTATCAGTCTTCACTTGGCTGGCCAGTGGGGCTCTCGTTAGGATGTTTATACAGTTCTACAAGTCCTCCTCGGGATGAAATATCTAATTTGCCGGGCTCTGTCAGGCCGAGGTGGGATCGATCGCTGCTATGATGTGTGTATGTAGGGGATGGCAGGGCTTAAGCCCGGAGAGACATGTAATATATGGATTAGAATTAAGGCCGGCCCTGTGACAGCCTCATTTATCTTCTAGTGTGACAGGAGTGAGCCCAAGCGTGGCAATCTCCACTGTTTTAACACTTTTATTCTAATCAGACATCCAGGACACACATACATGTACACACACTTTTTCTGTCCGTGTGTGTATGTTGGCTGTTTTTGGCAGGGGTGTGATGGATTGCATGTCCCACTAGAATTCCGTCATGTTTGCATGGCAGAGCGGGAGTGGAAGTGAAGCAGATCTTCTCCACTCATTGATCTGTGTGCTTCTGTCTAAACTCACAACTGCAGCCTCACACAGAGCAACCACGCTCAGCTGAGCATGCAGGAGCCTGGGTAAGATGACAAATACACACACACACCCATACAAGTACACGCATTCACATGCTCTACTATACAGGAACTGACCGCTTGCAAAAATAATTATTGATAGGCCTCTCAATCAGTCTGCAAGTTGCCTGTCAAGCATATCATTTCTGTCATGCAAAAAATAAAATAAACAAAACAAAAACAAAAACAAACAAACAAACAAAAAAACACCAAATGGTAACTTTACAGAAGAGCGAGGTTTTTTTTTAGGATTTCTCTGGGTCCATTCATAATGAAATTAGCATATAATGCAATGAAGGACAACTTGCAGATTCAATTCATTTCAAAAAGTGAAAAGATAGAGATACAAGGTGTTTGTCCAACAATGTCATTATGAAAACCAGACTTGCAGTAAGCATAGCATCTCCACACTTTAGTTTAATTAATAAATGATGCCACGTTATTCTTTGTTTAAAAACACAAATCAAGAATTATGACTTGAATCTAATCATGCACTTCTTGTATCAAAGTTCACTCCTAGTCCTTGTACCCTTCACTAAGTAAAGCCCTAATTGGACAGGATTTGTTTTACCACTGGTGGTGTCGTAATGTAATTTTACTATAGGACATATGTTCTTCTTATAATAAACAAGAGAAATCTCAGCATAAATCACTAAAACTGGGAGAGTCTAATTGATTTACAGCATCCTGTGATCATTGAGAAAGAATTAGAGAACGAAAACCAACGATAACCAACCAATCAATCCACTTATTAAAATTAACAATGATTTGTGCTCAACAATTAGCAGCTATATGTTCATAACACGTCTGTAGATGATAAGCAATGCCTAAAGCTTACCTAAAGCTGACAAAAGCGCCTCTGCAGAGTCCATACAACACCTGAGGGTTGCCACAGAGTTGGGTGACCGAGGTATCTGTGCCATGCAGGAGGATCAGTTTATTCATTTCTTACTTTATCTCTTTTCCAAATTGTTGTATAAAACCATTAGAACACTTGAGGTTGTGTGTTATCAAAAGTAACAGCATGGCTGTAATGAAATAAGACACTCGCCTTTGACTTCTCTGCTTCATCACACCTGTGCTGTTACTTCATGATAGCATGATAATATTGCTTGAATAGAAACGAATGAATAATAATATATCACCAAAGGAACACCAGACAATTTAAGCATCCTCAGTTTGAAATGCTGATAATTAGTCTGTTAGTCAATGAACCTCTAGAACCACAGGGCAGTTTGAGGGATGTTTTCATAGTTGAATGTAAATTAATTTGCAAATAATTAGAAAAATACTTATAGGAGACAGTCACACATGCCAGATATTGTTATTTTCAGGAGATCCTAGACTACCCAAATGTTTATTTGAGATGTAAAAATGAAGAGAAGTTAAATATTTGTATGAATTTGACCATGTTTCGATAAAAATGATTTGTGGTCCTACAACTGGTTTTGACTAAACCGCATCTCATAAGTGCTCTTATAAATCCTAGAGTGTTATTGATCTGAAAATGCAATAATTTTAATATTGAGTTATTTGTAATGATTAGATTGACAAAGATATTTATAATAATAGGCAGTCAAATGTCAATGTCCTTCTAATAGTTCAACGAAGAAAGAAAGGTGACCCTTATGTAAATCCAACCTAGAATCCATCAGATTTGATGGGATGGAGTAAATGGCATTTACAAAACAGTTCAGGTGTCACTACATGTATGAACATTTTTTAAAATCTATTTTTCCTAAAATGAAAGCACACAAAAATATATAGGATGTCTCAGGATACCAGCGTCTGTTCAATTTCACGTCTCACACTTTCTTTCCAATTTATTCCCCTTTGTATATGATGTAGTGCTGATTAGTGTTGTATGGGCTTTGGTCAACTTGACCTGTTATGGACACTATTTGAAACAGGAAAAAGAAAATGAAAGGCTCCCCGCACTCAGCCTGCATCCTGCCATTGGTGTAATTTTTGTGTAATTGTGGCTGTGTTGTGGCCTTTTAATGTCGAGTGATTGCTGTGAAAGTGGATGATAATTGAAGCGCTACACCTTGCTACCCAGGACATTGCACGCTACTGCCTGTGAAGTAATGGAAATGTGTGATCCTATCAGAGGCTGCACGAAAGGGATTCTCACCTCTAGCAGACAAATGCAGGTTTTTCAGAAGCATTTTCATGTTCCACACTTCTCTACCCGCTGGTTAATTGGACTTCAAGTAGAGTGCATGGTGTTACAGGGGGCTCAAAGAGGGCACAACTATACAGCATATATGTACAATTATAATGGGAAAGAAAGGGCAAAAATCAACTATATTCTCTCCTGTTTATCAAGATTTTGCTCCAAAGATGGATTGCTTGACTTTGAGATGCAAATGTACATAGACCACTGTGCAAGAGACCAAGAGACCACCATTCATTCCCTGACTTCTCAGTGGAAACACCCATGAAAGGCCATTATTTGAGTCTTTGTAAAGTACTTTTGTAAACTTATTTTTGCTGTGTTTTGATTAATTAGACTTATATTCATTTACCTACTATAATCTATATTATTTGTTTAATATATTACTTGTTTTATACTAATATATACACTGACTTGCTGAAATGGGATAGCAGTTAAATTCTAAATTGATCAAGAACCTCAGTTACCTCAGGACAGGGAACCCCTGCACCTCTACATGTTGTGAGGTGTTATCTTGTGCATAAGGTTGAACACTGACAGCCAAACCTTCCATTAATGAGGTCTTGCAAAATGTGTGGGATGCTATAGGAGTTACTACCACCATGCTACCCTTACCGTAGGAACTATTGTGCTATGCTCTACAACATACTGAGAAACAGCACTTCTGTATGTGTAGCTCAATAAATATTGCCCACATCAGTTTATTTTAAATATAATTTGCTGTTACAGGTAACCTTTATCTTCCTTACAAATAGCATTACAGTCTGACACTTCCATTCTTCTAGTTTTTGATGATGAGTGTATAAGTATAGAGGGTCTACAGTGATTAAGTAAACATGGTAACCATGGTGACCCAAACTGTATCCTAAATGGCTCAATTTACTTCATAATATAGTATGTAGGTCTTTAAATAATGACATTTACTCACAATCACTGCATAATATGCATAACAAAGAGTCATTTGGGATTCGGTTCCATGTACAATTCCTTCTGAACATGCAATACACATAATGAATATTTATTCACTGACCTGTCTCACATTATGGAGATACTTGTGTTTTGGATTTATCTAAAACTAAGTGTGTTTAGCAAGATACAGTACTTCCATGGTTTGTTCTCAATACTTGGTGGCCTAATGGCTAAATGGTTAAACATAATTTGCAAATAAACCCTTTATGTAAATATACAGGTCATATAATTAATCGGCGTATTGAGTTTGTTTGTCAAGCATCATTATGCCTTACCAAACCAATACATTATTGTCCTTAAAATGCACAAAAACAAACAGAAAAACACACATTTTCACCCCCCTCCCCCCACTCTAATGTAACTTTCTGGTTTGACATTTCCCTATCTGCCTGCTGCTTCAAACCTAGTCAAACAGACAAATCCCCCCTGAAGCATATCTGAGTGTATTCATGCTGCCCTGCACTCTCCGCACCAACGGGGGGCCATATCCTGACATCAGATACTGCCCGTGCACCAAACTCGATCTGCTCAACAAATTTATCACTGCTAGGTGATAAAACATTAGGAGAAAGTGAGCTCACTCCGCCGGCCTTAAACACTTCGGTTCTGTCTGAGCTTACCTGCGAGTTCCTGTGGCTTGCTGCACTGGGGCTATTTGGAGACATCCATCAGAGAAGCATTTTGCATAGGTGTTTGAAAGCAGTTATATGTGCTTTTGAAATATTTCCCAAGACACTGCATTCCGCAGAACATACAAAATACATCACAAAGCTTATTCCAAAGACTATTTATGATCGCACCATTCCACATTCAAAACACCCAAAGGCTTCTCCAGAGTGTGGGCTTTGAAAGGCATTTATACTTAACAGCGCAGCCTCCAAATCCCAGCTCAATACCCCCTGACACCCTGAAATTCTTCCACAGAACACCTACGCTAACACCTGTGTAACTGTGTTTAACATACCTGCTCCAAAATGTCTCTAACACTGCGGCCCACCTCTCATCTTCGCAGAAGGAGTTACTAAAACAGCAGCCATTTAAGCTGCCTAAATGAATCATGAATATGAATACGTTCTAAAAAAAATGAACCAGCAGGTTGTTTGACCTGCACACTGAAAATATGTCAACATTAATTGCATATGATGGGGTAGCAGTGGGCTTTGATTCTACTCTGATTCAACGGAAAAGGAATGTGTCACTGTGGGGAACTGTTTGGCATAATCTAATAAACTTTATCCAAATATTATTAACCTATTCAGATTCACGAGAACACGTCAGCGGTGAGGAAAACAACACGTTCAAAAACAAGTCCTGTTTAATAGAGAGTCACACTCACCAGATGCTTTGTTAGGGCCTATGTGCATTTACATAGTCATGCAATTATCTAGTGAACCAACTGTGTGGCAGCAATGCAAGGCACATGTAATGAAGATATGAGTCGGCAGCTTCAAGAAACATTCTCATCAAACATCAGAATCTCAGTGATTTTTAGGCATGGCATGATTGTTGGTCAGAAAAGGGTGGAATGCCCTCTCCGGTTGGGGAATGAGATCCTGCCTCTAGTGGAGGACTTCAAGTACCTCGGGATTTTGTTCACAAGTGGGGGAAAGCTGGAACAGAAGTTGACAGGTGGAACAGTGCAATGTCTACAGGGTTGCGGAATCTGAAATGGTCTGTCGTGGTGAAGAGAGAGCTAAGCCAAAATGCAAGACTTTCAATCTACTTCAATCCACATTCCAACCCTCACCTATGACCTTGAGCTTTGGGTAGTGACTGAATGAATGAGATCCTGAGTGCAAGTGGCTGTAATGACCTTGTTTCGCTGGGTGGCTGGTTTCTCCCTTAGAGATAGGGTCATTCATCGAGAAGGGCCAGCTGAGGTGGTTCAGATGCCTCCAGGATGTCTCCCTTGTGAGGTGTTCCAAGCATGTCTGACCAGGAGTAGGTCCTGGGGAAGACCCAGGATGCTGGAGAGATTATATGTCTCTGGGAATGCCTTGGAATCCCCTGGAAGAGCTGGAAGAGGTGAGTAGAAGCTTGGGACCTATTTGCTTGGGCTGCTACCCATGTGAGCCAGCCCTCAGATAAGCAGAAGATGATGGTTAGATGGATGGATGGATGGATGGATGGATGATTGTTGCTGTCAGAGGAGTAGGTTCTAGAACTGTGAATTTCACATTCACATTATTTAAAACTGCTTTTCACAGTAAAGATCTGGGTCTGAGCCTTCTTTGAATAGGCCAAAGGCAACAATGGCAAAAACGTCCTAAGAGCAAGAGGAAGAAACCGAAAGAAGAGGAGAGGCACATGCTTTCAGATATGAAAGTAAGCAGGACAGTTTCATTTCCCAAATAGGCTAAATAATATAAATATTTATAAATAAATATTTAGTTGATTTTAATTGTCAGATGTGACACCCTTATGGAACAACAACTGCAACAAAATGCTTCCAGAAACTGTGGATTAGTCCTGCACATCAACTTGAAGGCATTTCCCCACAAAACAACTTCAACTCTGTTATATTGGTGGGTTTTCTCCCATGCATTGCTTGCTTCAGGTTCTTTCACAACATTTCTATTGAATTACAGTCAGGTCACTGGGCCATTGTAATGGCTGTAATGCAGTTTTCCTTTCTGCAGACACTCTTCTCATTTAAACCAGAAAGATCTATTTTGGTCTCATCCATCCACAAAACATTGTTCCAATAGCCTTCTGGCTTTTCCATGTGATCCTTAGCAAGCTGCAGACAGGAAGCAGTGTGCCATGCCCACTACTGTTATTCAGTGTTCTCCAGAAGGTGGACATTAATACAATTGCTTGGAAGTTGCCTTGGGTTCCTCTGTGATCTCAAACATTGTGTATTAGTTTTGTTGGCTGACCACTACTTGGAAGGGGAATAATGTTTTTGAAATGAATCTATTTTTACACATTTGTCTGAATGTAGATTGGTGGAGTCCAAACAGTTTAGAGATGTTTTTTTAACCGTTTTGAACCTGATGGGCTTCAAAATCTCCTCTGACCTTCTCAGAAACCTCCATTATTCATGTCAAGATGCACTTCCACAAACATGTTTTGTCACGACTAGACCCATCATCCCATTGATTGAAAACACGCTAATTTCAACTTTAGATCATCAAATTATCTTTGCTGCTCACAGATATGGAATACTGGATAATTTTCTTTTATAAATAAATGAGCAAGTGCAATATTTTAGTCTTGTTTGTTCAATTTGGTTCTCCTTATCTGCTTATAGAACAAAAAAAATCAAGCACCACTGTAGATAAGCCCTTAGACCTTATACTGGCCAACACATCAGTTTTTCACTCTTAAACAGAACCCTGTGGGTCTCCATAAGGTGAGCTAAAGCAAATGGTTACCAAACAATTCAACACCAATAAAAACCAAATGGTTTTAGTGAGTTAAGCACACAATGTTTTGTTTAGAGCACATCTGTTTTGAGAGAATTGGGTACTTTTCATGAAATGATGTATAACAGTGGTTGTTATGCCTGTGTGTGTGTGTGTGTGTGTGTGTGTGTGTGTGTGTGTGTGTGTGTGTGTGTGCGTGTGCGTGTGTGAGTGTACTGTATATAAATTTTGTCACAGAGGTTGAAAAGTGTTTTTACTAAAATTGATGGCAGTTCTCATCTTATATAATCCACTCCAGTGTGACCATTATGCAAACTAATGCAAAATATACCACTGGAAAGGAATCCAGGTCTCGGCGGAGGCAATGCATTTCAAGGTTGGCCGCAGGATATTATCCGGTCATTTGAGAATCTCAAACCAATCTTCTGTCTTAATGCGTAAAAAACACCTTCAGGAGTGGGCTGCGGCAATGAGAAACAGCCAAACACACTAGCGGAGATCAGGAGGATTGGATTGATATGTCCCTGCTGTGAAAGGACAGTGGTAGTTTATGCTGCATTGCAGTTGTGCTGTTTTGATCTTTCATCTCATTGAAATACACAGTACATAATGTACACTGCGCAATACTTGGTCATACACTGTCATATTAAAACCTTGTTCCTCTTTGTATTATTATTAGTGTGTACATTTTATAATTAACTTGCTGACAGCTCTGTTTGCAATTCTCGTTAGACTCAAATGGAAATCATATTTTGCTTATAAAAGTAATCAAACCCATAACAATAACAATGATCTAACTCTTGGCTCACTCAGGCCACCACTAAATCTTCTGTGGCCCAAACAAAAAATGAACTGATCATTTAAAATCTACACATTTCAAAGTGAGGGTTCATTAAGGGTACCTCAATAAAGAAGTCTAAACAGAACTATGAACACTCAAAGAACCTTTTGCATGAATAAAAGGTTCCTTGTATCTTGTAATGGTTCTTCAGACTGGTGTAGATGTGCTGTGTTGATGTGCTGTAGTGGGTTCTAAATAGAACCTTTCGGGAAAAATATGTCAAACTTGCACGAATGGTAGAACCCTTTTTGGTGTCATATAGAATTCTCTACAGCACATCTGAGAGTTAATGGTTCTACACAGAACCCTTTTATTTGCTGAAAAACAGTAGCATTTTTAAGTGTATCTGCAATTTATAGAGGGTCCCTTAGCATCATCAGCAACTGATGCAGCAGTTTTTTAAAAAAAAAACAGAAAAAAAGGTAATTCATGGCAGCATCAGCATCTTAGCAGTATCATACCAGTGCAGCCCACTGATTGAAAGCCCCCAATATAACCCTTTCTGATACTGTATATAACATTTTTTCAAAGGCAACTATAGAGTGGAGAAGAACCATTTAAGAGAACAAGGAATCAAGGACATATAACCTGCAGTGAGCAGTTTATTGAAGTGATTGGTGCATTTAGACAATGTGTGAGGATGTGAAACATTCCCATGGGAGCTCAATAACAGATCTTTCTCTTCTGAGCACACTGTCTTCTATTCCTCAGTATTCTTCTTTCTGGGCAGGTGTTTGGTCTCCTGCAGTGGTTAAGGCGATTAGCATCTTAAAATATGGCAACACCATTTCTAAAGAGCAGCCTATAGCTCCCCTGATCCCTAACATGTAAAGCATGGTAATCCAGTTACTGAAAGGCCTTTAAAACAAAGGGCTTACATGCCACAAAGTACCTGTGTGTACTGTACATTACATGAAATGTGCTTTATTTAGCCTATTTTTATGTTCAGCTGAATTAAGGCTTAAGGGCTGTGTATATCTTCGCTGCTGTATGTGTCAAGTACATTAGTTAATCTGGGGGTGCATTGTTTTATTTCATAAAGATAATCCATTCTAATAATTTTGGATCGTAACCCACATGAATTCATGGAAATAAGTGGGATAAGCGTTGCTTAATCTATCCTACAGTTACATACTTTTGCCACCAAAGTATGTATCTGTAATGTCATGTAGGCTATGTGATAATTATTTATCGTACCATCATTCTATTTTAAATAGTGCACACATGAACAAAGTAGGTGCTGTGTCCAGAGTCATCCGTAGGTCTCTTGGATTCCCCCTTTTCTCTTTCAGCATTTATCCATAACCCAACTTTGTGTGCTTTATTTAATGAGGACCAGCACCTGTTAAACCACCACTTCCAATCTCATCTTCGTATAATACCTTTCTATCAATCAGCTCTTGTTAGACATCGCTGACATAGATTCACTTACTTTTTCTAGCCTGCACTGTGGTAGTTCACTCAGTGTGCTCAGTAAGAGATATGAACAGTACAGCTGTCTCTGTGTTATTAGTCCGCTTTTGTGTGTCTGCAGAAACACTTTCATTGCAAAAGGTTCACTTACTCTTGAAACTGTATTTCTCACAAAATAAGTAAAAGCTGCTTGCAGCTCGGCTGAATGGCCATGACTACTCCATGCCCTAAAGCTGAATTGCCTCTTTACAGTTAGCACTTAATGCCCTTCCATACCTATTATATGTGCTTTCATACCGTTCTTTCCCCCCCTTTTCATCATGAAGAACGACAGCGTTTATTACATGACTATATTTGGACCTCATGAACTTTTGAAATACTTGGATGTGAAGTTGTAGCCTTCTGTCCGTGACTTTTATATTAACTTTGATATTTGTTATTTGGTTATATAAAGGCAGTTGGATATGTGATGGGGTTTATTGTGCTCTGAAGCAGTAAAGAATAAGTAAGAGAGGTATTGACATAGATATTGAGCAGGAAGGAGAAGATGAAGATGAGAGAGAGTGTGAGAGAGCGAGGGAGAGTACTATCAGCACTGTGCTTTGGGTCTTGAAGGTCATCTTGTGAAAAACATCATATTCCTCCTTTCTGCTGGATCACACTCACTTAAGAAAAGTCCTGAGTTTGGATCTGGATGGCAACTTTAATGTCTAAGCTGTACTATTTTTAACACAACATTCTTAAAGGCCTTAAATAACATACTATTTGTTTTACTACAAAAACAGGGATGTTGAGTAACTATGTGTGCTGTAGAGGTGCAGGCCATCCTTACACCCCCCCTCTCCTGACAGTGTTTTGACAGAACAGTATCTAAACACAAGAGTGTAACAGATGCTGGCCGATCTTTTGCAAACCAGGCGAGGAAGGAAGGACGCTGGCATGATTTGATTAGAACCCCCACTGGGGACCACAGAGAGGAGACTTAATTAAAATGCATCTTGATGGAAAATGCAGAGGAAAATATCATTTGTTAGGAAGTGCGGGTGCAGCTGGGAGTCAGGCAATCAAGAGGCGCGGGAAAACTTGCAAGGCCTGCTAACTAACTGCCTGATGTAAATTGAAAAATGATAACAATTTGTCTGCTATGGCCACTTGGGCCAGGGCCAGACACAAACACTATTAAGTTTCAACCAGCTCTTTTTTCCCCCTCACTTCTCCTTCCACATCAAGGGCCACTGTCACTGATCAGAGTAAACAAATTAAAATCTTCTCCGGGCAGTGGCCTCAGTGTGATTAGGCCTCGCAACTAAATTGAGAAGCACACAGGCACTCCCCAGGCACCACATGCCCTCTTACATGGTGCCACTTTAATACCACTGGGTTTCTGGCCAATTAAAAGACAGCATGGTGCTCAAATTGAGCTATTTTAAACACACATTAAAAATAATGAATAATGAAATGGGAAATTTATTTAATGACCTCTTGTTGTCCTTAGCTATGAGTTGCACTGCCAGAGCCACACAACAGGAACATTTTCGAACATTTTGTGGGAAATCATGCTGGTCAACACTCAAATGCTTGACTTACAAAGTGAAAATGCTGATGTGAATTGCAACTGCATTTGATGTTGTGGTCAGTTACGTTCTGTAGATACAGACTCTGCTGTAACTGATTGTAGACAAACGTCAAAAAAATCAAATTGGTAAAATCAAATTGGACTGACAGACCGATTTCCTTCCTTGAAGTAAATGATCAATTAAATTCAACCAAATAAACTCTTAACTCGTTTTCAATTTTTTAAACCATTTTCTCTGCTCTTTCAATTCTTTCAGCTCAAGCCATTCTCTACTCTTTCAACTTTACCACTGCGTTTCCAAGTCTTTCATCTCTCTTTCAACTCACTCAATACCCTTTCCTCTCTTCCATTACTTTCTTTCAGCGGTCTCAATTCTTCCACCACTCTTTCAATTCTCGTACTACACTTCCAACTCCACCACTACTCTTTCAGCTGTTTTGCTCTTTCAACACTTCCATGACTTCCAGCTGCTTTTGCTTTAATACTACTCTTTCAACTCCCTCACTACTCTCTTAACTCTTTCATTACTTTCTTTCAGCTATTTTTTCTTCACCTGTGCTTTCAGCTCTTTCACTACTCTTCCATTACTCTTTCTTTCAGCTCTTTAATCATCTTCCAATACTCTTTCAACACTCTCACTACTCTTTGATCTCTTCGGTTACTCTACACATCCACTTCTCTTTCGACTCTCTGAAGATGTCATTCTTAACCATGAAACTGTGCTGCTGATGCAAAGCACCAACAGCTATTCAAGTACTAATTGTCTCTCTTAGGAGAATGGAAAGAAAAGAGTAGAAAATTGGTGTCTCAAAGACTTACATATCCAGTCATAAAGTGCTTTACATCTGAAAATAAAGGTAAACCAAATTGATTGATACTCCAAATTTGGAGTGCTTCTTTAAATTTGCTTTAAATGTGTTTAAAATGAGGGCGGCACGGTGGTGCAGTGGATAGCGCTGTTGCCTCACAGCAAGAAGGACCTGGGTTTGATCCCTGGGTGGGGTGACCTGGGAAGTTTCTGTGTGGAGTTCGCGTGGGTTTCCTCTGGGTACTCTGGTTTTCCCCCGGCTCACCCGTGACCCTATTCAGGAATAAGCGGTTTGGAAAATGAATGAAATGTTTAAAATGAAACTTGTTTTGTCACTTTACTGGGATTTACAACCCCTAGTGGATTTTGCTGATACTTCAAGAGGTGCCCCACCATGTCAAATTCCACAGGGTTGGCTGCTCTCCGGATCCATACTGAGATCCCCCGAGAGAATGGAGTGGAAATAGATCAGAACAGCTTTCATCTGGATTATTGATGGCTTAAAGGAAAGTGTGTATTCCAGAAATAATTATATTTGCGCAAAAAATAACAAAATGAAGTGGAAAACCCAGAAGTACTCTTGGGGGCTTGGTTGGAGCTTGTGGATGAAGAATTGTTTGATTTGTTCACTCCACTGAACTCTCAAAGATTGAATTAAAAATGCTAATCTCCTCATCAGTATTTGCCAGAGTAAGCATGTAAACATCATGGGCGATCAGGAGGAGCACCAGAGCGGTGAGCATGATTGCATGTGTGCTCAGCCTAACTGAGCATTACGCAAGCAGCCCTTAGGTTGGCTGGCACACCAGCATGCACATTACCAGCTGCTGGCATGAACACCCCCGTTTAGCCTAATGTCTTTTGAAGTCTGGCGTCTGTTGGGTGCATGAAGTTCTGTTATTAGGGTCATCAGTAATATCATCAGTCTAGTACTGTGCAGGGTCATTGGGGGGATACCACGAGGGGGGGGGGAAATCATTGGCAGCTCTAGGAAAGTTGTGTAATTTTCTTTTTATATGCAAGATCACTACCAATTTGAACTTTTGAAGATTTTTGTGAAAGAGCAATATAATTCCTCCTTTTTATGACATAACAGGGGTTATAACTAAAATGAAAGAACTTGGGAACATATGTGGTAGCACCAGTCCTGTAATAGCCTTTTTTTAAACATTTATCACCAATTTGTTTTATATTTCTTTGTTCCACATCCTCTGTACTGACTTTTAGTGACCTGAATAACTGAACATCTTCACAGTCATAGCTGCCTCACAACTATTTTAAAACATTTAACTTTAAAATATTCTTCCAGTAACCAACCCTTAAAGCAATACCAATATATTCAAACTTGTGCTACTGGTCAGAAGTTGTAAAACAGCCCATTGATTTCAGTTCTTCACTGGCACGTCCGCATGGCCAAGGCAAGTCTGCTTTTCCTTATTTTCCATCAATTAACTTCTTACTGCCACTTCAAATGTCAAACCTGTGGCTCCAAGTCTTCTGTTCACATCTAAAGACTTGAAACTGAGACTTGGCCCAGTGTTGAGCAAAGCAACAAAGTAGTCACACAAGCTGTTGAGTCTCAGAAACTGGTCTTCTAATGCTGCTGTGAATTTGAGTTTCAGACTTCTTCCTTTAACTGAGCTCTTCATTTTCTCCAGTTTCCAAGAGTGTTTGGATAGTGTTTGGAAGGTGGCTTTATTTGGAATCTATCTAAAAGAAAGATTCATTTTAAGATGATGCTCGATATGGCTTTATAACATGTCTTTTTCTCATCATTTTGAGAGAAGTCTTAACTTGCACTGCTGCATACATGTAAATACTATGGCAGTGTAACTATTATGCGCTATGCAGACAAGGATGAAGCGAATGTACTTGCTGGGTTTGAAGATTTTATAAACTACCAGGGATGTAGACAGACAATGGTACTAAAACAAACTAACACAAGATAAACTCACTAAACCTAGACAAACAAAGTAAACGCCTGGACTTACAAACAAAGTGACAGAGCCTCTATTGACAAACAAATAAAAGGATTGACAGACAGAAAGACAGACTGAAACAAAGGGTCTTACATTTACATTTACTTTTACGGCATTTAGCAGACGCCCGTATCCAGAGCAACTTACAAAAGTGCTTTGCTGTTCACTTAGAATATCCTTAGCTAGTAGACAAGACTGGAATCTAGAGATTCCTCACGCTTAGATCCTGTTGAAACAAATGTCTTTATGGAGTTAAATCCTCCTGAAACAGATGAGTCTTCAGTCTGCATTTGAAGACAGTGAGGGACTCAGCTGTTCGGACTCCCAGGGGAAGTTCGTTCCACCATTTTGGTGCCAGAACAGAAAACAGTCTGGACGCATGTTTTCCTTGCGTTTTGAGGGATGGTGTGTCAAGCCGAGTTTTGACCATTGCCATCATGTATGGAGGGGCTGGTCCATTTTTGGCTTTGTAGGTCAGCATCAAGGTTTTAAATCTGATGTTCAGCTACAGGGAGCCAATGAAGGGAACGCAGCAGAGGAGTTATGTGACTGAATTTAGGAACATTGAAGACGAGCTGCGCTGCTGCATTCTGGATAAGTTGCAATGGTCTGATGGTCCGCCTAGGAAGGCCAGCCAATAGGGAGCTGCAGTTCTAGTCTTGAAATGACAATAGACTGAACAAGCACCTGAGTGGCCTCTCTAGACAGAAAAGGTCGAATTCTCCTAATGTTGTAAAGGAGAAATCTGCAAGACCGAGTCAGGTTTACAACATGAGCTGTGAATGATAACTGGTCATCCACTACTACACCAAGGCTTCGTGCTTCAGTAGATGGAATGACCAGTGAGTTCTCAAAGGAAATGGTAAGATCAGGGTGAGGACCAGTGCTTCCAGGAATGAATAGCAGTTCGGTCTTGCTGGGGTTGAGTTTGAGGTGATGGGCTGCCAACAGAGAGGCAAGCTGAGATCCGGGAGGAGATCTGGGTGTCGGAGTGTGGGAAAGAGAGGATGAGTTGAGTGTCATCAGCATAGCAGTGGTAAGTAAAACCATGAGAAGATATTACTTTACCAAGAGAAGTAGTGTAGAGAGAAAAGAGAAGAGGAACAAGGACTGACCCTTGTGGAACACCAGTGGAGAGTCTATGTGGAGCTGATGTGGCTCCCTGCCATGTGACCTTGTAAGAATGCTCTTCTTCTTATGATACAAACCATTGTAATGCAGAACCAGTGATTCCAAGGCTACCAAGGATTGACAGGAGGATCTTGTGATCTACTGTATCAAAGGCTGCAGAGAGGTTGAGGAGAATTACAACAGATGATAGTTTGGTGGATCTAGCAGCATGGAGTTTCTCAGTGACCTCAATGAGCGCAGTCTCTGTTGAGTGTGCCGGTTTGAAGCCAGATTGGTTTGGATCTGTAAATTGTTCTGGTTGAGAAAGAGAGATAGTTGATTGTAGACAGATTGTTCAAGGATTTTTGAGAGGAAGGAGAGTAGTGATACTGGTCTATAATTGCTAATGTCTGAACCATTAAGAGTTGGCCTTTTTAAGATTGGGCCCACTCAGGCAGCTTTGAAAGTAGATGGAACATGACCGGATGACAGTGAGCTGTTTATGATAAAAGTAATGAAAGGAAGAAGGTCAGGAGCAATAGTTTGGAATAGAGAGGAAGGCATAGGGTCAAGAGGACACATGGTTGGATTGTTGGATGTGAGAAGATGAAGGATGTCAGCTGTGGAAAGTGGAGAGAAAGAGGAAAGATGCAGGAGGAGGAGAAGGGTGTCTGGTGGGAGGAGAAGAGGTTGGTGGAGGGGAGGGTGGGAAGGTTTGGCAGATCTTGTCAACCTTTTCTTCAAAGAAGGTGACAAAATCTTCTGGGGTTTGGATGGTTGGAGTGTGGGGGGGGGGTGGTGGTGGGGGGTAGGAGGGTTTAGGAGAGAAGATAGAGAAGAGCTTGTGTGGATCAGATTCCAATTCCTGTTGCGTTTTTCTCCACTTTCTTTCAGCTAATCTCAACTCTCTTGGGTTGTTGCGCAGAACCTCTGTCAACCACGGGGAAGGTCTGGAGTTTCTTGCAGGTCTTTGAGAGAGAGGACAGAGAAGGTTGGCTGAAGAGGAGATGGATGAAAGGAAAGTGCTTGTAGCAGTTTCCAGTGGAAGGGAGGAGAAGGAATCAAGATGTGGAAGGATTGTTAGAATAGTGGAGGTAAGAGAAGATGGGGAGAGAGTGTGGAGGTTACGATGAGGGGTGGAAGAAGTTGGGGGGACAGCATGTGGAAAAGAAGCACATGCGGGAAAGAAAAAACAAAAACAAGATGGTAAGACAGGAGAGTAACGGGAACCATATGTGACAGGTAGACAGAATAATAACACACATGGTTCCATTGTTTTATAAAGATAATTGAAGTGTCTGTTTTAAAAAACATTGAATTATTAATTATTTGCAAAATGTTTTAATCAATGTCCAAGGTTTAATTTACTTCCATCAGCTGTAAGTTGTTAACCACTGACCTGTGTCTATTTTTAAAATACACTACATTATTTTTGTTTTGTTTACGTTACTTTATTTACCTCAATAGTCCTCCAAGTGCAGTATGCTGTGTAAGCTGAGTAAATTCCACAATCTGGACAGCTGTCTTATGTTTATATTAAAAAAATATATGACATAAATATTCTTTTATATATTTGCTATTTTATTATTCTGTGTCATGTATCACCATCAGCAGCCAGAGCCAGGGAGAATATTAGTATTGATAGTAATGATCTAATATTTTACAGGTTAACTAGGTTGTTGTTTTTAAGTTTATCTTGACTTGATTATCAAAGTATCATGGGTTACTCTTTCCTGCAAAAATTAAGTGTGGAAAATTCACACTTAGTCTTATTTTCAAAGAGAAAAAATATTTTCTTAACTAAGATCTTTAAAGTTTAGAGTTGCAACGATATTGCGGTGCGATTCTGTGAGTGGAACTACAGTCCTAATACTGTAATAAATCACTCAAGTGCTAATATTCCTTATAAAAACTTCCCAGACAGAAAGAAATAAAACAGATATGAATAGTGTCACTATTACAGAGGAAGAGAAGATTAACATCAGTCTTTCATTAAAAAAAAATACGTTCTGGTGATGATTAAGAAAATAATGGTTTCAGAATTTTCAACAGAATTGAGTGATGTTTCAGGGAAATATATGAGATTAAGCTTTAGAACCCTGAGATAAGTCTGTGGAATGTTTTCATATGTATGTAATTTTATTCTTCAATAAAATAGAAAAGGTATTGACAATTTTATTTTATTTTTTTATGAAATCTTTGAGTATTCAAATTTGTCTTCATTTGAGATGTATGAGTCTGAACGTGTTTTGATAAAAAAAATGGCTTGCGTTTGTTTGCTTATATGGACTAAAACACTTTAGATCTCAGAAATCCTGTTAGACACTGATCATGAGTGTTTTTGAGCTTAAATTATAATGTTTTGATCAGTTCATAATGATTTGATTGACATAGATATTCATAATAATAAATAAAATAAAATACTTGACGGTGATTAAATTAAAATTAAATGCTCTTTTTTATTATGCCCCTTCCTTCTCATTTTCCTGTAAAACTCAACATCATTAGCCCCACCTCCATTTGCGAATGAGTGGGAGTCTGCATGCAGGTTGAGCATGTACATGTGGACAGAGCAGTAAACATGTACTGGAAGCTCCCTTGGCATTTAAACTGGGATTTAATTCAGCTGAAAATAAGTGAATTTTAGCTGTTTTCCAAACTTGAAGGTTGATTAATGGTTACTGATACTTATTCACACAAAAACGAGACCATGGTTAGATAGGATAAGGCTTGTAGATTGTTATGTGATTCATGTCTGTAGGTTCCAATGAAACTTAGAAATTGTAAATGCCTGCAATGTCCAGATTTTTGGTTCTAAGAATTGAGAAGAGATGCCATTTAGAATAATATCTCGCTTCCTTCCAAGACTTTGTGTGATGATCTGGCCATTGATTCATCTCAGAAATCTGTCATCTCTAAGATCTATTCCCACCTATTAAGCACAGATGGGCACAGACTGGACAAATTTAGAAGGTCTTGGGAGAGCGAGCTTGGTACTACACTCTCAGAACAGTGGTGGGACGAGGCCACAGGCATCATACATTCCAGTGCACCTTGCGCTAAACTCCAAATAATACAGTTTAAGGTCCTTCATCGAGTTCATCATTCAAAATCTCATTTAGCAAAATTCCATCCATATATTATTGATGAATGTGATAGGTGTGGTGCTGCTCCCTGCAACCTGAGCCATATGTATTTTTCTGTCCCTCCCTGAGCAGATTCTGGACTGAAGATTTCAATATAATGTCTGAAATACTAGGTGTTAATATTCCCAAGAATCCACTAGTGGCTGTGTTTGATTTTTCTAAATATATTTCTGTGTTGACCGCACGCCAATATCAGGTCTTAGCTTTTACGTCTTTATTGGCGAGACGACGTCTTCTTCTGCTATGGAAGTCCCCAACTCCTCCATCAGTCCTCTTCCTCTTGGTTTCAGGATGTAATTTACTTTTTAAAACTGGAGAAGATAAAATGTACAATGAAAGGTAACACGGCCACATTCTACCGTCAATGGAATTCACTCCGTCATATGTTGCTTCACTTAAGGTTTTTCCTGATGACTGACTGACTCTTTACCCACCCACCCCTGTTTTATTTATTTCTTATTTTATTTACTTCGTTTTATTTAGTACCCCCCCCCCCCTTTTCTTTTTCTCTTTCTTCCCCCCAAAATTTGTTTTGTTTGTTTGGTTGTTTTTGTTTATATGTCTGTCTGTGTTACATGGTAAAACTGGGCACTGGTGGAATGCTATGATGTACAATGATGATGTATGATCCTCTGCTAGTTATTTACTACTTTTTATACTCTGTGTGTCGTGTTGTATGTGTGTCTACCATTGTCCCAAACAAAACAGTTAAAACAATAGAATATTTATTTCCCTCAGGTTTAAGAAAAGAAACATAACACCAATAAATAAATAAATAAATAAACAAATAAACAAACTACTGAATAAATCCTCAGTGTTGTTGTGTGTGTGGAATTAAATGCTCATGTATTTGATGCTGAAGTATTTTATTTAGTTTTTATGGCTGTGTTGACTGACTATATGATCACGTATTTATACTTCAATACAATACGAGACACCTGCCAAGTGAAAGCCGCACTTGGCCCAGATCCAGAAAACTGTACATCAGCCTGATGTAGCAAACACCGAAAGCTCATTCATTCTCATGGAATCCGTCTCTCCTGCTGATTTGTTTTATCGCTGGCATATTGTTTATGATTTTTGAATGTCAGGCAGTTGCTGTCAATATGTGGGAAAGTCCAGCATCTTCCAGGAGATGCCAATAATTCCCCTTCATATCTACACAGAATGCAAAACAATAAAATAATAAGATTAAAAACACCTACAGGTCATTGTCATCTTTTACTAATGAACAAGAGTTTAATCAAAGCAGTGGCATAGATTTGCTCTCAACAGTGGTGGGGATGGGGGTGGGTTGAGGAAGGGTCAGGTCATACCCCTATCAAGGCAGGTGGGGGCTCGGCGGTTGTCAGTGAATGAAGGGGAACAAATTGTCGGTGGGGACAATTTGCTGGATATTGGTGGGGACATGTCAATCTGTCCTTGCTAATTCTATGCCCTTGCATCAGAGATTTCCATCTCTACTTAATAACCCAAATGTGACTGAACAGGCAAAAAAGCAAAAATTTAAGAGTTTTAACAGACAAACCCATCCATCAATCCAACCATGATTGCGAAGTGAGCGCACATGATCAAAGCACAGTAGGAACACTACAATCAAACCTGTGAGCATGACAAACCCCTGTGAAAGAGCCGGAGAGACAGAGAGGAGAGAGATCAATGAAGAGATTTTCCATTTAAATATCAAACAGCTAAAAGCCTGTGTTAATGCAACCATTAATTGTGCGGGTGGATTCAGGAGACAGCCAGCAGCCTGCAGCATGTTTAAATGGATAACCTTGATTACCTCACACATACAAATGTGGCTAATGGTGAGAGAGAAAGTCTTCAATCAGCACTCATCGAGACGGCAGCATGCCTCAGTGCCCTGCTGAGAGAAGGGCTAGCTACTCAGAATCCCAACAGGTCAGTCATGGAGGGTGAGGGACATATCAGTGCCTGTGCAATAAAGTTTATGCCTTCTTTATTTCATGCTCTTTTTCCATACACACCCTTACTTAAGGTTTGGGGGAAACTACAGTATATCAGAATATCAGTAGCACAAAGAAATGATTGATGATTATTGGAGTGCATTAGACCAATTATGATCAATAACTGTGTCAAAGTCCGTTAAAAGAGTTCTTCAGTAAAGGCGGTGATTTTAAATGGAATCATTACGACTAAAGGAATGTAATATGCTCTACTGACTGTAATGGGGAGAATGGGCTCTCGGCCCTTACAGTCCACACCTGCAGCGGAAGCCCAGTAGTAGAAATTCTTGCATTCTGCTTTAACTTTTAAAACCCTATGGCAAATTTGCAGGATGTTATCATAGTTTTAGACGCCTTTTATTTATTATTATTGTTTATTATTATTGTTTTTTTTTTTTTTTTTTTTTTTTTTTTTTTTTTTTTTTTTACCAAAAACATTATTATAGGAATCCCATCAAATCCTCATCCCTTTTCATACCTTTCAGCATGTAGAGGTCTCTTCAAATGCCATGATATGCCCAATAGTAATGCCAACAATTAGCTTACTAGCAACAATACTTGGTAAAAAAATGAATAATATTGGTAACATCTAACATTACTTAGGTAACGTCATAATGCTTACATTGTCTTGTCTTTTGGGGAAGACATATCAAAATGTGGGGAAGGCCATAATTTCCTCACACTGGGACTGATCCTGTCAGGTCCTTCACATGCTAGTTAGGAAGATCCTTAGAAGAATTATGACCAGTTCTTCAGACTGGTGTAGATGGTTGTATATAGACTCTTTTCAAAATGTAAAAGCTTTTAGTGTGGGCTTTTTATGTAAAGATTCTCAGACGTGTGTTTAAATTAAATTAAATTATATATATATATTTTTTTATGATTTTAACACTGAAACAGCTGTTTTTCAGTTATGCTTCTTTTGAAAACAAGAGCACACTTTGCAACTTTCTAACCTTTGTACAAAATGTTGTAAAAAGTTCTGCAAACCCACATCTCAATTAGAAAAACATCTATTGCAAAGTTCTAGAACAGCCATTTCATTGCTATGGAACATTTACATTATGCTGTCAAACATCATAGTGGTCTTTAAACTTGAAAAAAGTCATTTCAAACTCATTTCAAGCATTTCAGTTCTAAAAAAAAAAGTTGAAGAAACCTCTACTGAACATCTAAGGAACCAAAGGTCATTGCATCAACCCTACCTCAAATTATATTTTTCATTTTAGTGGCCACTAAATGATCTAAAAGGTAAATTAAACCCAGGCTGAGCTGGAGGACTGTGTGCAGAACACTGTCTAGGCCAAGATTTCACAGCAGAGAGGCTGTTGTAATCCTTACTGATTAGCACTGCCCAGCATTTGGACTTACCTGGACATGTAATTAAGTGCTGATCAGCCCCCCTCTCACTGTGCCTAGGTTTAATCATCTGCCGATGAGTGCTGATGAGCTGATAGCACTCTGATGAAGTGTGTGCTGTAGCCTGTGTGTCTGTGTGTGGACTCCGAGCTCACTCATTACAGGCAGGTATTGATCACAGAGCTGGGTGTCCTTGGCTAGGTGATAAATGACTGTGAGGTTGTGTGTGTGTGTGCGTTAGAGATTGATGATGCAATTGTGATGGTCACAGTGTGTGTTTTTGATGGTGTGACTGCGCAACCCTGTGTGAGCTAGATAAAGTTAGCAATGATGGCCGAGAGACAGGCAAAACAAAGCGAGGGTAAATGAAAGTGTGTTTGTGTGCACAAAGGTGCGTATGTGCACTGTCTGGGCCTTGGTAATTGCTGCGGAGATGGGATAGATGCTCTCCTGTTGCTTTGCTGATTGGTTGGCTCCCTCTTTCCAGGCGTGTTGGTAATAAGGTGGCCCAGGTGATCTGCCAGTCTTCAATAATTCATGAACTGACACATCGCTTCATGGTTGCATTCTGCAAAACACAAAAGAATGACTGTAGAAACACACTCCATAATTACCTCCAGTTTGCCCGCAAGCGTAGGTGGCATGGCGCGACAGCCGTGTCCATGCTTGTTGGAGCTCTGAAGGAACATACTGACTGAGCAGGAGAGCACGGGCACAGGGCCTTTGTGACTTCTGATGGGCCTTTGTTCAACAAATAGTGTCATGTCGAAATCAAAACTACTGCTAACACCTTCTGCAGTGAGAATGGAATTTTCTGCTCCCTACCACTATATGTTAACAGAAAGTGTGAAGGCGTCTCTCTCGTTCCTCTCTGTATTACAGGAAGATTCCGTGGACATGAAGTGACTGAAGACCAAGCTCAGGTATCAAAGAGATCACAGTTCATTCCGGTCCTGAGGGGCCTCTGACAGTCTAGATGTTACCTCTATACTTGTTGTAGGTTGAGTTGGAGCAAATATCTGGACTATCTGAGGGTCCCTGTAGACCAGCTTGAGGATTGCAGAAATATATAGGACGATTCCTCTGTAAAAGACTAAGCCTGTGGAAGTTCAGGGTGAGGAGCAGTGCCTCAGGGTTGCAGATGGGAGCAGGATCATATAAATCTGAGGACACAGACAGATAAAGGTTTAAACACAGCATGGATCAGGCTGTACTCTCATCTACACTGGTGATAGACACAGCACACACACACACACACACACACACACACACACACACACACACACATACACACACACACACACACACACACACACACACACACACACACACACACACACACACACACACACACACACACACACACACATATCGAGCTGTCTGCTTCTGATCACAGCCTGATAAATCTCTCCTCTCTGAAAACATATTCATGTTTGTTTATATGCTTTGTTAGGATGAGTCACAGAATATGTCCAATACATTTTATATTCTAAATGCTGATATATTCTGACATTATGAATATTAATAATCAGCAAACAACTCATTTCTTTGGAGGAAAGGCATTCTGGGTTGTTCAGTGCTCCTTGGTTTTATAGTTGGTCCGGCCACGCATTAGTCCCACCCTTTAGAAATGTTGGCCCTCCCCAAGAAGCAAGATGATGAATGCACATACAGAGGATTGTACAAAAATCAGAGATCAGGTGAAAGCAAGCGTTCAAATGTCCAGCAGGGTTGGAGCAGGTTAGTCTCAGTGCTAACAGCCTGACTGAGCAGGATCGGAACTGCTAGTCACAGTTCTAACAGCTGGACCCTCTGTATGTGTTGTTCTCGGCTCTTTGATTTTATAACTGGTCACACATGGACATTAGTCCCACCCTTTGGACATGTTGCCCCCCACCAAGCAAGATGGTGAGAGCTACCAACACAGGCCCTCTATGGGTGTGTTATCTAGGATTGTATTCAGTGGTGTGTGTCCTTGCTTTTGACTTGAGCACTTGAGCACTTGAGCTGGCATTGACTGCATAGGATTGCGAAAAAATGGGGATCTGACCTTGTTGTCCAATGCTTTGGTCCAACATGTTTACCTACAAATATTTTGGAATCTTCAGTATCTACATCCGTCATAACGTCCTTTCAGTTTTTGAAAATGCCAAAACCTCTTTTTCGTTCTGTTATGTGGTTTCAGTGTTCCAGTTTCAATGTTTCAGTGAGTTTCAATGTTTTGATCTCTAGACATCTGATGCTGGACAATTAGTTGTGGAACAAAAATGTCACTCCAACACATCCTATAAGTATGTGATGGAGCACCATTACTCTCGAGAACACAGTTCCACCACTCCACAGGCCAGAGCTTTATACCCTTATATCTGACACTTGGCATGGTGGCCTTAGGCTTGTGTGTAGCTGCTCCAGAGTGTCCTATTATATTGGCAATGCTTTTCTATGAAGTGTTAATTAAGCACATACCACATCACAAATAAGTCAAGGCCCAGTTCTTGCCCTCACTTTCATCTAGCCCTCAAACCGTTGTGCAATGACAGCAGTGGCATCTGAATCTGGGTTCCTGAAAAAAAGCCATCTGGCTACAGATGGGCCAGTTTTGGCCCAAAATAGAAACTTCACATAGAACCCTGTATGTGGTCCACATGTGGACCAGAGTTAAATGTAGCAGCTCCAGCTGGGACAGTTTGGGCCTGCGATACACTTGCCATGGCCAGTACTGACCTGCAAGTGGCTTAACTGGGTTGTATGTGGAACAGAATTACCCCAACCTACCTGTGAAGTATAAGTAATTGGGTGTAGCTTAAAGTAGCTAAATTTATAAATGAAAGAGAAATCGTAATACAGTCAATGCCACTTTGTTGCTCAAGGTCATAGTGTTTCTATTTGATATTCCAACACAGTCAGAGCACTTCTTGTCTCAAAAATGAAAAACCATTCTCACACTGAGAATTTCTGTAGCTTTGGCCTGTTGATAAAGTAAACTTGCAGCAGACAAGCTCGAGACATTTTTTTCCTAATCAGGAGCTCAGTCTGAACAATTATGCCTCTGACAGCTCTGTTCCTCACAGTGAGAAAGCATCTACCCCCAGGCCTTTACCCATCACATCCTACAAAGTCTCACCTACCTACACACACACACACACACACACACACACACACACACACACACACACACCACATTCTTACATACCACCACCTCCCATGTGCATACAGTTCAACAGTCACCCGTGTCTCCATGTCTCCAGTACTCTAAAAATACAGCACAAAAAACAAGGGGGGAAGAAGAAAGATAGCAGGAGGGCAGGAAGGGAGATAGAAAAAGAAGAAAGAGGGAGAGACATAAAAGAGGGAAAATGGCATTAAGCTGAGCAGCTGATAGATGGCACCGCGAAAAACAGCATGACTCCCTCATCCATTTTTTATGTCCAGAGATGAAGCGCTTTTATTTACTCATTGCCGGTAAAGCAAGACGGATGTGGACAGTGTGTGTGGCCTCTCAGTCACACATACAGACACACGTCAGGCTGAGCTGCTTTCATTAGGCTACCTTTGTTTTGAAAATCCTCCCTACCTTATTTCATTGTTCAAGTAATTATCATGTGTAACACAATGTAACTTATAAAAAAAAAGAACACACTTTTGATCCCTAATTGAGGACATTGAGTAAATGTCCACAGTGCAGGCTAGAAAAAGTAAGTGAATCACTCTGTTACTTCTCCCAGAGTTAGATTGGCAAAAAGTATGTCAATTAAGGAGATTGGAATCCCGAAAAAAGGTGAAAAAGAATCATAGTTTGGGGCTGCTTTACTGCTTCAGGGCATGGATGCCTTGCAATCATTGTGAAAACAATCAATTCAAAGATGCATCCAAACTTTGTAAATGTAAAGGCAGACGTCCAAGGTGTCAAATTGAACACTGGTTAATGCAAAAGCCAGTGACCCAAAGCATACCAGGAAATGTACAAAAGAATGGTTGAAGAAGACAAAGATTCAGGTTATGAAACAGCCAGAAAGAGTCCTAATCTTAACCCTGTGTAAATGCTGTAACATGAGGGCTGTGCACGCATGGCATGCCAGAAATATTGATAAACTGAAGCACGTTTGTTAAACAGATGTCTTTACGATGACGGCGACTTACATGCTCTTCCTTTCATTTGCCCCTCTTACCTCCTCACCACAGCAGGGGTCTAGACACCTCAAGACCTGGGTTGACAAAGGCTCTTTGCCAAAGGCTTTAACTGCAAAATTGTAAAATCTCATTGAGTCAAAATAATCCACAGAGTAAAAGAAGTCAAGAGAATTTGGGTCAATGGAGGATTCTGTTTCTGTGTCCTGAGAAACAGGAGAATAGATGATAATGAGAGGGGTTTGACTTTCTCTGTCATCTCTAAGGGTGGGTGCTCTCAGAGGATTTCACAACCAGGAGAGATAAATCCTCGCTAAATCACCTGTGAGAGAGGGCTAGAGGGAGGAAGCTTCCTCCATGCCACAGATCAGTGGAGGGACTGCTGAATGACTCTGTCCTTAATGGGAGAGCAGTGAGACTCCATTTCCCAGGCTTCTGTCGGCTCCATGCAGGTTGAAGAGAAGCTTTTCAATGATTTTACTGACCTGCAAAGACCTCGTGTCTGTAATTGTGCCATTTCTTAATTTTGGGAAAGTATTTCTTAAATTTGGGAAGTGATAAAAATGAACAGTGAGTGTAGAAAAGGGGAGGTGGTCATAATGTTGTGGTTGATTCTAAACCCATAAAACAAATCAATTTCAGACAGTCATTGTGTTGTGATGTGATCTCTTAACTAACAACATGCTGCTGCATAATATACTATATGTGCATAACTGGTCAGAACCCAAATTTGGTGTTATAAGCAATTGACCTGTAGTGTGTTATATGTGCGTGTGTGTGTGTGTGTGTGTGTGTGTGTGTGTGTGTGTGTGTGTGTATATGTGTGTGTGTGTGTGTGCATGTAAAGTCCTCACAAAGTCAGGATTTGTGACTTGACTTGTATTTATATGTAGAAGATTATGTCTTGTAGAGCTATCTTGTAGTAGATTATTTCTTGTAGAGTTATCTTGTAGAGGATTGTCTTGTAGAGTTATCTTGCAGAAGATTATGTCTTGTAGAGCTATCTTGTATTAGATTATGTCTTGTAGAGTTATCTTGTAGTAGATTATGTCTTGTAGAGTTATCTTGTAGTAGATTATGTCTTGTAGAGTTATCTTGTATTAGATTATGTCTTGTAGAGTTATCTTGTATTAGATTATGTCTTGTAGAGTTATCTTGTAGTAGATTATGTCTTGTAGAGTTATATTGTAGAGGATTGTCTTGTAGAGTTATCTTGTATTAGATTATGTTTTGTAGAGTTATCTTGTAGAAGATTATGTCTTGTAGAGTTATCCTGTAGAGGATTGTGTCTTGTAGAGTTATTTTGTAGAGGATTATGTCTTGTAGAGTTATTTTGTAGAGGATTATGTTTTGTAGATTTATCTTGTAGTAGATTATGTCTCGTAGATTTATCTTGTAGTAGATTATGTCTTGTAGATTTATCTTGTAGTAGATTGTCTTGTGGAGTTGTCTTGTCTTGTAGATATTCCATTTTCTTTGTATCTCATGAAGAAAATGATCTCCATTTGAAAGCTCCCCTTTTTCACTTCCACTTCTTTTCTCTCTCCTTTCTTATGCAAGTGGCTTAATTTCTATATCCTGAAAAATCTGAAAATCTAAATAATTTGCACTTAATGGCAGTTTTGACCATGAATTCAGTAATGGGGGAATGTTCTCAGTACTCTACATTCTGTACTGTAAAGAAATGTAAAATACTTCCTGACGCATAACAGTGTTGAACTGTTTACATGGCACACCACAGCACAAGCAGCTCGGCTGAACAGATCAGTAGTTTAATGCATTAGCATGAGAAGACTGTTAGAAGTTCTGTCAGCAGCAACTGTGGCCTCGCAGCAGATCTGAGCATGAACATTTCATAAAGCGGGCTCCATCCCACTGCAGCCCATGATCAGAATCAAAGCCATGTTCCAATTACATTTCATTACTCAGATCCTAATGACACACCGTGATCATTTATTGATTTAAAGTCAGGTGGCCATTGCCATTGTGAGCGAGGCGCTTCTGCGCTTCTCTGCTCACACAAGGAGAGTTTCCAAGACAAGCCTGACACTGTATGACTTCACACAAATACGCTTCATTATTTACACAGCGTGATTAAGAATTGATGTGCCACAGAATGAATGGGAATCCACAATGAGACTGTAATTGGGGAAAGGAGAAGGCTGCAGAAGAGAAATTGTGGTTACAGTGGTGACACAGATCAAGGCTTGACTTTCGAAGAGTCTGCTTTTTTAAACAGAGCTCCATTTGTTCGGGTGTATTAGTAACACAGCAGGTTAGGGCTCCAGCACATGATGAAGCTGAAGGATTCTTGCTTCTAAGGCATTAAGGCACATGTCTGCCCTACCCAGCATGGTGGCCCTGGAGGTTTTGGAGCTTTGAGTGATCAGAGGCTCTTTTGTGCAAAAATAAGTCTCCATCTTAAAGTCTTCTAACATTTATTCATGTTTCTTAAGGCTCACTTCATGACAAGTGTTTATAAACAATACAGACACAACATTATGAAGACTTGTTTCTACTCCCAGTGTCCATTTTTTTCAGCTACAGGAAACTTTGTAGTTCTATAAGCACAGACAGGGCTGGACCACCACAGAGCAAGTATTGTGTGGGTTCTAGCTCATTCTCAACACTGCCATGGAGGTGGAGTGATGAAGTGGAATGAGTGGATAAGATACAGCAATGCTGCTGGAGTGTTTAAACACTGCGTCCACTTACTGTCCACTCTAGTAGACACGCCTACCAAGCTGATCCACCTTGTAGATGTAAAGTCAGAGACAGAAGCTCATCTGTTACATTTACATTTGTGGCATTTAGCAGACGCCCTTATCCAGAGCGACTTACAAAAGTGCTTTGCTGTTTACTTAGAACATCCTTAGCTAGTAGATAAGGCTGGAATCTAGAGATTCCACACATTTAGACCGTGTTGAAACAAGTCTTTATGGAGTTAAGTACTCCTGAAACAGATGAGTCTTCAGTCTGCGTTTGAAGACATTGAGGGACTCGGCTGTTTGGACCCCCAGGGGAAGTTCGTTCCACCATTTTGGTGCCAGAACAGAAAAGAGTCTGGATGCATGTTTACCTTGCATCCTGAGGGATGGTGGGTCAAGCCGAGCTGTACTTGAAGCTCGAAGGGCTCTTGGTGCAGCTCGAGTTTTGACCATTGCCATCATCTATGGAGGGGCTGGTCCATTTTTGGCTTTGTAGGTCAGCATCAAGGTTTTGAATCTGATGCGGGCAGCTACAGGGAGCCAATGAAGGGAGCGCAGCAGAGGAGTTACATGACTGAATTTATGAACATTGAAGACGAGCCGCGCTGCTGCATTCTGGATGAGTTGCAATGGTCTGATGGTCCGCATAGGAAGGCCAGCCAATAGGGAGTTGCAGTAGTCTAGTCTTGAGATGACAAGAGACTGAACAAGCACCTGAGAGGCCTCTCTAGACAGAAAAGGTCGAATTCTCCTAATGTTGTAAAGGAGAAATCTGCAGGACCGAGTCAGATTTGCAACATGAGCTGAGAATGATAACTGGTCATCCACTACTACACCAAGACTGCGTGCTTCAGCAGATGGAGTGACCAGTGAGTTCTCAAGGGAAATGGTAAGGTCAGGATGAGGACCAGTGCTACCAGGAATGAATAGCAGTTCGGTCTTGCTGGGGTTGAGTTTGAGGTGATGGGCTGCCATCCATGATGAGACATCAGAGAGGCAAGCTGAGATGCGGGATGAGACCTGGGTGTCGGAAGGTGGGAAAGAGTTTGCACAGTTTGTGTTGGTCATCCACTAGCCTCTCATCAGAGCTCTCAGGACGCTGCTAACAGGACACTGTTGGCTGGATATTTCTTGATGATGGTCTATTCTCTGTCAGCAGTGACACTGAGGGGTTTAAACACTTCAGCAGCACTGCTGTGTCTGATCCACGCCATCATCACGTCAGTGTCACTGTAGTGCTGAGAATGACCCACCAACCACATAATACCTACTCCGTGGTGGTCATGCAGGGTCCTGACCATTAAAGATCAGGGTTAAAGGAGGCTAACAGAGTATGCAGAGAAGCAGATGGACTACAGTATGGCCAGTGGAGTTGATACAGGCAGTTAGTGCAGAAACAAGGACATAATGTTACGGCTGCTCTGTGTATAATTCATTTTTGCCTGATTACTTTCCAACCTCTCTTTCAGGATTTTGTCGCAGTTGTTTTTTTGTTTTTTTTTTTGAACTCACAGCTTCAAAATCATTTTAATGGTACTGTAAAAGGCAGAATGGATCTGTATTGGTGGCAGGAATGTAAAAGTGAATTATGCACCTGTAGATACGAATTCTCACATAATGCTGCTTTAAAAAAGACAGACTGGCCTGTGTTGCGCATCATTAAAAGCAGCCTGAGCAGAAAGACTGCTCATAACTTCAGTCTGAATGGGTTCAGCTAACCTGCCGTGCTCTGGGAAGGTGGGTTCATGTGAGTGTGTTTTGTGATATCACAGAACAAACAATGAATGTAGAACATGCCGTTTTTACGTCTTAGTGTCTGAATACTAGTGCATCTCAAAAAATGTGAATATTTTGGTTCACAAAACTAATTTTATTTACATTACATTTAAAGTGATTTAATATGGTGCTGTAAATCTGAAAAACAACATTATTAAAGATAAAATATATGTTGCTTCTTAATGCATTAAAGCAATGAGCAATAAGAAGGTTTTTGCTGTAGAAACTCCAGAAATACAGTAAAAGTCAGAAGAATTTCTCACTCTGAAGAAAGAATAAGATCCTGTAATCTAGTTTGAAGAACTAAGCTCCATTCCAGATTTCTCTCTGACACCTCCAGCCAGCGCTGGAGCACAGCATATGTTCAATTCCATCACCAGCTCACCTAATTTAACACTGTCTTACCAAAGCAGGTATTGGGTGAGAACTAAACATGACACTAGACTACCATGAAGGAGAGCTTTGGAGATGGTTTAATGTGATAAAAAAAAAAAAAATCACTACTTTCTGTAGGAATGTGTTTATTTTAATTTACATTATTAAACTCTTACTGCACAAATTTTCTATTCTTTCTTTATTTTTTTGTAGAAGTGGCTGAAACTTTGCTCAGTACTGTAAATTGGTTACTGCTCAACCTGAGAAATATGTTTACAGAAGAAAAAAAATTAACTTTTTCTTAACTTTTAATGGAAGTCAACGTAAAAAGTGTTTATTCCAAGTCATTTGGGTGCATTTTTATTGGTCTATTTGACATGAGGTTTTGATACTCCTTGAAGAGCCACTGCCAGATTCACATTATGGCAAAGAGTAAAAAAAAACAACAACAAACCATTATACTGTAAGTTCCGTTTGTGGGTTTTATATTCTTTTTTAAGTTTGGAAGTCAGTAGTATGCTATCAGTATGGCAAACAGCTTGACAACTACTGGAGTATTTCTGTATAATTTAAAGTTAATAAGGTTTCTGCTGCGGTATTCCCACTGCTCTGTGCAGACTGAAGATTGAAGCCTGTGTGCTCTCATGCAGTTTGTTGATGAAGGAAGTACCTGTTCCGTAATAGTCTGGGAGTGCAGGCTGGCTCTAAATTAAAGAAAAGCACAGTTAAAGTGGTGGGAAGTACAGTAACGGCTTTATTAAATTAGTGCAAAAGACAGACATAACTCATTCGTAACGTCATTGTTTTCTTTGCTTTACCAGGACTTATGGGGTCTTCCATACAAACCCACACATACACACACACACGTTTGAATCTTTTTTTTTTTTTCATCTCTGTTTTTTTTTTTTTTCTCTTTTTTTTTTTGATCCTCTCCTCACAAGCTCAAAATACAACCACCTAAACCATCAGCCTTCCTTGGCCTCTCTGCGGGAGTCGAGGGGAGAGCGAGAGTAAATGTCATACGAACAGATCCATGAAAACACAGGTCAGACAGATTGCCAGTTTGCAAATTAGTTTAAGACTCCAGATTTCAACCACACATTCTTGAAAAAAAAAACAAACAAAAAAAAAAACTGGAGCTAATACATGAAAAAGAGGAAAAAGACATCAATAGCATTAGAAATAGTGCCTAGAATTCGCAAAAGATACAGTTTTCCATCTTTTTATTCGTGAGGGGTAACTGAAGAAATCTGCAGTCAAATTACATAAGTTAATTAATACATTTTTTACAATGGTAAAAAATAAAATATATATAGTGTACTTTCCCACCCCCCCCCCCACCCACCCCCCACCGGTTTCACATCGTTACTAGAAAGATATATTCCACTCCATAACAACTAATGCAGTTTAAAAACGGAAAGAAAACCCAAACTCAAACAGACTCCAGAGATTTGACTTTAAACTTTTGAAGGCTTTTGGCTACCACCTTGCCCTAAGAAACCACAGTCACTGCAGACTAAACAGGCCTTTACGTCCTCTCCATTACATTAGTAAACAAAGTCATACAGTAGTCTTTAACCAGAGACAAATAAAATACATCAGAAAGTCCAGTGGCTTTCCCCCCATCCGGTCCATCCTTTTATCCAATGAGAGTTCATTCAGGCGGTGGCATTCATGACAGTGTCCAGAAGTATGAAGGGAGTGACGGGGCAGGGGCAGGAGAGAAGTGATGGGGATGAGAAAGAGAGATGGAGTTGTGGTGCAGGTGCTAGTCAGAATGAGAGGGAGGTGGAGGGATGAGAGAAAAACTGCAGTGGGTGTGTTGGGCGCGTATGTTGGGGGTTGGGGTGAAAGGGATGTCTTTTGGAACTTATGTGAGAGGTCCTCTCCTGTTGCCTCAGCCTTGGTTTTGATGGGGGCACGGACTGGTACATATTCTTCAGCTTTTGTGAGAGGACCACAGAAAGGGTTCAGCAGAAATTTACAGGCCTGTGAGAGAGAGAGAGAGAGAGCGAGAGAGAGAGAGAGAGAAAGAGAGAGAGAGAGAGAGAGGGAGAGAGAGAGAGAGAGAGAGAGACAGAGAGGATGTGAAAGTGAATAAGGGCAAAACAAAGGTTGGAGACAGTCAAATCTGATTGCAATCAAAAAGGCTGCATTGTGCCACACATTTATGAGCTGTGTATTAAGCACTTGTCTGTTCCAGTTGTCGAAAAGGCAAAAGGACGTAACAACACCACAGTAAACACACTCTTTTCAACACCACACAACACCCCAAGTATAATAAATATCCTCACAAAAATGTAAAATACTGGTTTTTGTTCATCATTATATCCATTTAAATCAGAAATCCCAAATTATAAGAATATTTAAGGGTCCAAACAGTGATTTCAAAGGTATTAAATGAGTTTATCCTGCTTTTGTTGGAATAACTGCTTCTACTGCCCAAGGAAGACTTTCTACTAGATTATGGTGCATTGCTATGAGGATTTGATTGCATTCAGCAACAAGAGCATTATTGAGATGCTGGATAATCACCACCCCATCTCATCCCCATGAAATGTACAGATGAAGTGTTTCTATGCAAATATTCATACAGTACTGCATCGTTATGTCATAAAAAAATAAATAAAATAAATAAAAAAATATATATATATATATATATATATATATATATATATATATATATATATATATATATATATATATATATATATATATATATATATATAATCCAGAACTGAGTAACTTCTCCCTGTCCACCTTGCAACTGAATTTTGGAATAATAGTGTCTATTGAAACCACACTCAAAAACTGAGCAGTTGTAAAAAGGCATCATGGATATTTGAATATACTCTAATAGCCATCTTGTGCTTTTGCACATGACATTGCATGAAGTTGATGAGGCGAAACATAACTGTGGGGTGCAGTGACTGATGAGCATTTCCTACAGACTGGGAGTTTTGCCACTGCTGGTAGACCAGTACGACTGCATGCTTCGATATGCCAGCAAACTTAAGCTATATCTTTAACACGCCCAAATTCAATCACTCCTTTCAGCCAATCATTTTGCACATACACAATGGGGCATTCACTCCACTGTAACACCTGTTCTCAGTTTATGAAAGCTGTTGCACACTCTGCAGGTATTTATAGCCCAATCATCCACACACAATGCCATCTGCAGGGCCTGAAGTTACTACCACCTTAAACACGCAAGGTGACTAATTTTTAGTCTGGTGAGTTTATATCACATATTCCATACTCAAAAACTAATATTAGTAATTCATATGCAATTGAAACACACCCAAAGTTCCAATGACATCAGCGATCAAATATAATTTAAATCCCACCAAACACTGAAATAGATTAAAAATGATTTGTATGATACCAAGACAAAGAGTAAGACGAAACGTGAATCAGAAAGCATCCCTCTCTTTCGTTGTGCATTATGAGGCATTTCTAAATGAAGCATGTTTAATCAAGAATCATGCAGCCATTCAGATGTGATGATCTCACATTAAATAGAACAAAGTATAACTGTACAAGTTACAAGTGCAAGACTGACCCCTTCTTCATCCTTCCTGAAAGAGGAGTGTAGAGGAAAAAAATGCCAACTTTGACAGAGGTTTCAAAACAGACTCCCAAACCATATGATTTAGCTCTTTCAGCAGGTGCAGGTATTCAAAAGGGAGTTCGAGGTTCCACAGAGGCCTCACTAGGGTTCCATCTCATCCCCTTTCATTACAATAATAACATTAGAACAAAACAGAAGTTGGGCACTGGACACCAGGCTGAAAAATGAAACCACTCTGGTACAAAAGTAATATTGAGCTGTTCTTTCTCCAGTGTGACTCAGTGTCACCATTACTTCTCAGCTCCCTCATTCCCATTCTCTCACTCTTTCCTGTTCTTGCCTTTCTCCTGGGTTGCATCCACAGAACGAGATTAAGGAGCACTTTTGAAAAATGCAAGCAGTAATTTTGCGAGACGTTCTGAAATGAATTGGCCTGTAGGCATCAGAAACTCCGGACCGATCGAAGCATGCCAGATCTGATGGGGGGAATATTTAATAGGAGGAGCTATTGATTTTCTTATTCCTGCCCCCTCCCCCTTTTTCTTTTTCTTTTGGACTAGCCACTTTTGTATTTTTTACTCTAAGTGATTCTGAAGGGGAAATAAAAACTGAACAATACTCAGAAGTGGGGTGAAAATCTCCTGTGTTTCAAAAAGAAAAAAATGGCTTTTGCAAATGTAATAAGACTCCAGCAGCCTCTGTTCATGCACGGAGCTTCGGTAACGTAGCAGGTAATTCTTTCTCCTTAGGCAAAAAGAGCGAGCAGCCAAACAAGAAAATACATAAGCAAATCAATTCACCTCGCCTCAGTGAGATGCAATGAAGTCGGCCGAGAAGCGGATAAGAGCCCTCCCCTCACCCCCCACCTCCTCGCCAACCCCCAAGAGGAGAAGAGGGAAGGGAAGCGCAGGTCTAGGTAGGTCTCTGCTGAGCACGGATGGGCCTGAGACGTGCAGGGAATGAATGATGGAAGGAGCAGGACAGAAGAGTGTTTGATATAATTAGTGTCATCTTGATTGGGCGAAAGTGGTTGTGGCAGCAGTCGGCTGGAGTTGGAGCAAACACGATAACACACATATGACCTCTGTGCTCCAACACGACAGCCTGGTGGCTTAATACACAACACCATCACCTCCTTCCTCCAGCTCTTACAGTCTCTCTCAATTTCTGAGATTGCCTCTCCATCTCTTGTAAACGTATGGCTGTTTTCAACCAGAGGTGAACATTCCAGGTCCAGCAAGTAAAAATCTATGTTCTAACTGCCTGACCGGCTCTGCTGCGGTTCCGCTTTCAAAGTTTAAGACTAATGTTCTCGAACTTTACTCTTAATCAGCTGTGTTCCTGTGTCTCTTCATCCTATAAATATCATCATCATCATCCTCATGATCCTCGTGTTCCTGAGCACCTATTAAAGTTTCAAGAACTCCTCCACTCTTCTTCTCCTCCTCTTGTTCTTCACCACAACAAATGTCTTGTTTTCTAAGCTTCCAAACAGCAAAAACCTTTCAACTCCTGAAAGCAGATTGTCTCACACATGCAATACACAACCCATATAGCAGACAGAATAGAATACAGTATAATTCACTCAAATTTCAATCCTAAATTAATTACACTAAAAAAGGGTGACAGTTTATCACTGAAGTACACCATGCATGTTGCATCAGAACAAAGGGATTAAAAAGAAATAAAATGCTGCTGAATGGTGGTCTGATAGATTTTTTTTTTCTCCCTCCTGCTCCCTTCTAGATAGGCTTGCTCTGGAGCCCAAGTGGATTAAAAGCGTAAAAGTGGTCGGCTCGGCAGAAAAGGGGATTTAAACTTCAGTGGAGGGCCGGTGGCTGAGTGGTGTGATGGACAGAGCTTGGGCTTATTTCCCTGTTTGTGGATTAATTACATTTTCCTCCCCTCCAAGGATGCTTTATCAGATTGAAACTGCAGCTTTAGGAGTCTGCTCAGTCAATCCATTCATTGGTTCATTGGTTGCTCCACACAGTCAGAGCTGTTCACACAATGGTGGTGAATGGACCAGCCAGACATTTGAAGATTTTAATGCTTTAATGCTTCCAAAAGCTACATCACGGTATTGATCAAATTAGTGGCAAATACATTACCTGATTCTTGATAATGCTTAAGAGTGGTTCTGAGGCAGAGGGTAGGGCTGGGCAATTAATCGGAAATGAATTCAAACTGATATTCAGAAGAATCAGGTAATCCACCGTTGCCCCCGTTCCTAATTTTGATGATTTCATTTTAAATTCTGTTAATACTTTTCGCACGGTGTGAGTTTATGTACTGTTCCCTTAAAAACATCGTGCCATGTGTGTACTCACATGACTCCACCCCGTCCACTCTGACATGAAAGCAAAAAGAAGGTGAATTCAAAGACTGAGCCAATCGAGCAGCTTGTACCAAAGAAAAAATGCTGCGTCCATCAACTCTTAGAACCCAAGATCCACATTTTACGGGAAGTTACATGTTGTTTTCTAGGCCTCATATTTCAGTATCAGAGTAACGTACAGACTGCAAGACTTACCTTATCTAGGTTCGCATCAATGTGTGAGGATTTATCAGTGAGTAATCTAGTTTGGTAAACAGGTAGAATTCCAACTGTATTAAATCCCATTTAAATGCTAAATGAACTTCCCAGTTTGTGGTCACTGCTCTGTCCACAACCTGCATGCAGTGGAAGGGCTGTTTGCTCTCTTTGTGCTCACATTGTGTTCAGATTTCAGAATAAGTCCCTAATTCATGAGAGGGAATAATGCTTAAACATACATAAATGATAAAAATAATAATGGACATTAAGATTCTTTTAACCACTGCCAAGTATTATTGCATTTTGAAGGCACTTAAACTGGGATTTAATTCAGTTGGGAAAGAGAGAATCTTAGCTGTTTTCTGAGATGGATTACTTGCTGATAGTTCATCACATGATTGATGAGACTGGGGTAGTTAGATATGGCAAGTCTTATTGTTTATGTGATATGTCTGCAGGAAGTATGTCTGTAGGTTACTCAGATCCAGAGATTCTGTATGAAGCCATGAAAACACATTTAATTGCCTGGAAATTGCAGATCTTGGGTTCTAAAAGTTAACTCTGAAGACCTGGAAAGACCAATGGTTGATTTGGAGAGTAAACATAATGGTAACATTTGTATTCCAGACATCAGAACCACTGATTCCTAAACTACCTGAAACTACTACAACAACTAGCCAAGGACCATTCAGACACCTTACATTTTAAACTTGTACTTATTTCTGAGTTATTGTATATGAAAACAATTTGTGATTTGTGATGAGTAAAGGCATTTTTTTTACAATAGTCATTTAGGCTTTAGTAATTTACTGATGCAGATTTTCATATCAACAGTTTTCACTCTTTGTTGATGAGCTGCTGTCTAGCGAGCCCCACACTTTTTGTTTTCATCAATAAGCACAATAAGCAGCAGGGAGGGCAATAAGGCAGAGAAGTAATCTCCAGCAGACAGATGTGCTCTGCTTCTGCTTGGGGTTATTTGTTCATTTATGTTATTTACTTCCTGCCTATACCTTAAAACCTGGAGCCACAAAGCTGTATGGCCTCTTACTTTAAAGGTCTCTCCTACTGCAAGATAATGAACCCTGGGGGGGCTGCTATCCTCAGTGCAACACCAAAACACACCAACAGGGGGCACTGTGGCTATCTGTCTGCATGTGTGTGTGTGTGTGTTTGGGTGAACTCCACAGCACATGCCTCCCCTCAGCATCACCATCCGCACCCATCTGTTCCAGAGCCTATGCCTAAGCTCACTGTTGGGAGCTGCAGCACAGCTTCATTTGTTTGCTTGTGAGATAACCCTGTTTGCATTCATTGATTGCTCTTGTGGCCTCACTATCTGATAACCCTTTAACTGGTGTTGAGTTATTGCAGGAGATTTGTTTTTTTTTCTACCCGTGGCTTGCTTACCCCCTTTAGTGTCTCTTACGCATCTCATTGAAATGTAGGTTTGACCTTTACTGGCCAGGTCATAGTCTGCTCTCTTAGAAATGAAAGAGGTCTTTAGATTAATGCCACGGACAAAAAAAAACCACTCGATTCCCTTTCAGTGATGGAAGACGGTGAAGAAGGCATTAAATGGAAAATTCTTAAGATTAATCTTGATCTAATTCTTAAGATTTCAAACTGAGGTTGTTCAGTTTAGATGTTCTCAGCAGCATTGAAATGTCAAAAGAAATGTCATTTTTAGACTTTCAATTGAACATCAAGGGAAATTATATTTTTCAAACACTAAAACATACTAATGTTGTTAACATTGGAAGTAGGAAGTATGAAGAACCATTTTACAGATTGAAGGTAAGGATTTAAGGTGTAACGGTTCAATCTGACCGATGTTTGGTTGTAGTTTTGGGTGTAGTTTTTAGTTTTCTCCTCCACCGGTTGTCCACCTGCTTCTTTTCGAATGCTACAAAGACAACACTGTCAGCCACCACTGTCAGCAAAATCTAAGAGCATACTGTGTATAAAAATTGACAAGTGTAAGAATCTGAGACACTGAGAACCAAACTGTCATGACTACATGACTGAGCCAGAACATCTCAGGTCTTTTGGGGGTGTTCCTGGAATGTAGTGGTCAGTGGTTAATACTGGGTCTGGGTGATATGGACAACAAAATCAGATCCCAATACATATACTATATACAATATACAGTTTGACATGAATTCAGAACACCCAATAAAATAATGTTTCATATTCATACCAGAGCTCTGCCTTATGTCTTATACCCCTCCATGGTGTGTGTGTGTGTGTGTGTGTGTGTGTGTGAGAACAGGAGCAAGGATGGAGGGGAGCAGAGTATAGTAGGAGCTGGAAGCAGGGGGCAGACCAGAGCAAAGGGGCAGAAAAATATTGTAATTGAATGTTATTTAAAAACCTTAAACTCAATATAAATAATATCGTTTCAGACCATATCGCCATGCCTTAACAGCATTAATTATATCAGGTAATGATTTTACCAGTCTCTTGAGATATTCCTGTCCATTGTTGCCCACTCTGCCATGAGTTAGGAATGGAGTCCGGCCAGTCATAGCGTCCAGGATATCCTGGGACATGTCTTTTCATCAGACACCTACAGATTTTAATTGAAGCGCCCTACAGATGGAACATGGGAGTCTCAATGCTGTGGTCTACTTGGAAAGAAAGTGAAAGGTAAAGTGGAAAGGTGGGCTAAAGTGGGCAGGATCTGAAGAGACTGACTGATGCTGTTTTTAAATCAAGGGAGTGTGAACAAATATTGGAGAAAAAGTTGAAGAATATGTGACTAATATTTTCTTTGGGGGAGTTTTCAGACAATAATTGAAAGTCTTTCCTAGAAACACACGTCCAAGCCAACAACCATTAAGCGGGAGGTTTGCTTCCTTAAGACAAATCAAATCAGTGGACCCAAGAGATGGCTGCAGTGTTGGCAGGGTGTCTGTGTGTGTGTGTGTGTGTGTGTGTGAGACACTGAAGGCAGGACTAACCGGCCCTTTTGCACGGTGGCGGTGTGTGTCGTGAGAGGGTGGCATAAGCGGGTAAAGCTGAAGGATTTGGCACAGGATTTAGCAGCAGTAAAAGAGCATCTGAACAGTGTGATACTTATGTACCCTCACACGGAATCTGTTTGTGCTGTCCTTAGGGGCTTACATACATTATTTAAGGGTCCGCAAAAAGCAAGCCCACTGGAGTGCTTTATCTCTGAGAAGTGGCGAGAGAACAGAAAGTATGGATTTTCTCTCCACTGTGGAGACATTTAAAAGCACACACACACATGCATGCGCACGGACACACACACAAACACACACACACACACACACACACACACACACACACACACACACACACACACACACAGTCAATTTAGAGAGAAACGTGGCTGATGGAGATGGATGGAGGTGAATCTGTGTTCAGCAGAGTAGTTGTCTCCAGTGAACTTATGCTGAAACCAGACAGACTGTGCACTCTAAAAACAAATGGCACACTCAAAACAAGTGGTCAGAACTATGGCTGGGCATTGACAATTAATCGAAACCGACATTCAGAGCCTCTAACCAATGTAATGTAGCTCATGTTGGTTATTTTGTTTGCCCCCCCCAACCAACACTAGGAGTGTGAAGGCTAGAACATGCCTCCTCCAACTCATATGAAGCCAGCCACTGTCTCTTTTCAAACTGGTGCCATTGCATCACTGCTGGGCAGCCAACACGCTCGAAGAAAAGTGCTGGTCCTTAGCTCTGACAGAATGCCTGGGATACTACCCAACCAGAGAGAGCATTGCCAATTTTGCTCTCTCAGACTCCTGCTGCCAATTTTATCCTGCAGTCCTCTGATCATAGGGCTATGATCCGTAGTGCATTAGACCAGTGAGCCAGCTGGAGCCCCCCCACGAGGATAAAATAAAGTAACCCACAAAAAAAATGAAAAAGTGATCTTGATTTGAGGTCATATCACCCAGTCTGAGTCTGGACACAAAAGAGTCTTCTGAACACACAAACACCAGTGTATCCAAAAATTAGACAAATGATCCAAAATTACATATCTGTGAGTGGCAAAAGTACATTATCCTTAACTTTCAGTATCTAGTGCAGAGATACCTGCAACAAAACAGGTAACTGTTGATAACTGCAGTGAATATGGCCTTAAATGGATTTTAGATATCCTCATATTTTCATTTAGAATTTGCATGTATAATTGAGAATTCATTCTTCCATCATTGAACGCAAGCCGTGCCCAAATGCAGCAAACCAGGCCCAAACCACGAAACTACCACTACTGTGTTTCACAAAAAAATAAGGTTTTTATGCTGAAATGCAGTGTTTCGCTTCTCATTCCACCCAAAAACATCTATTTTAGTCTCATCTGTCCAGAAAGCAATGTTCCAGTAGTCCTCAGGCTTTTCTCTTGATAGAGATCAGTGGATTTCTCCTTGCAACCCTGCCATGCACACTATTGTTGTTGTTCAGTGTTCTTCTGAAAGTGAATTCATTAGCATTCACATTAGGCAATCTGAGGAAAGCCTTTAGATGTAAAGACATTATCTTGGGCTCCTGTTTTAACCTTGCCATCTCTTATACACCTTGGCTTGATCTTTATTGGCTGAGCAGGGTAATAGTAGACTTGAACAAAACGTTCATTTTATCTATTACAGATGTAGGTTGTACACTCATTCTGTTGTATAAAAAGAAAAGAAAGCCATGTGATTCTGCCATGATTCTGTATGAGTAAAATACCCACTTTTGTTGTTTTATATATATAACAATTCAGTAGATATGTTCAGGTTCTTCCTGTTCAGAAAGCTTCTTTACATGCATCCTCTGTAGCTTCTACTGCTCAAAAGAAAATTCTGGCACCTTTAACTTTGGCCTCACATAAAGGTCAAAAGAATAACATCAAGATGTGCATGCATGTTCACATTTGTGAGCTGCATGCATTATAACCACATCTTCTACATGACAGAGGCATAGAATTTGCTAAAAATACTGTTGGAGCAATACTACTGTGCAGAGCTCTCTTTTATTCTGCCCTGGGCATTAACTTCCTTTCTTTTCTCTCTCTCGTCTCTGCAGTGGTCAGGGTTCATAAAGGTGGGAAGGGAATTGAAATCAGTCCTTCGCACTCTATCAGCATGCCACACCATGCTGGGTCCTCCTCTATCTTCCCCTGTGTGCCTGTAAAATGTGCTCTGACAGAAAGGAGTTTGTGTGTATGTGAAGTACCACGCTGGCTTCCTCTCAGTCAGTCCACACTTCTTTTGAAAGCCCTGTATTCGCGGCAGGAGGTCTGGATCAGTTTGAACATACTGTCCATACATTGTTACATATTACATGCAGTTTGTGCCAATCAGAATTACTTGTGTCTGTTTTCTTTAAGATAATAATACAAATGATAGTATTGATTATGAAATGTCATATAAAATTATGAAATGTTCACTTTAATCATAGCAAAGTGAGCAGCATTGCTTATCCATTGTGAAGGGGTGGCAAATGCGTATCAAGGGGTGGGACATAGAGTATCAAGGCTGGTTCATATCTAGTGCAGACATGGCTTGCGCTAGTGTCCCTGGCGACCACAGTATGCCCGAGCTGGGGTAGCGCTGTAACGCAAAGCTGTTCAAGCATACAGCTTGAAGAATGAGGGATAAAGGAAACAGACCCTTATGTTTATTTGTAAAAAAAAAAATGGAATTGTATATATAATTTACTACCTTTCAAAATGAAAGACATGGAACCTAAATGTTTGAATCTGCAGACTCTGAATACACATAGTCAAACACCATCGAGCTGGCTGTTATTGATCAGTAACAACAACTTTAGTTGGTTGACAGACACTGAAGTATGTACATCCTGAAAGGCACCAATGGGTACTTCACCAGTAAACAATCAAGGCACGTGTGCAGCACCACATTAACTTGCCACAATGTTTTTGACTGGTATTTGCCCAAGCGTGCAGCCCTTGTATGTAGACTCTGTGCCAGATTTTGTTTTGCAATCACATCTCTTTGGCCACACCCCCCCTATAGTAAAAGGTCTTCAATTCTTGAAGTTTGATGTTTTGGTAGCTGGAAAAATGGGAAAGCAAAAGAAACTGAGAATTTCTCATAATGGCCAAACTATAATGGCTAGATCACTGGCTCAGAGCATCTCCAAACTATCAGGCAGGTCTAATGGGGTAATCTTGGTATGCAGTTCTGAACAGAAGAGCTCCAAGAAACGTGAACCAGTAAAATGTAAATGCCCAAAGCTCACTGATGTGATCATGATGTGAACATCTTGGCATTAGATTCCTACCTCTACTATATATATCACTGAAGATTGATCATCATTGTTCTACACATAAAAATAGTTAGCATCATCACTCATCAATTAACTTCCTACTTCCTCAGACTAGCATCCCCTTGTCATGGAAGCAATTCAAGCCAAACCATTGGTATTTGTTACAACTGACAATAAATACGTAATAAAAAACAGCTCCTAAAGAAGAATGGCTGAGTTGCCTGGACATCAGCCCCTGGCACCGAATGAATTATGACCCTGTAGCTCTAGCAGTCTCTCCAAGCCCAGACATTCACCACTATCTGACTTTCTTCTCTTTAGACACTCTTCTAAAGAGTCTTACTTGCCTCCACCTTGTGCTTGAAAGAAATCTATTTTTACTCTAGATCCTGAATTTGAACTTGAACCTCATTGCTACCTACTGTGACATCTATGTTCTTCTTTTCAGAGCACCCACTTACCATTGATGACATTCCCGACCCTGGGCAATTTCTTAAAGCACTATACACTTACTGTGTTTTTCTTCTCTCTCTCTCTCTCTCTCTCTCTCTCTCTCTCTCTCTCTCTCTCTCTCTATATATATATATATATATATTATATATATATATATATATATATATATATATATATATATATATATATATACTTGTATTATAGAAGTCTATGACATTTTTGAAAACACCTGGCTATAGTAGAAAACGCTGAACTACCCCCTCAGAAAAAGATTTGTCAGAAAATGCCATTAGCATCATTTGGAGAGTAATGAATGTTAGTCTCCAGTGTTAGCAGAACAGGGCTACAGGACATAATGAATGGTAGTGTCTGCTAGAGCAGCAGGAAAACATTCCACCAGGAGCAAGGACCTTTGAATGTTTGGCTTAATATGTCTACACAGGCCCATCGCGATGGCAACATCATCTCAAGAGACAGATAAATACAGGAATTGCTAGGATGCAATATGTGGCAGATAATGAAGACACGAAAGGTGAAAAGCTTAAACACCAGCTTATGATTCTGTTTGTAAGGACGTGATTGCATGAGGAGAGGTGTGGAGATGAAGATAAGATGTGATGAGATGAAGAGCGAGAGAGTGAGTGAGTGGTTAGACGAAGCAGAGACGAAGGGTGATGTAGGAAAGAAAACGGAGAGCAGTGAAGAGAGAGAATGACAAAGGGTTTGATGATAGAGAGAGAGAGCGAGAGAGAATTATGAGAGACCAAGAGCCAGAGTGATGCCTTCAGGCATGTTTGGCTCAGGCCTTTCAATGGCTCCATTGTGCCATGAATTACAGATGGATCCCTCTTCTACCCAAACTAGGCCTTGGGCACAGAACTCAGCCAAAGAACACACACATCCACATACTCACACACACACAAAGACACACACACAGGCACATGTAAGGACACAAGAATCCCAGGTGAGATCACGCATAAGGATCTCAAATCCTAGACTATGTATTTTTCACCTGCATGTCCCAGGATTGCCCATCAAAGAGCTCCATTATGCTCGCCTTCTCATTGGGGGAGTAAATTATTCATACTATTGCAAATGACATAAACGAGATATACTGTACTGCTTATGCTGTGAGACAGTCTCCAAGGGTGGGGGAGGGTGATCAGACAGCTCAACACACACACACACTAAATATATATATATATATATATATATATATATATATATATATATATATATATATATATTTACACACACATACTGATGAAATGAAATGAAATGAAGCTTGGCAGGTAAAGATGCTGTAAAGATGCTGGATTTAGGTTTTATAAGGGACATAATGCATCTTATAACACTCGTTCTGTCTGTCTGAGTGATGACAGACCTATGGTTCAGTAAAGACTACATGATATAGATCCAGCAAGGACAGTGCAAAAAGAAAAAACCTTCTCTTTTCTCCATTCCAACAGATACATGGCCTTGTAAGCAAGAGTGGAGAGAGGCAGGCTTGCCATCAAACTTGTAAACCTGTAATAAGGTGTAAACACCTGAGCTAGCTGCACTCTAGTACACTCTTATGACAGCCCAAAAATGGCTCCAGAGCCTCCAATCTGGGGATAAGCTGGAGAAAACAGGTGCACTGACCTTATATACTCTCCCTTTTTCAGACAAAGGAGGTAAAGACTTCAAACCCAGACAGATCTTTACACATTAAAGCTGGCAGTGATATGTAAGGCCATAAATCAGCCATAAACTGCTCATTACCATTACATAACATTTACCTTGGCCACAAACGGCTGAATCCATCTTCCTAGATGCCCTATTTATTATGCACAAGCAGCATGTCACAAAGTTATGATTTATTCAGATGTAAACCGCCGTGCCCCACCAAACAGTAGTTGCTCTGGCCTGCAAGGCTTGGGCATGCAGCCAGTAAACAAGCTAAGGGTCTGACGAGGGGCACATTCAGCCAAATCGCCTGAACCAGGCAGGCTGCACTCTAATACTGCTTACACATGTATTGCACCGCAATATACAGATAAAATTAAACACAAGTTGAAGGAAATCAAGTCTATAGTGCATTTGTGACAAGAACAGAAAGCAATTGAAGAGGACCATGGTTTTTAACATGTAAATACTGCTTTAACCTAGGATCCTTTACCCAATTTAAAGCATCTACAGTAATATATGCTTCACAAAGGGAAGCTGTTCAGTTTTAGTGTGAAACTTTAAAGGCAGGCAACTTGAAAAAAAAGTTCTCTTAATGCCATTTCTGTATCTCAGTATGGTCAATAATACATCCTTAATTGAGCCGAATGAAATAGTGAATGAACTTGATTTTAACTCTCTTAGAGCTTTAGGCCAATTTTGCCTGATGTTTTCACAGTTTGATACACCTTTATTTGTTTCAAACATAAAGCATTTCTAGAAGGCAGTCAAACATGCCAGATATTATTATATTCAGGGTCAGATTGTGAGCTGAACAGACAAAGACGAAGTCTAGGGAAGCAGAGGTAAATGCTGGGGTTGACTTAATGAAAGTAAACACAAACAACAAAATAAAAATGAAACAAGCTTGATAAATGCTGAACAAAGGGCTGATAGATAAACAAACAGGATCTCGACTGAAAATGACTAACAGATAAACAAAAGACCTGTAGAGAGAAAGGACAGTCAGAAACTAACCATGACAAACAAAAGGACTGACCAAGACAGGCTGAGACAAAGTGTCTTAAATACAAGACAATATTAACTACACCTGGGACATTATAACGAAGTGAACAGGACTAGAACATGATGGACATCACATTCAGGAACTCCAATGATAGTCCAATGTCTTAATTTGAGATGTAATTATTAACAGAATTTAGATATTTACATTTTTCTAAGATGTTTACATTGCTTAAATTGTTTACTGTTTATTCCCATCTGCAGATTAAACACCACTATCACATGGAGGACTCCTGAACATGGAGGAAAAGGGGACTCCCAAACAAGGGGACTCCTCATGTGTGAGGTGATCACATGTTCAACTCATAACAAGGTCTCAGAACTCCACTGCCAAAAGCCATCCAGTCTGGGGATATCCAGTCATAGGGGGAGGGACAAAGACTAAAACTCATTTAATCAACATTTAATCAATTTTGGTTCAATGTTGAGGCTCAACTTGCATTGTTAACCAAACTGAGATGCAGAAGTAAAAAATAAATCAGCTTTTGACTAAACTGAGTTAAATACAAAATGTAATCATTTTAAATTGGGCTGACTTTATTTTTATGTCACTACCTGCCTCCTACAAAAGGCTTTAATAGACCTTGTAGTACTCACAGAGCATGGAGAGCGTGAGCAGGCTGAGCAGCAGCAGCAGGTTTGTAAGGGGTGTGCCGGCTCCATTGCAGTCCATTCTGTTCTTCTTACAGGTGCACACCTGAACTTTGAGCTCTGTGATGTTGGTTAGTGGAGGGAAGCCGGAGTCGGTCAGGACAAGTGGCACATTATAGTTGGCCCTCTTGAGACTGTGCAGCAGCATGATCTGCGAGTGTGTGTCTGTGGAAAAGACCCAGAGACAAGAGGTTGACCACGCAGAAAGGCCTCATTCTATATAATAGGCTGGGTCTGTCACAGAAATTACATTATAAACATATTATACAATAAACCTTTCTTAGCAAGGTGAACAAATTAACATACATTTGGCCTAAATGTAACCCATGGCGCCATGGTGTCGCCTCACAGCAAGAAGGATCTGGGTTCGATACCCGGGTGGGGCGACCTGGGAAGTTTGCATGTTCTCCCCGTGTTCATGTGGGTTTCCTCCGGGTACTCCGGTTTCCCCCACAGTCCAAAGACATGCATGATAGGTGAATTGGTGACACTAAAAGTGGCCCTTAGTGTGTGTATGTGTGTGTGTGTGTGAGCCCTACGATGGACTAGCGCCCTGTCTAGGGTTGTTTCCCGCCCTTGCGCTCAGAGTTGCCGGCTGGGCACCGGCTCACCTGTGACCCTATTCAGGAATAAGCGGTTCAGAAAATGGATGGATGTAACCCAAACCTTAGCTTTAAGGGCCAAAAGTAGCCCAGTTGTGCCCCAAATGTGTCTGAGATCAAGTTTGATTTCAGGTGTTTGTTTGAAAACACCTGTTCTAATGATGTGATGTGTTATATAATATGTATTAATATATGAAATATGTTATATCATAATAATCATATAATAATAATAATATAATAATCATCTTGCAATGTCTGAATATTCTTAATAATTTAAAGTTAACCTCTCTTTAAAATGCTGCACTCATTGCATTATCATACTAATATCAAAATCTTAAAATCGTAAAACGACAATAATATATTTTATTGCAATTATTTCTGGGACAACATGTCACTCAAGCAAAATAATCATTGTTTGCAGTTTACACTCATTGGCCATTATAGCAGAAACAGCTACCATAAAGGTCATCACTATAACTCATCTGTGGCACCACAAGGTATCAGCTCCCCTATACCCTGTGCACTCATGTAGCAAGACCAGCATTCTCTTGACTATTCTCAGCACAGCGCTGATACAAACATGGTCACACTTTTATTCCGGCAGGATTGTATGAAGCATAGCTGTGTTGTTGGGAGTTTAAATATTATGTTACCTTTCTGGACCCTTAATTGGACAATGTCTTGGCAAGCCTTGTAGTCCTACAGTTAGAGCCTACAGCTGATCATTTTCCATGCATAATTTGCGCTAGTCATCCTCTAGCTCATCTGTTCCCAACCCTGGTCCTGGAGGACCCCCTGCCCAGCATATTTTGCTCAGTGTTTACTCTTCTCCAAACCTGATCCAGCTAATCAGGTGCTTAACAAGCCCTTCCTGAGCTGAAGGAAATGTGGACTGCAGCAGGAAACCACAAAAAGAGCCGTGCAGGTTTGGTAACGAATGCTTTCGATCTTCATGGGGGGAAATGTCCTATATATCTGTGTGTGTGTGTGTGTGTGTGTGTGTGTGTGTGTGAGTGTGTGTGTGTGTGTGTGTGTGTGTAGGATACAATTAAGTTGCTTCAAACACATCTATTCCTCTACAGAGGCTGCTTCTGGGTAGTGTACTTCACGGTGAGAGATTGTTGACTGCTAGATATGCCTCTACAGTGCTCATCATTAGACTCAGAGAAGCAGGATGGATGCCGTCTAGTTAATTCTGACAAAGCTGTGAAGCAGTGGTTACATGAGGGCATTCACACATGGCAATGCTTTTGCTGTGGAGCGACACACTGCCCCAGCTGCTGGAGTGATGATCTGGTAAGACATAACATACAACAGTCAGTCACCCCAGTAGTGATAGAGACACTAACAGCTGAGTGATATGTGCAGGACACCCTGTAGCCATGTGTTGCCCTGTTGCCTCATGGCTGACTGGCATTTTTCAGCAAGACAATGCTCGCCCACACATAGCAAGGGTTACCCAGGAATGTCTCTACCATATTTCACCTTTGCCTGCCATAAGGAACCTGTATAGCTCTTTGCCCAGCAATCTATCATTTGGTATCCATGCTAGAAGCAGCCCAACAGGGTAGGAGAGCCTCATTTCTCCTATTTCTAATATTGTAATCAGACATAAATGATCACAACATTCACATATATAAAGATTGAAAGCAATACAACATTTCTGGGTAAATAAGTGTATTCTGAATTTAGCAGTGATTTTGCCCTGGTGTCAGTGATATATGGCAGCCATTGTATAGCCAAGGTTCCATGGCTGGATGGCTCTGTATACAGAAAAGCCAATGTTCTAGGTATGCAGGTGTACCTAATACTGGCAGTGTAGTGTATTTTGTATATTTTGTGTACTTGGCAAACTCAAACTCAATAGACTGTTTCCTGCCCCTTGTCCTTGCTGTCACTCAAGGCAAATGTCTGAGCTCAGATTTACCCTATGTCAGTCAGACTCCAGACACCCAGCTCTGAATCACCTCTCTCTCACTACCTCTCTCTCTCTCTCTCTCTCTCTCTCTCTCTCTCTCTCTCTCTCTATCTTTCACTAAACCATTAAAGATGAACACACACAGCATCACACATCTACTAGCGTTCGTACTAAAGATTCATTCTAAGATTCAGAAGAGGCCATTCAGCAAAGGCTTAAGAGTCATCAGACAAAAAGTGGGGATTAGCAGCACTTTCTGTGGTCTTACTTTCATAGTTCTGTTTACTGTCTGCTGAGTCTAACGCTGTGCTTTTCCTGACAGGAAGGCTTATCCACTGTCAGAATGTATGAGAGGCAAATTTGTATTTTTTCAAATCTAAACATATTCAAGATTTCCATTCAGGCCTTTCTTTACCCTTTTTGACATCTCTGAAATGCTTGGTAGCTCAAAGCCCTCTAGCTCCTCAGTTGCTGCTCTGTGACACTTTTATGAATCCTGTTGTAATTTAAGCATAATCGTGTCACGGCTCTAAGAATGCATGCAGAGAAGACTCACTGTTGATCCGTGAGATCTTCCATGTCTTCTCCAGACCCAGCTGTTTCCCCAGTTCAATTTTGAAGGGGTCTGTGTTAGGGTGGATGTCTTTGTCTCGTGCTCCGATGACTGCCACGTTCACCTCCTTGGCATCCTCACATACACGAGCCACAGAGGGGACCACATAGGGTGCGTTGTCATTTTCATCCTCCAGAGTGATGATTAGAGTTCCTGTGCCTGTGGCAGGGGGGTTACCTGTGAGAGAAATCAGATTAGAATGTAAATGAGCAAATGTGTGATCCACAGATGGCTTACGATGACCGCGATGAATTTACGCTTCTAGGTCCAGCATTACAGATGCAAGTGCATTGGCAAAAAATATAGAATATCACGAACAAGTTCATTATATTCATAATTCAAAAACATATATGTCATTATATTCATTATATGTGAAGTTTTACTTTTGAGCTCATAACAATCAAAAATTTTGGTTATCATATAATTAGATTATTTTCGAGTTTGAATAAATAATTATCCAAACAGTAAAAATACTGTATACTGAAGTCCAATGTGATGTTTCCATAGTCTGTGATAGTTTATGGTGCCATGTCATCTGCTGGTGTTGGTCTACTTGTGGTCCAGAGTCAAAACTGTGTCTTGCAGGAGATTTTAGAGCACTTAATGCTACTTTATGGAGATGCTGATTTCATTTTCCAGTAGAACAAAAGTGAACTTGTTCATGATATTCTACTTTTTGAGATTGATTGAACAGTTTATTTATATAGTGCTTTTTACAGCAAAAGCATTGTCACAAATCAGAGATCCGGGTATGAGCCTCTTTTGAGCAAGACAGAAGGCAAGAGTGGCAAGGAAAAACTCCCTCAGACTAGAAGGAAGAAACCTTGAAAGAAACCAAGACCCAAAATGGCAATCTATCCTCCTCTGGTCAACATCGGAATTGCACAGAAAAATAACACAACAAAATGAAACAGAACAAAGAGAACGGAGCAAATGGAGTAAAATAATACAGAACTAATGTGAAAGTCCATGCAGGTTAAACAATTATCTGCTGGCATGGCAGTCTCTAATGTAGCATGAGTGAGTCAATGCAAGGATCCCACTGGTATGCATTAAAAATGTCCCTTCCATATGTGAAGCATTTTAGACTCCTAAGTGGAAAGTTTCAAACGTTTTGTTTGTTAGTTTATCTAGTCTTGCATTGTTTTATATTTTTGCCATCTAAATTGTCAATTTTCACACATAGATCTGTCAATACAGAATTGGAATGTAATTAATATTAACAAATTAATTACAGTATTAATAAAATTATTAATAAAATAGCTATTTTTACGTACCTTTATACATACGTCAAAAGTTCTGTAAAAATTGACCAATACAAATGCTCCATGACACATGACAATAACAATACAATGATATCATTACATATAATTAATTACATAATATAAATTCATTGTACAGCAAAACAACAACATAAACTCCACACACCCAAGATTAACGGCAACTAGGCTACTGTTCATTCTGTACGAATACCCAGTTACAAGGAAAACCCTCTGTCTTCTTTTAGTACGGCCATGCCTTAAGTGGTGACAGAGGCACTACTGAAAGAGCTCCAAAAAAGCTGCCAACTCTCACAATTAGGCTGAATGTGTAGCCTGACAAAGGAGCTGCCACAACTTACCAGCAAGTTACAAAGAGTAAGACAATCAGGCTACCTTGAACCCAATTGTATAAAACCAATTGAGAAAGAAGGTCTTAACAAAGCATATGTTTCCTTTTTCTCCCTCCCTTCATTCCTGCTGTTTAGCAACATTGGCCTAAATAGAGTCTGCCCATGTAGTCCTGGCTTCTTTACAGCTTAAATCAATTTCTCAGCTTTAAAATACACAAGAGAAAAGTGCTTAACATTTATAGCTGGGCTCAGTGTACTGGACTCCCATGCTGCCTGACTGTGCTATTGTAAAATGAGGAAGGTTAAGTACTCCGTTCAGCCAGGGACAGCGGCTGAAAGGGCAAGGCAGAGTCATGTGTTAAACACACAGTAAATGCTTAATAACTGGAAGTGAGGTGAAATTCTTTTTTGTGTGTGTGTGTTTTTTTTTTTTATGATGCACTAATAATGCATTTTATGTTATACATAGTAAACATGAAATAAATAAACATGTCAAAAATGATACACAATAAATATTTGATTCTTTATTTAGAAATATTGACAATCAATGTTCAATGCTCTTCTTTGATCTATAGATCCAAGTCATGTAACTGAATTGGCTCCAATGTTTCCCCCACTCGTCCATGCAGAATTCTTTCAGTTGTGTGATGTTTCAGGGGTTTCTTGCATGAGCATCCCATTTCAAATCACTCCACACTTTCTCAATAGGACTGCCCATCCGGAACTCCCCACTTCTTTTTGTGGATTTACTAGACTCTAGAAGCTCTAGTTGGAGCTTCAGTTTTTCAGATTGTCTCATTTTCTTTAACGTCTGACTGGTGGACTGATCTGATCGTACTAGCAGTTGTTTTAATTGTTTTGCTCTTGTAAATTGTTTTGCAGACAGTGGAAAAGGCTGATTTCTGATTGTTTTGAGATCTTTTGAAATCCGTTCCCAGACTCATTTTGTATCTATAATCTTCTTTTCTCAAGGAAGTATTTGCATCAGGCCATTGTGATCTCAAACAACCTTAAACAATCAAAAGCAAACCAAACTAAATGTCTGAGGTTTAAATAATACCGGCTTGTGGGGGAGTCCTAACATTTTACTCTCTAGTAAATATATTAAAATACATCTTTTTCAGTTTTATGTTTAGTTGTGTTACTTACTTACTTACTTAAAACTGTACAAAGGAGGATCCAATGCCGAGGCATTATATATTAAAAAGACAAAAGGTTGATAAACAAATAAATAAAAACGTCTCCCTCTTTAAATGAATTAATCTTGACTTTCAAAAGCTTATTTCACTTTTCTGCTCTCCTTCACTTTGGCTTAATGAAAAATTGCAGAAAACAAACAAGCGTGTCATTTCAAACCCAGCGAAACATGAATCATCTGGATCATGCATGAGAGAGGGACTGTTCCTCAGCACAGGTCTCCCAACCCCTCATTAGATTGTACTTTTACTGAATACCACTACTGGTTAAAAAACAGAAATGTCCACTTTCTGCAAATGTCTGACTTCCGCCAGATTAGCAGCTATTGACTAAAGCTGCAGAGCTACAAACAGCCCCAGGGGTCATTTGGAATTTACATTAGATGACAAGATTAATAATTACACCATTTTTTTTCCACTTCACTCTGCCAGAAACACGGGGACCTGTGAGAGGACAGGGGCAGGTTGTCAGAGTGCCGGCACCGCAGACGTCACTCCAGCAACAGAAGTCAGATTCATCTCTGAGGCACTGAGGCAGTGTCATTGCAAAACGGTTGGCCGAGTAATGACAGAGCCTCTGTTGCCATGTTTCATTGATTTTCTGCTCATGAGTTATTCTAAGAACATGACACTCTCTCAATCGGGCTCAGAAAGACTCCAAAGATCAGCAAACTGCACACCGAGCATTCACTAAATACTCTGAATACTTTCACTTGCATTTATTTGGAGTTCACAAGTCTGACTTCCTTGAGATACAAGACAGCAGTGGGAAATTAACTGCCTTATAAGATTATGCCTTAAAACATTATACGATGAAAACTGATATGATTGAAATCAGTGAAATTCGGTTGGATTCAAGTGTGTGATTCATGCTTTTTATAACAGACATAGTCATGAAGTGAAAAGTGTGGCAATATTGGGCAACCCCACCACCCTAAAAAAACTATTCACAACCTGAATACCCAGGGGCATTTAATTAAGATTCAAAAAGGACCAGGTAGCATTCTCTCTATCTTTCTTTATGATTCAGTGCCATAATGTAACAATTGAGCACTGTTTAGAGGACAAAGACTTGGAGACATTAATACTAAACAAAGGCAACACGCTGACAAACACTAGGCATGAACGAAAACACATGGTATCAAACACATAGTAATAAACAGGCAAACCAACAGCATCTCTACAGAAACAACAACAAAGGACTGACAAGGACCGAATGAAACAAAGGGTCTTAAATACAGTGACAACATTACACACACCTGGAGCTGGGAAATGAAGGGACAGAGTTAATCATGAGACACAGTTGGGAAAGGGCAGAGCGAGGGAGGGGACAGGACCAAAACAAAAACACAACCTATGAGTTACAGGACTGATACATGACACAAATCGTATATGTGAAATGACCTAGTAGTTTTTATTTATTTATATACTGTAACGTTTCCAGACACAGGTAGTTGCGGACATACACGCTGGGTTGTATTTATTAACAGGATACAAATAAACACGACGAGAAAACGCAAAGTCACAAAGCCACATAACCACAAAGACCGACAAGGACCAACAGAGACCCACACTCACATAAGACACGGCTGGGACATGATAACCATGGGGCAGGGTTACAGATGGAACACAGCTGGGAATGGGAGGAGACATGACATGTGCTCAAAAGCACATGGGACTGAAAACAAAAACAAGACACAAATTGGACTCTATACGTGACATATACATTTATTTCATGTAGCCAATAGCTGACAGTTTCACTCTTTCTGCTAAAGGGCAGGACTTTATCCATAATTCAGTGATCCAGTGATCAGTGTCCTTTTTATGACCAGTGATCTCAGGTTTTACCACACACCTATGTGCTATTTTTTTGGCTCTTGGATACCAGAGTTGTCTGGAGCCATGCCCTGTATGCATCACTCTTTTGAGTCACAGTGATCATCATAACAGATCTGACTGGTTAATTAGTGTCAAGCGTGATATGCACAGTGCATACAACTAATCTATGAGCTCCCTAGACCACTAAACCTGTGCCATAAAAATTCTAATCCAGCAAAATTAGTTCCCAATAGTTTATCGGCTAGAGCTTCTGGTTCAGGTAAGACCATGTCTGGATCAATCACTGTTCAATTTGAAACCATTAGCCAAATACTCTTACCTGCTGTGCTGCCCTCCTTCATATTTCGATTCAGTATAGAGTGCTTCTAATGTATAACAAATGAATTCCTTAAAAATAAGGTGACACATCAGTCCATCTGGAGTGATCAGGTACATCATGTTCATGCACCTCCACAACACTACAGAGTGGTGTCGAAGATCAAGGCCACTGCTGCAGGGTTAACACTGGCTGTCCTAAGAGGGGGCTGCAGCAGCCAGTGGTTGCTGTTGGTAACACTATAGGTGAAAGCCAAGTGTCAAAACTGGGAGATGCAGCAGTAGCTCATTAGGAGGCCAGGTACACAGCAGGGCCAACAGCTGCTGATTGTGTTCTAAACAAACACCAGCAACAGATGGAAAATGAAGATGAGGCTGAGATGCAAACAAATGCACACACACACACACACACACACACACACACACACACACACACACACACACACACACACACACACGCACACACACGCACACACACGCACACACGTTCCTCCAAATGCATGTTTAATACATCCATCTCTTCGCCCGCACCAGCATGGCTTTGAAAGGAGATGGTCTACTTTTGTATTCACTGTGATTTTCAATCCTCACTACATTTTTAATTAAAAAACTCACTCTGTGTTGAAAATAGCTGAGAAAAATGCCTCCACTTTCCCAAAATGAACAACATGCCAGCAGCAATGTGTAAATATGTTGCTTAGTGATTAGTGCCACCCTAATGCAGCACACGGCAGAATGTGCACTTGCATGGATTTCCTCTGACCCTCGAGACTTTCATAAAATGGTGATTCATCTCAGATTAAATACAAATTCCACGTTTATTCCCTCTTTTCTGACTGAATAACTGGACAATAGGAATAGTAAAAATAAATAAATAAAAATAAACATAATAAATAAGTAGCAGGGCTTGGAAATTTTTCAAATTTGATCCTGTCCAATAACTTTGGGGTCTTCAGTGTAAATGTGTTTTTAATTGGGGCAGTTTTCATGCCTCATTGCTCTGTAGCAACTCATCATAGTCACAACTTTTCATACATAGCCATGTGTTCTAGATAATCTAAGTATTATGAGACAAAATATACTCATTAACAAAAATAATAATGAATTCACTGTCTCAGAAGAGGGTGTCAAAGTGCGTAACCTGCTGCCATATAAAAAGACTTTGAGAAGATACTTTTTAGTGGTGTAGCTCTTAGTGAGAGATTGCTGACTGCTAGACATGTATTGCCAGACTTCAAGAGGGGGCATATCATTGAGAGACGCAGGATGGTTGCTTTCTTGACAAACTTCCTGCCATCTAGGCCATTCTGACCAGGATGTTAAGAAGCTGTTGGGAGCAGTGGTTATATAAGGGAATGCATAAATGGTGAACAGGACTGAAGTCAGGATCTGTTTAAGACCCGACGATGGTACGGAGGCCTTGTGGTTAGCCTGTCAAGCCTGATTTGTGGAGCAACTACTAATGTGAGGATCTGAGTAGCTCTTTCGCAATATAATAATCACATATATCATCATTATATTCACACATACAAAATTTCCGACTAATAAGTCCTCCTTGGTGCATTATATGTTTGTTAATGAGAGAAAATCAGAACTGCCACAAGGGGGCCTTCAGAAAGATGCTAAAAGAATGGTTCTTAAATCAGTCCATCTTGGGGCCCTTGAGAACTGGACCACTGCTTAAATGTATTAAGGTATAATGATATTTCCTAAGAAGGTGTCTGATACCATGCTACAGACAGCTAAAATGCTTGGCAAGAAACAAAGCTGAAATCTTTAGATTTATCCGCACAAGTGGTTGTAATTAGCTATATTTTCTGAGCAGCACAATAGAAGCTGCTTCTCCTGCAGTTAGTGTTGAAAGCTTGAGCAGACATTTAAGAGAGACAATGCTAATCTTTCCTGTTTCTTCACAAACTATAGAACACTGTTCTTAATTGTGCTAAATTGCTCTTCGTGTGGCCTCCAGAAAAGCATATTTGGTCAGTTAGTCACCAATCACTGTTGAGCCTCTGACAGTGGCTAGGGGACCTTGATAACACTTCTGAGTGTCATGGAACACCAGTAATCTCAAGGTGTTATTTCTGGGCATTAAAATGTAAAACCTAAGCAAGAACACCCAGCTTAACAGAGCATACTGATCTGTTTTACATATAGCATTTACATTAAACAGACTGGTATATGTACTCATTACACTCAGTATATACTATATACTGGTATATACTGGTATATAAAAATAATAATGAATTCACAGTCTCAGAACAGGGTGTCAAAGTGCTTCCCCTGCTGCCATATAAAAAGAGGAGGAGATACTTTTGGGTGGTGTAGCTCTTAGTGAGAGATCCCTGAATGCTAGACATGTATAGACATACCAAAAATCATCCAGCCCAGAGATATAATGAAGCATGATCAATATTTTCTGATATGGCAGTTGAAATTTTTATTCAATGTTATTAAAATATAACGTGGTATCTAACCTACTGACATTAATTAGAAGTTAATATATTCAAGTGCTCTGTTAAATTATTGCCTACTATTGAGTAGGTCCTCCTCATGCAGCTCTGACCAAGGGACTCCTAAAGACCTCCGTATGTGTCCTGTGGTATCTGGAAACAATGTTAGAAGTATTTTGGGCCTCCATGATTCAAATCAGTGAACCTTGGGTGCCCACGATACTGTGGGGGATGGGATTTTCACTGATTGGCCTTCCTGACCCACTTTTGGTAGATACTGACCAGTGCAAACTGAGATCATCCCAAGACCTGTCATATTGGAAAATGGTCAGTTCCTAGTGTTTCAGATAATTTAGCTGGCCCAATGTCCTGCTTCCAACACATCCACCTGAAGAACTGACTCAATATATATAGCTGACATAGCTGTGACTCAGGACCTATAATGAGAGTTAGGAGAACTTTTGACTAAACCAAGTTGTGTTAATTGAACAAAACACTGTAATCAGTTCAATTCTACATTTAAAAGTTCTGTACATGCTTGGTTAACATATTTTAAATTCATGTCTTCATTTTGGCTAAAGTCACCAAGTGGCTGGTGAGAGTGGGAGCAAATGAATAGCCTGTTTAAATGAGAGCACCAGCTCTGTAATGCATGGCTCATTCACAGGTATAAAGAGCTAGATATATCCTATTGGCAGGCCAGTGGCAATTGGGAGCTCCAAGGTAACCATTAAAATAATGAAAACGCATCCCATCGTCACAATCATCTGAGGGGGATGGCATTTGCAGAATTGCAATAATGATTCGCTGTGGTAGGGCATGCCCATATCTCTCTGTTAGCCAGCAGCCTGGCAGCTTTTCCTCTGCTCTGGCCCTGTGGCTGACTGTGGGGAGAAAAAGAAAAAAAAAACCCATTCTTTTCACTTTAGAACTTACTCTGAAAAACTCGACTGAAAGAAACAGACTCTCTGTTTCTGATGAAAGCATCATACCTGGCTTTCTTCTGCTCTGTTGTCCTGCAATATATTGAGCAAAGAAATGCTTGTAGTAGAAAAATGGCTCAGGTCAGAATTTTTCAGAAGGGTAATTTTGAGAATTGTACTGCTTATTGCAGACTGGAGACTGAGCTACAAGCATTCCTCTGACTTCATGTCATGAAGTTGTTAAGAATGTTACACCTGATAAAACAAGTTGGATAACAGTGCTTTTAGTCTTTTACTACAAGCTCCAGCGCCAGCTGTTTATTTATTAGAACAAAAGAACTTTGAAAGACAATGCTAGTGGACCTCAACTGGCTTCCACTTCAGTTTAATTGGCAATACACTATGTTCAGGGCTGCCGGCTGGATGGTCTTTCTAACCGCAGTAAATAAATAAGTTAAGAGTAAAGTTTCAGAAACATTGGCTACTATAATGGCTAGAACATGAACCATCTTTTGTTAAGACTGTGTGAGGTTGAGCACCTCCCACATAACAAACCACTATTCAGCTCAGTGTCTGCACATTTTCATTATCCCATAATTATTTAAACACACACACACACACACACACACACACACACACACACACACACACACACACACACATATATATATATGCACATATCCTCCAAAGTGACAGCAAGTGGGGGAGGCCTTCACTATAATACATATTGCGGTGGTTGTTACTTGTGTAATGCTGTGATTATTGTTTTCTCACTTGAGGCAGCCTGGGTGATGAAATAGGACTTGTCTCCTGGGAACGAGGCACTGGGCCTTAAAATGTCACAACATATTCTCCATTTGCAGCTGTTCTACAAAGAGTTGAGAGTGGATACCGAGTGGAAACAATTAATCCTTACACCAGGAGATGTAAGGAGGGTGAAGGTTTTTTTGGTCAGGGATACACACAGGGACAGCTCAGAGAAACATGACCATATACTCTTCTTAAAGTAACATTATCTAGCACTTTCCCCCATAAAATAGCAGCTTCAAAATCATGCTGATGCTCCACTGACATGACACTGCCATTACCACCCCAACCCACAACGCCGCAACTGCACTATTGAACTTTAGTGGAGCTACAAAAGACCTCTAAGCAGAACTGTGTTGTGCTGTGTAAATTGAAACATATTAAGTTTAATCCACTGCTTCAGTCCACATGCTTCTTTGACTTCAGATGTCCCACCTGTACAAAATGTACACATAATGCTGCCATAAGGAAAGATAGTTTAGCACATGTGCATAGCATAGCCATTTCAGAATCATGTTAATGTTCCATTAACTGTAATAGGGAGAACGGTGCCTCTGTCATTGCCACTCCAGGTTAACAGACATTGCTGAAGGAAGTGAAGAAGAGAAAAACAATTTAAAGTAAAATTTGGGGCTGGCTTTTTAAAACACATTGCCAGGAGCAAAAAGAGATAAAAAGATGTCATGAAAAAATGGCCTTTTGCCATTTGGGATAGTCAGTAGAAAACTAGATGATTAGCTGCTTACCTGTCTATTGTTGTTGCATTATTATTGCATGTTATTTTTGCTGAGTTCGCAAAGTTTTCGAACATAAGCTTAGTCAGGCCATTTCCACAGAGACGTGCTTGCTGGCTAGCTAGACATCTTGATGTGATTTTAGCAAACTTGCTTACTTCGCACAAGTGCTCTCATATCAGTTGTGGTGTGGTTGTTTAGGCTAGCATGCAGCTAAATTTTTACTTAAGCAAATCCAAGCTTTCACCAATGTCGCAATAAACAAAACTGCTATTTTTGTGTAAAATCCTGTCATTTTACTCTTTTCTTTACATTGTACTTTATCATTTGACATGGATCATATCATTTCAACTAATGCATGTGTACTACTGTCAGTGAGGGGGAGCTCAATGCAATTTGTCTTTATAGCAGTGATGTATACATTTATTTATTTATTTATTTATTTTACAGTTTCCACAACCACTTTTGCCATATTTTACAGTACATTTAAAAGCGACACTTAACGCTGACAAAATGTATTTTTCACAAAAGAATTGCAAAAACAGTGTTGGCTATTAAATAGATATTACAGATTATTTCCATTATGAAACCCAGTGCAAGAGTAGTTAACTTTAAAGTAATGCATTTTATTTAATACATTGATGTATTTTTTTGTACAGTGTAAGGCCCAAAGACTACATTTTTGTTGTTCTTTGAAGTACACCCTTGAAGGGCACTTCATAACATTTGGGTGTTGCCTTTCTACACTTAAACTAATAACTAATAATAATTTATATAATAATTATATAAACATTATTATAATAATAATGTATTAGTGTGTAATTAACCTACACAATTTTGATACTTAATAAAACATCTTCATAAATGTATTTTTGTTTAGACTTAAAAATAATCAGAACAAGGGATATCATTTAAATGCATTTAATTGTGTCCAGATGTTTATGGACACCCCTACCAATGAATGAATTTAGCTATTTTATTTGCACTCATTGCAAATGCACACACAAAGCTTGCCTAGACCCTGTACAAAGCAGATAAACATCAGCCTATTGGCACCATGCCTAGTACAAGATGTGTGCTAGACGGGTATAAAGCCCCCAAGCACCGAGCTGTGGAGCAGGGGAACTGAAATGATGGTACTTCATCCAGTACATTTGGGATGAGTTTAGGAGATGAGGTGAGGTAGTGATCACTAATTTTCTTGTGGCTGATTGCAATCAAATGTTGGCAGCAATGCTCTTAAACCTAGCAGAAGGCCGTCCCTGGACTGTGGAGACAGTTACTCTAACAAAAACAGGATAGACTCTTTTTAATACCCGTGAGAAGTGTCCCAGTACTTTTGTCCATTTAATGTGCATCAACCTTATTTCTGCAAGCAATAATAATAATAATAATAATAATAATAATAATAATAATAATAATAATAATAATAATAATAATTTTTTAATGCTATTTACTGTTAACACAACACAACAGTAAACATAACAATGTGTCATCCAGCATGCTGACTTGCTTTTCAACTCTGTTCAACTCCGTGATATTTTAATGAAGCACCTCAATCAGCCCCCATTGTTGAGCTTTCACACAGGTCACAAATAAACAAAAGCAGACCTCATAGCAGACAGTGTCTCGAAACCAAACAAGGGAGAAAATTGATCTGCAATTAAAGTCAGATCCTCCTTTTTCACAGAGGGTTTAGCTGGAACCTGCAGACGAGAAGTACGCAATTAAACCGACGAGTCCCTGCAGAACAAAACTCGGTGATTAGCCTCCTGTGTCCCCTTTAATGAAAGACTAGAAGGGAAGAAGAGCCCCCTCTTCCCTCTCACTTTCTCTGCATCTTTTCCTCTCTCTCAACAATGCCAGACCGAGTCTTTCATCAGCTCATCCCCTGGGTCTGACTTTGTGCTGTGCGTAACAGTCTCCTTAAACACGTAGAAAGAAGATGTGATTAAGCTCTATTTCCTCCTGTAAGCTTTGGAAGAGGAAGTGACAGACTGTGTGGTATTAGAGACACTGATGTTCTTACGGTGGCGCTTCAAACTTCAAAGTACAGAGTCTTAAAAAAAGAAGAAGGGAAAATAAGAGAAAAAGCTGCAGCTTCGAAAACCACTCAGCATTAATTTAGCCCAACGAGAAGGTGGACGAAAAATTCAAGAGTGCTTTTGCTACACTCGTATTCATTAGCCTGGGCTGAAGCCACAGCCTTGTATACTAGGTCAGGAAAAGTGCAGCAGCTTCTCCTTCACACATGTCCAACACCAAAAAAAAGCCAATTGAAACCATTCCACTCCTCCTTTCACAGAACAAAGCACAACAACCCTCATCACGAGTGCTGTACTATCAAGGGAAAGGCGGTGTTTCTTCTGGCGAGGGTGTCACTGGAGGTCTGGGAGCAAGAGAGCGTGAGGAAGCAGTGTGTTTTGGCCTGGGAGACGGAGTGCGTCTGGGTTAATGATACAGAGCGGGAAGCTGGAAAAAACAAAAACAAAAGCCTGGACCAGAGAGTGTTGGGAGCTCCTCAGCTTTCTAGACTCTACCTCATTATGGCACCATTATCCCAAGCAGAACCGGCTGTAGCTCCCACACTCTCTGACACACTCCCCCATCCTCTTAGCCCAGCCCTGGAGCCCTGGGTCAGAATGAATCTGCCAGGCAGAAACACGTCCACTGCAGAGTTAACCCTATCACCCGCCGTTCTCAGAGAGAGAGAGAGAGAGAGAGAGAGAGAGAGAGAGAGAGAGAGAGAGATTAATAAATGAAAGTCATGTGCTGAGCTAAACCACAGGTGCAGGCACATGCTCCATCATGCAGGCTGTCATCCTAAGGCCTATGCCAAGTGACCCAGCCTGGCCTGTCATCCAAATCTAGAAGCTAAAGACTTTACTAGGGACTAATTTTTAAACGATTTTCATTTTGGTAATGAAAAAAGATGTCAAGAGCTACAAATGTGCAAAGGAGTCTAGGGCAAATCACATTTGGCTCCCAAAGAACTGTATTTGATGTACAAGTGGAACCTTTGAAGAACCTGAAGAACCTTTACAAAATTGAAAGTAGGTCGGCCACGTCTGAGGACAATAAATTATTCCTAGAAATAATTATGATAAATGATAATGTGGTCATTTACAAGCATTTATGTCGCTATAATCTAATAATATAGTAATACAGCTGTAGCTTCTTAAAGTGCATATACTGCATACATAAATCAGAAGCACTGTTTCAAAACCTGAACACCTGTGCTACCTGCTTAAAGATAACTGTAGGTAGGCTATTTGATTGTATACTGCACCCAAAAGTAGAATTATCAGGAAAAGCTGAGGAAAACATGAACTTTTCAAAAAGTTCTGGATGGAACTGTGTTGTCTTTGGGACATAGTTTCAGTCAGAGTCTGCAGCGAAATGCAGCAGCAAGTGAGTTCAGACTGGAACCCTCTCATCTTTTTGCTCTAAAACGGATGACACAGAGGCTATGATACACTTGTATCTCCTGAAAAAATTACATGAATGACAGCAGCAGCAGTCGTCTACTGTAGACTATGACAACTACATTCCCGACAACTGTGGTAAAACTTTGGTTTTGATTGAGTTTATCCACTATTAATTGGTAAGTCGAACTGCGGGCTGGGGCAGGGGGAGTTAGTCTGCTTTGTGTACATGGAGGGGTCCACTGCACTTGTTTCCTACACAGAATCCTTTGCTTTTCAACACTTTACTTGATTGAATTTTGATCTGCATTTTTGATTTTTTTGATGTTTTTGCCCCATTTTTCAGGACTTTCACTGGTGTTAATTGAATTTTGATCTGCATTTTTGATTTTCCATTAGACTTAATGCCTGGTACCTGGAACTGGGTACTATTTTGGTCAAGTAGGGACTCTTGCAAAGCACTGACTGGCCAGAGAGAATTGTCACTATACATAATACTATTGCTGTGCTATATACTATTGTATAATTGCTGTTTATGCTATATCATACTTCAAAACGGCCAATTAACAGTTTAAGCCTTTAATCAAAGAATAGGCAAAATCATTGACACAGAAGGGAATATATGTTACTTGTGTGTGTGTTTTCTAATAAATCTGATTTGAAAAATAAACAGTGGTGCAGAGGACGAGGGCTTGCTACCAAAAATGATTTATTTACCACAAATCCTTTGCTTCATCAGTTCAGCTACACAACCAACTGTTACAGTGTTTTGTGACAATCCAGCTACATTTTAGGTGGAGGTGCGGTAGTAGAACACAAGGTACAAAAAAAGTGAGCGGAGTTTAGTAGTGTAGGATTACTGAGGAAAGCAGCTTGTGTCAACATGAGCAGTGAGCCCAGCAATCCCATACTGAAATCTGTGTGAAAACAGCACAATGACATGAAAAGCACAACACATATGAATTTTGCTAACATTAACTTTATGAACATTATCATAAGGAGTGCAGCTACAACATATACTACATTCAAAAGCTCCCTGTCCATGGTGCTTAAATTCCAAATCTAATCTGCCCAACAATGACAGTTGTTTACTGTGTAAAAGATTTTAAAAAAGCACACATTCCTAATACATTAAAGAAATACACTTGAGAGCGAAGCCCAGTGCTTCTGTTATAAACAGCAGCAGACAATTCCTCTGAAGCTGTCTATAAAATATATATAGAGGCAAGTGTTCAAACAGCCTGCTGTCCAAACAACTGTGCGTATGTCAGTGACTTTGGAGTGACTACTGCAAGCCAAGGTCTAACCGTATGCCACTGATCCAGACACACTCCGCCTCACTTGCTCATGCATACACAAAGAGCCCTATGCTGTTGTATGATGCATCGTTCCTCAGCTTTGATCGCCCCGGATCATCACTGCTCTATATGACAAGTGCAGCCCGCTAGGGCCATGATTTACCATTTAAATAAGGCACAGAGTAAAAGACGTTCACTATCACGGCTGCTTGAACCAAGAAAAGACATGCAGATGCCATTTATCATATGGGAATTCACAGCAATGCATGTTTCAAGGTAATTTCACCACTCAATATGTCTAATAGTTGTACAATATGTTCCAAAAATCCAGGTAATCCATAACTTAACTTTTGGAAATAGTCATTTTATTTAAATTAAATTTATATTAAATATTAATAAAATTTATTTAAATGTGATTTTGTTTCACCATACAATTTAGGTGCCACTGGCCCTCGTCGCTTCATGTCATTTTTCTGAGATTCTCTGTAAGAAGTACCAAAAGATGCATTGACAATCAGACTGTTTTTGCCCCATTTTTCAGGACTTTGACTGGTGTTGCTCTTTAATGATTGTTGATGTAAATGTTGTAGTAAATTGACAAATGGATTTTTGTGTTTATTTTTGGGTATTCTCTATGGTATTCTCAGTGAATATAGTGAACAGAAAGTAATGCTTTCAACAGTTAGAAAGAAACTGATGAAATGATAAACGTCATTACCACAGCCAGGTGTCAAAACAATCACAACCAGTTTTGTACTGGGAATGATGAGTTGCAGTAATGACAGTTTTCACTTCCACTACCCAACAGTTTATAGTGAACATTTCAGTTAATTCTATAAATATTGCTGTAATGGTAAAGGCACCTGATTCAATTTTACTTTTTCAACACTACTCAAGCAGGTTGCATAAGAACCACCTGAATACTTGATGAATAATTTGAACATTTCAGTTCATTTATTAAAATATTGCTGTAATGGTAATGATGACATTTCTGACTTTTCCATACTTCAGAATTTTCTCTCATGGCTGATATGCAGTAAAATTGTAAAACATACCGAAATACACAAAGGTTGGATATATATACAGTAAATATATATATAAATGGAAATCATATTTAATTTCATACAGTCACATAGTTTTTTGGTAGTGGACTAATAATAAATAATAATAAAATGTTAATACACAGGCTATTTAAATGTGTAATGAAGAAACTCTAACCCGTCACCATGACACGGGACATTCTGTCATCACCTTGGATACATATGCAGCAAATAAAAACATGTAAACATCAACCACAAAGCAAATAGGATTGAAACAACAAACAAACAAACAAACAAACAAATAAATAAAGAAGTAAATGATGGGTAGGTTATACAAGATGAATATGAGCATATGATCACAAGTTCACACATATACACACACACACACACACACACACACACACACACATATACTTAAAGATGGATGGAATGTATGAACATCTGTTGCCTCAGTGGGGAATAAAAGAGCAAGAGAAAAATCTGTTGGAGCTTCACACTGAAACAAGTGATTAGGAACGTGAATGCTAAAGCCTGTGCCAGTGTTGAAATAACACAGCAGCTCTGTGCCTGCTTGGCTGAGTGGAGAACAGGTGTTGGTGGGGTTTGCAGGAATCTAGTCATTATTCCCAGGCTGAGGAAGAACCTGGACTCTGCTGGTCTCATAAGAGCTTCACAGTTCACTAGCAAAGAGTATCACCAAACAAACTGCTAAAGAGTGCATTTACAGTGTAGTGTCACTATCAAACCATATTTACTAACACACACACACACACACACACACACACACACACACACACACACACATATATATATATATATATATATATATATATATATATATAAGATGAGAGAAATAAACAGTGAAAATGAAGCCATATGAAAATGCTGGCATGCTTGTTTCTGGTTGAATCAAATATCTCATTACTCCCTATATAGTGAACTATGTAATGCATTAAACTACATCATCTGCACAAAGCCTACACAAAGCCTTTCACTGTGTGGACCACATACAATTATGGAACATACTCAGGAAAATGGGAATACCTGAGCAGCTCATTCATTTACTGCGGAATCTCCACACTGATCAACAAGCTACGGTCAGTGTGGAAAAAGGACAAACAGAATGGTTCCACGTTGGCAAAGGTGTAAGACAAAGCTGCATTCCATCACCATTCCTGTTCAGCCTGCAGAACATATAATGAGAGAAGCAGGACTGGAGGAAGGTGACAGAGGATTCAGGATTGGTGGAAGAAACATCACTAATCTTTGATATACAATATACAGACCTTTTTTTTATGAAAAAAAGTTAAACAACGGAGTGAAAAGATGGGACTTCAGCTCAATATAAAGAAGACTAAAGACATGATGACAGGAAACAGTGCTGGCTGTACCGTTGATGTAGAAGCTGTGGAGATGGTGGACAGCTTTTGACTACTTGTTTAACAACAAAGAATCTTACACTCAAGAAAATCGACGTAGATTGTCACTTGGCAGGACAAGGATGAGGGAGCTTGAAAAGATCTGTCTTTAAAAACAAAGATCAAAATTATCCAGACAACGGTTTTCTGTTGTGGTTCTGTATAGTCGCAAAAGTTAGACAATAAACAACTGAGACAGGAGAAATATGGACACCTTTGAACAGTGATGTTGGTGAAGACGTCTGAGAGTTTCCTGAACAGCAAAGAAGACAAACAAATGGATCCTGGACCAAAAGAGTAACCACTCACTGGAAGGCCAGATGGTCAGGCTGAAGCTCTCTTACTTTGGAGAAATTATGAGAAGAACCAATTCACTTGAAAAGATCATCATACTTTGAAGAGGACGACGAGCTATGACATAATAATCTGTACAGTGATACACACTAAACAATTATAGATTTGGGTTTTAAAGAGTGTACATTTTGGTTCTGGGGTTGTACCCTATTACAATATAGTACCTTTCAGTGCAAATCCTTTTCTGCAGCCATGTTTTTTGTACCAGTTAAGATACTATTATGTACCAAATGTTCGATATTGTACCTCTGAAGGTACATTTATGGAGTAATAAATAGTCATACCTCTGTTTTTTAATATGTAGCACTAGATTTCAGATTTGCACATATGAATAAATGTAAAAATTCAATTATCAATATATAATGCTCTATTTATAATGCTGTGAATTAAAATGAGTAAAGCTCTGTGCTGTTCATGAAACAATCCTCGATTATGTTGCTAATGTTAAGTCTCACATTAATGAACTTTACTGAGCTTCACAGTGTCCAGGGGCTCATAACCATCAACGGCTTAGTTAGCAGCTATATGGGCAAACGTCATTAGCTCAATTCAATTCCACTGTGTTACTTAGTAAAAAACACTTGCATTCTTGTCCATATTCGGTTCATATACAGTGAGTGTAGAATTTACTATAAATTATCAGTGAATTGTTTCAAATTCCATTTGGATGATTTGGACAATTAGAAGGAAATGGCTGGCACACTTATTAGTACCCTGAAATGAAAATAGGGGTCCACTTTGCTCACAGCCAGAGACATGTTTTTGAATGTCCTGAAGGTAATGCGAACGCTGGAACAAGTGTGTTTGGAAATGGACTGTGATTACATCTTCATGATCATCATTATTCTTCTTTGAAGTTCCTCTGTATGTTCTGCGCTGCTATTCTTGCTTTCTCCTGTGTGTGCCACTGAATTTACAGTCAGGTCAGTCTGTACCAGAGATAAGAGCACAAAACCACGCAGGCCTTTCACCTTGAGGCACAGAGGAGCAAAATGGTTTAGCTGGTAACATCATCCAACCACGTCCAAAATCCAATGAAAGCCATAGTTTCTGCCATAGCAGAAACATCATTCTCAGCACTGCAGTGACACCGCCATTATGGTGGTATGTTACTGGGAGTTCGCTGGTATGAATGAATCAGAGACAGCAGAGCTGCTGGAGTTTTTAAACACTTTCAACATTTTTAGACCATCGTCTAGTTGGTCCAGCTCATTTGTTGCGGCTTATTTTTGTCATCTTCTAGTCCTTCATCAGTGCTCACAGGACACTGCCCACACAACGCTGCTGGCTGCATATTTCGGGTTGATGGACTTTTCTCAGTCCAGCAGTGATACTGAGGTGTTTAAACACTCCAGCAGCACTGCTGTTTCTGATCCAACCATATCAGCACAACACACACACACACACACCACCATGGAAGTGTCACTGCGGTGCTTAGAATGACTTATCACCCACATATCTTTTCATGGGGTCCTGCCCATAGACAGACAGGGTGAAAGGAGGCTAACAAAGTATGCAGGGAAACAGATGGACTGCAGTGACCAATTATTGAACTACAAAGTGCTCCTGTATGGTAACAGGTGCTGATTAAATGGACATGCAGAAACAAGGAGGTGATAATGGCAAGGCTGACTGGTGTAGATTTATGCAAATCAAATTGACAATAAGCCTCTTTAAAGTCTCACTATTCACTGCCCATTCTCAGTCTTCACCTCCTTTGTTTTGTCCATCTTTTTCACCTCTTTTCTTCTTATCTCATCTCTCTGAACCTTTCGATAGACTCGGTCAGCACTGTCCTGCTCCGTGGTCAGAGATGGAGTGAGAGAATTCATCATCTGAGCTCTCCAAATAAAGACATGGCAGACTGGACCAGATCGATAACCTGTTAGTGACCAGCATGACTCTCATGTCAGGCAATCATCCGACAGCTGGAACAGAGCAGGGCATCTGTTATAGACTATGGTCTATAAGGGACAAAAAATGGCCACAAAAAACATGTTTGGTACAAGCAACACAAGTGCGCGCACACACACACACACACACACACACACAAACTCTCACACACACACACAGAGGAAAAGTGAAAACAGTGTTCAAAGCAATGACACAGCCAGCCATTTCTACACTGTTTCAAGGTATGTACTAATGACCTTTGAGAATGAACATTAGATGGAAAACAAATATTGGCCTGACGGCACCATAAACACAATATTTAGCCTGGCTGTAAATAACCAAGCCAAACATAACACTGTCAACCTTGTACAGCTTATACTGGCGAGACTGCAAACAGAGCTCACTGCTATAATGAACACAGACCACCATTTTTGTTCTTTTACTGAAATAACATGACATTTTCCAAAATAACACCAATATTACTGATATTACTAAATATTACCAAACCTGTTTGGTGTCGGCATACGTGGGAGTACATCTTATTGATGTTCTAACTACTATAAAACAAGCAATAACCTAAAAACAGGGCACCATGAACTAACAACCTATAGAGACTACATACAGTATGGTATAATGTAATGTATGTCAATCTGTGTATGGACAACTGTGTTATTTGAAATAACAAAAATAAAGACACAACAGAAATTAAATATGGGATGGAATATTGAGTGGAAATGTGAGTCCCCAGAGACAACATGGAAACTCCACCCAGAAACTCCCTCAGCACAGGGAGGCAAACATGCTAACCATGCTGACATGCATAATCAAGGTGGTTGACCATTGATGTCCATAAATGTTGGTCCACAAGTACAACCCCGGATTAACATGGAGTATTTTTGAGTTTAAGGAGTTTCCAGTATTACCAAGCATAACCAAAGTGGTTTACCAGCACATCCAGTTTAATCACACTGCTGCACTGCTATACCCAGCTTGACCGAACTGATCAGCCAGCTTTACCAAAACTGGTCAACCAGTATGATCTGCTTTATGTCCAAACTGAAAAGAAAACATCTCTGCTAAGATGCATAACCTTTATTCCAGGCTATGTTTTCTTCTCACTGCTTTTCCATGATTACAGTCATTATAACATATTCTACACTATCTGAAACCATCTGTCAGCTTGAGCTGGATTTTTCAGCAGGGATATACAGTCTTGTCCTCCTGATGAAGCTGAACCGGTCTCATGTCCAGGAGAGATGCTCATTCATGTTTTTGTGAGTATGTAAGAGTATTCTCGTGTGCTTTTAGAGGAAGAGGTTTTCCCATTTCGTCTGTTCCAGAATGGACAAAGCTCTCATGTCACTGATGCCCCATTCACATAATCCATTGCTTGGCTCTGATTTCCAGCCCCGCTCTGAAACCTCTCACACGCAGTAATTTAAGCTAATATCACACGAGTGTCCTGTCTACACCACTATCCCTACTTATGACACATGAGAGGTCTGAGGTATAGAGGACGGGTGAGAGGGGGACAGAGACGGAGACATGCAGGGAAATCCAATCAAGGTTAACGACACAGGAAACACCTGAACAGGCAGAGAAAAGACCAACAATTCATGTAGTGTGTGCCTTCGTGAAGGGTGGTAGGGAGATTGGTGGGGGGAGGAAGACTATTATCTCCTGCTTCAAACTCCTAAATGTGCCAAAATTTCTGTGCTCGCCAGGCTCCTGCTGCTAATGCAATCTCACAGCTCTGTTAATGGAACGCTTTCAAGAGCCACTACTGCTCTCCATTCATCCAAAGAGAGAGAGAGAGAGAGAGGGAGAGAGAGAGAGAGAGAGAGAGAGAGAGAGAGAGAGAGAAGGAGAGAGAAAAGGAGAAGTGAGAAAGTGAGAGAGGATGAGAAAGAGAGAGCTCAATTGAGAGAAGGAGAAGGTGAGGGCATGAGAAATAAAAAGAGAAAATGAAAGAGAAAAATATACAGAGAAAGAGGGGGAAATGGAAAATGAGAGCACGTTAGCAAAAGAGTGTGAGAAAAAGAGAGAGAACTGAAAAAAGATGTTTGAGAGTGAGCGACGGCAAGAGAAAGAGAGAGAACAAAAATAAGGAAGACAAGGGCATGTTAGCAAAAGAGTGTGAGAAGGAGAAAGAACTGAAAAATATGTGCGAGAGCGAGAGAGAGATAGAGAGAGAACATGATAGGGGGAAGTCTGGTGATGCACATGAAAATGATGTAAATAGGACATGCGCATGCAGGCACACATGCACATACACACTCAACTCAGTCCTATCCCAAAAACTTCAAGAGCTCCTGGCTCCCATCTGGAGAAACCCACTGTGGCAATTAGAGACGCCTCATCGTCTTGAGGTTAATTAAATCCCCTTGAACGCCAAAGCAATAGGAATGACTACACTACCCAGAGATCAGTGAGGCGGCGGCTGCCTGTTCTGTCTGTGAGAGCGTGTAATTTCCTGTGGCGAGAGGATAATGCATGACCCTCGCCCAGCTCTAAAGCACCACTGATGACTCGTGTGAATACTTCTCCAAAGGGTTCCACCGTGAGATTGGCATGGTTTTGGCTGCAATTTAAAAGACAAAAGAGTCACTGCTTAGTATGCACAACATCCGCCGGTGCCATTTACAAACATACAGGGCCAATTACAGCACGGGCACCAATTCATTCCACTGGCAAGCCCTGAGTTTAAGACATATTGTGCCAATTCCACTGTCGGAATTATGCCCCGGTTGTGGGCGATACTGCCTAAAGCAGTAAAAGGGCCCTGAATCTGTCTTGGAGGGTATTTGCTAAGTGTTAAGACCATGATTTAGCCTGTATTAAACAATAAGTACACTCTAACTATGTCCATCCATATCCTAAATGCCAAAGGCAATGACCGGTTAACAGGCAAGCAGCAGATTATTCGGAACCCATTACCAGGATGTTACACAGATGGTGTCTGACCCCTGAGAGCATGGGGAACCAAGTAGAGTGAACCAAGCAGCTTACCATTGTCTGTGGCCATGAAGACTGCACTGTAGTTGTTGTTGTGGACGTAGGGAGACTCACGATCCAGTGTGGCTGTGGTGTTGATCATGCCTTTGACTGGGTTCACACTTAGCCAGCCCGCTGGGTCTCGCAGCACGCCATACCTGTAGAAGAGAACAGAGGATTTGCACACGATCACAGACACCCTGGGTCACGACTTTTTCACAGCCAACACAGATCAGTACTAGATTGAAAGCTCTTCCAAGCTTTAAAGTGATAGTTTGGCAGAACAATCTAATTTACACATATGTGTTTACTCCAAAATGTTCTCAGTCAGTCAGGATGAAAGGAAGCTTGCCTACTTGCCTTTGGTTTTTCACCTCAGTAACAGAAGCTGATAGCCACTGGTTTAACACAGTGCAGGTGTTCTGTTACTTCATGTCATTTACACCAGATGACTGACCTTGAATATTTTCCGAACTAGGTAAATATACTGTTTTCTATCCTTATAGTAAAGTGATATTAAACGGTAGATTTTAAATTTCACAAAGAGGAGCCATCACTCTACAGGACTAACAAAGAAGAGCATGTTAATATTTTGACAAAACGTATGAAATTTGTAACATTAATAAGAGATTACTTGACATTCAAATTGGTATTGTTTGATAAAAGGACCCTGTTGTCCATCAAATAACCCATTGAAAAATGATTACTTCTTAATTATTAGATCTGTACTGTAGTGCATTTTGAAACATTATACTGATAAATTAAATGTGTATAAATTATTGTGTATAAAAAACTCCAGGTGTTACTGATCCATAAATACTGATTTATAAAAAATGAGTAATGATTATATTACATACTTATATATTACCATCAAACTACAGGACCTTTAGCATGTTTACCGTACAAACTAAAGAAAATAAAAAAACATTTTATTTAAAAAATAAAAAAGGTACATTAAATATTATATTCTGCATTACTGATGTTTTTGGAGGAACAACATATCAAATAATAGTTTTTACTTGATTATTGTAATCTCAGACACGCACTACCCCATCCACCCTACCCCCTCGGTCACACACATACACCGTCAACACCAGGTTGGCTTTCTGTCATGTTGAGCTCCAGTGATGTATCCCCAGTTGAAATAATGCAGTGGGACTTCATATGTGTTGGAGAAAGATCCTTCACCCTCCATGTGCTGGTGGCATGATAAGACAGGGTTAGACTGTGCTCTTCCTTCAAGGTTGTGGAAGGCCATGAATTTCAGGTCAATAGGTGGCTGCAAAGGCCAGCTGGAGATCTAAAGGTTCTCCTAAATGTATGACACACATATGAATGAGTATTGGAGAAAAAACCCTTCCAACAAAAGAAAGGACAAAAGTACACTGTGACGCTAAAAACAGCATGTGGGTCACCTTGATGACTGAACCTGCATTTTTTAGTCTATATTTGAGGATAGTGGTATGATAAACTATTAGAAACCATGTGACCATGTTTAAGATTCACTGAACACTTAGGATTTCACTGAACAAGAGGTTTTCAGGCATGGATATACATTATATCAGTGCATAATGAGTTTGAAATGGCCCTTTCCCAGAGGGAACCACTGCCTGTATCTAGGCAACTGTACATTTTGTTATACAATCTTTAGTTTGCTTCATCCAATAAGAATGGCTCCTTTTCATTTTTTGGCATATTGGATATGTTAATGAACTGACAGTGTTTAAGAACATGTGCATGGATTAGCAAGTGTGGAGCTGTGGTTTGCTCATATAAGTACTTTTCCCAAAGTGGTGGTTAACTTAATTTACATGAAGTTAAGTCACATATGTGGTGTTCAAACTGAAAAACTGTCATTAGTGGAGTTATGTATGTATAACTTTTGGGAGGAGGACAAAGCCCTGATTCCTCCTCCCTATATAAACCCTGCATTTCCTTTCTTTTTTCTTTCTTTTTTTTATTATTTTACCCCAGTGTTCTCCCCAATTTGGAAGTGTCAGTTACCCAACCTGATTAGGACTCTCCCCCTATCACATACAATGCTCTCAACACTAGGAGTGTGAAGACAAGCACATGCATTCTTCGATACACATGAAGCCAGCCACTGCCCACCAAAGTCCAGACAACACACCCAGAGGAAAGTGCTGGGTCACCAGCTCCAATGCAATGGCTAACAGATGTCTTTGCAAGCCAGCTTGGCACTAAGTAACTGGATGGGTAGATGGGAGAGAGAGCACGACCAGTTTTGCAGACTCTGGCTGCCAATAGCAAGCAATGACCCAGGATTTGAACCTGTGATACTTGGATCATAATGCTAGTGCATTAGACTGCTGAGCCACTTGGAGCCCCCCTAAATCCTCAAATTTCAAAGCTGGTGCACATGTGGGTGCACCACAGGGTCACAGGAAAAACATGTAATTATGGCCAAAAGAGTCAGGAAAAACATCACTGAAAAAGTCAAACAAAGCAGCCAGACTGCGAGGTGATGCAAAATTGCCTTTCTAAACTTTCCCTAACATGGGAAAAGATGAGACCACTTTTCTGCATCCTCATGTTTTGTTGCCTATTTGAGTTTCCGGCTGATTCCAAACATCCCAAACTTGTGTTGTATGCATTAGTCTTATGAGCCTTATTAGTCTTGTATGCATTAGTCTTATGAGTTGTTTGTAAGCCAGTGAATATGACTAATATGATAAGAATATGTTTCCAGCTGATTTCAAATATTCAGAGCTTGCATTGTATACATTAGTTTTATTCTTGTCTCATATTCACTGGGTTACAGGTCACCTTAAGGATAAAATGGCTCATCTAACCCCACATTTTCAGTCTGGCTTTAAACCCATTCCCAGCACAGAGTCAGCCCTCCTAAAGGTGAAAAATGACTTCCTGTTGACTCTGGAAATTGTGCCATACTGATTTTATTGGATCTCTGTGCTGATTTTGACACTCTTGATCACACCCTCTTCATTGAACACCTTAAGCACGCTATTCAGTCTCCGTGGAACAGTGCATAACAGGTTCAAATCCTATATCTACCATAGGACCTTCACAGTTAATTTTCTGCTGATAGCATCAGCTGTGAAGTACCTCATGGTCCAGTATTGGGGCCTTTTACCTGATATGCACTTCAACTGGGAAACATAACATCTTATTTCATTGTCATGCTGATCATACCAGCTTAATCTTCCACTGAGGCCTCCAGACCCGTGCTCACCTAGCTCCTCAGTGAGAGCTTGAATCAAATAAGGCTCTGGGTGATAAATAGTCTTTAGTGAAATGAGAACAAACCTAAGCTTATTCTTTCTGGTCCTCCTAGGCATTCTAACAGTTGTGGACTTCAAAGTAGCCTTGGTAAAGCCTCAAGTTAACACACATGTTAATGTTTGATCCTCATCTGAAGATTAACAAACAAACCTATCAATTGTCAGTTGATTTACTGTCAAGTCAGCTGCCAAAGATATCAGTCCTTAATCCAGAGGATTAAGGACGTTTATCACACACTGTTTCCATCTTGTTTAAATTACTGTATCAGCCTCTATTTAGGTGTAAGTAGATCTTAATTGGCTCATTTACAGTTAATACAAAATCCAGCTGCAAGACTGCTCACAGGCACTACAAAGTGGTATCCCATCACCCTAATCCTAGACTTCCTTCACTTACCTCTGAATACTACAGGGTCTAGTTTGTAAGGATTCAAATGGTCACCAGTACCAAAGGATTGGATACAATGAATCTGAATAAATTAGATATAACATGATACTCCATGTAGACAACCTATATGGACACCTGCTTGTTCCTTCTGAAATCAAAGGTATTAAAAAAGTTTATCCTGATTTTG